>CM069921.1:29858195-30458195 GCA_036172225.1 Cryptocoryne crispatula var. balansae
AGAAGGTAAATACGGAAAGGAAGAGGAGGTGGAAAAGAGTGGAATTTATTGATGAAGGGCAAAGGAGATCGTATTAGAGACCGGGTGGTCTCTTGGTTTGGATCATCCTTCGGAGTGAGTTGGGAAGTTTCTTCGATCGAAACTTGGGTTGAGAACGCGGACGCTTTTTTTTATCTTTTTGAGAAGTGCTAAACATAAACATTTAATGAGTTTGGTTGGTTGTGGTTTTACAGTGTGAAACAGGATATTGATGTGGAAGAGAACAAATCGAGCAAAGATGGAGTGACAGAGAGCATCCCACTCTTTGTCGCTTGGTGAATATGATCAGGTGAACTTATTGGGAATGAGTACGCTAGATCCGTGGAGATGACAACGGGTGAATGCTTTCCTGATTTTGATTGCGGAAAGGCGTCGATATGGAATGATTTGTCACTTGACCCTTCTTGTAGAGAATAACCATGATATGTCGGATACGGCTCATCAACACTCTTCAGGCTGTCCACTTTCTTCCTCTTTGCTTGTTCTTGCGGTTCTTGTTCTTCAATCATCCGTATTGTTTCTCGTCTTGTCGAATAACTTGTGCAGAGACATCCTTTGGAAGTATTTTTGACCGATCTTCTGCGCCATTATCACATGTCCCATCGTACCCTATCTCGTTCGCTTGATGTTGCCTTTACCGAGTTGGGATGGGTAAATCGAGCACGATACCACCAAGCATCTCTCCCAAGCCCTCGGCCTTTCTTGAGTATCTTCCAGATTTTCCATCGTATGCCACCCGAGGGTTTTGGTATCATCCTTCTTTCTTTTCCAAACTTGTTCGGGCTGCCTTCCATCCCTTGGCAAGTTCGAGGATTTGTGAAGACCGGTTGATTTGGCAAGCCAGGAGGGAGAGTAACTTCAGGCAATCCATGCGCATACTTACCACCTTAATGACTCTGTCCCTTGAAGGGAAATTTAATGCACTGGTGATTGGTTGAAGCTACGGCTCTCACAATGCCTCAAGGTAAGGCCTTCCTGCAAGATAGCTTTGTAAGTTGGGTCTCATGTCTCAGATGTGGAAGTCGACAAAGTAACAACTTGGGATCCGAGTTTGACTTCAAGTGTAACCATGCCACATGGGCGGGCCTCTTGGAATTATCCATATGCTTTGTTACGGATGATCCGTGATGGCCGAATATCCTCTTCTCGGGGATTCCACACACCATTGTAGCGTTTTCGGTGGCAAGATGTTAATGGATGCACCGATATCAACTAGGCAGAGACTTGGACATCTATTTCTTCGTTAATGCCGGACAAAGTGATACAAAGTGCATATTTTCTTGCATACAGTTCTGACCAACTCCTCTTTGGTGAAAGCGAGGGTAGGGTGTTCACTTTTCGGGGGTCAAGACTGATGCAATCTTCTCAGGGAGAAGGGTTTAATTGACCATTACTCGTTGTAGATATTGTTGAAGAAGTTCCTGATGAAACTTGGACCTTTTGGACAGCTCTAGGATGGAAATCCGTGTGGGTTTTGTCAAGGTGCTTCTGCAAAGCAAATCGTAAGATGTCCTCGGCATCGGTTCTTCTAGGTGTTCTTCTTTCTTCTTCTTGCGATCGTCTTGGTCGACCGGTTCGGGGGAAAATTCTTTGAAACATGCGCCCGCTTCTAAGCACCGTGGCGAGCTAAGGGGCTATGGTTGGTGTAGTGGAGGTGGATGGAGGGGTTGGGTCGGGATGATGGGAGGCCTAGGTAGGGGCATAGTGATGATAGTTCCCGAGTTGTAGGGATGCGGGTAGGTTGTGGTGGCATGGTCGTACGAGGTGGTACGATGTGATGGGTCCCAATTGGTGATGGTGTTTGTGGTGGCTCCTCGACCGGGCGGATCAAGGTCCTACCCAGCTTGGAGTTGTATGGCTGGTGGCGTTACGGTTGGTCGTGGACAAAGTGCGTGATGATTGGTGGTTGGCTTCTTCGGTGGGCATAGCTCGTGGTATGGAGTGAACGAGTCTTGGTTAACGTGGTTCTGGAGGGTTAATGTTCATGAAGGGGAAGCCGGTCCCTCTATTTGCCAATTTTGGCCTCTATCGCGGGGTTCATCTGGTGAGAGGGTTAGAATGGGATTAACCCTTTGATTTTTTGGTGCTAAAGGTCACGGGTGCGTGCGCGGGTAGCGCTTTTGTTCTCGAATGATCCCCGGCACCGGATTCCCCGCTCGTTATTGTTGGACTCCGGTGCTCACTACCGGCTATCGGCTTTGCGAGGTCCAGTTCTTTATCGCCTTGATGTACTCACCCATTCGACTCCGAGTCAATACTTCCGTTTTGCTCGTGGAGGTCATGGATATAATCTTTAAATTGAAAGCAATTCTCCATTGTATGCCCCGGTATCCGTAGTAGTAAACAATATCTCGTTCCGTATTGGCATTTTGTGGCCACTCCAGCCTTTTCTCTTGGCAATAAAATGTTTGTCCTGCTACCATAAGAGCATTAAAAATGTCTGTGAGAGAGTACGATAATGGCGGTGTAATGGTTTCTTCTAGGCCCCGTCCTTCGTGGTGCATAGGTGGCGGGGGAGGTGCTTGGTTATAGGTGGTTGGTTGGCGGGGTGGTTATAGGGTGCAAGGTTCTGCACGGCCAATTGCCGGGGTTCTTTGTCAGACCGGTGTATCCGCGTTGGTTGTTGGTGATATTGGTTTGATGTTTGGTGACGGAAAGGTTGGGGTTGAATCTGAGGGAGAGGTGCCGGTTGGGTTTGGCGGGGGGTTCTGTACTGGGGATTTCTGTACTGCTGTTGGTGATTGTTAGGCGGGTGTCCTATGATGTTGACGTGGTCGTTGGTGCACGCCTTTACGATCACATGGTCCGGTGGTGGCGGTGGTTGTCTTTTTGGTGACTCGGGGCCTAGGGTCGAAGAGGTTCATGATGGGAGAGTCTCGGAGTTGGGTTTGGATGTCTCGTGCTCTCTCATAGAGTTCGCTCATGGTGACAGGGTGATGCAATGCCAATACGTTTTTCAGGGCTAGAGTGGCGTTAGTGATGATTATCTTGACTTGTTCTGAATCTGAAAATGCATTCGTCAGCCTTTCTGCCATTGTCCTCCATCTGTCAGCATATCTTATAAAATCCTCATCATATCTCATCTTCTCGGCCATGAGATCTGTGATTGAATATGTAGGGCCGACTCGGTCTTGGTATTCTTTGTAAAAATTTTGCTTTCGATGGTATCAAAGTTGCTTGCTTCCAAAGGGTCAAGTGAATAGAACCATTCCAATGCGGAGCCCTCTAATGATCTTCTAAATAGGTATGCAAGGGCACTTCGGATCGTTTTGCCACATGAGACTCATAAAGGAAATCTTTGATGTGAATGAAAGGATTCTCATTTCCGTTATACCGCGTAAATGGGCATTTCGGAAGGAGGAAAGATGGAACACGGGGAGAGAGGGAAGGGATATCTCGGGGAGAGCTCGTGTGTCGATCAATCGCTTGAGCTCCCGATATTGTTCATCCATTCTCGTTGATTTTGTTAAGCTACGGCTTGATCAATTCGGAGGATTCTCGGATGAGAGGAGGGGGAGGGCGCACGCTTGATTTGCCGGCATGGCCATCGGACAGGCTGAAGTCGGCCAAGGCAAGGAGGGTATATCGGGTGGTGCACTTGTGGACGGGCTTGATTAAAATGTGTAGAAGAGTAGACCGGTGGCCTAAGTGGTGTGGTGTTATTTGGGTTCGGGTGGTTCAAGATAGCCACCAGATGGGGTGAGTTTGGAATCAAGGGTCCGTTGTGAGAATGGCTCAGTACTGGTGCACTGGGTTGGTCAGTTGCTAATTGGGGGGTAGAAGTGTGGTGGCCACCCTCGGCATGGGTGTGATTGACAGGAGACTTTCCCTTCAAGATGGCCTCAATGGATTGTAGTTGAGTTGGGTCGGCATGAGCGAATGCCTCCCACAAAGAATCCGGGTGGAGTCGGGGTATTTGGTTTTCAGTGGAGAAGAATGTCCTCTTGAGCTTCGAGGAGAGCTTGAGTGACCTCTTTCACTTCCGATCGGGTTGAAGCTTTACCTCAATCGGTTTACCTAAGAATGTCCACGTAGAAACACACAAAAAAACAGAAGTGAAGATCATTAGCTGCGAGGTGTGAGTGTAGTATCATGCTTGACATAGACTACGAATCATGCAAAAGGGAATGGACTAACCGGATTGGGGACGAAATCCCAACCCCCCTATTTTGTGGTAGGTTTTTAAATATATATGAGGTGCGAAAATGATCTAATACATGCCAAATAAAATGATGAAAAGTTCTAAGATGAAAACGGAAGACAAAAAAACTCGATTAGACGGGGTGATCGGACTCACGAAAATCGCAAAACAAGCACGCTCCCTGCCGTGCCCTGGCATATATAGGGCGCTAGCTGCAGGTGCCCCCCTAATAGGGCGTGTTGACCAAGGTCAAAGTGCCTTGTATATGGGGCACTAAGTCCTGGCTCTCGACGCATTTTATTCCCCCGCTCGCGATGCTACTTTGAGTGCTTGGATGGCTTTCGGGACGAAGTAAGAGGCTCTTCCTTATAGCCAATATGCAAATGAGACTAGTGGTGGATGGTTTGGATGTGCTGGATGAAAGAGGAAAGACGGAGAAAGGCTCTCAAAAGTTGAGAAAAACCATGTTTCTTGATGACAAATAAACGAAGGTTTTTGGGGTTTTGGTGGATGATCATGTGGATCGGTTTGAAAGGTTATGGGGAGGTACAAGTGGCTTAGAAACGTGGTCTTTGATGGGCTCTAGGGTGGTACGAACTTGAAACCCCTTTTCGGGCCCAAATGGAGGTCTATTTATAGCCCCAAAAGAGGGTACTTTTGCCATTTACGAAAAGCGAGTTCCACGGGGCAAAGCGCCCTATATATAGGGCGCCAGCATCATGAGGTCTGTCAGATCGACAAGACGAGTCACTGTGAGGGGTCAAATCAGCCAGTCAAGTCGATTTGATTCGATGCCAGGCGCCCTATATATAGGGCACCTGGTGCCCTTTGCCCTATAAATAGGGCGCCAGGTGCCCTATATGCAGGGCGCTAGGTGCCCCATATACAGGGTGTTTGGCCCGGTCGATCGTTCTATCGATCCTCTTCGGAATGTGCCGACAGACCTGATTCTTCCGGAAAACGCGGTTCCCTTCAAATATTCTTCATGAAAACAATAATTTAGACTCTCCAACTAGGCTAAAATTGTGTGTCTACACCAGGGTGAGAAAAGGATAATTGAAGAAGCTTGGGATGAGCATAGAGAAGCTGGAGGATGCAAGATTCTAACCTAGGTCATCTAACAATGCCCCAAATTTATAAAAGAACAAAACTAGTTCAAAACGAGGAAATCAAACCACTACTATGCTCCCCCTATGGATGGGGGCACGTGAGCCATGCCCTCACACGAAGGGTGTGCAAATAGTGCCCCCACTTCCAGGGCATGCTAACCGCACCCCCATCCCAGGGGTTTGGTCAAAAAATCCCTCTATTTGCATATCGAAAACATCTGTAAAATGTTAAAAAGAAAGGCATGCTGAAGGGACCACACCCTACACTTCTCGGGTGCAGTCCAAACTGGTATTTTTTATAAGGAAGCCTTACAAATGTATTTGGAAAGTCTCAAAACCGCAGAAAGATTGGATGGGTTTCTCTACAAACCTTGTCCCCTAGCACAGGGTGCTCATAGGGCACCATGGGGTTAGGGGCGGACCCAAGGTGCCCTCGATGCAGGGGGCACGCTCAAAGACACCCTCAACTGGGAACAAGTGGGGGGCATGCTATGTGTGCCCCTATTTGTAGAAGAAAGGTAGGGTACACATAGCATCCCTGTACGGAGAAGAAAGGTAGGGCACGCTGTCCCCTGTTGACCAAAATGTGTCGACATGTTGACCAGGCACATAGAGAGAATTTGGAAGACTCGAAATGACCAAAAAGATGGGGGTAGTCCAAAACACTCAGGATAACTATTGGAAAAGATAGAGATAGCATAAAAAACTAAAAATGATAATTAGAAAAGATGAGGGGACCTAAAAAACTTGGAATGACCGAAAAGGATGGTGGTTGTCGACTTCAAAAATGGGTTCCGGATCAGCACCTCAAGAAAAGGTGATGATAGAATAGGGGAAAGGAGTGAAATTGAAAAACACTCGGATAGCGGTAAAATCCTTACCTCGGTCCCACACTCACAATGATCCTCGAACATTCATCTCACGGCATCGCTCAAGCACCGGAGATGGTTCAAGTCATGTGGGAGGAGAGGGAGGAGTAGAATAACTTAGAACATGAATAAAGAATTGTGGTCACTAGGAGCCGTAGGCTCCACTTTATGGAATAGAAACAAGAGATGACCGTGTGTACCTTAGCGCGAGAGATGATGTATGAGTTCAACTTTCTTCCTCTTCGGCTAGCTGATGAGGGAGAGTCCAACCGGTGCTAGCTTGATCAATTACGTGTAACTTAGAACAATAAAACAAGTGAAGGGTTTGATTAGACTTAAGAAAGTGTAGAAATCGAAAGAAAAAGATAAAAGAAAGAAACAATCAAAATCGAACTCACCGAATTCGGGGGTGAGCTTTAACCCTTTTTTGTATTTTTGGTTATGTAAAGATGATGCAAAACTAAATGAAAATGACTTAAGGATGCTGTAAATGAAAGATAATAAAGACTTATGGAGTAGAGCGGCTCGGATCGGAGCCGGGATGAACAAAGGAAACCAGTCCGGGTGGCTTGTCCCCGGTTGGGTGCGATCTCCTCTAGTGTGACTTCGGTGCAAAATTCTACTACTGATCCTGATGTCGAATAGAGTGCCGTTTGTTTCTATGGGTGGAGAACTCGGAGAGGAAGATATATCTTGTTTATGATTTCTTCGGAATCTGTCCATAGAGGCCTGTAAAAATTCTGAAAGTGAACGGATAGATAAAGTAGAACCTGGATGTATGCCTTTGGTGCAGCAATCATCAAGGCCAAACTGCAAGTTGGAATTGAATGCCTCCAGTTGCAAATGAAAGATAACAAGTAGAGGAACAATTCTTCTGTTGAACACTTTTGCATAAGATGCCTGAGATTTCTATAGAAGCTGATGAAGTTAGTTGATGTAGAGCGCATAGATCAAGCCTTCTTCTTCGCTTCAAGATCGATCCCTTGACGTCGGCCCGGATTTGAATGTCGGGATGGACTCGGGAGGGATCTTGGATGACTTCAAGATGAGCTAGAGCGTGGGTGGTAAACCCCGGGTCGTTGGGAATAGCCCTCAATTTATAGAGATAGAGAACCGGTGTAAATTAAGGAAATCGGTCGACCGCACCCTCGAGGTTGAGGGTGCGCGAGCCGCGCCCTCACCCACGAGGGCGCGGTCAGCGTGCCCCTACCTCGGGGGTGCATTAGGTGTTTTATTTCTAAAAAAATTGTAAAACTTACGAAAAATGCTTAAAAGTAGTTTTTCTTCTGCTTTGGTTGACTATCCTGTTCCACAACTAGCAACATAGTAAGAAGACCTACGACTTCAACTTGCTATCAAAGCAGGATCGATTCACCATCGATGGAACATTGATGTCTGACACCATCATCCATAATTAATGTTGTCTAGGGTGGAGCGCTCACCTCCAAAGTTGAAAGTTCATACTTACGCAAGCTTCGGACAAACCATGAAGCTTGTCCCTAGTTGTCGACTCCGAAACAAAGGTTCCGGATCGACACCTCGAAGAAAAAGGTGAAAGATAGAGTAGGGAAAGGGAGTGAATCTAAAAACACTCAGAAAGCAATAAAAATCTCACCTCAGTTCCACACTCACATTGATCCCTGAACTTTCATCTCACGGTGTCGTTCGAGCACCAGAGATGGTTCGGGTCATGTGAGAGGAGAGTGAGAAATAGAATTACCTAGAACATGATAACAGAAATTGTGGTCACCAGGAGCCATGGGCTCTACTTTATGGAATAGAAATAAAAGATGAGATGACCGTGTGTACCTTAACACAAGAGATGATATGTAAGTTAAACCTTCTTCCTCGTCGGCCAGCCAATAAGGGGAGTCCAACCAATGCTAGCTTAATCAATCTGTGCAACTATTAAACAAAGAAACAAGTGAAGGGATGGATTAGACTTGTGGGAAGTGTAGTAACTGTAAAAAGAAGATGCGAAAGGAAGCAATTGAAACCAAACTCATCGGCTTCAGGGTGAACCTTAACCCCTTTTTTGTGTTTTTGGTTATGTAAAAATGATGCAAACTAAACTAAAATATATTCTAACAAATAAATAGACTGAATGAAATGAGTTAAGAAGAATTTATGAAGCAAATTGGCTTCGATTGAAGGCCGAGTTGGTTGACGAACACCCGGTTCAAGTAGCTTTGCACCCTACAAGCGCGACTTTTGTGCAAAGAATTCTACGAACGACCCTGATGTTAGAATCGAGTGTTGTTTGTTTCTATGGATGGTGAACTTAGAGAGGAAGAGATCTCCTATTGATGACTTCTCCGAAATCTGTTCGTACAAGCCAGTAGAAAATCTGAAATTGGACGGATATGGAAGAACAGAACCTGGAAGCACGCCCTCAATGCATCAATCACCACAGATAGATGGCAAGTCAGAATCGAATGCCACTGGTTGCAAATGAAAGAGGACTGGGAGAAGAACAATTTTTTTGTTGAAGACTTTGGCAGCATAAGCCTCAGATTTTCTGTAGAAGCTGATGAATTTTGTTGATGTAGAACACACGAATCGGGCTCCTCTTTTGCTTCGGGATTGATTCCTCGACGTTGGAAGGATTTGAACATCGAGACAGCTTTGGGACAGATCTTGGACAACCTCAGGATGAGCTAGGCATGGGTGGTTCCCCTTGGTTCATTGGGAATAACCCTCAATTTATAGAGAATGGAAAATCGGTGCAAACGGGCAAACCGTCCGACCGCGCCCCCGTGTTTCAAAGGAGGCGGGAGTGCGTAGGGCGTGCCCTCCCCCTGAGGGCGTGCAGACCATGCCCTCACCTAGGGGGCGCGGTCTACGTGCCCCTCCTTTTCAAGTGGAGCGGGGGCGTGTTACACATTTCATTGCTGAAAATCGCCGGAACCTTCTAGAAATTGCTAAAAAATATACTTGATAAGATGAACGTGCCCCCGACCTAGGGGCGCAGTCAAAATAATCGATAATTAGCAGGGGAAACTTTCCAAAATCCAGTTTAGAAGGTGTAAACTGGGGCAATTTCTGATTTTTGAAACCGACCGTGCCCTCCCCTTTCAAAGGGAACAAGGGCATGCCCCAGACTGAGGGCACATAGGGCGCACCCCCAGTGTGAGGGCATGGTGACCACGCCCTCGCATTTCAAGAGGGGCGGGGTGCGGTACACTCTCTCTCCTACGCATGTGTTCGCAGGCCGTAACTTGCAAACAGGACGTCCGATTTGGCTCCCGTTTGTTGCGTTGGAAAGAGGGCATTAAACCGCAACTTCTCAAGTTAGTAAACTAGTCAGCATGACTTCCAAGATGTTCGCACGAGGTTTTCTATCAGTTTACCCTCTCACGGAAAGCCAAAAACCGTAGCGGAGATTCGAAAGGGCACAGTCCCAATCGAGGAATCTCAAGCCAACTCGAGATGACTTAAAATGATGACCGAATAAGTATGGTATGGTCATAAAATCTGAAATCATTGAAAAATCCGAGATTAACCCAGTAAACGTGAACCGAAGCTCGGAAAAGTTGAGAAACCCTAAAATCGACCAAAACGGCCGTATGGCCCTGGTTGATGAATTATATGGCTAGGATTGACCCAGATGACCCGAAAAGACCCAATGATGACTATAAAGGCCTAACACGTGGTCTGGGATAGCCGTGTCAGTACATATCAAAAAGTCGTAATGAAAGCTATTATAGACCGACGACTGCCGAAATGACTTGTCCGAAACCCTGCATGTTACGGAACACACGCGGGACTTCGAAGATCTTCGATTATGAAACTTTCAAGGTTGGTCATTGAGCAGGCTTCGTGTTTTAACGGTTCATGCGCAGTTGCTTGAAGGTTACAACATTATTCTAGAAATCATCGGCCCATTCCCAACACATGAGGGGCTCCACCAACATACTTAGCTCATCTTCACGAGGTATCCGGATCAAATAATGGTCAAATAAAGGATATATCCCATGGAATAGGAGTCTGGGGCTCCGAATCGAGTGCCAAATTGGCATTGTCTATAGCTTTCCTCACCTTGATGTCGGCTTTGCAATGGAATGGCATGTAGCGGAGCGGATTGAAACTTAGAGAAAGCATAGTGAAGCGAGACGGATCATAGTGGAATGTAGTGGAGTGAAATGGCGATGGACTGAAAAGGTGGCATCAATGTGTAGATATAGACATGCTCAAGGACTAGATTCGGCAAGACGAATCTCCTCAAGTGTCCTGTTGATCGCCATGTTTCATCAAGTCTTCCTATGTTCAATTGGTAAGAGATGTGCCACGGGCACGAAAGAAGAATAGTCAACCCCCAATGCGGTGGGGAGTCCCCAAAACATGGGTTCGTAGGTACATCATCAGCCGGTAAACTGATCTTTGCGGTGTTCCTGTAATGTGATAGGCTAAAATTTTAAAAAGATTTATTTTAAGAAAGTAAAAGAATACTAATCGAGCACATTCGGGCTCTCAAATTCATTTAAGTCTTTCAAGAGACAAGATTCAATTCGAAATGGAATGATTTCAAATTCCAAAAGGTGAATGTTAAAACTTAAACCGTGAAGATAATGACGGTGCAAGTTCTAATCGAATAGGAGGCCCTTGGTGGGATGAAGTGACTGCCACGGTGGGATGAATAGCAAGAGAGTGGCAGTGGCCACAGTGGGGATAGAAATGAAAGATTTGAAGGCACAAGGTGATTACCGAACACGGTGGGATTAACAGACACGGTGAGATTAACAAACATGGTGGGATTAGAAAAATCAGAATTTGGGTACATGATGGGAAGAAGGGACCCAATAGGGTTCAAAAATATCCAGATAAAAGTAGAAGATCAAGAATGATGTATGCAATGACAAAAAAATGCAATGCAACTAATACTACATGATGCATGCTGGGCTCAAGAAAACAAAAACAAAACTTATCTAACAATTAGTTGAAGATATAGATTGTCTATGAGTTCAAGATACCCATTCGGGAACCATCGTCCCGCACATCACAACTTTGGCTTATCCGTGAGTATGGAAGATGACTTGACTATCGTAGATTTTGGTGAGGGGGATCTCAGGTCAAGTCTTCTTCGTAGTCACGGTCTTCAACATCAATGCATAAAATAAGTAGTAATGCACCTATTATTTGCTAAAAAGGAAATGAGGATAGTGATTTTGCGATGTGATGACATGCATTCTCACAAAAGAGTTCATGTGTCCTAATGAGGACACAGAGTGAAAATTTCTTGGCAAAGTTGAGGTCAACGTAATGACTCCTCCTCCTGAGAATCCTCAGGAGAGGGAACTGACGAGCATCGCCTTATTGAAATTTTTAAAAAGGCTCCTCGGCAAAGTTGAGGCCAAGGTCATGGTGACACCTCCTCCTAAGAATCCTTGGGGGAGGGAAGTGGCGAGCATCGCCTTGCTGTGCAGTTCTCCTTGTTTGTTCTCCGTGCCTGAAACACTCAAAAAATGAGATTAAAATGCTAGTATGACTTATCCCCCTTGCAAGTTGCAATCTGCCTTGACCTTTGTCATGGGGTATAACCTTATTAAGAGTGTAAAAATAAAGTAGAAAATATGCAATGAAGAATTTGAAACATAAGAGATTGAAAGTAAATATGAATATAAAGACGAAAATTCAAACCAAGCATGGTGATAAAAATTTTAAAATTTTGAAAATTTATGTTGAATTTGAAAAAGGGATTTTTTTTTGAAAAGATTCATTTTTTTGGTATTTTTAAAAAAGATTCTCTTTTTTTAAGTTTTTAAAAATATTTATTTTTTTTGGAGTTTTTGAAGATATTCAACCTTTTTTGGAGTTTTTGAAAATATTCAATTTTTTGGAGTTTTTTTGAAAATATTTATTTTTTTGGGGAGAGAAAATCAGTATTGACACAAGTTTTCATCACTTGGTTGTTTTTCTAAGTTCGTTGGTAGACACCATGTGCAAAATGGGGTTCCTTACCCAGAATCTTTTGACCTTCGACCTTTGATCGGTTAGAGTTTAGCTTTGATTTGGTTGGTCCACCCACACCCCGGGGAGTTAAGAATGAAGAATTGAGGGAAAGTCCTTGATAGGCTTTGGAGATGTCAAGAGAAATTTCTCTATTTGCACCTAATTGCCCTTTGGGGTTCGGCCTCTTCGAGTCTTTTTTTCTTTATTGACAAACCAATTTTTGTGGCACACATTCGGACAGGTGCTTTGACCTGTGGGTCATTGCCCATCTTTTGGCACCTTTTTCATTTTCTACATTTTTGGGTACTCATTCAAACAGGCCCATATTTTTTAAACCTGTGGGGTTCATTGCCCATCTTTGCACCCTTTTTCTTTCATTGAGAAGTTGGACCTTATGAGATGGCCTCCTACTAAGGCAACGGATGCTTTAGATACTCTCTCCCTCTAGTCCCCTTCGCCCATCTTGGACCGAACAAAAGAGAGTAGGGTGAGGGTTTTCCTTCCACCTCTAAGCCTTGCCTAGCTTCTCTTGGGTGTTGGGTCATCCGGATTTTGGGATCAGGATGTGTTGTGTGTGTAGAATGGTATCTACCCTCAACTCCTAGACAACAACCTAGAATATGTGAACTTTAGTCATACTAGTAGTTCTCTCCATTTTTTAGGTAGATTACATTCCATAGGTGAATCAATTGTTTGCCTGCCTTACAATGTAAAGAATTTGTTTAATAAAAACAAGGTAGCTACAAATATAGTCAATCATGAATTTCTCTCAATTAAAATTGTCATGTGAAATTCAAAATTATTTCAAAAAATATTGCCTTGCGGATGACATAATGTTGATGAATGCAATTTCATGTAATATCTGAGAGAAGAAGAAGTTCATTGCTGATGACGGCTTTGCTTGTGCTTGCTTTGTCTTGCCTGCCATGCCTTGCTTTGCCTTGCCCAACTGCTTCCACTGTTGATATGCTCTACATTGAATCGAAAAATAGGAGTCATATAGCGAGGTGCAAGATGTGGAGGATCTGATTTGGCATGGCAAAACTAAGATTGATGATGTAGAAGGCAAATATTGGGGTATCACCTAAAAAAATTCTCTACCTTGATTTTTTTTTTGTTAAAAGTAAAACTTGGAAAAACAAAGAGAATTGTAAAAATAAAGAAAAATGCTTGAAAAATAAAAGTGAATTAAAATGTGCTCTTGGGCCCGAAAATGGTTGGAATCAAGAGGCATGTGGGCCCAAGGGTTGAATGCGGGCCGAGGGCTGAATTGGAGGTGATGGGCTCGAAGACCCGATTGGAGGTTGAGCCCGAGGGACCCAATGAAAAGAGCGGGCACATGGGCCCACTTTAGGTGGTCGAGAGCACAATTGTAATTGGGATTTGTGATGGGCTTGTGGGCACCATTGAAGAGTATGGGTGTGCGAACCTGAATTTGAAGAAGTAGGGGCACGGGGGCCCGATTTCAAAGAAATTTAGGCATGCAGGCCCGATTGCGAAGGAATAGGGGCATGCAGGCCCGAAGTTAGAGTGTAGGAATGTGTGCCTGAGGTTGATAGAAGGTGGGCATAGGAGCCCGATTTAGAAGGACTTTGGGCACATGGGCCCGGTGTAGACACGCAATTTTGGTCCAGTTGGAGAGCTTAAATTCTTGTTTTTATGAGTATTCTTTCAAGGAAAACAAGTTTTTCGGAAAATCGAAACTTCCCTGCGCGTTTCAGCCAAACTGGGCCTAGTGCCTCCTTAATGGGGCGCTTTGACCCTCACCTGCACCTGGTCTGACTGACTGGACAGATTGAAGGGACAAGCTTCTACGGATAAAGTTGCCCGCTTCTTGCCTATAAAAGAACCCCCATTTGGAGGGTTTAGGACACTCTAAGGGCGTCCCTCACCTCCTCTCATCCACCACTACACATCCCAAGCCTTGCAACCCCCCTCCAAGCTCTCAAACCATCCCAAAACCATCTCCCAAAACCCAAAACAATCATAGTTGCTTCTTGAAGGGATATTCCAGCAGAATGATGTTACTCTATTTTGTGCTGTAGAAAGACCCCCATATGGAGGTTTTTGGACATCCCAAGTCCGTCTCCCACCTCATCTCATCCACCACTACGAATATAAGTCTTCATAGCACCCTCTCAAGCCCTTAGATTATCCCAAAATACTTCCACAAAAACCCAAAAACCTGCAGTTTCCTTCTTCAGAAATATGATTTTTCTCCGACTTTGAGGACCTCTACACTCTATTTCTCTTACATATAGTGCCAAAACACTCTTCCATTAGTTTCACTTGAGTATTGGCTACTTGAATAAGTCCTTTTTTCGTCTTGGAGGTCTTCCTACACTCCGGGGCGACGCCGCGAAGAAGGGAAGAAAATATGCTGAAGCCAGTCCCTGGTGCCCTATAAATAGGGCGCTTTGACTTTGGTCAACGCGCCCCATCAAGGGAACACCTGCAGCAGGCGCCCCATATATGGGGCACTAGCAGGGGCAGACCCCATTTTGCATTTTTTTGAGTTTATTTACCTTTCCGGTCGATCCTTTACTCCCCCTTTTCATTTTAACTCCCATTAACATGTCATTTAGCATATATTAAGCCACTCATTTGCATTTTCATGCATATTTAAAACTTCTAAATAGGGGTTGGGATTTAGTCACAATCCGGTTAGTCTCTTTCCTTTTGCATGTTTGAATTTAAATTTGAACACGATACTATGCTTTCATTAGAACTAATGAACCTTTCACTTGTTTCTATGTTTTCTTATGGACATTTTTAGGTAAATCCGATTGAGATGGAGCTTCAACCGGATCGAAGATGAATGAGTCACTAAGCTCTCTTCTTTCGGCCGGCCAAGAGAGGAGAAGTCGGAACCCAACAATCTCCCTGCTTCCAAAGGTACGACGGTCATTTCTCCATTTCATTTCTTTTCATTCTACTATATTTTGGAGCCTTTGGCTCCTGGCGACCACACCCACTAACATCTCATCCACCAAGTCCCCAAAGCAAGTGTAGGGGCCGGAAAAGGGGAGATCTACGGATATCCCGTTTCGGGTGCTTACACCTTTTGGCGACCACGGTGGGACCGACTTTGCTTTAGTGAGTTCTTCTCTTCTTTCCTAAGAATGTCCACTTGAAAACATGCTTATTTTCACTCTAGTTATCATTTAAGCCATTTCTATTTCTTTGCATTTCTATTTGCTTGCTTACATGCTTGTTTATTTTCTTGAAGTATTATCTTGTTTCTTCCGATTTACTTGCCTTCCATTGGTCCTTTTAAAAGCATACAATCTGATTTTTAGCTTGGTTTATCAACTTATTTTACCTTAGCATTTTAGATATCATCTTCTTTCATTCCTTGTTAAGTATACTTGTCTATTTCCTTCTAAGCCTAGTTTTCCTTTAGCAAATCTTTCAAAGCATGCTTAATTAAATTAATGCTTTCTTCCATCTTAGTTTAATTTCATATCATTGTCTTGTTCACTTGCTTCCTACAATATCTCATTAATCATTGTATGCTTTTATTTTCTTCTTGCTTGCTCCTTAATTCCTTGACATTTCACTCGCATTTAGTTTGCATTGGGGTTTCGGCTCCTTAGGTCATCCGAGAAGGGAGGCTCTCTCCTCCCAAAGCCCCACACATACAAACACCCCTCTTGGTGGTTGCCAACTCCTCCTCCGGGGATTCCCTCTCGGAAGGACTGGGTAGCTTCCATCAAGGCCTCCGTAAGTCCCCAGACGTGAAGGATTCCCTCTTCACTGATCGGGTTGGTTGTACCATTTTATCCCAAAACCCGGAGTACCTATTACCTATCGTTGTGAAAAGAGTGACAACCTTAGATTGCTCAGCGTTGCGAGAGCATAGGGTCCTACCCATTTATTTGAGTGGACAATATTTCTCTTAACAAGCCATTAATTTGAGGTTGAAACAAAAAAAAATTGCGTTAATCATTCCAAAGTCTTTGCTATTACTTGTTTGCAAACAAAAACTAAAAATTAAACAAAAATCCCAAAATCACCTAAAAAGAACCAAAACAAAAAAAAAATTCTTGAGGTTAATTTGTTTGATAACTTGCTTGTCCGACAAAAGAAAATCAAAACAAAAAAGGGTCAAAAATCAAAACCAAAAAAATTCCTTGAACTTTTATTTGTCAACCTCCTTTTCTATTGTGTTTATGAATTTAAGGTCCGGACGAGTTATCGGAATGGTGGATCAAAGATACGAGCAACTACAGTTGGAGTATGACCAATCTTATTTCTATCCTGATGCCGTATGTGCTGTCAATGAACCCGAAATTCTCCCCGAACCTAGTCAAATTTCTGCTCAACCCAATCCAAATTCACTTTGGGAGGCATTCTCTCATGCCGACCCTACCCAACTTCAGGCTATCAAAGCCATCCTCAAGGGTAAGTCGCCCGCCGACCACATTCCTCCCGAAGGTTGTCTTCACATCTCTACCCCTCAGTCAGTGGCACATCAACCCAATGTGCTCACTCATGGCCATTCTCATACCGGGCTCATGGCCCCAATTTCTCCTCATCCGGTGGCTAATCTAGATTGTCCCAATCCAAATGTTGTTGTTCCTTCTAGACCACTAGTTTATTCTTCTAATCATCTCAACCCTACTCACCCTTTGGTGCATCCCCCAATATACCCTTCTTATCCGGCCACTTCGGCCCATCAAATCCCAATCCCGGTGCACCAAGCACCCACTCCTCCTCCTCCTCTTGGGGAACCTTCTGTCGATCTGGCTATGATTAACAAAATCAATCGCATGGATGAGCAATATAGAGAGCTTAAACGTTTAATCGACACCAAGGCAGTCCCCGAAATTTCTCTTCCTTCTCTCCCTACTTTTCATCTGCCTCCCTCTGAGATGCCGGTATACCGTCGCTACAACAGAACCGGTAATCCCTTCATTCATATCAAGGACTTTCTGTATGAGTCGGTAATGTGGCAAAATGATCCAAGGGCCCTTGCTTTTCTTTTCAGAAAATCATTAGAAGGTTCAGCTTTAGAGTGGTTCTACTCGCTTGACTCTTTGGAGGCAAGTAACTTTGAAATTGTCAAAGCTAAATTTTTGCAGAGATGTCAAGATAGGGTCGGACCAACATATTCCATAACCGACCTCATGGCCGAAAGAATGAGAAATCATGAAGATTTTACCAGATATGCTGATAGGTGGAGATCCATGGCAGAAAGACTTACTGATTCCATTTCAGAACCGGAGCAAGTGAAGATGATCATCACCAATGCCACTCCAGCCTTAAAAAATATGTTGGCTTTGCATCACCCCACCTCCATGAGTGAACTCTATGAGAGGGAACGGTACATTCAGACACAGCTTAGGGACTCACCTATCATGAACTTGTTTGATCCTAGACCCCGATCTGTCAAGAAAACCAATTTTACCACAACTGGCCCAGTGACTAAGGGCGTAGTGACAAACGAGAACCTCAATATTGTAGGGAACCCACCTATAAATTATCAACACCAGTTCAGGAACCCTCAACAAAATCAACCATTTAGAAACCCTCGTCAACCTCAACATCAACCGCAGTTCCAGCCTCGTCAACAACAAGCCCCAATCCCTCAGCGACCGCAAGCCCCAGTTCCCCAACCACCGCGGCAACAACTTGACAACTACAACCAAGCACCCCCTCCCATAGCCTATGAACCCCAAAAAATAGGACCTAAGAGAAACCATTACCCGCCATTGCCGTACTCTCTCATGGACATCTTTAATGCACTAATGGCGGCAGGGCAAATTGCATTGCCAAATGAGAAGTTGGAGTGGCCTCAAAATGTCAACACAGAGCGATACTGCCTGTTTCACAGATATCCTGGGCACACCGTGGAAAAAAATTTTCAATTCAAAGACTACATCCACGACCTTAATGAGCAAGGCAGTATTAACTGGGACCAGATGTGGGAATACATCAGAACAGTGAAAAACCAACGACAGCATGCACCAGCTCAACAACAACAACAACAACAACAGAACCCTGGCCTGGGGATCATTCAAAACCCTTAACCTCCACATGCACCCGCACCTGGTAATCAACATGTTAATCCCATCTTGATCTCTTCTGAGGAGTATCATGATCGGGGCCAGAATTGGCAAGTTGAGGGAGCCACCTCTGCTATGCACATCAACTTACCTCACCGCACCATCCACTCAATACCCCGACAACCTATCCCACCTAATCCCATCATACTAAACAGAGGACCCATCATCCGCCCACCATCACAACCCATCATCACACCACCAGCCATTCAACTCCAATCAGGATGAACCCTAATCCGCCCGGTTAATCCACCACAAACATCACCACCACTAGGACCCATCATCATCCCGGCCCGAGCGACTGAACCTTCACGACCTACCTACCCTACTATGCCTCAAACCACCATCATTACACCCATCGCAAGAGCTCCCATCATTCGACCTAACCCACCACCCACCACTACCACCCCAACTATAGCTCCTCAACTTGCCACAGTACTCAGGAGTGGGCGCATGTTCCAAAGGGTCTTTCCCCAGGCCGGTCAGTCAGGATTAGTACCAGAAGCAGAAGAAGAACACATCGAAGAACCGTTGCCTGGGACATCCTATGACTTGCTAAAACATCTTGATAAAACTCCGGCATGGATCTCTATCTTAGAGTTGATCAAAAGATCCAAAGTCCATCAAGAGGTTCTCCAACAATACTTACAGAGGGTGATGGTGAATGAGAGCCTCCCCCCAGAAAGGATTTAATCAGTTCTGGTCCCGAGAAGTGAGTACCCGGCCCTTACATTCACAAAGGAAGAGTTGGCCGACCCGGAAGTAAGGAAATGTGCCTTATGCATCACAGTCCACATCAACGGAGTAGGCATTAAGTCATGTTTGGTCGATACCGGAGCATCCATTAATGTTCTGCCACCAGAAACATTACATCTTTGTGGAATCTTGAAGAAGGATGTCCGGCCATCTCAAATAACAGTGACCGCATATGATAATTCAAAGAAACCCGCTGACGGCATGATTACATTGGGTGTCAAACTCGGACCTCGAACAGTCACTGTCAACTTTCACATACTAGAGATGGATCCGACATACAAAGCTATTCTGGGACGTCCCTATTTGGAAGCACTAGAGGCAGTCGCCTCCACCAACCACCAGTGTCTCAAATTTTCTTACAAGGGACAAGTGATTAAGGTGACAAGCATGCCCTTAGATCATCCACCTTATCCTCCACCGCCCCTTGGGTTGCCAAATGAACCGATTTTGACAATCTTGGATCTTCCAGAAATAAGTAGGCAGCCAAGGCAAGGGTGGAGAAGGAAAAGAGAGAAAAATGAAACCATTGGGTGGCATATAATGAAGAGTTTGGGATACCAAGAAGGCCAAGTACTAGGCAAGGAACTACAAGGCATAGCTGAGCCAATCAATCTAGTGAGGTTACAACCAAAAAGTGGGGTTGGATATGATGGAACGACTGCCAATGGTCAGAATCTCAAAAGCAGATACTTTTCTAGATGCTTACAAAAGTTTTTCATCAAGAAAGAGACCATTCAATTGGCTGAGAACAAAGAAGAGCAAGAACTAGGACAAGACAAGAGAAGAAGAACTGATGACCCTGAAGATGACGTGTATCCTGAAATATCTCTATTGTTTTTCACCGATGAAGAAGGGTCAAGTAATGAACCACTCCAGGCTGAACCACCTGTCGACCCACCCAAGGGTCATATTGCCAAACCGACTCGAGAAAAAGTCCATCCAATTCCACGAGGGCCTTCCCTCATTATGTCATCTTTTAGGGCCGACACTCCAACGCACTGTGATGCTCTCCCCGGGCTTCTTGGCCCGATCCCTATTTCTAGGCCCTTAGGCCCAACTTATGGGTCCGTGTATCCACTTGTTTCTCTTGGGCCATCGAGCCCCTCTACTGAATCCGGGCCTCTGCGCCCATTTTATCCAATTCTCGGGCCCTCAAGCCCATCTCCTAAACCCAGGCCCTCGAGCCCACATCCTCCTCTTTTTAGGTCCATGAACCCACCTTCCTCTATGATCATCTGGCCTACTGGCCTATCACCTCTTTCTGTCAACATTGGGCCCGAAAGCCCCCTTTGTTAAACATTGCTCGAAGTCTTCCCCTCTTTATCAATATCTTCGCCTACTTTGGCTCCCGTAGTTGATCTCAACCCAAATCGGGCACCTGAAGCCCATTCTGTCTTTATGTTTAGCACTTCCCAAAAAACAACGTCCTTTTAGAAACTGAAATTTCAATCGAGGAAACATCTCAACTTGCCTCGGAAGGGCATTCGACCCAAGGAGCCACCGGATCCTTGATTGACCTTCTTTGCCCTCCATTTTCTCCAATAAATTCTACTCCATCTTCCTTCTCTTCCTCCTCTTATTTACCTTCTTCTTATTTAGGTTTAGTTTCCAATAAAAATAGAACAAAAATCAGAGGTAGGAGAGTTCCGTAAAGATATACGCAACAGTTAGCTCAGAAAAGCATAAGATGTGCCAAGCTACCGGAGTATCTAGGTGCAATCCAGTTGTATGAAATCCGATATGAGGAGAAAGACAACATTGATCAAACTTTGGGGGTTTCTTCCTCTCTCAGTTCAGCATCACCTATACCCAACAGAAGGCAATCAAGGGCTATGCAATCGGCGAACACCTTGCCCATCATCCTATCCCAATTTTTGACCCTATCCAATCAGAGTTCCTCGATGAGGAATTGATGTCCATTCGATCTTCCAATCTATGGACTTTATATTTTGATGGGGCATTAAACTCTCACGGTAGAGGGATAGGGATTGTTCTTCTGTCACCCGAAGGTGTCACCATTCCACAAGCTTTTCAGCTCCATTTTCCAGCAACAAACAATATAGCTGAGTATGAAGTCTTATTGGCCGGACTGGAGGCCGCTCACTTCTGTGGTGTCACTAAACTAAGAGTGATCGGTGATAGTCAGTTGATTCTCCGCCAAGTGCTGGCCAAATACCGCACATCTCATCCCGGGCTCAGGCCATACCAAGAACTCACTGCCTGTTACATCAAGCTATTCTCCAAACTCGAATTCATTCATGTTCTTCGTGCTCAAAATATTCTTGCCGATGCTCCCACTTCCCTGGCATCTTCACTATCTGTCCCACTAGGCAGACAGGTTAGGACGATCTATGTCCGCCGACGTACCATTCCGGCAGTGGAAGATGCACGATTCTTGAGGGTTAAAGAAAAATTTGAAAGGAAAGAGTACATTAAGCAAAAGGAGGAAGTATCTTTAGTTGAGTTGGAAGAATTAGAAGAGGGTGAGAAACCATGGTATCATGAGATTGCGAATTACTGTCAGGATCAGACATATCCACCCGGATTAACTGCCGAAGAGAAGAAAGCCATAAGAAGAGTCTCCCAGTGATACACCATCCTAGGCGGGGTGCTTTATAAAAGGAGCTTGGCTGGTGTTCTATTAAGATGTGTAGATGAAGAAGAGGCTGAATTGGTGCTTAAAGAAGCGCACTCCGGAGTATGTGGAGGCCATGTAAATGCTCAAGCCCTCACCAAGAAGATCATCAAGAAAGGGTATTATTGGCCTACTCTAGAAGAAGATTGCTCGATCTTTGTCCGGCACTGTCATCAATGTCAACTTCACGCCAACAAGATTTACTCTCCCGCATCTTCCCTTCACCCGATTCACACCCCATGGCCCTTTGCTATGTGGGCTTTTGATGTCATCGGACCCCTTGGTGACTCAAACTCCACAAATAAAACCAAATCCTTCATCCTAACGGTAATGGAGTACTTCACCAAGTGGGCGGAGGCGGAAGCATACGTGGATCTCAAGGCATCAACAGTCTGCACCTTCATCAAACGCAACATCATTGCCAGGTTCGAGATCCCGGGTGACATCATCACCGACAATGGATCGCAATTCATCTCCCAAGAGCTACGTGACCTTTGCAACAGGTATTGCATCATATTGCATCATTCATCTCCATATTATCCTCAAGGCAACGGTCAAGCAGAAGCCACCAATAAAACCCTGATAAAAATCATTAAGAAAACTTGTAAGTCTAGCAAGTTCGCGGACTGGCCAGATAAGTTAGTTGATGCTCTATGGGCCTACCGCACTTCTATTCGAACCCCAACGGGTCAGACCCCCTATGCCTTGGCATTTGGGATGGAGGCGGTAGTCCCATAAAAAGTAATCATTCCTTCCCTTCGAGTCCAGATCGATCGAGACATCCCGATAGATGAATGCCGAGATTCCCTTCTTGCGCAACTCGAACTCTTGGATGAAAGGAGGCTGGCCACTGCCGAACATGCTAGATCTTATCAGAATAGACTTAAAAGATTTTATCATAAGAGGGTGGTGGAGAGAAAATTTGAAGCCGGGCGGTCCCCGCTCTAAAGTTCAACCTAATTGGGAGGGTACGTATGTGATTTCGGCTGTTTATCCCGGTAATTCATACAAGCTGACTAATGCAGAAGGAGAAGAACTAGCTCATCCCTGGAATGGTGTATACCTCAAAAAATACTTTTCTTAAAATAAAAAAACAAAAAAATCTATAAAATCCAAAAGTGTGAAGAATGATGATAACATCTAACGCTTGCTTGTTCGGTGCACCAACTTGTCACTTAGGAAAATAAGGATAGGCATCATGCTGCACACACTACACGCCTAGGTTTCGAAGTCCGATGACTGGAAGTCAGAGAGAAAGCTAGGCAACACTTGGCAAAAGAAGGTCAACCCTATCCCATTCTCTTCTTATTTTGGTCCGGAATAGATGGAAGGGGTTAGAATGAGGAGTATTGAAATGACTCATTGCCTTAGTAGGAGGATGCCTCTGGAGGTCTGACTTCTTAAAAGAAAAGGTGCCAAAAGATGGGCAATTACCCCTCAGGTCGGCAAAAGAATAGACATGTCTGAATGTGTACCAACAAAAGCCCAAAAAAAAGAAAAAGGTCCCAAAAGATGGGCAATGAACCCCTCAGGTCAAAATCAAGCAAAAGAAAAAAGACCTGTCTGAATGTGGGCCATCAAAGAAAAGGGCTAGAAGGAAGGACCCGAGGATGTCAAATCCCAAACGGGAAACACGGGCACTAGTAGAGAAACAAATTCGACACCCCCGAATCCTATTAAGGACTTACCATCAATCCTCTTCCCTCTTTAACCTTGCGAGTAGGGTTGACCGACTGGATCCAAGAAAAGCCATAGCCTATTGAAGACGGAAGGTCAGAAGATCTCGGACTAGACACTTTCTTACACGTGATGCCTACTCTTAACCCTTGGGTAACGATAAGGGGCACCTACGACAAGCAAAGCAAAGGATGAGATGGTCGTGTCCTTCACACCGAACAAAAAAATCGAATACTTCAAAAACACAAAAAAATCTATAAAGTCAAAACTCTTAAAAATTAAATATTCAAAACACCAAAAAAATCATAAAAGTTCCAAAACATCAAAAACATTATAAAACCATCAAAACCCAAACAAATCAAAAATTTCAAAACACCTAAAAGTTTGCTTTCTAGACTGATTAGTTGTCTTTGCATTCATGTTTAATTTCAGTCATGCATATTTTCTTTTGTGCATACTTATGTTTTTCTGTTATCTTTACCTTGATAAGGCCTATGTCCCTTGACAAAAGATCAAGGCAACTTTGCCCTCTCCTTGCAAGGGACTAAGCCAAAATAAAGTTCTAATATCTTCTCTTAAGTGGATGCAGGAATAGGAGAACGCATGTCGGCTTCATATCCCCAGAAACTTAGAGGAAGCAAAAACAACAAAAAAATCAAAAATTGAAAAACAAAAGTGGACTACCCTGACCCCTATTAGGACTTTCATTTAGTATTTCATCTATCAAAATAAATAATATTTGAGATGTTGAAGACCTCAAGTCTAGAGGGGGCTGGGCCTGAGAACCCCTTCAACAAAATTAGTGAGGGCTCAGTCATTCCCTAGGCTTGCGGATAGGCCAAAGTTGAATATGCGGGGACGACGGTTTCTTCATGGATGTCCTGACCCGTTATGTTCAACCTATATCTTCAACTATTTTCTTATACTTATTTTTATTTCTTTAAACCCAGCATGCACCATTTCATACACCAACATGCATCATCCCACCATAACCATTCCCCGCTTCCTAATAATGTCATAACCTTCTTCCAGTCACATCGTGAACCCTTTTAAAGATGGTCTTTTATAGCCCCTAGAGGAGTCTTGATTTTTCAGAGAATCGGTTTCCAACGGGTTTTAAAAATGATTTCATCGAAACAAGAAGTTTTTCCATGTCGAACTGAACCGGTATTGTTGAGTAAAACCTTATGAATTTGAAGAACCCAACCTTGGTTGATTGGCTGTCTCCTCTTTACTTTTCACAATTTACTGCATTTCTACCGAGTCCAGCACACCATGCAGTTCGGGTCCTGGCCGGTAACAATTCTCCCCCACGTGGGATTTTAGTTATTTACTTTCAGTACTGTTTTTCTCTTTAACCAATCAACCAGAGGGAAGGTTTCAATAAGACAAAGGGTAATCTCGTAGTCCGGTAAAGTTTTATTCCACTCAACTAGGCCAATGAGGGCGTGTCTAAATCTACACCTTGACGTCACCTATTCAGTCCATTACCACTTCATTCTGCTACGCCTCATTACGCTTCGCTACATTCGCCTACGTTTCATTCATGTCACTCCCCTACAAATCCAATGCCAAGGTGAGGCAAGCTGTAAACATGCAATTTTGGTCATGTTGGAGAGCTTAAATTCTTGTTTTTATGAGTATTCTTTCAAGGAAACCAAGTTTTTTGGAAAATCGGAACTTCCCTGCGCCTTTCGGCCAAACTGGGCCTAGTGCCCCCTTAATGGGGCGCTTTGACCAAGTCAAAGCGCCCTATAAATAGGGCACCAAGCGCCCTATAAACAGGGCACCAGGCGCCCCACTGGTGGGGCCCCTGCACCTGGTCTGACTGACTGGACAGATTGAAGGGACAGTTCTGCAGATAAAGTTGCCCTCTTCTTGTCTATAAAAGGACCCCCATTTGGAGGGTTTAGGACACTCTTGTAAGCACCCGAAACGGGACATCCGCGGATCTCCCCCTCCCGGCCCCTACGCTTGCTTTGGTGACTTGGTGGATGGGATGTTAGTGGGTGTGGTCGCCAGGAGACAAATGCTCCAAAATATAGTAGAATGAAAAGAAATGAAATAGAGAAATGACCGTCGTACCTTTGGAAGCGGGGAGATTGTTGGGTTCCGACTTCTCCTCTCTCGGCCGGCCGAAAGAAGAGAGCTTAGTGAGTCCTTTGTCTTCGATCCGGTTGAAGCTACGCCTCAATCGAATTTACCTAAAAATGTCCATAAGAAAACATTGAAACAAGTGAAAGGTTCATTAGTTCTAATGAAAGCATAGTATCGTGCTCAAATTTGAATTCAAACATGCAAATGGAAGGGGACTAACCGGATTGGGACGGAATCCCAACCCCTATTTTGGTAGGTTTTTAAACATATATAAGATGCAAAATGTTCTAAGACATGCCAAATAACATGATGATTAATGCTAGGATGAAAGAGGAAGACGAAAAACTCGATTAAACGGGCGATCGGAATTCAAAAATAACAAAACAAGCTTCTGTCCTTCCTGGTGCCCTGTATATAGGGCGCCAGGAGAAGGTGCCCCCTTTATGGGGCGCGCTGACCAAGTCAAAGCGCCCTGTATACGGGGCACTAAGTCTGGCCCGAACAGATTTTCTTCTCCTCTTCACGGTGCCGCTCCGGAGTGCTGGGAGGCTTCCGAGACGAAGTAGGGGCTTCTCCTTGTAGAAAATATGCAAATGAAACTAATGAAAGGTGGTTTGTATGCTGGATGTAAGAGGAGAGATGGATAGAGGCTCTAAAAGTTGGAGAAAAATCATGTTTCTGGGTGACAAAAACAGAAGGTTTTTAGGGTTTTTGGTGGACGATTTTGGATCGATTTGAAGACTTGTGGGGGGATGAGAATGGCTTATAAATGTGGTGTTGGATGAGCTCTAGGGTGGCACGAGGTTGGAACCTCCTCCAAGCTCCAAATGGGGGTCTATTTATAGCCCAAAAGAGGGCACTTTGGCCATTTTCGAAAAAACAGTGCCATGTGGCATAGCGCCCTGTATATGGGGCGCTAGCATCATGAGGTTTGTCAGGTCGACAAGACAAGTCACTGCGGGGGTCAAATCAGCCTGTCAAATCGATCGGATTTGGTTCCGGGCGCCTCGTTTATAGGGCGCCCGGTGCCTATATACAGGCGCCAGTGCCTCGTTTATAGGGCGCCCGGTGCCCTATAAACGGGCGCCGAGGTGCCCTATTCTTGGGGCATTTGGCTTGTTCGATTGCTCTATAGACCCACCATTCAGAATGTGCCAGAAACTTCATCTGTCCAGAAAACATGATGTGCTTTAAATATTCTCCATGAAAACAAGAATTTGAATTCTCCAACTGGGCCAAAATTGCGTGTCTACAGCTTGCCTCGCCTTGGCGTCGGCTTTGTAGGGGAGTGACATGAATGAAGCGTAGGCGAATGAGGCGTAGCGTAATGAGGCGTAGCGGAATGAAGTGGTAATGGACTGAAAAGGTGATGCCAAGGTGTAGATTTAGACACGCCCTCATTGGCCTATTTGAGTGGAATAAAACTTTACCGGATTCCGAGATTACCCTTTGTCTTATCGAAACCTTCCCTCTGGTTGATTGGTTAAAGAGAAGAACAGTACTGAAAGTAAATAACTAAAATCCCACGTGGGGAGGAATTGTTACCGGCCAGGACCCGAACTGTATGGTGAGCTGGACTCGGTAGAAATGCACTGAAAAGTAAATTGCGAAAAGTAAAGAGGAGACAGCCAATCAACAAAGGTTGGGTTCTTCAAATTCATGAGGTTTACTCAGAAATACCGGTTCAGTTTGACATGGAAAAACTTCTTGTTTCGATGAAATCATTGTCAAAACCCGTTGGAAACCAATTCTTTTTAAAAAAATCAAGACCTTCTCTAGGGGCTATAAAAGACCATCTTTAAAAGGGTGCACGATGCGACTGGAAGGAGGTTATAGCATTATTAGGAAGCGGGGAATTGTTATGGTGGGATAACGCATGTGATGATGCATGATGCATGCTGGGTTTAAAGAAATAAAAATAAGTATAAGAAAATAGTTGAAGATATAGGTTGAACATAATGGGTCAGGACATCCATGAAGAAACCGTCGTCCCCGCATATTCAACTTTGGCCTATCCGCAAGTCTAGGGAATGCCTGGGCCCTCACTGATTTTTATGAAGGGGTTCTCAGGCTCAGCCCCCCTCTAGACTTGAGGTCTTCAACATCTCAAATATTACTTATTTTGATAGGTGCAATACTAAATGCAAGTCCTAATAGGGGTCGGGGTAGTCCACTTTTGTTTTTCAATTTTTGATTTTTTTGTTGTTTTTTTGCCTCCTCGAGGTGCCTGGGGATATGAAGTTGGTATGCCTTCTCCTATTCCTGCATCCACTTGAGAGAAGATATTAAAACTTTATTTTGGCTTAGTCCCTTGCAAGGAGAGGGCAAAGTTGCCTTGATCTTTTGTCAAGGGACATCGGCCTTATCAAGGTAAAGATAACAGAAAAATATAAGTATGCACAGAAAGGAAACATGCAAGACTGAAATTAAACAAGAATGCAAAGGCAACTAGTCAATTTAAGAAGCAAATCTTTAGGTGTTTTGGGATTTCTGATTTGTTTGGGTTTTGATGGTTTTATAATGTTTTTGGTGTTTTTGGAACTTTTATGATTTTTGGTGTTTTGCATATTTTTAGGATTTTTGAAATATTTGATTTTTTTGTTTGGTTTGGTGTGAGGGACACGATTGTCTCATCCTTTGCTTTGCTTGTTATAGGTGCCTCTCTCATTGCTACCTAAGGGTTAAGAGTAGGCATCATGTGTAAGAAAGTGCCTAGTCCGAGATCTTCTGACCTTCTGCCTTTGATAGGCTATGGCTCTTCTTGGACCTAGTCGGTCAACCCTATCCTTTGAGGTTAAAGAAGGAAGATGATTGGTGGTAAGTCCTTAGTAGAATTCAGGGATGTCGAACTTGTTTCTCTACTAATACCCACATTGCCCGTTCGGGTTTTGATCTCTTCGGATCCTTCCTTCTAGCCCATTTTCTTTGATGGCCCACATTCAGACAGGTCTTTCTTCTTTTTTGCTTGATTTTGACCTGAGGGGTCATTGCCCATCTTTTGGAGCCTTTTTCTTTTGGACTTTTGTTGGTACACATTCAGACAGGTCTATTCTTTTGCCGACCTGAGGGGTCATTGCCCATCTTTTGGCACCTTTTCTTTTAATAAGAAGTCAGACCTTCAGAGGCATTTTCCAACTAAGGCAATGGGCACTTTCGATACTCCTTATTCTAACCCCTTTCATCTATTCTGGACCGAAACGAGAAGAGAACGGGATCAGGTTGACCTTCTTTCGCCAAGCGTTGCCTAGCTTTCTCTCTGTCTTCTGATCATCGGATCTCAAGACTAGATGTGTAGTGTGTGCAGCATGATGCCTATCCTTATTTCCCTAAGTGATAAGTTGGTACACCGAACAAGCAAGTGTTAGATGTTATCATTGTCCTTTACTCCTTGGATTTTATAGATTTTTTTTAAAGGGAAATATTTTTTTGAGGTATACACCATTCCAGGGATGAGCTAGTTCTTCTCCTTCTACATTAGTCAGCTTATATGAATTACCGGGATAAACAGACGAAATTACATACGGACCCTCCCAATTAGGTTGAAGTTTGGAGCGGGGACCGCGCGGCTTAACGAATATTCTTTTTAGTACAACCTCACCGATTTCAAATTTTCTCTCCACCACCCTCTTCTGATAAAATATTTTAAGTCTATTTTGGTAAGATCTAGCATGTTCGGTAGCGGCCAGCCTCCTTTCATCCAAGAGTTCGAGTTGCGCGAGAAGAGAATCTCGGCGTTCATCCATCGGGATATCACGATCGATCTGGACTCGGAGGGAAGGAGTGATTACTTCGTATGGAACTACCGCCTCCATTCCAAATGCCAAGGCATAGGGGGTCTGACCCGTTGTGGTTCGAATAGAAGTGCGGTAGGCCCATAGAGCATCAACTAACTTATCTGGCCAGTCTACGAACTTGCTAGACTTACAAGTCTTCTTAATGATTTTTATCAGGGTTTTATTGGTGGCTTCTGCCTGACCGTTGCCTTGAAGATAATATGGAGATGAATGATGCAATCTGATGCAATACCTGTTGCAAAGGTCACGCAGCTCCTGAGAGATGAATTGCGGTCCATTGTCGGTGATGATGTCGCCTGGGATCCCGAACCTGGCAATGATGTTGCGCTTGATGAAGGTGCAGACTGTTGATGCCTTGATCTCCACATATGCTTCCGCTTCCGCCCACTTGGTGAAGTACTCCGTTGCAGTTAAGATGAAGGATTTGGTTTTGTTTGTGGAGTTTGGGTCACCGAGGGGTCCGATAACATCAAAAGCCCACATAGCGAAGGGCCATGGTGCGTGAATCGGGTGAAGGGAAGATGCGGGAGGGTGAATCTTGTCGGCGTGAAGTTGACATTGATGGCAGTGCCGGACAAAGATCGAGCAATCTTCTTCCAAAGTAGGCCAATAGTACCCTTGTCTGATGATCTTTTTGGCGAGGGCTTGGGCATTTATATGGCCTCCACATACTCCAGAGTGTGCTTCTTCAAGCACCAATTCAGCCTCCTCTTCATCTACGCATCTTAATAGAACACCGGCCAAGCTCCTTTTGTAAAGTACTCCACCTAAGATGGTGTATCTCTGGGAGACCCTTCTTATGGCTTTCTTCTCTTCAGCAGTTGATCCTGGTGGATATGTCTGATCCTGACGATTCGCAATCTCATGATACCATGGTTTCTCACCCTCTTCTAGTTCCTCCAACTCGACCAAAGATACTTCCTCCTTTTGCTCAATGTACTCTTTCCTTTCAAATTCTCGCTTTAACTTTCAAGAATTGTGCATCTTCTACGCCGGAATGGTACGTCGGCGGACATAGATCATCCTAACTCCGTCCGCCTAGCGGGACAGATAGTGAAGATGCCGGGGAAGAGAGAGCATCGGCAAGAATATTTTGAGCACGAGGAACGTGAATGAATTCGAGTTTGGAGAATAGCTTGATGTAACAAGTGGTGAGTTCTTGGTATGGTCTGAGCCCGGGATGAGATGTGCGGTATTTGGCCAGTACTTGGCGGAGTATTAACTGACCATCACCAATTACCCTTAGTTTAGTGACACCATAGAAGTGAGCGGCCTCCAGTCCGGCCAACAAGGCTTCATACTCAGCTATGTTGTTTGTTGCTGGAAAATGGAGCTGAAAAGCCTGTGGAATGGTGACACCATCGGGAGACAGAAGAACAATCCCTATCCCTCTACCCTGGGAGTTTAATGCCCCGTCTAAATATAGAGTCCACAGATTAGAAGATCGAATGGACATCAATTCTTCATCGGGAAAATCTGACTGGATAGGGTCAAAGGTTGGGATAGGATGATGGGCAAAGTGCTCGGCAATTGCATAGCCCTTGATTGCCTTCTGTTGGGTGTAGGTGATGTCAAATTGGGAGAGGAAGAAACCCCAAAGTTTGATCAATGTTATCCTTCTCCTCATATCGGATTTCATCCAGCTGAATCGCATTTTCTAGATACTCCGGTAGCTTGGCACATTCTAAGCTCTTCTGGGCTAACTGATGCAAGTATCTTCCTGGAACTCTTCTACCTCTGATTTTTGTTCTATTCTTATTGGAAACTAAACCTAAGGAAGAATAAGAGGAAGAAGAGGAGGTGGATGGAGAAGAATTTATTGGAGAGGATGGAGGGCAAAGAAGGTCAATCAAGGATCTGGTGGCTTCTTGGGTCGAATGCCCTTCCGAGGCAAGTTGAGATGTTTCCTTGATTGAAATTTGAGTTTCGAGGAGGACGTTGCTTTTTGGGAAGCAAACATAAAGATAGAATGGGCTTCAGGTGCCCAATTTGGGTTGAGATCAACTACGGGAGCCATAGTAGGCGAAGATATTGATAAAGAGGGGAAGACTTCGAGTAATGTTTGATAGAGGGGGCTTTCGGGCCCAATGTTGACAGAAAGAGATGATGGGCCAGTAGGCCGAATGATCATAGAGGAAGATGGGTTCATGGACCCAATAAGAGGAGGATGCGGGATCAAAGGCCAAGGTTTAGGAGATGGGCTCGAGGGCCCGAGAATTGGAGAAAATGGGCACAAAGGCCCGGATTTAGTAGAGGGGCTCGATGGCTCAAGAGTTGGAGGAAATGGGCACAAAGGCCTAGATTTAGTAGAGGGGCTCGGTGGACCAAGAGTTTGAGGAAATGGGCACAAAGGCCCAGATTTAGTAGAGGGGCTCGGTGGCCCAAAAGCAACAAGTGGGTTCATGGACCCATAAGTTGGGCCTGAGGACCTAGAAATAGGGATCGGGCCAAGAAGCCCAGGGAGAGCGTCATAGTGAGTTGGGGCATCAGCCCCAAAAGAGGAGATAATGAGGGAAGGCCCTTGCGGATTTGGTTGGACTTTTTCTCGAGTCGGTTTGGCGATATGACCCTTGGGTGGGTCGACAGGTGGTTCAGCCTGGAGTGGTTCATTGCTTGACCCTTCTTCATCGGTGGAAAACAAAAGAGATATTTTAGGATACACGTCATCTTCAGGGTCGTCAGTTCTTCTTCTTTTGTCTTGCTCCAGCTCTTGTTCTTCCTTGTTCTCAGCCAGTTGAATGGTTTCTTTCTTGATGAAAAACTTTTGTAAGCATCCTGAAAAGTATTTGCTTTTGAGATTTTGACCATTGGCTGTCATTCCATCATATCCAACCCCGCTCTTTGGTTGTAACCTCACTGGATTAATTGGCTCAGCTATGCCTCGCAGTTCTTTGCCTAGTCCTCGGCCCTCCTGGTATCCCAAATCCTTCATTATATGCCATCCAATGGTTTCATTTTTCTCTCTTTTCCTTCTCCACACTTGCCTGGGCTGCCTACTTATTTTTGGAAGATCCAAGATCGTAAAAATAGGCTCATTTGGCAACCCAAGGGGAGGTGGATGATCTAGGGGCATGCTAGTCACCTTAATCACTTGTCCTTTGTGAGGGAATTTAAGACACTGGTGATTGGTGGAGGCGACTGCCTCTAGTGCTTCCAAATAGGGTCGTCCCAAAATAGCTTTGTATGTCGGATCCATCTCTAGTATGTGAAAGTTGACGGATCGTATCGAGGTCCGAGTTTGACACCCAATGTAATCATGCCGTCGGCGGGCTTCTTTGAATTATCATATGCGGTCACTGTTATTTGAGATGGCCGGATGTCCTCCTCGGAGATTCCACAAAGATGTAATGTTTCTGGTGGCAGAACATTAATGGATGCTCCGGTATCGACCAAACATGACTTAATGCCTACTCCGTTGATGTGGACTATGATGCATAAGGCACATTTCCTTATTTCCGGGTCGGCCAACTCTTCCTTTGTGAATGTAAGGGCTGGGTATTCACTTCTTGGGACCAAAACCGATGAGATCTTTTCCGGGGGGAGGCTCTCATTTACCATTACTCGCTGTAAGTACTATTGGAGAACCTCTTGATGGACTATGGATCTTTTGATCAACTCTAAGATAGAGATCCGTGCCGGGGTTTTATCAAGATGTTTCAACAAGTCATAGGATGTCCTAGGCAACGGCTCTTCAATGTGTTCTTCTTCTGCTTCTGGTACTAATCCTGACTGACCGGCCTGGGGAAAGACCCTTTGGAACATGCGCCCACTCTTGAGTACTGTGGCAAGTTGAGGAGCTATAGATGGGGTGGTAGTGGTGGGTGGTGGGTTAGGTCGAATGATGGGAGCTCTTGCGATGGGTGTAATGATGGTGGTTTGAGGCATGGTAGAGTAGGTAGGTATGTTTGCACGGGGCGGGATGATGATAGGTCCTAGTGGTGGTGATGTTTGGGGTGGATTAACCGGGCGGATTAGGGTCCTTGGAGTTGTGTGGCTGGTGGTGTGATGATGGGTTGTGATGGTGTTCGGATGATGGGCATTCTATTTAATGTGATGGGATTATGTGACATAGTTGTTCGGGGTATAGAGTGGACGGTTCGGTTAGGAGGGTGAAGTAAGTTGATGTGCATGGAGGAGGCGGCTCCCTCGACTTGCCAATTTTGGCCCCGATCATGATACTCCTCAGAAGAAATCATGATGGGATTAACGTGTTGATTCCCAGGCGCGGGTGCATGTGGAGGTAAAGGGTTTTGGATAATCCCCGTGCCGGGGTTCGTTGTTATTGCTGCCGAGCCGGTGCATGCTGCCGTTGAGGTTGATTTTTCACTGTTCTGATGTATTCCCCCATCTGGTCCCAGTCAATACTGCCTTGCTCATTAAGATCGTGGATATAGTCTTTGAACTGAAAACAATTTTCCACAGTGTGCCCAGGATATCTATGTAACAAGCAGTATCGCTCTGTGTTGGCATTTTGAGGCCACTCTGACTTCTCCCTTGGCAATGCAATTTGGCCTGCCGCCATGAGTGCATTAAAGATGTCCACGAGAGAGTACGGCAAAGGCGGGTAATCATTCCTCTTGGGTCCAACCTTTCGGGGTTCATAGGCCATGGGAGGGGGTGCTTGGTTGTAGTTGGCCAGTTGTTGCCGCACTGGTTGGGTAACTGGGGCTTGCGGTCGTTGAGGGATCGGGGCTTGTTGCTGACGGGGCTGGAACTGAGGTTGAGGTTGAGGTTGACGAGGGTTTCTAAATGGTTGATTTTGTTGAGGGTTCCTGAACTGGTGTTGATAATTTATAGGTGGGTTCCCTACAACGTTAAGGTTTTCATTTGTCACTACGCCCTCAGTCACTGGGCCGGTTGTGGTAAAAGTGGTTTTCTTGACAGCTCGGGGTCTAGGATCAAACAAGTTCATGATAGGTGAGTCCCTAAGTCAGTATGCAGAATGTACCGTGCCCTCTCATAGAGTTCACTCATGGAGGTGGGGTGATGCAAAGCCAGCATATTTTTTAAGGCCGGAGTGGCATTGGTGATGATCATCTTCACTTACTCCGGTTCTGAAATGGAATCAGTAAGCCTTTCTGCCATTGACCTCCATCTATCAGCATATCTGGTAAAGTCTTCATCATTTCTCATTCTTTCAGCCATGAGGTCAGTGATGGAATATGTTGGTCCGACTCTATCTTGATATCTCTGCAAGAATTTAGCTTTGACAGTTTCAAAGTTACTCGCCTCCAAAGAGTCAAGCGAGTAGAACCACTCTAAAGCTGATCCCTCTAATGATCTTCTAAAAAGAAAAGCAAGGGCCCTTGGATCATTTTGCCACATTACCGACTCATAAAGAAAGTCCTTGATGTGAATGAAGGGATTACCGGTTCCGTTGTAGCGACGGTATACCGGCATCTCAGAGGGAGGTAGATGAAAAGTGGGGAGAGAAGGAAGAGAAATTTCGGGGACTGCTTTGGTGTCGATTAAACGTCTAAGCTCTCTATACTGCTCATCCATGAGATTGATCTTGTTAATCATGGCCTGATCGACAGAAGGTTCCCTAAGAGGAGGAGGAGAAGTGGGTGCTTGGTGCACCGGAATTGGGATTTGATGGGCCGAAGTGGCCGGATAAGAAGGGTACATTGGGGGATACACCAAAGGGTGAGTAGGGTTGAGATGATTAGAGGAATAAACTGGTGGTCTAGAAGGAACAACAACATTTGGATTGGGATGATCTAGATTAGCCACCGGATGAGGAGAAATTGGGGCCATGAGCCCGGTATGAGAATGGCCATGAGTGGGCACATTGGGTTGATGTGCCCCTGACCGAGGGGTAGAGATGTGAAGACCACCTTCGAGAGGAATGTGGTCGGCGGGCGACTTGCCCTTGAGGATGGCTTTGATAGCCTGAAGTTGGGTAGGGTCGGCATGAGAGAATGCCTCCAAAGTGAATTTGGATTGGGTTGAGGAGAATTTTTACTAGGTTCGGGGAGAACTTCGAGTTCATTGACGGCACACACGGCATTAGGATAGAAATAAGATTGGTCATACTCCAACTGTAGTTGGTCGTATCCTTGATCCACCATTCCGATAACTTGACCTGACCTTAAATTCATAAACACAATAGAAAAAGAAGGTTGACAAATAAAAGCTTAAGGATCTTTTTTAGTTTTGATTTTTTTACCCCTTTTTTGTTTTGATTTTCTTTTGTCGGACAAGCAAGTTGTCAATCAAATTAACCTCAAGCAAATTTTTTTTTTTTTGGTTCTTTTTAGGTGATTTTGGGATTTTTGTTTAATTTTCAGTTTTTGTTTGCAAACAAGTAATAGCAAAGACTTGGAATGATTAACGCAAAATTTTTTTTGTTTCAACCTCAAATTAATGGCTTGTTAAGAGAAATATTTTCCACTCAAATAAATGGGTAGGACCCTATGTTCTCACAACGCCGAGCAATCTAAGGTTGTCACTCTTTTCACAACGATAGGTAATAGGTACTCCGGGTTTTGGGATAAAATGGTACAACCAGCCCGATCAGTGAAGAGGGAATCCTTCACGTCTGGGGACTTACGGAGGTCTTGATGGAAGCTACCCGGTCCTTCCGAGAGGGAATCCCCGTAGGAGGAGTTGGCAACCACCAAGAGGGGTGTTTGGGTGTGTGGGGCTTTGGGAGGAGAGAGTCTCCCTTCTCGGATGTCCTAAAGAGACGGGCGAACCTGAAACTCCAATGCAAACTAAATGCAAGTGAAATGTCAAGGAATAAGAAGCAAACAAGAAGAAAATAAAAGCATACAATGATTAATGAGATGTTGTATGAAGCAAGTGAACAAGACAATAATATGAAATTAAACTAGGATGGAAGAAAGCACTAATTTAACTAAGCATGTTTTGAAAGATTTGCTAAAGGAGAACTAGACTTAGAAAGAAATAGGCAAGTATACTTAACAAGAGATGAAAGGAGATGATATCTAAAATACTAAGGTGAAATAAGTTGATTAACAAAGTTGTAAATTAGATCGGTATGCATTTAAAAAGATAAACAGAGAGCAAGTAAACTTGGAAGAAACAAGATGATGCTTCAAGGGAACAAACAAGCATGTAAGCAAGTAAATAGCAATGCAAGGAAATGGAAATGGCTTAAATGAGAACTAAAGTGAAAATAAGCATGTTTTCAAGTGACATTCTTAGGAAAGAAGAGAAGGACTCACTAAAGCAAAGTCGGTCCCACCGTGGTCGCCAAAAGGTGTAAGCACCCGAAACGGGACATCCGCGGATCTCCCCCTCCCGGCCCCTACGCTTGCTTTGGTGACTTGGTGGATGGGATGTTAGTGGGTGTGGTCGCCAGGAGACAAATGCTCCAAAATATAGTAGAATGAAAAGAAATGAAATAGAGAAATGACCGTCGTACCTTTGGAAGCGGGGAGATTGTTGGGTTCCGACTTCTCCTCTCTCGGCCGGCCGAAAGAAGAGAGCTTAGTGAGTCCTTTGTCTTCGATCCGGTTGAAGCTACGCCTCAATCGAATTTACCTAAAAATGTCCATAAGAAAACATTGAAACAAGTGAAAGGTTCATTAGTTCTAATGAAAGCATAGTATCGTGCTCAAATTTGAATTCAAACATGCAAATGGAAGGGGACTAACCGGATTGGGACGGAATCCCAACCCCTATTTTGGTAGGTTTTTAAACATATATAAGATGCAAAATGTTCTAAGACATGCCAAATAACATGATGATTAATGCTAGGATGAAAGAGGAAGACGAAAAACTCGATTAAACGGGCGATCGGAATTCAAAAATAACAAAACAAGCTTCGTCCTTCCCGGTGCCCCGTATATAGGGCGCCAGGAGAAGGTGCCCCCTTTATGGGGCGCGTTGACCAAGTCAAAGCGCCCTGTATACGGGGCACTAAGTCTGGCCCGAACAGATTTTCTTCTCCTCTTCACGGTGCCGCTCCGGAGTGCTGGGAGGCTTCCGAGACGAAGTAGGGGCTTCTCCTTGTAGAAAATATGCAAATGAAACTAATGAAAGGTGGTTTGTATGCTGGATGTAAGAGGAGAGATGGATAGAGGCTCTAAAAGTTGGAGAAAAATCATGTTTCTGGGTGACAAAAACAGAAGGTTTTTAGGGTTTTTGGTGGACGATTTTGGATCGATTTGAAGACTTGTGGGGGGATGAGAATGGCTTAGAAACGTGGTGTTGGATGAGCTCTAGGGTGGCACGAGGTTGGAACCTCCTCCAAGCTCCAAATGGGGGTCTATTTATAGCCCAAAAGAGGGCACTTTGGCCATTTTCGAAAAAACAGTGCCATGTGGCATAGCGCCCTGTATATGGGGCGCTAGCATCATGAGGTTTGTCAGGTCGACAAGACAAGTCACTGCGGGGGTCAAATCAGCCTGTCAAATCGATCGGATTTGGTTCCAGGTGCCCTGTTTATAGGGCGCCTGGTGCCCTATAAACAGGGCGCCAGGTGCCCTATATATAGGGCGCCTGGTGCCCTATAAACAGGGCGCCAGGTGCCCTATTCTTGGGGCATTTGGCTTGTTCGATTGCTCTATAGACCCACCATTCGGAATGTGCCAGAAACTTGATCTGTCCAGAAAACATGATGTGCTTTAAATATTCTCCATGAAAACAAGAATTTGAATTCTCCAACTGGGCCAAAATTGCGTGTCTACAGCTCTAAGGGCGTCCCTCACCTCCTCTCATCCACCACTACACATCCCAAGTCTTGCAACCCCCTCCAAGCTCTCAAACCATCCCAAAACCATCTCCCAAAACCCAAAAAAATCATAGTTGCTTCTTGAAGGGATATTCTAGCAGAATGAAGTTACCCTCTTTTGTACTGTAGAAAGACCCCCATATGGAGGTTTTTGGACATCCCAAGTCTGTCTCCCACCTCATCTCATCCACCAATACGAATCTAAGCCTTCATAGAACCCTCTCAAGCCCTTAGATTATCCCAAAATCCTTCCCCAAAAACCCAAAAACCTGCAGTTTCCTTCTTCAGAAATATGATTTTTCTCCGACTTTGAGGGCCTCTACACTCTATTTATCTTACATCTAGTGCCAAAACACTCTCCCATTAGCTTCACTTGAGTATTGTCTGCTTGAATAAGTCCTTTTTCCGTCTTGTATGTCTTCCTACACTCCGGGGCGACGCCACGAAGAAGGAAAGAAAATCTGCTGAAGCCAGTCCCTGGTGCCCTATAAATAGTGCGCTTTGACTTTGGTCAACGCTCCCCATCAAGGGGACACCTGCAGCAGGCGCCCCATATATGGGGCACTAGCAGGGGCAGACCCCATTTTGCATTTTTTGAGTTTATTTACCTTTCCGGTCGATCCTTTACTCCCCCCTTTCATTTTAACTCTCATTAACATGTCATTTAGCATATATTGAGCCACTCATTTGCATTTTCATGCATATCTAAACCTTCTAAATAGGGGTTGGGATTTATTCCCAATCCGGATAGTCTATTTCCTTTTGCATGTTTGAATTTAAATTTGAGCACGATACTATGCTTTCATTAGAACTAATGAACATTTCACTTGTTTCTATGTTTTCTTATGGACATTTTTAGGTAAATCCGATTGAGGCGGAGCTTCAACCGGATCGAAGACGAAGGACTCACTAAGCTCTCTTCTTTCGGCCGGCCAAGAGAGGAGAAGTCGGAACCTAGCAATCTCCCTACTTCCAAAGGTACGACGGTCATTTCTCCATTTCATTTCTTTTCATTCTACTATATTTTGCAGCCTTTGGCTCCTGGCGACCACACCCACTAACATCTCATCCACCAAGTTCCCAAAGCAAGTGTAGGGGCTGGAAAAGGGGAGATCTACGGATATCACGTTTCGGGTGCTTACACCCAGTTGCGAAAAAATGTGGGCATGTGAGCCCAGTTGAGGTGAATTGTGGACACGTAGGCCCGATTTAAAAAATTTAAGGGCACTTAGGGCCGATTGGGAAGAATTGTGGGCACCTAGGCCCAATGGAAAGAAAGGGACACATAGGCCCAGTTGGGGAAAAGGGGCGTATGAGCCTAGTTGAAGGAAAGGAGTACGCAGGCCCGATTGGAAAAAAGGGGCATATGGGCCCGGTTGGATAAAAGGGGCACGTGGGCCCGACTGGTGGAAAGGAGCACATGGGCCCAGTTGATGAAAAGGGGCATAAGAGCCCGATTGACGAAAAGGGGCATAAGTGCTCGAAAAGGGGCATAAGGGCCCGAAAATGGGGCATAAGGGCCCGATCGCAAAAGAGGGGCATAAAAGCCCAATCGAATGGGATGAAGTATGGGTGGTGGCCTAAAGATTGAAGAATTGGGGGCCCATGGGCCCATTCGACGATTGTGAGGAAGATGAATTTAGGGCGGTGGCCCTAAGATGGATGAATTGTGGGCCCATGGGCCCGTTCGTTGGTTGTGAGGAGAATGTGGTATAGGTAGGGGCTCTAAGATTGATGCTATGGGATTTGCCTGCCTAGCTGGAGGAGGTCCTAGTATCCCCTTGCTAAGGTCTGCATCTTCCTTTTGCATGTTTATAGATTCCTTCTCCATTTCACTGACCAATTCGATCCTTACTTCCCAGCTCAGGGGTCAATTCAATCTGACCAACTTCAGGGATCAATTCCAATGATGATGATAGTTGATCTATACCTGGAGAATCCTTGCCTAGTCCTTGACAATCAACTAAATTTATGATCTCCTCATCTAAGCTTCTTACAGTAGGCTTCTCCTTAGGTTGTTCTAGAGAAGAGGGCATGCCTAGTTTAGGAGATTCTAAAATGATAGAAGAGTTTGGTTTGACCTCCCCTACTGGCTAACTTTGATCTTGAAAGATAGTAATGATATGTTGAGGAGTCGTTTCCTCTACCAGGCAAGAGCACAAATGGTTAGAGCAATTGAATCATCTACTGGGGTAGGAGCTTGAAGGGTCGAAGTGACTGAATCTTCTACTGCAGTAGGAGTAAGAATAGTAGGAGTGATTGATTCCTCTATTGGGACAAGAGCACGAGGAGTCGAAGTGACTAAATCATCTACCATAGCAGGGGAATGGATGAACAGAGTGACTGGTTCCTCTGCCAAGGCAGGAGCATGAAGAGTTGAAGTGACTAAATCATCTACCATAGTAGGAGCAAGAATGATTAAATTAATTGGTTCCTCTGCCAGGGCAGGAGCATGAATGACAGGAGTGATTGGTTACTCTACCAAGGCAGGAGCAATAGAAGAAACATGGGCCTTAACCGACTTAGGGTGAACCCTATTTTGAGGGGTTAATTGAATAGCCAAGGGTTATTCAATTGGTGTCGGCATAGAAGTCGGTTTAGGCTGAGGAGCTAATGGAAAAATTGGTTGAGGGGCCAAGGATTGAATGGTTGGCCGAGGGGTTGTTGGTGGAATAGGCTGAGAAGCCAAGGGCTGGATGATTGACCGAGGGGCCTTTAGAAATGTTGGTGGAGTCAAAGCCTGGGAAGCCAGTTTAGGTAATGAGGTATTTGCACAATGGACAAGAGGAGCTTGATTATGCACAATTGATTATTCCATTGACATGGGTTGCATGACAGGCTGAGGTTGGGGCACAGGTGGCCTAATCAACTGGCATCGAGGAGTCGACTAAAGATGATGATCTGGATGGGGTTGGAGAGAGCTCCTAGGTTGGTGCATAGCATCAATGCTCCTCTCAGCCATGGACCACAATTCATCATGATATTGCATTAATTCTATGTCTCCTTTTGCTTCCCCAATTATTGAATAGCCTGGCCCATATCGTTGCAAGAATTTGGCCTTGACTATTTTAAAATCCCATATTTCTATTTTATTCAATGAAAAAAACCAATCTAGGGTTGCGCCCTCCAACAATCTCCTAAAAATAAAAGCAAGGGTCTTTCTATCATTCTACCATCGAGATGATTTGCTTAAGAAATCATTGATATGGATGAAAGAATCACCTGAGCTATTGTAGTGATGGTAGGTTGGCATTTTTGATGGGGGGATGTAGATAGTATAGAGGAGAAATTCGACAGTTTGTTTATCCTTGGCAACAAGTGGGGAGGAATTCACCAAGGAGTGTGCACGTGGCACTCAGATGGGAGGGAGGTGGGTTGGTGTGCAAGCTAAAGAATGACCCACAATGGGGTGAGTAGATGAAGTAACATGGCAAGACTACTTATAGTAAGAGGTCGAACTACCGATTGGGGAGATGTGACAGCTTGGTTAACTTTGGCTGGACCTTGATTGATAGGCATCTTGCCCTTTGCTAGGGACTGCAGGATTGAGAAAGATTTAGGATCAAGGTGGAGAGCTAGACCCTGAAGGAGTTGCTCCATGCTGAGCAGAGCAGGCTAATAGGTGGGATTTTGAATTTTAGGTTCTCTGATGGCGTTGACATGGCCCTCTGGTTGGACCATGAGTTGTTGTAGCACATAGTGACCCATCTTGTAGTAGTCTGACATCACGATGTGTCATTCAGACCCTAGCATCATGGGCATCATGTCGATCTTTCTACAAAGATGGTTAAAAAAGAGAGCAAGCAAAGCACACAATTGAAGAATTTTTTTGTTATGTTTTGTTTTGTTTGATTTTTTTGTTTCAATTTGGTTGTTGGGAAAATAAGTTGAACATAAAATCAAAGAGGTTTTTCTTGTGTTTTAGGTGTTTTAAAAAAAGAAATTTTTTGGTTTTTTCAATTATGGTGAGCAAGCAAGTTATGTAAACAAGTTCTTAAAATGACTACTCGATAATTTTTGGGTTCAAACCTTAGATTAGATAGATTGTTGGCAATTGTTTACTCAAATAGGTATGGTTCCTATTGCTTCAATCCTCAAGACCTAAGGTTATCATACAATCACCACGAGTAGGTACTTGGGTTCTTCAGGTTTTGAGAGAGTGGTACAACCGGCCTAATCGTAAGAAGAGGAATACTCCATGGATAGGGACTTACGGAGGTCTTGATGGATACAACCAAATTAACTAAGAAGGACTATCCCATAAGAGAGGTTAGAATCCACCAAGAAGGTGTTTGGAGGGTGAGGGTGTGTTGGGAGAGAGAGCCCCCGCGTCGAATGCCCTACGGATCGGAACAAGTCCGATACTCGATGCAAAAAGCTAATGCAAAAGAAAAATAGAGAGTAGGAGGAGAAGAAGCAATCAATATGCAAACACGAATGAAAGAAAGGACATTAAGTAAATCAAGCAAGAGAATGCAAGAAAGACAAGCTGTGATAAAGTAAAACAAGTACCTAGAAACTAGCAACTAATAGGTGGTTCATGCGGGAACCGGCTTGTGATAGAGTGTCCAAGTGGGGACAAATCTGAAATGAAGGTAAAAGTATGGTCCACGTGGGGACCGATTTGAAAATAAAGTGGCTCATGCGGGAGTTGAGTTTTGAAAAGGTAGGTGGTTCACGCGGGAACCAGTTTTTGAAGGAAAAGAGGTGGTTCACACAAGAACCAGTTTGTTTAGTTGGAAAAAGGAAAGGAAGGCCACATGGGGCCAATCTAAAGTGATGCAAAGAGGTGGTCCACGTGGGGACCGATCTGAAAGTGGGTTGGTTCATGCGGGAACCGGTTTAGAAAAGGGGGTTGGTTCATGCGGGAACTGGTTTTTATGAAGAAAAGAGTGGTTCACGCGGGTACCGGGTTGAAATTAAAGACAAGTAAATCAAGTCCACATGGGGGACAATCTTAAAGGAAGAGTAAACAAAAAGTTTAAAGGTAAATTGACATGGAAAAGGTAAAGGACAAGCAGGTTCACACGGGAACCAAATTGGAAAATAACTAGTTGCACGGTTGAATCAAGCTAGCACGGTTGAAGACATTGGTTGTCCCACCATGGTCGCCAAAAAGCTGTCGACTCCGAAAATGGGTTCCAAATTGGCACCTCAAGAAAAAGGTGAAAGATAGAATAAGGGAAAGGGAGTGAATCGGAAAACACTCGGAAAGTGGTAAAATCCTCACCTCGGTCCCACACTCACATTGATCCCTGAACTTTCATCTCACGGTGTCGCTCGAGCACCAGAGACGGTTTAGGTCATGTGGGAGGAGAGTGAGAAATAGAATAACCTAGAACATAAAAAGAGAAATTTTGGTCTCCATAAGTCCGTGCTCCGCTTTATGGAATAGAAATAAAAGATGAGGTGACCGTGTGTACTTTAGCGCGGGAGATGATATGTGGGTTAAACCTTCTTCTTTGTCGGCCGGCCGATGAGGGAGAGTCCAACCAATGCTAGCTTGATCAATCTGTGCAACTATTAAACAAAGAAACAAGTGAAGGGATGGATTAGACTTGTGGGAAGTGTAGTAACTGTAAAAAGAAGATGAGAAAGGAAGCAATTGAAACCGAACTCACCGGCTTCAGGGTGAACCTTAACCCCATTTTTGTGTTTTTGGTTATGTATAAATGATGAAAACTAAATTAAAATATGTTCTAACAAATAAATAGACTGAATAAAATGAGTTAAGAAGAACTTATGAAGCAAATTGGCTTGAGTTGAAGCTGAGTTGGTTGACAAACGCCAATTCGAGTAGCCTTGCACCCTTCTGGCGCAACTTTGGTGCATAAAATTCTACGGACAACCCCAATGTCAGAATTGATTTATGTTTGTTTCTATTAATGGAGAACTCAGAGCGAAAGAGATCTCCTATTGATGACTTCTCCAAAATCTATCCGTACAAGCCTGTAGAAAATAATGAAACTGGACAGATATGGAAGAACAGAACCTAGAAGCGCGCCCTCAGTGCAGCAATCGCCATGTACAGACGGAAAGTCAGAATCGAATGCCACTAGTTGCAAATGAAAGAGGACGGGGAGAAAAACAATTTTTTTGTTGAAGACTTTTGTAGCAAAAGCCTCAGATTTTCTGTAGAAGCTGATGAAGTCTGTTGATGTAGAACACATGGCTCGAGCTCTTCCTTTTCTTCGGGATCGATTCCTCGACATCGGACCGGATTTAAATGTCAGGATGGCTTCGGGACAGAGCTTGGATGACCTCAGGACGGGCTAGGCATGGGTGGTTCCCCTTGGTTCGTTGGGAATAACCCTCAATTTATAGAGAATGGAAAATCGGTGCAAACGGGGGAAACTAGCAGACCGCACCCTCGCGTTACAAAGGAGGCGGGGGCGCGCAAGGCGCGCCCTCCCCCTAAGGGTGTGCAGACCGTGTCCTCACCTAGGGGGCGTGGTCTATGCGCCCCTGCTTTCAAGTGGAGCGGGGGTGCGTTACACGTTTCATTGCTAAAAATCGTCGAAACCTTCCGGAAATTGCTAAAAAATATACTTGATAAGATGAATGCGCCCCTGACCCGAGGGCGTGGTCAAAATAATCAATAATTAGCTGGGGAAACTTTCCAAAATCCGGTTTAAAAGGTGTAAACTGGGGCAATTTCCGATTTTCAGAAACCAACCGCGCCCTCCCCTTTCAAAGGGAATGAGGGAGCACCCCCAGATTGAGGGTGCGCAGGTGCGCCCCAGTGTGAGGGCGCGGTGACTGTGCCCTCCCATTTCAAGGGGGCGGGGGCGTGGTACACTCTCTCTCCTGCACGCGTGTTCCGCGGGCCGTAACTTGCAAATGAGACGTCCGATTTGGCTCCCATTTGCTACGTTGAAAAGAGGGCATTAAACCACAACTCCTCAAGTGAGTAAACCAGCCAGCATGACTCCTGAGACGTTCGCACGGGACTTTCTACCGATTTACCCTCTCGTGGAAAGCTGAAAATCGCGACGGAGATCCGAAAGGGCACGGTTCCGGTCAAGGAATCTCAAGTCAACTCGGGATGACTTAAAATGATGACTGAATAAGTCTGGTACAGTCGGAAAACCCAAAATCATCGAGATTAACCTAGTAAACGTGAACCGAAGCTCGAAAAAGCCATAAAACCCTAAAATCAACCGAAATGGCCGTATGGCCCCGGTTGATGAAATATACGGCTAGGATCAACCCGGATGACCCGAAAAGACCCGGTGATCACCGGAAAGGCCTAACACGTGTTCCGGGATAGCCGTGTTAGTACATATCAAAAAGCCGTAACGAAAGTCGATATAGACCGATGACTACCGAAATGACCTTTCAGAAACCCTGAACATTGTGGAACACATGCAGGACTTACAAGACCTTCAATTATAGACCTTTCAAGATTGGTCATTGAGCAGGTTTCGTGTTTTTACAGTTCATGCGTGGCTCTCGCTTGAAGGTTACAACATTATTCCGAAAATCATCGGCCCATTCCCAACTCACAAGAGGCTCCACCAACGTCCTTAGCTTATCTCCACGAGGTATTTGGATCAGATAATGGTCAAATAAAAGATATCGCCCATGGAATAGGAGTCTGGGGCTCCGAATCAGGCCAAATTGGCGTGTCTACACTAGTGACAACCCTTATGACAGGAGACAATTACATACCTTGGTAAAGGGCTATGACCAGAGCCTTGTTTGCAAAAAAACAAAATGTAGTTCGTCAATGGTAATATTCTCAAACTTGACAACTCAAATCCTTCTTACAACTCATGGGATAAAGTTAACAATATGGTATTTTCATAGTTGATCATTTTCATTCACCAGGATATAGTCTCTACCATCATCTACTATGACACTACTTACTTGGTTTGGACTGACTTGAAAGAGAGGTACTCTCCTACCTTAGGATCAAGGATTTACAAAATTGAGAGATCCTTATCATCTACTCAACAAGGGACTAATACGGTCACCAAATATTATAATGCATTGAAGTCTATGTGAGATGAACTAACCCAAATTGATCCTGAAGAAGAAAAACACAACTAGAACAGGCAGCTAATGTAGTTCTTAATGGGCCTCAGTGAAAGCTTTGTCTTGGTTAGAAGTACTATACTTCTCATGGACCCACTACCTCTAGCAAGTAAGGTGTATGCTCTGATACTCCAGGATGACTCACAAAGAATGATTCACAGTCCACCCATCAATGAAATGTCTACCATGATGTTCAAAGGACCTACAAGAAAATCCAAGAAAGAACAGGATCAAAAACAGTGGTGTGATCACTACAACATTGGTGGGCATGTGAAAGAGAATTGCTTTAGAATCAATTCACCTCATTGTGCATATTGCAATGTTCCTGGCCATACAAAAGATGTCTGTTGTAAGTTGAATGAGTATCCACATAACTACAAAGGGAACAAGAAGAACTACAACAAAAAAAAATCTTTAGCAATCACTGACCAATGAGTAATATGCCAACATGCTTACCATGCTGGAAACTAGTGTAAGGAATCGATCTATGGCAGCAAAAAAAAAATTGATTCCTTAAAATCATGATCTTTGTCTTGGTCGATGTAGAACTAGTAAAATCGGAAACTGAATATGAAGTAGAATGAAAGTACCTCATGGTATTTCCCAAATTTCTCACTATGCATGAAGAGAGGACATTTCTGCTTGTTGAAAACCATTCAAGGGGATGGTCTCTAGCAGTATCCACATGATCTGCTTCAATAGATGAGTTCCCCCTTCTTTAGGGACTCGAGAAATTTTCCAGATTCAAACTTGACCATGGGAGAACATTTTCTTTAGGAGAGAGGAGGGAGAGAGGCTTCTTGGGATGTGCTCCAACCCTATCGCTTGTTAAAGTTTGGCTTCATAATAGGCAGTTTGGTTACGTTTTTAAACAATTTTTTATTTTATTTTCAAAACTAATACCAATGAACTGAATGCTCTATGTTTGGAAGAGCTCCCTCATTTTTAGGGGTACATGCAAATTGGCCCTTGATCTCTCTTGAAAAAAAACACACGGTCTAACTTCTTTTTTTTCTGAGAGAGACACAAGTTGCAGGTGGAGGACATACTCATCGAATCTGAGCAGTGGCATTGCAATGCTTAGCGAATGGGGTACCACCAAATTTGGAAAGAAGGCTACTTTTTTCCAATAGGCCATCATACGAGTTTTCTTTGTTATGAGAGAATATTTTAATCTCTTTTTATCACCTTTCTTTGGTCCTTTGAAAATTTCTTGAACTTGCTTGATATTAACACGGTAGTAGTTGCCAATGCTCCAAACAAGAGTAGTGAATTAGTGATTGTTTATTCTTTACATAAAAATATTTTACATTTCCCAGTATATATAATCGTCCTCCCCAACCTTGAAGACATTTAATATAGAATCTTGACATGTATTTTTTTGTTATATTATATTGTATACAAGTAGATGAATGAATAGACAACTAAATAAATAGATAGATAGATAATTTAAATATTTATTATATTGTATATAAGCATATGAATAGATAAACGAATAAATAAATATGTAGATAAATAGACGAATAGATGACAAATAGATAATTAAAAATACAAGTAAATAAATAATTTTGACATTTTATATGACTATTGTGTTGATATATAACATTTTATTAATGTATATATTTTTTATATAAATTTTAATTTATAAATTATTACCAAACATTACTCTATAATTTTTAAAAATTGTGACGTTTTTGCCAAACACACTTCCTTTGTGTCTTTGTAATTTTAAAATTGATTCTATGATACAAGATGATCTTTACTTTAAAAATAAGATTACCCAAATAATAAAAGAGCAACCAAAAACCCTATAAGCCTTTTATTTATGGAAGATGGAATTTTTCACAAAAACTCAAAACTTTTATAAAATTATGTCCATACTTTCATCTTATTGACTAGATCTAATGTGTGTGACCCACTAGGTCCAATAGTCAATTTGGTTGAAGATTTAATTAATTTAAAAGAACAATTCCTTTAAATTAAATCAAAATCGTTATGCGATAGTCATTTTTATGGCTTTCTGTTCATAAAGGGTACAACCACCAATGTAGGTGGGGTCGGGGTCGAGAATGGGTTGTTTGTGCCCAAACCAACTCGGGTTAGCCAAGCTCAAGACCCAGGTCAGGTCAAGGTCAGACGGAGTCGTAATAAAAAATAATAAAATAAAAATTTTAAAACAACCACGGGGTCGGGGTCGCAGGGTCTAGACTAGGTCAGGCACGGGTCGCGACCCCGCATTCCATACAAGCCACATCTTATGATCTCAAATAACTTTGGGGAGTTAAATAATATATTTTAAGTCTTTTCATCATCAATTATCACACAGATTTAAATCTTTATTCATACAATGTCCCCGTCGGTTAGGGGTTCAGCATCAACTATCAAACCCTAAATATTTTGACTCTATGGGATCTTATACTTGGGTTCAAATCAATTAGAATTTTTTTTTAATTATCCTAAGTACCTTGGCCAAGGATTTAGAGTACTATCCCATAAGACATTCTCCCTCTCCTATCGAGAGTGAACGATCCCATGTTATATGCTCAATTATCTTCATCAGATTTCTTTCACACCCAATGCATCAACTATACTGGACCATCAATATGGTGATCCATAAGTCAATAATTGATGTACAAGATATGACCAATAAGACATCTTTGGTAACTCAGGTCAAAGATTCAATCATTCTATTGTGATGTAAAAATAACCTGATAGACAGTTTGGTAAAATTTCGATCAAGTTTTTCTAAATTGGTCAATTTAGTGAACTCATTCCACTAATGAACACCTATATGTGTATCCTAGTGTCCCCACACTAATGATCAATGAGATCGGTCATTTTCATCACATGAGAAGAGATCACACATACTAGTCTATCCGGATCATTGATGTCCCATCTCAAGGATACTATGACTAAGAACATTTAGATCACATACTTTTAGATAATTGATCTCGTTATTATGATCTCATCATGATCAAGGACTTCATTACAATATATGCTTCTAATAAGAGCTAGTAATGAAAATTTGTCTAATTAATTGAATGAGATATTCTTAAAAATGTTGAATCATATCATATATGATTGACTTGTAGGACATACATTTCTATCATCTAGAACTTTCCAAATGACAGAATTGAGTTGATAGGCAACATAAGTTCTATTATTTTAATTTGATCAATTAATTTGCCTCTAGTATATCATGTGCCATCCTTCAATTACAACTTACTATCGACCAGTCAGTTAAAAAAATATAATTGTACTATTACTTTTTTCCAACCCATTGTGTCTTACAGGACATAGAGACCAAGAGGATGATTGGGTGGGGTTATGAAATTGAAGGTCTAGACTTTTCAATCTGAATCAAAATCCCATTTGTCTTTCCTCCCAGGCTCCTGACTTCAATCTTTGGCATCAACGGCTAGGCCACATTTCCAAGAAGAAGCTACTCCAACTATCTAGACAAATTGAAATTACTATACCTTCTTCTTTTGATTGCCACATATGTCTATTGGCCAAGAAAACCAGACTTCCCTTTAGGAATAATCAAACTAGGACAAAACATCCTTTTAAACTAATATCCTATGATGTTTGGGGACCTTACAACCTTGAATCATAGAATGGAGCCAAGTATTTTCTTACTATTGTTGATGAATATTCCTGTTTCACTTGGGTGTATATGCTCAAATTAAAATCTTAAGTTTTCACTATCTTTAAGAGATTTTGTGCTTACATAACCAATTCTTTTTTTAAAACCATTGAAAGAATTCAGACCGACAATAGAAAAAAAAATTAACAATTAAATGGACAATTATTTGGCTGAACAAGGAATAATTCATGAACACACTTGCACTTACACAACACAACAAAATAGAATAATGAAAAGAAGACATAGGCATATTCTAAATATAGCTAGGGCACTTGGATTCCAATCAAATCTCAACAAAGAGTATTGGAATGAATGTGTCTTGACAGCCACATACCTTATAAATAGGCACCCCTCAAGAAAACTAAATGGAATGAACCCCTTCCATAACTATTCAAAAAACCACCTAACTACTCCAGTTTGAGAGCCTTTAGGTGTCTCTGTTATGTTTCTACCACCCATTTAGAACATGACAAACTCGAGCCAAGAACCAATCCTTGCATCTTTATAGGATATCCTCCTAACCAAAAGGCCTACAAGGTAATGGAATTAAACACTGGGCATATATTCATAAGTCATGACGTGATCTTTCATGAATATAATTTTCCTTTTAAAATCAGTGTTATTGAAAATCCCATTCTTATTCCCATTCAAGAAGAAGCCAACCCAATCCTAGAGCCTGCTATTAATGGCACGCAACTAATTCCCAATGGCTCACCTCAGACCCCTATTATTTTTAAACCAGTTGCCAACCAGCTAGGGATGTCAATGGGTCAAATAATAGTAGTATCCATATCCGTATCATATAAAATACAAAGTATTCACTTATTGTTCATTAACTACTGGTAATGAATATATCCGCAAACTATATTGTAATATCCACTTAAAACTAGTTTACAGTCGGATAACAATCAGTTAACAGATACATAAGCATTACTAATTATTCTTCATTTTTTAGAGAATAATAGTTGTGTAAGATGATGTAATTTTTGACGCATAATTTTAATGATAGAAATACAACACAAAAGAGAATGTATATTAAAATTAGAAACATCCACAATCCTGGCAATGTAAAGGTGAAATACCAAAAAAAATTTCAATTACATGTCCATCGTAAACATAGCTACACTTAGGTCAAAAAGATTGTTTATACAAATAGAAGCATAGCTATAAGAGGTGTTCTCTCCCCTATTTTAGCAAGATATTTTGTTAACATGTTTGCACCATATTCTTAGCCAATGCCTATAAGCATTGTCCATGCCCTTGATTTTTTTATAAATTATATAATTATAATAGCATCATCACTATCAACATCCGACAATAACCTATGTATTTGGCCATCTCGCTGTCATTTGGGGCACTGGGAGTGAATGACGTGATTGTGGTGGCGGTGTGCATGCTTGTGACTAAGTAAGTGACCCGATTCTATTCTGTCTAGCATCAAGGAGGAACATGCGCTCATGTAACCGCACTCCCTCCGACAGTCTATCACACTTGCAAGTATCTCAAGGAAAAAGAGGAACAAAGGCTGCATCATAAACCTAGCAGGACAGGAACAGAACGAAAGCAACGTCATAGTTCCGAAGTTGAGGGTGGTGTTTCTCATAAATTTTAGGGTTTTGGGGTCATAATCATACATATTAATGTTGATGTATTTCTTGGCCATTGGATCATATTTGAGGTTGATGTATTTCTTAACCATTGGATTCTATTTTAATTAGCAGATATAGAAACAAATTTTTGGGTTCAATTTATAATGTATCCTTGACTGTATCTACTAAAAAATAGATAATTGATAAACAGAAATACCCTATTCAAAAACTTTTGATGATCTTTTAACTGTCCGTTAAGTTAACGAATAGGTCAGATAATCAGATAATCAGCTACCATTGACATCCCTACAACCAACCACCAATTCCCATCATAAGAAGCCCTAGAAGACCCATAAGGAACAAGAGAAAGCCAAGGTACCTAGAATAGTATGTCACCAGCTTCATGACCACACCCTCTTGTCCAAATGGTAAGAATGATATAGCTTTCTCCTTCTCAACTAACCATGTTGCAAGCTTATTCAACCTGTACAAAGAAAGTGACTAAATATCGCACCAAGAGGCTATGGAACAAGCAAAATGGAAAAGGGCCATGAAGGAGGAACTTGATGCACTAGAGCTAAACTAGACCTGGACTATCACTAAATTACCTCCCGTAAAAAGAGCAATAGTTTGCAAATGGGTATACAAGATCAGATACAATTCAAATGGAAGTGTGTCCTAGTACAAAGCCCGCCTTGTTGCAAAGGGTTTTACACAACTTGAAGGATTATATTATCATAAGACCTATGCTCCTATAGCCAAACTGGTATTTATTAGGTGCTTATTCTCTATTGCTGCCATAAAGAATTAGAATGTTATACAACTTAATGTGCAAAATGTTTTCCTACATGGAGACCTCCTTGATGAAGTCTATATGCAATTGCCTCCTGGTTATGAACAGACCAATCAAAATGAAGTTTGTCTTATGAGAAAATCTATTTATGGGCTCAAACAAGCATCAAGAAATTGGTATGCCAAACTCACCGACACACTTTTGGCTCACGATTTTGTTCAATCCAAGGTAGATTACTTATTGTTCGTTCATAAGGAAGGACAAGCAATCACTGTACTATTGATTTATATAGATGATCTACGCATCACTAGAAATGATGAAAAAATAATTGTAGCACTCAAAGATACACTGCAACAACATTTCATGTTGAAGGATTTTGGTAAGCCTAAATTCTTTCTTGAAATTGAAGTTGCAAGGTCACAATCCAGGTTCTTTCTAAACAAACAGAAATATATTTTATATAGTGTCTAATTGTGGACTAAGGAATGCCAAGGGGACAAACACACCCCTAGAACTATAACATCATATTTTCAGCAAAAGCACTCATTTGGTAGATCCTGGACCATATAGAAGACTCATATGGAGGCTACTATATCTCACAGTCACATGCCTAGACTTATTATTTGTAGTGAATTTGTTGACACAATTTATGTTAGTTGCTAATCAGGTACACATGGCAGTGACTCTCAATGTGGTCAAGTACCTTAAAAACAATCCAAAGAAAGGTATCTATTTAAGCTCACATTCATCATTGAATCTAAAGATTCTTACAGGTGCTTATTGGGCTTCCTATCTTATATTAAGAAGATCAACCATGGGCTATGTTGTGTGTATGGTAAACAATCTGGTATCTTGGAAAACTAAGAAACAAGTGACAATTTCTTGGTCATCAGTTGAAGTCGAATATCGAGCGATGGTAGCAGGGGCAGTTGAAATTCAGTGGCTCCAACACCTTTTAACAAATTTCAACATCGAACCTAGATCAGCTAAACTCTTGTGTGATAGTCAAGCTACACTCCACATAGCCTCCAATCCGGTGTACCATGAGAGAACGAAACATAGAAATTGATTGCCATTTTATCTGAGAACGTATACAAGCTAGTTTGATACAAATAGAACACATTTTAGCAACACAACATATAGGGGACATATTTACTAAGCCACTCACCAAAGATCAATTCCAATTCCATGCTTCCAATTTGGTGTGAGACATGCACTTACTAACTTGAAGGGGTGTTGGAATTGAAAGCTTCTAGACATAGATTAGACAAAATGATCTATGTTAATTATGTAATTAGTTCAAGTTGTCTGACATTCTGGACAACTACCTCTGTACAAGAATATTCGCACCCATGATTGAATGAGAGCATGTTGTACATATGGAAAACCTTCCATTCTTGGCATTCCTTCTTCTCTTCTTCTTCATTTACTTCCTATTGTTCTTCTGCTTCGGTCGATTGTCCTATTCTGCAACCAACAACATAGGAAGAAGACTTCAATTTTGACTACTCAGTCAAGGTATACATCTTTCAAATCATTTGGCAATTGATTCAAATGCACTTCTAAATGAACCTATGAAATCTTAAAATGCTCTGAAAACGTAAAAGGTGAACTTTTACTTTTTTTTTCATTTTAGGCCTAGAACTTTTCTTTGGAAAACTTGGTAAGCATTCTAAATATCCTCATGTATGTCATATCTGATCTTGTTTGTCTAGTCTTCTTCTTCTCAACCTAGTACAACTCATTTACATATTGTTTGTCGGGTCTTATTGTCAACTTAGAGTGCATTTGGTTGGCTAAAAAATGGGCTCTTTGGCCATGTATTAAGGAAAACCTAACCTTTTTCTTATCTGGATGACAATAAAACTAAGAATCACCGAAAAAGGGAACCAGTTGACTCTATAAAATGGTGATTTTGGCATCTGCACATTGAGTCAATATGTTGTTTTTGGGACCAAATGAGGAACGTCAATTCTTTGGCAATTTAAAAATTTATTTATTAACATATTTTAATTTTTTAAATAATAATAATTAAAAATTTTAGTTTAAAATTAATATATTATATAATATTTTAAAGTGATAAACACTATAGAATCTTATAAAGTAATAATTTGGTTAAAATGTATATTACTTTAAAACTCATTTTATATCAAGTTTTGAACATAAACTTGTTAATGATGATTTAAAAATGACTAAATGACTGAAAACATCTTCAAAATTATTTATAAATACTCATATAAAATATATACTTTCAAGAAAATAAATTATGTGCAAACAAATAATATATTGTATTTTTTATTTCTTTTGAAAGGTTACTCTATGAAAATTTTTTATTTGAATTTTTTACTTAGATAAAAAAATTTTCTTTATAAATCCTTGTATATAATGTTTTAAAACATAAAACTCAGAGATAATCCTGTGACTCATGTGTCTGAGTTATTTGGAATTATCTTTAGATGAGTAGGGGGTAGCCTTCCTTTTTACCTATCCAAGAAAAATAAGAATATTAAAAATGAATAAATAATAATAAATGTGTTGGATACTTAAAAAATATCTATGTAACTCATGCATGTTCATTCTTCTTCTTCTATAAGGCATTGTTAAATGTCTCCTATTGCCTTTATTCTTTTCACTCAATGCATGCAAACATATTGAGAAATATTGGTTTGGTAAATGACAAAAGATCATGCTCAACTAAAAAAATATAAATAAAAAATTTAATTTATCTTTTTTCATATTTGACCCATAAATTGCACATATGATACTGCTAATCCTCATTCTATTGTGGAGGAACATTGGCATGAGTCTAATGATCATATTGTAAAATACACACAAATATTATTAGTAACAATAAGCTACAATGAGCAATAAAGTTAAATTTTAAATTTTACCCTCTTTTTCAAGTAGTTCTTTTGCTTTATTTGCATTTCTCTTATGTATCTCAAAATCGGTGCATCTATAGATACAAATCATTCGAAGGTAAAGTGTTATTGCATAATAGCCATGTTGATATTCATTAAGTATACACTATTTAACTATCATGTCTAAATTAAAACTATGAATATAAAACTTACCTCGAGATAACAAAATATGGCATCTTTCTTCTCTTATGAGAGAGTGATGTAATTTTGTTGTCATAAATTACAGTGCACTTTATTACATACTCCACAGTAGGAGATAAACTTTTGAACATGGGACCCTAACCCGAACCTCCTACCAAGTCGACATTTAAGCTTTCACCAGGGCCCAATGTACGCACATTGTGTGCTTTGGTTGGACCTCTCCCACATCTAGCATATGTAGCTAATTAACTCTATATTAGTAAATGAATATGTACATAATGCTTAGAATTATATTTTATAAAATATTTGTTAAATTAATAGGTTACCCATTATCGATACAAATAACCTCTTGAAAGCTATCATACATACTATCCTTTAGTTCACTAATTTAACAAATAGGCCAAATAATTTGATAATCTATTACCATTGACATTCCAATGTTACACTATATACTTCATGTAGAAGAGTTTTCTGCATATGGTTCATTTGCAATTGGTTCATTCACCTTAGATCCTTGATTGATGAATATAAGTGTAATTACATGTATTGTCGTTGTCTAAGAATAGATTATGAATGTGTGGTCATTAAGTTTTTCAAAAGGTTGAGCATGTGGTATTTTTGAATGTGAACATAAAATTAAGTAATAAATACATTATGTGTTTTACACTTCACTAGATTATATTCAATGGGCAAACAACGAAAAAATTAGAACAATGTTAGAGATACATTGATCCCATATACTATGGTTGATCCTAGACACTATTGTCTAGATTTAGTATGTGATTTCAATTAGTTATATAAATTATTTATATATATTATATCATTATAAGTTTTCTTAACATGTGGGGTATGATATATGTGTAGAGTGACAGATTGTGATATGTTTGCATGTAGTGATTGACTTTCCCTTTACATTTTTTAAGTATTAGAATGTGTCAAATACATGTTGACACCATCGAAGTTGGATTTTGTCAATCTAAAATACTGCTTGAAAGCCACTTTCCAAAGGGCTGCACAATCCATATCTTTAAACATAAGATTAATTTATCTAAAGGGATTTAGCCAGTTACTGAAGGTAGTAGCTGAATATGCAAAGGTAATTAAGTGTCAATAAAAGATCACCTACTCTTGGTATAAAGAATATTCTACAAAGTTGTACTCTAGAAACATTTGGCTAGAGTAGATTAGATTAAGAAAGGGATTTTTTTTCAAGAGAATCCATATTAGAGTATGACTTCATTTGGACTCTCTATGGGCCTAACGTATTGAACATATAAACTATATGAACTCTAATATATTGTATGAATTATGAAGGACTATAGGCACACGGTAAGTGTGGATGAAAAGTTTCACTGAAATGATATACCTAGTAATATCTCGGGGTCATGACATAGTTACATGACATTATCTATGAGCAAGTGAATTGATTATGGAGATAATGAGTTCACTACACTTGGAAAGAGTTTCAAGGTTAACTCGTGGCTAGCTTGGTATTAGCTAAAGGGTCACACATAATGGATGGTCGAATTGACAAAACATGATTATATATTTAATGTCTAATTAATCTAAATTTAACTAAGGGATGAGATTATTGGGTTTGATCCATGAGTAGATTAAGATATCAATTTTTTAATAAATTTATCGTAACAGGTTAGTTCAATAAATATGGTTCATTAGGGTTACAAATTCTCTATATAAAAAAGACAACTAAAGGATGTTATAAATAGCCACCTTGAGGTCAACCACATCATCATCATCTCTCTCATATTTGTCGCAGTCTTAGCCATCTAGCCACTAGAAAATTGCTAAACTTGCATATTGAGCAAGGTTGCGAAGAAATCATATTTTGCAAGTCCATTGTGTGGATACCACTAGAGGAAGTATGTGAGTATTCCTATGCATAATAATGATCAAGTTACATAAGACTATAGAGAACCATACTTTTTGTTGTATCTCATATTGCCTAGATTGATTTTCTAATAGTGGTATGAGAGCTATGTTCATACACTACAAGAATAAGGACTATTGGCGATGGCTAGAAGCTATCACCTATATGTCTAAAGCCATCACAATAGTCCATTTGTGATGGCTTCGACGCCGTCACAACTTTGTTGCAAATAAGCCCAATGCCAAGGTTGTTGGCAACATCTTTCCATTGGTTGTCACAAGTAAACATAGTGGAGTGGTTACTGCTATAAGCCATCGCCAATAAGCTTAGTTGTGATAGCTTTTATCCATCGTTAGTTTCCCTTTCCTTAGACAAACGAAAACTGGTGATAGTTAGTGGTCATTGTAACTACACCTACTTGTGATGGCTAGAAGCCATCACCAAACTACTTTATTTCTTCCCAGACAGCTGTCTGGGAATTGATTGATCGGTTTTACGATGGCTAAGAGCCATCACCAATGAACCTGTGTCGCTAACAATTGTATTGGCGATAGCTTACAACCATCTTCGATATTTCTATATTAAAAAAATATTTTTAATATTATAAAATTATATATATGCAAGACTACAACCATGCATGAATATACATTAATTGACATGTTTTCACTCACATTTACAAATCTACTACATTAATCCATTCACACAATTCCATACATACATATCCATTCACAATATAATTACAAACCATATACATCCATTCACACAATTTCATTCATTTCCATCCAAACCATAAAAATCATTTACACAATCAATACAAACCATGTTCTATAATTCAAAGATTATATATAAATATATACAAAACATAGTGAAATGTTTAACAAGTGATGAAATGGGGGGGACGTAAGAGATACAATACCGGTCATCCTCCTCATCCTCCCCAAAAGAGCCCTCCTCATTGTCTTCCTTGTCCTCATTGCCATCCTTGCCCTTGTCGTCGCATTGACTTTATGTTGGAGAAGGCATTGATGTGGATGGTATATCTAGTTCGAAGAGTCTTTGATGGATATTTTCATACATCTGAGTTAAGAATTAGATAGTTTCTTGAAATGATCTTTATTAATCATCTAATTGTTGCTTCAAAGAAGAAATCTCAAATTGACATTGAACATTAATCTGAGTTTACTTCTCCACCTGCTCTCTGAGCTCCCCAATCTCTTGACTCATGGAGGTAGAATCTCCTCCACTAGACCCACCATACCAGGTGTTGTGAGTTTGACCTTGCCCACCACATCATATCTAACCAGGTCTATCTCTACTAAAGACGAATACAAAAACCTCTTCAAGAGTGAGTGGAGGTTGTGATGCCCCAGCATCCAATTCCTCTAATGTCAAAAGATTCATCAATTGTTACATACTTTTCTATAATCAATATTTGTAATAAAATTTATCAGTTTAAATGAATGATGAAATATATACCATCATTTGATGATTTTGGTCATTACCTTAGATGGCGGATACTTCTAAATGTTCATGTGTCTGAGTTATTTGGAATTATCTCTAAATGAGTTTGGGGTAGCCTTCCTTTTTTACCTATCCAAGAAAAATAAGAATATTAAAAATGAATAAATAATAATAAATGTCTTGTATACTTAAAAAATATCTCTCTAATTCATGCATGTTCATTCTTCTTCTTCTATAAGGCATTGTTAAATGTCTCCTATTGCCTTTATTCTTTTCACTCAATGCATGCAAACATCTTGAAAAATATTGGTTTAGTAAATGATAAAATATTATGCTCACCTAAAAAAATATAAATATAAATTTTATTTTATCTTTTTTCATATTTGACCCATAAATTGCACATATGATACCACTAATCCTCATTCTATTGTGGAGGAACATTAGCATAAGTCTCCTCTAATGATCATATTGTAAAACACACAAATATTATTAGTAACAATAAGCTACAATGAGCAATAAAGTTAAATTTTAAAATTTACCCTCTTTTTCAAGTAGTTCATTTGCTTTCTTTGCATTTCTCTCATGTATCTCAAAATCGGTGCATCTATAGATACAGATCACTCGAAGGTAAAGTGTTATTGCACAATAGCCATGTTGATATTCATTAAGTATACACTATTTAACTATCATGTCTAAATTAAAACTATGAATATAAAGCTTACCTCGAGATAACAAAATATGGCATCTTTCTTCTTTTATGAGAGAGTGATGTAATTTTGTTGCCACAAATTACAATGCACTTTATTACATACTCCAAAGTAGCAGGTAAACTTTTGAACATGGGACCCTAACCCGAACCTAGGGGTGCAAACAAACCAATACACTCGACAAGTAGCTCGAAGCTCGACTCGATAAAAACTCGACTCGACTCATTCATTATGTTAAATGAACAAGCTTGAACACAAAATAAAACTCAACTCATTAAATGAGCCGAGTTTGAACAGACTCCTGCTCGGCTCGATAAACTCGCGAATAGCTCGATTAAATATTATATTATTTATTTATTTTTAAAAATTAAATTATGAGTATTAATAATTATATATTATCACTTAAATATATTAAATAATTTAAAATTTGAGTTTAAACTTAGATTGAGTTTCATAAATGAGCTAAATATAGAGTTTCACAGATGACTTTTCATTGATTTTGAGTTTTATAAACGAGTTTGTATATAGTTTAAGCTTGAATGTGAATTGAATTTTAGTCTAACTACTACTCAAGTTCGAGCTCGACTCGGCTCGATTAATAAACGAACCAAGCTTGAACAAGGATTCCACGTACTCGCTAAAACTCGAGCTCGAATTCGAACTCATGTAAAATAAACGAGCCGAGCTTGAACACCATACTACTCGGGTCGGCTCGGCTCGTTTGCACCCCTACCTGAACCTCCTACCAAGTTGACATTTAAGCTTTCACCAGGGACCAATGTATGCACATTGTGTGCTTTGGTTGGACCTCTCCTACATCTAACATATGTAGCTAATTAACACTATATTAGTAAATGAATATGTACACAATGCTTAGAATTATATTTTATAAAATATATATCTTAGCTGATAGAAGATGGGCTATCTTTGGTTGTAGGTGTCACCAAAGTGTGCTAAGTAGAAAGAACCTTAGACGGTTCAGGCTCAGTAGGTGTCATTAGAGTAGTATAGGAAGCGCCATCCCAAGAGCTGGAAAGAGTATATTGGGATCAATCTCTCTAAGAATGAGATCGACCAGAGCAACTTTGCAATCCACCACCATCAGATGGTGTATTGGCTTGAGACATTTGATGACTCTTATTAAAACTCTTCATCTATCAAATAATATCATATAATAATTAATGGAATGGCCCAACTAGGTTGAAATCAATTTTGGCTTCCATGACAGTTCAGGCCAATCCAAGCCAGAATTTGGTTTGGATTGGGTTAAATGGCAATGGAATGAGTTCAAATAAACTTTTAAGTCTCCATAGTCATTTAGGCCAATCCAAATTGAATTCTAGCTTGGATTGGCCTTACTGGCCATGGAATGGGTTCAAATCAAGTTTTATATCTCCATGTCCATTTAGGTCAATCCAAACTGAATTCTGGCTTGGATTCCAGCTTGGATTGGCTTGAATGGCCATCGAATAAGTTCAAACCAATTTTTAGGCCTGGCCATTAGGTCAATCCAAAACAAATTTCAGCTTGGATTGACCTAAATGGCCATAAAATGCCTTCCAACTCCTTTTTGGTCTCTATTTACTCATTTCACTATTTCTATCTCCCTCCCTACACTAATATCTATCTCAACCCTGGTCTTTATTTACACCACATAATGAAAGTGACATATTGGAAAATTAATATAGAACCACAACAAATCCAACTTCTAGAAAGTTGACCAATACAAACATAACTTTTAAATTCTTATTTGTATTGGATACATTTCTTGAAGTTGTATATCTTTATCGGTTAAACCAAATGTTATAGCTACATTAATAAGTTGTTCATGATATAGTTCTACTTCATCATCGCTATCATTTTCCAATACGTTATATTAGTTACGAGGTAGGGATCTTATCGGTAACACCTCTCTCTTATTTGTGTTATCATCTACATAAAAAACTTGTTCCACATGACTTGCAAGTGCAAATGGTTCATCAGTTTCTAATCTTATTTGTGTGTTTAATGATATAAAACTATACTCATTAACCTTAAAATTTCGATCCTTATTATACGCATCCCACAATTCACATTCAAGAAGTACTAAACAACTAGTCCAATTGAATGATGTCTGAACTATATCTAATATTTATCCATAATATTTATCACAACTATATTGAAATTCAATATTCATAAGGACCCCACATAATTAAGTTGATTTGGTGGAATTTAAGTTCGTCATTCAAAAGTTAAATCCAATGCATATATATCCATGATATGGTAATGCAAAATTTGAGGTACCGAGTGATAAAATCCAAACAACAAACTCTTTGAATGCTAATGGTCATTCTCCACATTTTTGGTTTTTTTTTTTTTATTGTAGTTTCTTCAAGGGAAAATTTATTGGGGATTTTAATTCTGGGTCCTATTTTAGTTCTAAAATTATTTTAAAGTCCCATCGTTACTGAAATTTTTTATAAGTCCCAACGTTACACACAAAAATATCTTGAACATCCCCTCCGTTATCCCATTCGACTCACATTTCCCACTCCCCAAAATACCCCCGACGGCGAAGGTTCAACCCTACTTGCGAAACCTCTACAGTGGCCGGCCTTTTCCCCTGTTGCTCGACCAGCAACAGCCAGCGCTTGCGGCGGGGATCGACCAGCAAGAGAGGCCCAGGTTCTGCAATAGACAGCCACCGGAGGAGAGGAAGGAGAGAGGAGAGAAGAGAGGTATCCATGTCTAGCATCTTCCCCGTCCGGGAGCGAGATTAACAAGAGAGAAAGAGGCAGCCGGGGCCATCCTACTTCTTCTTTCTATAGTGGCAGTAGTGATGTGCCTCGGCAGTAGCAGTGGAGTATAGTGGTGGCGGACAAGAAAAGAAGGTTAGTACATCATTTATTTTAATGTTAAAAATTTGAAATATCCAATTGGATTGGCTTGTATCAACTTGGTCCAAGGTTGATCAGCCCTAATCTAATCATTTAATGAGTTGGAGATCAGCCATTTATGATTTCATTTTGATCGATTTTCTTGTTACCAATCGGGTGACCTCCTTGGATCTGATTGGTATAGTAGTTAAACCAAATAGAATGGTTCAATTTAGTTTGCTTGGTTGGATCAATTTTTTATCTGACCGAACTAGATATGATCATGTGACCTCATTGGATCTGATCAGTAAAATACTTAAATTTGAACATATCAAAATAATGTAAACAGAATGGATCAGATCAGTTCGCTAGGTTGGATTCGACTAGATCGTAAATCATCTAGATTGGATACCAAATTCTACTGAATCGGATTCTGATATGACCCTCCAGATCTGATAGGGTGACTTAATTATGTTCAATCAGTATAGTAGCTCAATCTAAATGGACTAATGTAGCCTGAACTGCTCGGTTTCATGTAGTCGCTAGATATGATCGCACATAATCTCAATAACTTACCATGGTAATTCTTATAAGCTACTTAATGCAAAAGATAATGATTTAAATCATCCCTAGAATGACTTATACCTCAAAAAATTTTGAGGAAATCAACATCCGCCCCTGTTACGGGGGGGGGGGACATTTATTTTTTTGTCCTAGACATTTCGAACTTATTTTTTAATCCCATATTTAAAAAAAAAAAAAGGACCATGTGCTACCCTCTAATCAGATCCTAAAAGCCCCTCTGTCATGTCATCAGCCAGACCCCTAAAGGTCTGAAATCAGAACACCTTGATAGCTCCTATTTGGCCTCCCCTTTGCCTGCCATTGCAACCCCCACGTAGCACCACAGCCAGGCCCATTCCTGGCCTGTGCTTCTCTCGAAGGTGTCGACGCTGCCATTGTGCTTCTCTCGAAGGTGTCGCCCGGCCTTATCACCTGCTGGGATTGGATCCGGAGACTGGATTTCGACCGAAGGTGCTGTATCCCATCCAGACCGAGGTCTGGATCTGGTGGCGGGATTGGCTTCGAAAGGTGCTATGTCCTGAAAGTATGTATGATCATGAATAATTAGCATTACGAAGAGAAAATCGAACGTCAGTTTTTAAGACAAGGAATGTCCAGTATAAGTTTCCAACCGGTAGAGATTTCCAAGGGGGTAAAATGGGGAACATATGTACAACTAAGGAGGGGTAAACCCCGTGTGGTGTGGTAGAGGGGCAGAAGTTACAATTTTTTTAAATATTGGATTAAAAAATAAGTTTGAAATGTCTAGGACAAAAAAATAAATGTCCCCCCCCCCCCCTAACAGGGGCGGATGTTGATTTCCTCAAAATTTTTTGAGGTATAAGTCATTCTAGGGATGATTTAAATCATTATCTTTTGCATTAAGTAGCTTATAAGAATTACCATGGTAAGTTATTGAGACTATGTGCGATCATATCTAGTGACTACATGAAACCGAGCAGTTCAGGCTACATTAGTCCATTTAGATTGAGCTACTATACTGATTGAACATAATTAAGTCACCCTATCAGATCTGGAGGGTCATATCAGAATCCGATTCAGTAGAATTTGGTATCCAATCTAGATGATTTACGATCTAGTCGAATCCAACCTAGCGAACTGATCTGATCCATTCTGTTTACATTATTTTGATATGTTCAAATTTAAGTATTTTACTGATCAGATCCAATGAGGTCACATGATCATATCTAGTTCGGTCAGATAAAAAATTGATCCAACCAAGCAAACTAAATTGAACCATTCTATTTGGTTTAACTACTATACCAATCAGATCCAAGGAGGTCACCCGATTGGTAACAAGAAAATCGATCAAAATGAAATCATAAATGGCTGATCTCCAACTCATTAAATGATTAGATTAGGGCTGATCAACCTTGGACCAAGTTGATACAAGCCAATACAATTGGATATTGCAAATTTTTAACATTAAAATAAATGATGTACTAACCTTCTTTTCTTGTCCGCCACCACTATACTCCACTGCTACTGCCGAGGCACATCACTGCTGCCACTATAGAAAGAAGTAGGAAGCGAGATCCATGGGGGGGGGGGGGGGGGGGGTACCACACAACCAAATGATATAATTGCTAAGGTTGCAAGGACTAAGGAGTGACTATCGTTGGGGGTGATGTCCATGGGGACTCTTTCGATGGTGGGAAGCATGATGTACGCAGGTAGGGTGGTGCTTGTCAAGTAGGAGGGGCAACATTCGAGAGGGTAAAGGGAGGGTAAAATTGTAAACTGTGTTTCTAAGTTAACTTGAGTTAAGTCTGGTATTAAAAACTAACTGAAAGACTTATTCAGAAAGGGATTATGATTTTATTGAGTTAAAAAATATTGTCAAAATTTTAAATGTAAAACTACAAATAAATTCATACACCTTGATATAAAAAACCCAAAAAGAAAGGCATACCATGCTAGTGTCCAGCAACTTACTCTTCCCATATCTCCCGTCACATCCAAAGGGAGCTTTATAGGGTGTTTGGTAGCGCTTTTAATTTTAAGAAAACCTCGTTTTTGAAATCAATATTATTTGACTTCTCAATTTTATTTTTAAAATCAAAATAGTCTAATTATTTGGTGTTTGGCAAAATTATCATAATTTTTAAAAATTAGACAGTAACGTTTGGTTACGACCAACGAAACAGCGAAACCCCCCGTGACGCGTTCCGCCCCTCCCCCCCTTCGCGGGACCAGCGAAAGGCCGCGTCGTCGTCGGTCAGCAAACCCCCCTACCCCGGGGGGCGGCCAACGAAACCACCCCCCCCCCCGACGGGGGCGGCGGCCAGCAAGCCCCCCGCCCCCCAACGGTGTCGTCGTCGTCCGCCTCCCACCTCCCCGCGGCGGCACTCCCCCCCCGCCGCTAGCGAAGGCCCGCAAAGCGCCCCCACGCAGCGGTGCTCCCCCGCCAACGACGAAGCCCCCCCCCCCCCCGCGCAGGTGCTTCCCCGCCGGTGGCAGCGCCCCCACCTCCCGGCGCGGCGCTCCCCCCCCCCCACGCAGCGGCGGCACTCCCCGCCAGCGCTAGCGCCCCCCCCCCGGCGCGGCGCCCCCCGCCACCCCTCCCCGCAGCGGCGCTGGCGCTGGCGGGGGGAGCGCGGCGTGGGGCCCCCTTCCCCTGCACGTTTCGCGTCTCGCCTCTCAGCCTCCGCGTCTATCTCAAAAATAAAACAGGTCTTACCCTGTTTTTATTTTAGAAGAGATCATATACATGAAGTATCTCACTTTTAAAAATGAGACAATAGTTAAAAAATGTAACTAAACACCTTATCTCTTTTATTTTTAAATTTTAGATCAAAAAGAAGGAAAAAAAATGTTATATGAATTTCCACGAGGACTCGATGTAAGAAGAGGCTTATATAAGGAGACCTATTCCAGCTTTTTTGTGCACCAGAGAGTCTCCACAAGCATCTTCTAAAAGAGAGATTGTTTTCTTTGAGTTTACTCTATTTTCTATGTGTGATTTGATATGGTTAAAATATTAGTCTCCTTTTATTTGTTTAATTTTTGTTCTTAGTCCTTGATCTAACATAGTCTCTTTATTTCCAATTGTCCCTTTATTTCCAACATAAGGCCGACGCAAAGTCTCTTAGGCATCATCTGCTACCGTTGGCTTCTTTTTCCTCCTATAACATGCTTTGGTTTGTAGCATGGTGTGGAAGGTAGCAAAAGATGTGGCCACGGAGCATAACACTGGCTTTGCCTCCGATCACTAAGCTAGCATGGCTAAAACGCTTGGTGGCAGGGTAGATAATGACCTCTCCCCGGAGGTCACAGCAATGACTAGGGCAGGGAACTCTGATGATACTTCGGCTGCTCTGAGAGAAGCATCTGTTAATGTTTTTCTCTATTTTCTTAGGCCTAATTTGAAATAAGAAAAAGTTACGTTAAAATAACTATTGTAGAACAAGTTACACTAGATTTAGGAGGCGTTTAGTTTGAAAACTAAGTATGAAATAAATAGATAAAGTGAAAAGTTACTTCACTTGTACCTTAATACTTGGGGAGTAATTTGGAAATGATTCAACTTATTTTAGGGTAAGCAGAGTAAGTTGTCTTTTATAATGATTATAATACAAATACAAATTTACTATATATTATAATATTATTAAATACACAAAAGTATACAAATATTCATTAAAATGTGTATCATATGTGATCATTTTTTTTTATTTAAATATATTTTTAGTATGTTACTTTAATCAAATTCATGTATTATATAAAATGATATCAAAATAAATATAAAACCTATTTTATCATGTATATGAAATAATTTATGTAAGCTGGTATGTAATTTTTAACATGTAATATTGAACTTAATGCATGCAAAATGTTCAATGTTATCCTAACTTCAACATTATATATAATATGTAATATTAATATAAATTTGATGTTGTATATAATGATAAAAATATTAAATATAATATATTATATAATTTAATTAATAAATAAAATTAAAAATAATTAACATATAATATAACATTAACTAGAATATTTTAACATATATAAATTATTTAATATATTATCTTATCAAATTAAATTAATATAAAATATAAACTAAAATAATAAAGTGGCATGTAAAATAACATAAAACTTAAGACTCAATATAAAATGTCAAATGTTAATTCATAAATTTAACATTATCTATTGTAGAATTACAATAGATAATATTAAGATATAATAAGTTCATTTCAAAATATAATATCAAAATATTCTATATATTATCTCATCATTTTTATATAATATTAAATATACTACCTTGAAAAGATTAAGGAGTCACCCCACCCCCCCCCCCCATTCCATAGATTGAGTAGAATAAAGATGTAATTTACACTCCTTACCAAATCAGATTAAACTAGAATAAGCAACACAAGAGATGTAAAACCTTCTTATTCAGGCTTTTTCAACTAGCCATGAAGGTACAGTGCCCTTCTATTTTGTCACTGTTCCTACCACCAGTACAACTAGGATCTACTGATTTAGTCAAACCTAGGGTTGCATGCCCTACAAGTTAATAAATATTTTACTCTAGTTCAAGATCAAACTTTTGTTTCTAGTTTCTACGAGTAGTCTATGATAGAAATGTATGTTGTGTAAGTTAATCATATTTGATATGAGTTAAGATTTTGAAATATCTCATTTAATCAAATTATCATATCTCTATTACAATCTCTTATTAAATGTGTTTATCATAATGAGATATTTGATCACATACAATAATGATTGAATCATGATAAAATCATGATAATGAGATCAATTATCTAGAGGTATGTAATCTAAACGTTCTTAGTTGCAAGATCGTTAAGATGGGTCTTTAAAGATCTAAATATACTAGTATATGTGATATCTTTTCAAATATAATAAGTATGATCGATCTTATTAGCCATTAGTGTAGAGATAATGAGATACACGTAAAGGTGCTTATTAGTGGAATGAGCTTTTTGAAATGATCAAATTAGAAACTTTGAATGATATCTTAATTAACTGTCAATCAATATTTTTTATCATCGTTCATGCATAGTTTGACATTTGACCTTAGTTACTAAAACTGTCTTATAGAATATATCTTGTGTTTTTTGACTATTCACTTATGGATCACTAATACGATAGACTAATATAGTTAATGGTTTTGGTATAAGAAAAACATAATGAAGACATGAAAAACAATTGAACAAATAACAATAGATTGCTCACTCTTAGTAAGTGAGAATGAATGCTTGTGTGATAGTACTCTAAATTATTAGACAGAGTAGATCTCATACCCCTATCCGACTAGGGCATTGGATATATGATATTTATTTCCATATGGTATTTAATAATGAAAATGATCAATGGAGATGAAATTATCTCTAAAGTCATTTATGATCATAAGATGTGATTAGTACCTTTTATGATCAAAAAGTCGTTAAATATGTTATTAGATAATGAATTTAATTTAAAATAATATGTTATTTTAATTAGGCATCAACCAAATAGATTATTAGACCAATAGGTCATATTTCGTAAGCATGAGGGCATTAGCATAATTTATAGAAATTGAAAGGTTTTTTATGAAAAAATCTAATTTCCATAAATAAAAGTAAATTTAGTCAAATCTCATAAAGCCAAGGGTTCTAAATTTCATGCTTAACTTTCTCCTAGCACCCATCCCACCCTTGAGATCACCGACGGCCAATGGATCTCAATTTGAGATGAGTCAAAAAGTCTGACATACAGGAGAACCAATATACAAAGAAAGTTCATATGGATACCATCATAGATCATGCACTTGGATGACTTGGAGATCAATAAAATATTTCTTCTTTATCTAGCATGAGAATTTTATTAAATCCCAAGTACTTTTAATTTCGTTTGAATCTAGTTTTTGGTTATGACATTCGATTCCAATTGAGCCTAAGACTTTGAAATCCGATGTATAAAACACTTCCTAATCAAGTCGAGCTCAAGCTCAAATAGTAAATTGACTCAAATTTAGCTCAAAGTCGATCTGAACTTGCTTATAGAACTCAAATTTGATCTAAAATCATTTGTAAAACTTGAATTTGAACTTGTTTATAAAGCTTAATCTAAGTTTAAAATCAAATAAAATCAGATCAAATTTTTTAATTTATTTTATATACTTAAGTGACACTTAAAACTATTAATACGTATAATTTGTTTTTGAAATATATTTAATCAAATAATTAATTGAGCATTTAATTGAGCTAATCGTGAGGACGCTATAGAGTAAAGCAGGTCTATTCAAACTAACTCCTTAATAAATTAAATTAAATTTTACTTGTTTGTTTAAGTTGTTCCTTTAACATAATAAAGAATTTTATTATGTTTGTGAGTCCAAATTTTACAAAGCCGAGTTCCAAAACATTTTAAAAACCATCTAAGTTCCGATTAGAAGAGAGGAAAAGGTTATCCTTTGATTCTCTTGAGTGGAGTAATGTGTCTACGCGTAAATCATCCATTCTCTCATCACCACACGTTAGTCGTTAGAAGTCGTCAGTGCGGTAGTTGGAGTTCGTCTACTCATCGAAGATCTCTGTGTTGATCTCTGGAGTTCATCTACTCGTGATGGATCGCCTGTGTTAGTCGCGAGAGTTCATCCACTCGTCAGAGATCATCTATGTTTGACGCCGAAGTTCATATGCATCTGCCAGTTGTCTAACATTAGTTTGTCATCACTATTTTTCATCTACAACTCTCAGCGTCGACCAACAACTCTCAGCGTCGACCAACAACTCTCTCTCTCTCTCTCTCTCTCTCTCTCTCTCTCTCTCTCTCTCTCTCTCTCACACACACACACACACACTTGTTTTTTTCTCTCACGCTACTTCCCTCTCCTTACGTAGTCCTCTTTGCCATCCTGCATTGCATCTCCGTGTTGTTTCCCTGCCGGAACCAAAAGATGGCACGGGCATTAAATCCAGCCATAGGAGAAGAGAATGTCAGATAAACTTTGCTATACATCTTCGAATCATGTTCGAGCCTCTCATCAACGTCTTCACGGACTTCGCTAGCAACACGGGGTGCAATTCTCCTCTTGCTAGCTTCTGGGTGTGTGACTCCATATCACTTTGTCTTCTCCATTTTCTTGAAAGATCCATGATATAAAGCAAGTGAATCTCTTTACCTTTACCATTGTGAGACAAAACCTAGCTACTTTCCAACATCATTGTTCTACCTCTGTCTGTCCTACACAGCATGAACACAAAGCATCTTGTAGCACAACCTTAATTTAGAGGAGGCGTCGTATGTTTATTGCCACTCCTCGCCCTTGGATTTTCATTGTAGAGGTGCCTTGTTACCAATCTGATTATTTACAATCTGTTCGTCTTCCGTGAGGAAAGAGCTTATGGTATATATATGTATTTATGTGTGTGTATGTGTGAACACGTACTTGTGTATGTAATGTTCCTAGAGACTTCCTCTATCTTGTAGCTGCCTATGGTGTGATTCTATCGATTCTACGGTTATGGTGGCTCAAATTATCCCATTTGGTTCGTGTGAAAAGGTGTATATGTGTGTGTGTATGCATACCTATGTATGTAATGTTCCTAGAGACTTGCTCTGTGTCTTGTAACTGCCTATGGTGTGATTCTATCGAATATACAGTTTGGTGGCCCAAATTGTCCCATTTGGTCCGTGCGAAAAGGAGAGTATCCCTCTCTGGTTATATGGGTGAAGATCTTTTGTTCCTTTTGGGGTGTTTGGTTGCATGATAATGGAGGTTTTTATTTTAATTTTTAAAAATTGTAAGAAAACTTGTTAAAAGAGGTGTTTGGCAACTATGACAAATTTATATTTTGAAAGTAATTTTCTTCTTAAACAAAAAAGAGGGTCTCACCTCTTTCTTTTTTCTTGTGGTCCCCCCACTTTGTTTGGTCATGGATAGTTGTTACTTTTTTTTGTCATCACATCTCCCCAAACATGATAATTTTATGTCATGAGTTGGTTCACTTTTAATTTTAATATAATTTTTTTATCATGAAAGTGTATAAAAAATTATCATGCAACCAAACAGCCCATTAAGATTATTACATCTAACTATTGCAAATTGTTTAGGTGGAAACCTTCTTGTTGAATGTACGATTGTCTCCAAATTTCTAGTGGCTTTGCACCTAAAGCAGAAAGAACAGAATTGCCTTTTCAAGTCACGGCGCATAATAATTTAAGATTATTAATAATATGTCTACATTCAAATATTAAACAATTATAAAAATACATGAAAGAGTCATCAAGTAAAAATAAAAGTCAACAAGAAAAGCAACAATTTATGATTAACATATGTGAAAATATTGTAAATATTTCATTCTCGACTCAAAAAAAACAAGTGCACTTCCTAATGAATCAAGAAAACTTAATACCATAATCAATTTAGATGTTAAGTTATTCTTTGTTATCAAATGATCTGAATTCGATACAATTTATCATTAACACTCTCTAGTCATTAAAATTTTTGATATCTAGACAATATATTCTAGGGAATAATCTCAAACTTCATCGGAATTATCAAACGCTACCTCTCGGTTTGGTATCTTTGTCAAGGAGCCATCTCACCCACAACCTCCAACCGATCCTTCGCCATTCTTGGCAATTTTATCAAAAAAAAACAGAAAAAAAATACCACGAGCTTTTGCCAACCCAAACTGTAAACTAGGGGTGTAAACGAGTTGAGCCGAGCCGAGCCGAGTAATATAGTATTCAAGTGCAGCTCATTTATTTTACACAAGTTCGAGCTCGAGTTTTAACGAGTATGTTGAACCCTTATTCAAACTTGATTCATTTATAAATCGAGTTGAGTCAAACTCGAACTCGAGTAGTAGTTAGACTAAAATTCAATTCACATTCAACCTCAAGCTATATGCAAATTCATTTATAAAATTCGAAATCAATGAAAAGTCACTTGTAAAATTCTAGATTTAGCTCATTTATGAAACTCAATCAAAATTTAAACTTAAATTTTAAATTATTTAATATATTTAAATGACAATATATAATTATTAATATTCATAATTTAATTTTTAAAAATAAATATATAATATAATATTTAATCAAGTTACTCATGAATTTATTGAGTAGAACAAAAAGCTGTTCAAACTCAACTCGTTCAATGAGTCAAATTTTATATTTTGTTCAAATTTGTTCTTTTGTCATATTAAACGAGCCGAGTTAAATTTTTATCGAGTCGAGCTTCAAGCTAGTTGTCAAACATATTGGTTCGTTTGCACCCCTACACAGGACAGCGGAAACAAGCCTCCGAGAAGCAACTTTCCTCGAGAGGCAGGTTACGATTGGCTCTGACGAAGGGGAGCTGTAACGGTCCTTGGACGTTTACGGGATAGGGGAGCTCAAGTGACACGAGGGACTGGGGATGTTCAGGGTATGGGAGCTTTGAGGGATGCATCAAGGAAACGGAGCGGGATGACCAAAGCGTTGAAATGGAGCTTGGATGGTTGCAACGCGGGCGCCAGGCTTGGATGACTGGAACCGGAAGACATCACCTCCGGTGGAACTGGCAGTTGAAAGTGGAATGCTATGACCCATAACAGGATGTTGATCTCCGTAAAAATTAAAATTTGCAGGTCTGTTAAGGGCTTTAATTGAACACCTCCCGTCAATTTTGAAAAATTGATCACCATAAAAATAACCTATTACAAATATGATACGTGTCCACTTTTATCAATGAAAATATTAATACTCCATCCTTCATAGATATCGATATCAAAATTGATAAAATATTACTTTTGACACTCTAGCCAAGCATAAGAAATAAAGGAAACATAAGAAATAAAGGAAACAAACGATGTACATGAAGGCCTGCCACCAAAACGTGTTATACCTAATGCCCTGTTTGGTTAAAGTTTTATTTTTGGTACTATATCAATATTGATATTAATATTTTCAAATGTTGGAGTATCAATATCAAAAGTAATACAAGTTGACACTTATATTACATAATATGCTTTTTTTTACTATAAATTTTAAAATTGATACACTTAGCCAAACACCTCTTAATGATTCCTATCAATATCAATTTTAAAATTGATAGTGCTAGAGGTACCTAATAGTGTTACCAAACAGGGCGTAACGCAGAAAGAACAAAATTGCCTTTTCAAGTCAGTGCGCATAATAATTTAAGATTATTAATAATATATCTACATTCAATTATTAAATAATTATAAAAATATATGAAAGAGTCTTCAAGTAAAAATAAAAGTCAACAAGAAAAGTAACAATTTATAATTAACATATGTGAAAATATTGTAAATATTTCATTCTCGACTTAAAAAAAAACAAGTGCACTTCCTAATGAATCGAGAAAACTTAATACCATAATCAATTTAGATGTTAAGTTATTCTTTGTTATCAAATGATCGGAATCCATTTAATTCTCAGATTCAAATGTTCAATACAATTATCATTAACACTCTCTAGTCATTAAAATTTTTGATGTTTAGACAATATATTCTAGGGAATAATCTCAAACTTCATCGGAATTATCAAGCGCTACCTCTCGGTTTGGTATCTTTGTCAAGGAGCCATCTCACCCACAACTTCCAACCAATCCTTCGCCATTCTTGGCAATTTTATCAAAAAACACAAAAAAAGGACCACCGAGCTTTTGCCGATGCAACCGTAGGGCTAGGGAGTGCAAACAAGCCGAGTCAAGTCGAGTAGTATAATGTTTAAAACGTGACTTGTTTATTTTACACAAGTTCGAGTTCAAACTCGAGTTTTAAGAAGTACGTTGAACCCTTGTTCGAGTTTGGTTCGTTTATTAATCAAATCGAATCAAATTTGAACTCAAGTAGTAACTAGACTAAAATTCAATTCACATTCAACCTTAAGCTATATACAAACTCATTTATAGAATTCAAAATCAATAAAAAATCACTTGTAAAATTCATAATATTTAATCGAACTACTCACAAATTTATCAAACCGAACAAAAGTCTATTTAAATTCGACTCGTTTAATGAATCAAATTTTATTTTTTATTCAAACTTGTTAATTTAACATAACAAACGAGTATTGTCAAATTTTTATCGAGTCAAACTTCGAATTAATTGTCTGAGTTTATTGGTTCGTTTACACACGCAAGACAGCGGAAACAAGCCTCCGAGAAGCAACCTTCCTCCACTGTTGTCAAGGCGCGCGCCTAGGCGCCGCTTAGGCGCTAAGGCGCCAATTCGAAGACGCCTGGAAGGGGCGCCTTCCTGTTACTGAAGAAGGCATACGCCTTGGCCGACTAGGCGGCCAAGGTGTACGCCTTGGCCCGCCTTGGCGTCGCTTGGCCAAGGCGGGCCGGTTTTTTTTCTTTTCTTTTGAACCGGCAGCGGTTCAAACCGGCCGGACTTAAGTTGGAGTGAACCGCCGGCCCCTCGCGACTTCGGCACTCGGCCCCGCACCGCTTCCCTCCCGCTCCCGAGCGGCGACACGGACGGCGAGAGACCCGACGCCCTCGGCCCGCCGCCGCCCTCCGCCGTGGAAGCCGCGCGCCGCCGCCGGCTCCTGGCGAGGGAGTTGCTCTCCTTGGCCACGCAGCAGCCAGCTCTCCCCGCCGGATAGTTGTCCTCCTCTCCATCGTTCTCCTATTCCGGTATTTGTTAGGTTTTGTGTTTTTTTATTTTTCCACCTATATCTTGGCATTTCTCCCTTCAAGTTTAGTCTTGTACATTTATTGGAGTGTTCTTAAACCTAATGTACATATACATTGCTTAAATTTCGAATATATCAAGTGGTTTGGACGTGTTTGGTGCGTCGGAGATTTACGACTTTGTTGTTTTTTAATTCTTTTGCTATTTCTTAGCATCTACGTATTATGTAGACACGGTTTGAAGTTTGTTTATTATAGTTTGAGTACTGTTTGACCTATTACAAATTTTTTTGTCATTTTTAGCAGTGGTTTGTTGTGGGATTGTGTGTAAATGGCTTCCGGTTCGGCTTCCGGTTCGGTTAATATGACGGAGGAAAAGAAGAAAGCTAAGTCGGCTGATCCGGGATGGAAGTATGCTTATTGGCCAGATGAGCATGATAAGAATAAGATTAAATGTGAACTTTGTGGTTTGGTTACGAATGGTGGAATAAAAAGGCAGAAGGAACACTTGATTGGCGGGTTTAGTGATGTGAAAAAATGTCCGAAAAGTACAACAGAAATTGCCGAGGAAATGCGTACATGGTTGAGTAAAAACAAAAAGAGAAAGATGTTCAGTTCTGATATACATACGGTGCTTGAATGTTCTGATGAAGAATGTGATGAAGGTGATGAGCAAAACAAGAATGTATCGGTGAAGAGTTCATCTTCAACAAAGAAAAGCATGACATCAACTATGGTTGGGTCTGGTATTAGCAAGAAGAAAGGACCAATGGATGCATTTGCAAGATTATCTGCCGAAGATTTTGTAGATGCAAGAAGAAGTGGCAAACAATATCAAAGTACTATGGGGACTAAATTCAACAAGGAAGAACAACTAAAATTTGAGATTGATGTGGCCACTTGGTTTTGTGAAGCAGGTATATCTTTTAATGCAGCCAAATTAAGAAGCTTTCATGTCATGTGTGAACAAGCGGGGAGGGTTGGGTCTGGTGTGACGCCCCCCAGTTATCATATGTTGAGGGTACCTCTGTTGAAAAAAATGGTTGAACGAACAAAGGAAATGCATTCTATGTATGAAAAATCTTGGAAACTTTATGGTTGCACTATAATGTGTGATGGTTGGACAGATAAAAGACAAAGGAAGTTAGTGAACTTCTTAGTAAACTGTCCTGAAGGTACTTACTTTATGGAGTCTATTGATGTATCTGACCGTAAGGAAGATGCCATCCTTATGTATGAGCTTCTTAACAACATAATTGATAAGGTTGGCGAACAGAATGTGGTACAAATTGTGACAGACAATGCTTCTTACAATGTTTCAGCTGGGAGGTTGTTGATGGACAAAAGGAAACAGTTGTTTTGGACACCTTGTGCGGCGCATTGTCTTGATTTAATGTTAGAAGATTTTGGAAAGATAAAATTTTATGCAGATACCATTTCCAAAGCAAAGAAATTGACTACATACTTGTATAACCATTCTCGTTTACTAGATTTCATGAGAAAAGAAACGAAAGGAAAGGAACTAGTAAGATGTGGAGTGACAAGATTCGCTACATCTTTCCTTACTTTGGAAAGATTACATGATGACATAGTCAAAAAGAGGGTTGAGAAGATTGTTTTCTTCTGATAATTGGCATAAAAGTGTGTGGGTAAAGACAAATACAGGAAAACATGTATCTTCTATTGTTTTTCAAGTAAAGTTTTGGCATGGAGTTGAAGAGATTTTGAGAGCATCTCAACCTATTTTGCAAGTGTTAAGGCTAGTGGATGGTGATGAGAAACCAGCTATGGGTTATTTGTTTGCTGCTATGGAATTTGTAAAACATAAAATTGTTGAAAATTTTGCAGGAAAAGAAACAAAGTATGCTCCCATATTAAAGATTGTAGATCGTCGATGGGAGATACAAATGCAATGTCCTTTACACTTAGCCGGTTTCTTCTTAAATCCCAAATTTTATCATGATGCTCAATCTAAAGATCCATCTTGTGTTGGAAAGTATGAAACTGCATTTTATAAATGTGTTGAGAGAATGGTGTCGGATAAAGATGTGCAAGACAAGATAGATGAACAAGTTGGTATGTACATTACTACAAAAGGCACATTTAGCATCTCATTTGCTATAAGGGCACGAGAAAAGAAACTTCCAAGTAAGTCATCTTCTTATTGGAGATATTAACTATATGTTAAAGAGTGTAATCATGTCTTAATTTGTGTTTATTGTCATATTGTCAATATAGTTGATTGGTGGATGCAATATGGTGGACAAACACCTGAGCTAAAGATGCTTGCATTAAGGATTCTCGGCTTATGTTGTAGCTCATCCGGTTGTGAACGTAATTGGAGCACATTTGAATTTGTAAGTATTTTAGAAGATTAATATTGGACACATCATTCTCATCAATTATGTTTAATTTGTAATCCGTGATATATATATGCTTTTGTTGTTTTCCAGTTTCATACGAAGAAGAGAAACCGTTTAGAGCATAAAAGATTGAACGATTTGGTTTTATGTGCAATACAACCGTCGCCTTCGTGAAAGGTTCTTGGAGATTAAAAAAAATCCGGAAAGATATGATCCTATTTGTTTGGAAAGTTTGGATTGGGGGAGTGAGTGGATGGTAAAGGAAACCAACAATTTAGTTCATGAAGGTCAAGATCTTACATGGGAAGATGTTGAAAATGCTATGGGAGCTTCAGAGAGTAGAGCACAAAGAGTCATTGGCCAAGCAAGTGGGGCCACTACATCACAAGCTACGATGGTAAGAGATGAAGATAGTGATGAAGATCATGGAGAGGATGATGATGTAGATGATGATGAAGAAGATGATGCACCATGGGAGGAAGAAAATGATGAAGACGGCGGCGATGCAAATGAAGAGGCTAATGCACGTGATGAGACTTTAGAGAATGCCATGTTTGGTTTTAAGATTTGAATGACATTATGTTGTGATTGTGATGTACTTTGAACACTTTACTTCAATCTTTTTGCTTTTGAGTACTTTTTTTGTATTTGTAAGTCGCTTTTATTATTTGTTGTGATTGTGAAGTGTTTGTGTCTATGCCGTATGTCATGTTGTGTTTGCATATGTTCTCTACTTTATTTTTCAGATTTTTTAGAAAGAAGTTCAAGGAGTAGTAAAGCACGTATCATTTGGTAAGTAAATTTTAAGCTTTTGTAATGTGTTTTCAATTTTATATAAATTGTATTCTTGCTATGTCAATTGTATTACTTTTATTTTTCTATCCAACTTTGTATGATTGTTAGTTGTATAAATCATTTTTTGTACCCACATTTAGAGTACATATATACATATATATATGTACATACACATATATAAGTAATTATGTATATACATAATTACATATATATAAACACAATAATGTCACCGCCTTGACCACTTAAGTGACGCCTAAACGGCCGCCTAGTCGCTTAAGCTTATTCTGCACCCTCCAACGCCTTGGGCGCCTTGTCGCCTTGACAACTATGCCTTCCTCGAGAGGCGGGTTACAATTGGCTCTGACGAAGGGGAGCTGTAACGGTCCTTAGACGTTTACGGGGTAGGGAAGCTCGAGTGACACGGGGAAGGAGAGGTGGAACCGTCGGGGGACTGGGATGTTCAGGGCATGGGAGCTTTGAGGGATACATCAAGGAAACGGAGCGGGATGACCAGAGCGTAGAAATGGAGCTTGGATGGTTGCATCGCTAGCGCCAGACTTGGATGATTGGAACCTGGAAGACATCACCTCCGGCGGACAATGCAGTTGAAAGTGGAATGCTATGACCCATAACAGGCTGTTGATCTCCGTAAAAATTAAAATTTGCAGGTCTATTAAGGGCTTGAATCGAACACCTCCCGTCAATTTTGAAAAATTGATCACCATAAAAATAACCTATTACAAATATGATACGTGTCCACTTTTATCAATGAAAATATTAATACACCATCCTTAACAGATATCGATATCAAAATTGATACAATATTACTTTTGACACTCTAGCCAAGCATAAGAAATAAAGGAAACAAACGATGTACATCAAGGCCTGCCACCAAAACGTGTTCTACCTATGGATTAGGTCTTCCATCTAATACCCATGGTAGCGCCCAGTCCAGACCGACATGTTTTACGGGATCTGCGTCGCAGGTCTTCAAACCAAGCCATGCAAGCCTCGACAACCAAACAAAGATTACATGCTCACACGCTTCATAATGTTAGAGCACGCGGCACCGGAGTGGAAAGTGAAAAAGCTCATACGGTGCCCTGATCTTGAGACATTTTCTTCCTTAGACAGTTCGTGGGAAGAAGAAACAAGAAAATCTACAACGGAAACTGCAAGAAAACATGCTTCCGCAATTTTTTTTTTATCCTTGCTTCCTTCACCGGGCAACCACCACCTACAAACCAACCCAATAAGAACGCCCGCCGCTGTTATGTATCGGCGACACACCGGGTGATGTCACACACCACTCGTACCACACCTGCCAAGGAAGATTAGACCTAGATTTAGATAGGTTCGACCGATTTACATCTTATTCAAACAAACCATCACACCGCACCTTCGTACTGCCGCAGCATCTCCAGAAATGAACCTCCATGGGGCATCCCGGAGCCACAGTTAACGGTGTCCGCAACGGGAAAAAGATAGGAAACCTGAAACGTGAGCCAGCCGTGGGCCGTCATCCAATCAGTCAACCACAAGTTGCAAGCAGCCCAGTAAACATACCAGCTGAACATGTTTGGTGTCGCCGTGGTGGGCTCTATTCCAAGATGCACATCTTTATAAAGTATCGCATCGAAATATCCAGCGAATCCTGAGATGGAGAGAAACGACGCATCAGAAAGTCCACAACGTACCAACTTCAGAAATTCTCGAACAGAGTTACTTGAAAACATTAGAACCCCAGAATACGCCGACCTATATATTGACCATCGAGATGTTGATGAGCGAGTGCATGAGCGACAGAAGAGAGGACAATTCGTAGCAGTTAGGCGGTCACCGTGCAGTGGGTTAAGGCCTACAGCGCAGTGCTTACATTATACCAAACAGTTTGGGCATTGAGGTGATGGTGTGTCCATGTAAACCCAAATCTCTTGTGAAGAACCACTTGATACTATTTTCGGTTTTTTACATATTTCTCGTTATAATTGTTTGTATTACAAAGTACGTCACCATAAAAATTAAAGAACTAAAAATCATTGACATCTTGTATTTTATGAAAAATGCGTAATTGCATCCGAATAAAAACATGAAACATGCCAAAATTATAATTACTTGAACATTCATGTAAAATTTTGACAAAAATGTCCTCTTTTATAAAAAGTAAAGAAAGTGAGCGTTAGGGAGTAGTGGTGGATCTCGAGCCTTGAGCGACTGGGGTCACCCAAAAACTAAATGGGGTTGCTCTTTTAAATTTTTTTACTTTATGGAAATCTAGTATGCATGGTCCACCTAATAAAACGACATGGTGTTTGAATAAATAAAATGCAAAAGACTAAAAAATAAAAAAGATCGAAGATGGTCTAACTGTGGAAACAGTGAAACCCCAAAAATAACTGAACAAGACAAGATAACAAAAATGAAATAAAAAAATATTGTTAAAGATGCAAGGAATGAGACGTTTAAACAAATATATGAAAAATTTTAAATAAAAAAAAAATTATTTAAAAATTAACAAGGATGCGGAAAAAAATTCTCAAGATCTTAACCAAATAAATGTACCAAATATAATAGAAAAAATGATAAGAAATGACATTAAAAAAGGTGAAAAAAATTCTTTTTAATGAAACCGTAGCTAGAAACATAGAAGGCATAAGAAATATAACAAAACATAATTATACTCATTGAATGTGGAATCGCAAGAATTAGATCGAAATCGGCCGATTCCAAGCTAAATGATCGATTCTGGACATAATGTTTGTTGGAATCGGTTGGATCTGGCTTGAATCGATCCGATTCGACCGATTCTGACCTAAATTTGATTGATCCACCAATTTTGTCGGAACAACGTAAGTCTCAACGGCGGTCGACATCGTGTTTGATACAAACCCGGTATCGATCTGATTTAAGGGTGATATTAGCTCTGAAGGGCCGATTCCTACTTCTTAAGTGCTAGGGCTCCCAAATCATTTGACAACGACAAGGCTATTCCGATAGTGAGTAGGCAATTCCGATGGCGATTCACTCAATTTTGACAACAAACCAGTCAATTTCGACATTGATACAAGTGATTCCAACGATTCTTGGATGATTCCAACGGTTTTAGTGATCCCAACTTTATTCGGCGACAATTCTTCCTCAACAATCCAACATTTTAAGTCATTTGTGAGTTTTCTTCTCCCAAAACACCCTAAAATTATGTTGAGTCCCCTACTCCCTTCCCACCTCTTCGCTATCCCCTAAAACCGATCAAGGGACTGTTTGGCTTCCGTCGACACCCTAAACAGCCCGAACAGCCCCTTAAGGGACTATTCTCTTCCCAATCATCTCCTAAATATTCTGGATTCCATCCTAATTTAATTATTGCTTTGTTTAAATTGAATGTTTAACAGTTTAATTGAATTTTCTTTGCTTATAGTTACAAGAAACGGTTGACCACGACGATCACAAAGTACCTGCAGCGCGTGATATTGGGAGAGCATAGGCATATGGTCAATATAACCAACAAAAGGGTCAAATATAAGTGATGTGAGAAAAAGATGAATAGAGGAATGTATCAACTGACAACAAGAGTCTCAAAAGGGAGATTAGGAACAAGGAAAGGAAGAATTTGCATGAGCTTTTAGAAAGGAGGGAAGAGGTGACAACCTTTCAAGAGAAAGAAAAGACGAGTTAAGACTCAATTAGAGAGTGATGACTCATTCATATACTCTGAACTAAGGAAAGTTAAGCATAAAAGCAAACATGCACACAGGGAAGATGAGGAAAGGAGGGGAGTAGGAGTGCCTATAGTTGACCCTAACTTTCATCGATCACTGTCCACATGACCTACACCCAGTGAGGGTGTGGGTATTAAAGCAAGAGAGGTATATCATCGATTTGAGTCGACACACCCAACCCCCACACTTTGTTTAAGAAACAAAGTGTCTCGCAAAGAACTATTCGACAAGTGATAAAAAATATGAAAACAACAAGAAGAATTATAAAGAGAGTAGTGACGCATATGGTGAAAGTGATTTTTGCATGTAAATATAAATCTTAAATAGTTAAATTTATTCTTTATTTCATATTGTTATAATTAATTTGGGGAGAAGGCAACAATAGTTTTTCTATCTACGTGAATATAGGTATCCAAACACATGCAATCACTAGTCTATACTTTCGACTATAGTTGATGCTATTGACGAGGCCAAATCGGAGTCGCAAATCTCTTGGTCTAAAGCAAGAGGTGGAGAAGCTGAAGACATAGACGACTTCAAATTGGTGTGGAGGGAAAGAGACACTACAATTATATGTGATTGATGGACATGCATCACCAAGAGGAGCATGATTAACTTTCTTATTTATTATTTAGATGGCACAACTTTCTTAAACTTATTCGATTCTTCGGGCTGATAAAAAGTGTCAAGTACATATTTTCCTTGATGGATGTTGTAGATAAAATTAAGAAAAAAATATTATTCAGTTTGTGACTAATAATGAACCATCCTACAAGTTAGTAGGGAAGAAATTGACAGAGAAGAAATATTATCTCTTCTAGATACTATGTGAAACACACTCCGTTGACCTCATATTGGAAGACATAGGTAGGTGCCTGTAGTATCTACATTAGTCAGGCAAGCCTAGGTGATCACCATCTTTTATCTATTCACATCACCGTTTACTGCACATCATGAGGGAGCATATTGAGAGGCATTATTTGATCAGACATAGGCCTACTAGAATTGCTACAAATTTTATTACTTTGGAGAGTTTACTTTAACAGACATGAATTTGTCAAGTGTCTAAATTAGGGCTGTAAACGGGTCGGATTCGGTAGCGGATTCACTAGAATCCGATTCCAATTCCGATAAGGGTTAAGGGGTTCCGATTCCGATTCCGATAATTTCGGAATCACTATGTTCCGATTTCGATCCGATTCCGTTATCGAAATCGGAACCGAATCCGATAAAATCCGAAATGCATATTAAATATTAATTTTTATTCAAAAGTGAGTTAATAATTTACATATAATTAATAAATTTTGATATAATCTTATTAAAATTTTATTTTATTATTTTATCAATTTATATAATGTATTTTATAATTTATTTAACTTTTTTTTATTTAATTTTATTTATATATAATTATTTTTTTATCGAAATCGGATTAACGGAAACGGAACCAACTGATTCCGATTCCGATTCCGATAAGCTACCGGAATATCCGATTCCGATTCCGATAGCTTATAGGATACAAAAACAAGTTCCAAACCCGTTAATTTTTATCGAAATCGAATCGGAATATCGGAATATCGGATTCCGTTTACACCCCTAGTCTAAATGCCGAAGATTACTATAATTACATAGTTAACAACCTGCACAACAAGGATAATCAATTGAAAATTTTAATGGAGGTGGAGAAGTTGATCACATATGAGATTTTGAGACAAGATTTCCTACTTTGTCCATTATTTAGCCACTAATAATTATCTTTAGATTATTTGATTAAGATGACAAAAATCAGAAGGATACTCTTTATGATGCAATAGACCGTGCAAAACGAAAAATCAAGGAGAAAAATCTTAGAGGCTACAAAAAATGGTAAAAAATATTTGATGCCAAATAGGATAAGATATTACATCATAATGTACATCAATTATTTTAGTGTGTTTATGCTTATTGTATTTTATTATATGCGATATTGACATTTGGTTGAATAATTGAAAGATATTTCTTAAATCCCCACATGTAATATAGAGAACAAATGTCCAATAGTAATGAAGTCTTACGAGATACTCTATAAAGGATACAACGTTTGTCTAGATATTAGCAAGATAGAACATAATTTGAACTAAAAATAATTGATTTTTAATTATTTATAAATATTTTTAATATTTATTTAGAAACACTAATCATCTTATATTTATCAATTTTCAAATACAATACTACACCACAAGATGACAGTTGGAATGTACTCAAATCCAGAACAAAGATATACTTTTGACAAAGTTTCTCCTGGTATGTTTAATATGAGATTTCACACTAATATGTTTAGTTTGTGACAAGTTCACAACCTAAAGGCATAGTTGTCAAGGTGACAAGGTGCCCAAGATGTTGAAGGGTACCAATTCCACTTAGGTGACAAGGCGGCCACTTAGGCGCATCGCCTAAGCGATCAAGACGGTATTCAGGAAAGGCTAGGTTGGGGGTCGGTATACATAAAAATATGCATAAATATAATTATATTTTTATATTATAATTAAATATGAGTATTTTATCTATGTATATAAGTAAATATGATATGTGTATGAAAGAAAAGAAAGTTCAAATAATTTTTTATAAAATTTAAGTATATAACACATTTATGATTATAAAATGTATATATGTGCAATAGTATAAATGATAGTAAAATATTGTTATAATATTATTAAATGGGGGGGCGTAGAGTAGTCGTAGAATGACATACGCGGTCAAATCGTAGGGGTCAAGGGGGCAACGCCCCTTGTGGGGGATTGTTGGGGGGTGAAATCCCCTGAAAGATTAAAAATATGTAATAGTATAAGTGATCTTATATATGTAATTATGAAAGTGTGAGTATTTATTTTTGAATAAAGAGTTAATCTTGATAAATTAAGTGAGAGAGGGGGGGGCGAAGAGAGAGCTAAAAGAAAATTTTATAAAGTTTAAATATACAATATATGTTTATAATCATAAATTTTAAATATATATGATAGCACAAGTGATAATAAAATATATTAATATGTTCAAACTATCATTGAATAGGTGTCCCTTGTGGAGGATATCAAAGAGAAAATCCCCCAAAATTATATTTTTTTAATCATGTAAAAATACCTAGGGTGCCTTGCCTAGGCACCTGGGCACCTAGGCGGGCACCTTGGATGCCTTGGGCGCCGAGATGGGCGCCTTTCTGGGCTCCCCAAAAGGCACCCTGACAAGGTGCCCGAGCAAAGGCGCCTTGGCGCCTAGAGCATTCACCTTGACAACTATGCCCAAAAGCTATTCATTTTCGATTTGTTGTGTTTTCAACTAAGCGGTGGGTTCAAGTAAACATAAAAAATGGCTAGAATCCATTTGCATCTATTGTCATCAAGATTTTAAGCCAGAGCAACAACTCCTCCCATTGTGAGAGGAATTGGAGTATATTCAACCTGATACACACCAAAATGAGAAAAAAGTTGACATATCGTATGTTGGAAAAACTAGTTTTTTGTCATTATAACAAAAAACTACACATAAAAGGTATTAAAGACGAAGTTGTCAGAGGAGACATTTGCATAGTTTACAAGTAAAACATATGAATAGAGACATAATATATGAACCACCTAAAAATGTTGACATTGACTACATTTTCTAGGAGTACTCACTTACTGCTTAGATGAAGGAAAAGGCAATAGGGATGAGCCACCTGAGTTTGATCTTGAGAATATTGTATGGACAAAAAGAGAACTAGATGATGTTGAGGTTGAGGGCATGGAAGAAGTTCCTGCTACTCCTCAACCAATCTCATATTCTGCCCCAGTAACCTTCGATGTAACTCCAACCCCACTTCCACCCTCACCCCCAACTACACAACCAAATACTAGTCCAATAAAGGCAAAGACAAAAACAACAACAAGAAAAATGGAACAATTCGCATAGTTGAAGAAAAACATGGGGCTTGGGAGTTTATCATATGGCACAGTAGAAGTCAAGAAAGGAAAATTGAATATCAAGTGAGATCATGTGAGTCCAACAAACAATACACAGTCACCCTCACACTCAGATGATGATGAGAAGAAGTTCATACCATCCACCAGCCTGGCGGAGAAGGTGGAGGGGAAGTGAGAGGTGGAAGCTCTTCTACTAGTGTACGTACAAGTGCGACAAATATAATTGAATTGGCTTTAAGACAACATTTTAATGGGATTGATGAGTACACAGTAGATCGATATCTAGAACCAGCTTCTCTAGATGATTTCTAATCATACATTCCATCTACTTCACCGGTGCATGTGCAGGACACTATGATTTTAATGACATGGTTGCCACACTTTTTCATATGGATATGAGTCGATAATGACAAGCACATCTCAATGAAATTCCTAAGCCCAAGAGGCTCAGAAGTAAGAGGATGAAAGTCAATTTCATAGATATTGGCAAAGAAAAACATATCAAATTACAATTTATGTAAATGACTCAATTTTATCTAGTTATATATGTCAAGTGAAAGTATACTGTAATGTTAAAGTATGAAAACATGTTAAACACCGGCCGAGCTTGGCTCGGCTGGCATCACCCGGCGCCCCCCCGGGCGCCGGGCGGGGTACGCTTCCCGGCAGCAACAGCCGGGCACTCCCAGGGGGGGCGACGTGTGGGATCGAGCTGGGGCTCGATCCTCGCCGGCGTGCGACGCTGCATGCGTCCATGGCCACTGTGCCATCTGACCAAAAAAAAGAAAACATGTTAAACATTACATTTTTATTTTTAAGCTTTTTTAGGTGAGTTTTCTATTTTTATAAGATTTTTCATGATTTTTATGAATTTGTTTGAAGCAAAAAAATTATTAAAAAAGAAAATTGGTTCAGACCGATTCCAAATCAATTTCCTTTCTCAAATCGGTCAGACTGTTATGATTCGAATTGGATTGGTCCCCACGATTTTGATTTCGATTCCAGTTCCTACATTCTTGATTACACTTGTGTAGTTAGAGGCACTCGCCTCAGTCACCTAGGTGAAAACTTGTTTTCAGCATCGTATCGATTTTAGGGTCTTTAAATCCCTCTCTCAATGCTTCTGGTGCATGCCCTAGATGTTAAGTGAGTTTTCTTTTTGGTTATACACACCTTTAATGAGACATATTAACTTCATGTATACATTAAATTTACAATTCTAAGCATCAGCATTTTTACAGATTCCTTGAAGTTAATGTTATATTTTTTGTTTTTGTAATTCAATTTATGTTAACAAACATAGTTATCAACTTTGTGCATTCATTACATTTTTGCAAACATGTTATTGTTCTCAAAAGTTTTAATGTTATATGTATAGCTAATAATTATATATTATTAATATTAATATTTTAAAAAATATACCTCTATCTCAAGCACTTGAAATGGAATCCATTCTCATCTCGGGTGCCTCTGATAACATAGATTATACTTACATCATAATCCCAGATTATGAGAGATTGACCATATAAATAATATTTTTCCACTCGATTGATTTTAAGTTACTTCTTTTGATATATTTAAACCATCCAAATTCTATTTAATTATGCTTCTTCAACTTAAGTTAGATCTAATATTTTTTATTTCCATTAATTTCATTTTTTTTCTAACCAGAGTTTTCTTATCCCGACACTTAATGTCAAACAATCTCAATTTTTTTTCTTTCAATTTTATCTACAATTATTGTGATGTGACCTCAATTTTAAACTTGTTTCTAAAATGCTATGGTCATCCCTCATGAAAAGAGAATTTCTCTTGTTTTGGTTTAGCAATGACAAATAGATGGTATTTCATAAGTATTTAATAACATAAAATTTTGGTTCCACAAATATTCAAAATGTTGGCATAACGAAATACCTTATTACTTGGACAACTTTAACCACATTTTTTACTTGTTTGAGGATGTGTGAATTTTTTGAAAATTTCTTTTGACCACTCATTATTGAACTTGCGAAATATCAATATTAATTACATCAAACAACTATTTGAACACTCTTGATTAACTAACTTGCGAAATGCCAATATTAATTACATCCACAAAACAAACAAACATTCAAGAGCAATAGTCCCATGAATTTGTTGAAATGTAAATTTAATGTTTTGAGTTTAGTTTGCTTTCGCGAGATTTGGTTTGGGTTTATTTAAGTTTGATTTGTTTTGGTTAGGATTTGCTATCTTCTAACTTCGAGATTGCTTTTTAATTGGTTTGAATTAATTTAAGGTTTCATTTTGGGATTTAATTCGTTGTGAACCGGCTATTTATCTCATCAAAGACATCATGTCCTTTGAGATTGAGGTTTTGTTTTGAATTTGATTAATTGATTTCTTTTATTATGTTTCGAGTGAGATTTAGTGAAGTTACAAATTTTTGATACTCTTGTAATTTGAGGTTTGTCAAGATTTGGATTACATAAATTTGAGTTTGTTGTTTAAAGACTTTTAATCATGGGTTTGGGTTTTGACAAGGCTGGATTTCTGATTTTTTGACTCAAGGATCTACTTGTTCGAGTTTGGATTGCAAAGGTTTGGTTTTCAGTTTCAGATTTTGACCTTTTATGACTAATTCTAGATTTGATTTTTTTTTGTTATGAGATCATAAGTTTGGAATTTCAGATTTGAAGACCACATATTTCAAGATTTAATCCTTGGATTTCAGTTGTAAGTGAATTTTAATTTGAGAGATTTAATTCCAGTTTTCTGAATTGGGGAACTATGATTTGAGATTTAAGCTTCTGGTTTGAGGGCTTTAGATATGGGATTTGTTACGATTTGAAATTGGTAAGTTTCAAATCAGGAGAGTTTGAGATTTAGCGAGTTTTTGGATTCAAAGTTTTATGTTTTGAGGTTTTAAAAATTCATATTTCTGATTTCGTGTTTGTTTGTTTAAAGTTATTTAAAATTTGAATCGCATGAATTTGACCGTGATTATCGATTTTAACACCATTTTCAGATTTATCTTTTTTGGTTTCCCATTTTTGGTCTTGAAAGATTTGGTTTAAGATCCTGATTTCAGATGTTAGAAGACTTTGGTTTGGTGTCAAGATTTCAGTTTCAGAATCTGAAGGCCACATTGTTTTTCTTTTTTAGTGTTATGTTCAGAGTCATAAATTATTTTGATTTTTGGTGGGATTCGGTGAATTAAGTTCAGTGTGCTTTCAGGCTCATGCTTTGGAGGTTGGAGTTTGACTTGTCAATTGTGAGAAAATCACTTTAATTTTCTGTTTATGGATATTATTGACCACGTGTTATCTAGAGCATATTGCTTCTTGGGTTCAAATTGGTTTTGACAATTTGTTTTTTTCAAGTTTCGGATTCTAGGTGTTTTTTAAAGAGTTATGTTAAGGTTAAACTTAGGCTTTGAGATTGTGTTTCTTTCATCTTGGTTTCTTGGTGTATGTTTTAGAATCTGAATTTTAAGAGCTTATGTTTGTGAGTTGATGGTCCCTTCGAGTTAGGGGAATTTTTGACTCTCAAGAATCTGTATTTGATCTTTGTTGGATTTGACATTGATGTCGGATTTTGGTCTAGGTTTATAGCTTTATGAACTTAGGATTTTCTGTTTCCGATTTCAGTTTTGATCAGTGATTTGATTTTTGTTTTGATTGAAGTTTATAGAATTTTATAATCTCCCATACTTATCTTTCAGACCTGATTGTCATGAGCTCAATTTCCAGACTAGTGTAATTTTTAGTTCTCTCCCTTTGTGGGATTTTGACCTGTGCACCATCCTTTCAAATTAGTGTTCTGTCTTACTAACTATTGAGTTTTTTTTGTAGCCATGAGACCAAACTGTTGTCCATTTAGGCCGATAGACCCATGGATTCCAGAATCGGAATCAGAATTCGATTCCGATTTCCAGGAATTGGTCAGAATCAGCCGATTCCTGAGAAGAAAATCGATCTCGGAATCGGTCAGAATCAATTTTTTTCATCAAAAAATCAAAAAAAATCAGAAAACATTTTAAAAAATAGGAAATAGTTTAGAAAAATTTCTAAAAATAAGATTAGCATGCATCCATATGGAATAATTGCTAATAAACATGAAAAGATGTTAAGTACATGTTGAGAAGCAAAAACTATAATAAATTTTAAGATTGTATCACATGAAAACATAAAAATAGAAATATACATGTTATCAATCATCACCAATATCCATGATATAAATATTGACCTTCAAACTCTTCTTGCTGCTTTCGAAACTCCTCAGTTGTGCCTAGTCTTCTATTTACTGCGGGACCATATCTATAAGAAAACAATGACGATGCCATACCATCAAAATCGTAGGGATCATGTTGTGGCACGTAGGTAGGCTCAGGTGGAGGAATCCACTACTGCTGAAATCATAGAATGATGGATATTTTGGCTCCATATAATGATGATGTGGTGTTTGCTCATCTAATGTGAAATAGGGCTTTGGCTGCCATGAATTAGGTGACTGCGGAGTTGATGACAGCGTGGCTAGTATGCACGCCTCATCATCATCAATTGAGGAATGAAAAGAAACATGTGTGCTGTCATCGGGGCTGACAGGACATTGTCTAATCTTTAACTTCCTTCTCTTCATATCTTCAGCCATCTCTAATGTCCCACCACAAACCAAAGTTTTTTTTTTTACTTTGAAAATCCGCCCATTTTTCCTGTTGTCACTTTTGTTTTCGTTTTGCCTAGACTACGAATGGGTTGGATAGCTACGGCTGGGGCTGGAGCTAGGGCTAACACTGGAGGTGGCTGATATACAACTGTTGGGGCAGAAGGGCCTCCCTGTGCTTGAGAAGTAGGTGCAGCTAAAGTATCCTCCTCGGCTTCTACACTATCCAACTCTCTTTCTGCCTATGCACGGTCATCGGGATCAAACTCAACTGGATGATCTCTGGATGCCCTCTCCTCTATCCAGGAGGCAAGTGCATGCTCCTCTTGGAATATGTGATTTATATCCACCTCCTCAGGTGGTGGTATGACTAAGATATGCCTATGCTCATATGGACCACCTACGAACCGTGCAAATTGCTCCTCTAAGATCTTCTGTCGATCCTTGATATTTTTTATGCATAATGTCATGTTGTAATGACAGAAGACCAACTTCTCCAACTAATCTGAGATTAACCTATTCCAACTATTTCAGGTTAAATGTGCTCTCGTTCCTCTCATAATGAGAGGAACTAGTGCTCTGGCTGAGTATCATGATACCAATGGCAGTAAGTGAATTTCATCCAATACTGGTGTTCACCTGAACTAACCACTCAGTTGCAAAAAAAAACAAACAAACAATCAGCCCAGCATCTTCAATGACTTATAAGATAAAGAAATAAAAACTTCATCTTAAATAAGTATATCAGGTGACACTTTGTCGCAAGAATATCTCAGATCAACATCTAAGTATACCACGACCTTCATCTTACACCTCAGCATCTGAAAAATGACATCATTAATAGTATATTAGTTGTCAAATAATTTTGGACTACAAATTATTGACTAAATTCTAACTTACTTCTATCTCAGCTTTTACTATATCCTGCTGAGATCGGCAAACACGCTAAATAATAGAGAATGTACCTCGCATCACTTCATTGCCGTTCACCACCTGTCCTCCACATTGGATGCAGGGGTTCAAAAAATATTCTACAAAAATTGATCCGTGATATTAGTATTAACATTATGAAGAAGGCAATTATTAACTAAATTTAAAGTAGACAAGTACAAATATAGGGTGCAGCATGTACATCGTGTTATAAAGTCTTGTCCCATCAGTCATCTATGATTTTTCACCATTTTTTATAACATCTGGGATTCTTCTCTTTTATTTTTAGTTTTACCCGGTCCATTGCATCATACAGGGTGCCCATCTAGTTCCTATCATCGGCGTCTACCAACGTTAGCACAACAACTAATGGCTCTATGATTACTAGGTTGTAGGCAATCCTCTCCCAAAATCTCATGTCATTGATCTGCTTCTCATATCTGACAAGAATATCCAGCTGATCTTTCTTGTTATGCAGATGGTCCACCATATAGTTGTAATACTCTTCGGACTGGGTGAACCTCACAAGTGCATGCCTGTGCCGATGTAAGCTCTCCAATGTAATGAAGTTTGTGGCAAAATGAGTCGGACCGGGCCTAACAAGATCGTGCCTTCCTGTATTTGTGATCTCATAATAGCAAACAGAGATGCGAATAAATAAATGAAGTGATCGTCTGTGCCTGCCTGACCAGGGTAGAAACACTCTCCTCCTTGCCTATATCCTCCAGTATGAGATCAATAGAATGTGCCACACAAGGCACCCAGAACCATTGATTGCAGAATCGGCGGAATCGGTCCGATTCCGATCGATTCCGGAATCGGATCGGTGGATTCCCGGCGGAAGGACCGATTCCGGGAAGAATTCCTCGGAATCGGTCTGAATCGCCTGGAATCGGTCGGAATCGATCCGATTCCGACCGATTCCATGTGGAATCGGTCGATCCGACCGATTCTTCGGAAGGCCGGGTTGACCCGGCCCCGGCTCGATTCCCGGTTCACTCTGGACCCGGGACCGAACCGATTCCGGCCCTTTAGGGCCGGAATCGACCCGCAGCCGGCCTCGGTCGATCCCGCGGCGGAAGGAGGAAGCGCAGCGATTCCGCGCGATTCCGGCGATTCCGGCCTCGATTCCGTCGATCCACCGTCGATTCCGGCCCGATTCCACCGATTCCGGCGATTCCAGGGGCGATTCAGGCGATTCCGGCGATTCCAAGCTCGTTCTTCAAAGGATTCCGCCGATTCAAGCTCGGATCGGCATCGAATCAACCTCTTCTTCGATCTTTGTAAGGTTTTTGGTAAGATTTCTTCGCCAAAACTTCGTACGTCCATTCTTACGCGTTTCCGACGAGTTTGAGTGTCGTTAAACTTTACGATTTTTGTCTAAACAAGTTCGTTTAAGTTTTGAAGTATCCGGATATGTCTATTTTGCACAGGAAAAATTCCGGATATCCCGTACGCCTATTTTTACACGTTTCCGACGACTCCGAGTAGTGTTAAACTGGGTGATTTGTGATCGAATAACTCGCTCGAGTTGTTTGAACATCGATTGGATGTTCTTTGTACGGGAAAAATTTCGATGACCGTACATTGATTTCCAGAATACGTAACCCTTTAAACATACCGAATGGTGTGTTTCTTGGAGTTGTCGCTACCCGAACAAACATCTAAAACAATTTGTATGTTATCTAATCATTTTTAGTGCATTATTTACAATTTTTGCAGATTTAAGCAATGGCCGATCAAGGTGACGCGGCCGTGGCGTGCTTCCGACGTGGGTTGGGAACACGGGCGTATACGGTAGACCCTGGTCGGGGAAGAGGGTACGGTGCGAGTGGTGCGGGAAGGAGAAGAACGGGGAGTGTTCCGGTGAAACAACATATTGCGGAACGGTGGAAATGTAAAAAAATGTGACAAGGTGCCGAGGGAGAAGAGTGAGGAGATGAGAGGATACACGTGACGGTAGAGCCTCTCGACGGGCGATTAGGATCGAGCGAGAGGGAGGAGTTGCGGGGACGAGCTACTCGAGAGGAGGAGGGACCGCGATTTGCCTACCTCGAAAAGGGAAAGGCAAGGGAAGGCGGCCGGCTCGGCCCGAGCCGGGAGAGCGAGGACGAGTCCACGCGGACTCCGAGCTTTGGACGTGCTTGAGCACGGCCAGCAAGCGTGCATCGTGAGGAGGAGGACGAGGAGGAGGGGAGCGAGGAGAGTCCCGGTCCGAGAGTTGACTTTCGGGCCGATCGGCATCGGCTCGCCACTACTCGGGACCGAGCACGACCACTGAGGAGACAGAGCCATACCGCCGTTCCACTTCTACCGGCGCTCGATTTACACCGAGTGACGGTATTTATTTGAAAACAAAGTGCGGGCAAATGGGGATAAAGCAGGCAATGAAAGGGGTGAAGGCTTCAGGACCGGCTGCAAAGAGAGCCGTTCGCCGCATTGTCAAATGGTTTTTACATGCAGGTATCACTTTTTAAATTAAATTTGACATTATGCCTGTTTTATTTGCTAAAACTTAATTTTACCCCGATCCCATTTTTTTAACTTGATGTAGGCATCCCGGCACGTACGACCACCTGTCCCTACTTCCAAACGATGGTGGATGCGCGTGGGTGAGTCGGGACCGGGTTTGCGAGCCCCCGAGCCCGAGGGAACACGTATACGGCGGCACGGATGAGGAGGTCCGGGGAGTTGGGGTGGATGGACGGGTTCAAGTTGGTGTGGAAGGAGAGGGGTTGCACAATCGTGTGCGATGGGTGGACGAGTATCACGAAGGGTATGATAAACTTCTTGGTGTGCGTGCGAGGGGACTACATTCTTGAAGTCGGTAGATAGCCCGGGAAGATAAAAAATGCCGACTTCATCTTTTCTCTCGATGGATGGGGTGGTGGAGGAGATCGGGAGAGGCAATGTGGTTCGGTTGTCGACGACAACGAACCATCGTATAAGGCGAGTGGTAGGAAGTTGATGGAGAAGAGGAAGCACATCTTACGGGTGCCCCGTGCGACGCGTTCCATAGATCTCATTTTAGAGGATATAGGCGAGGAGGAGGGTGTATACTACTTGTCGGGGCGCGACGATCACATCTTTGTTTTATTCGCATCCCCGCCTCCTACGCATCATGAGCTCTCACACAGCAGGGCAGGATCTTGTCGTGCCCGGTCCGACACGATTTGCCACGAACTTCATTGCTACTGGAGAGTTTACACCGTGACGTGCATTGGTTAGGTTCACACAAGTCGAGGAGTATTACAACTATATGGTGGACGACTCGACAAAAGAAAGTTGGAGATTCTTGTCGAGGTCCGAGAGCGGATCGGCGACAAGAGGTTTTGGGAGAGGATTGCCTACTACTTGGCAATCATTGAGCCACCAGTAGTTGTCTTGAGGTTGGTAGACTCGGATGACGACAGGACCGGATGGGCACTTGTATGATCTTATGGACCGGGCAAAGTGAAAATTAAAGAAAAAAATCCCGAGAGGTTACAAAAAGTGGTGGAAGATCGTTGATGACCGATGGGACAAGACCTGCACCACGATGTCCATCTGCGAGGTAACTTGGTTAAAAAATTATTTTCTTTGTATAATTGTCTTATATGCGCACGGTGTTAACTAATAAAATCTTGTAGGATATTTTTTGAACCCCCGCATCCAATATGGAGGACAAAGGTGGTGAACGACAACGAGGTGATGCGGGGTACATCATAGCGATTATCCACGTAGTGTGCCGATCTCGACGAGGACGAGGATAGAGGCCGAGATAGAAGTAAGTTAGAGTTCATTAAATACATTGGACTAACGATTACCGGCAACTAATTTTTTTTTTAAAATGTTTCGGATGCGAAGTACGGATGAGGGTCGGTGTATACTCGAGATGCGACTGAAATATTCGATTGACAAAGTGTCACTTTGGTATAGTAATAGTTTGATGAGGAATTTCTTTTCTTTTCATATAAGTTATGGTTTAGATGGGGCTAATTGTTTTCCTTTTCTCTTCTTCGTGTTTTTTCTTGCACGGTGAGTGGTGGGTTCGGGTGAACACCGGAGTGGATGGAATCCACTTGCGGCCACGGTATCGGGATGCGAGCCGAGCACCGGTTCTCCACCGCGAGAGGAGCTGAGGCATTCAACCCGATACATACCAAAAGGAGGAACGAGGTTGACCTCGGACCGAGCTGGAGGGCGGTCTTCTCGTCATTATAATACGAGGCTGCGCATAAAGAACATCGAGAATCGGCGGAAGATCGGCGAGGAGCGATTTGCACGGTTCGCGAGGTGGCCCGTACGAGCGAGAGGCATTCCTCCGCCACACCACCACCGAGGAGGTGGACACGTGGACCGTATTTTCCGGGAGGAGCGTGCGCACTTGCCTCACGGATAGAGAGAGGAAGCCGAGGGATCGTACGGTGGGGTTTGATCCCGATGACCGCGTACGTGGGCGAAGGAGAGTTAGATGGTGTTGAAGCCGACGAGGATGCTCCGGCTCCTCCATCTACTTCTCGAGGCTCGAGCGAGGTCTTCTTCGCACGCCAAGCCTATGGAGCGGCCCACTGCAGCCTTTAGTCCCGGCTCCGACTCCGGCTCGGCTCCGTCCGGCGGCCGTGCCGCTAAGCCCGACCCGGTCCGGGGAGAACGCAAAGGTGATCGCACGGAAAATGGGAGGATTTGCAAAAGTTGAAAAAAACTTTGGGTTCCGGACTTTCACGGTAGTTCGAGAGATGAGTTTGAAGAGGTAAAGAGAAGGAAGTTAGAGGTCGGGCGTCTCTGTCGGCCCGGATGACGACACGCAGCTCCTTCTCGCTCCTCGAGTGATTTGATGACGAGGAGTGTATACTGCGACGCTTGACCATCGGCCGGCTGAGTCACACGATTCACGCGGTTTCCCGAAAAGCCGTATTACACGCCGGATGAGCGGACACCGCATTCGTATATTATGGAGCCACGGTATCCGGCATTTGGTCGGGTTCGACCGGTGGATTACACCAGCTCACCGTCCTCTCGCTTACGTCCCGATCGTCCGCGGTCCGATCCATACGACCTTGATGGCATGGCATCGGCATTATTTTCATATGGATATGGTCCCGGACGGTATACAAGACCGAGCGCGAGGAGGAGCGTCGCGGACGAGCGAGAGGAGGAAGATCCATATCTATATCCTAGACATTGGTAGTAGATTGATATGATGTAATTTTTTTTTGATGATGTATCAACTCTTTGATTTTTGAATCAATGGAATTGGAATATGTACTTAACTTCAAGTCTTCAAGTGTTCAATTGGTGTTCATTAGTATTTGTATGATGTGGTCTTGTGGATATCATGCATTGGTTATTTTTTAAAATGTTTCTAACTCATTTCCTATTTTTTTAGAATTTTTCCTGAATTTTTTGAATTTTTTTGACGAAAAAAAAAATCAAAAAAAAACGATTCCGGACCGATCCGGAATCGATTCCCTTCCCAGGAATCGTCCGATTCCGGCCGATTCCGATTCCGGAATCCTTGCCCAGAACAGATGTTGCCTCTTCTCCATTAACTTCTTCCCAGCCGCCTTATAGGAAAGTTCGTTGTCAGTGACAACCTGAACCCATTCTCCTTCCCAATTTCCTTCACCACAACATCCATTAAAGAAAACATGTAGTCGACATTTTTAATATTCCTAGAAGCATCTACCAACTTCAAAAATGTGATCCCCTCATAATAATACATCAAGAAGTTTATCATTCTCCTCTTAGTAATACATGTTCACCCGTCACACATAATTGTGCAACTCCTCTCCTTCGACACCAATCTAAAGCCATCCATCCACTCTCTCAACTCCTGCACCTCCTCCTTCAACCCATCACCATATATATATGCTTGCTACTCAAGAATTGCATACCCAGTCCAACCTCACCCACAACATCTATCGCAGTCTGGAAGTAAAGGCTGGTGGCTACATGTGCTAGGATGCCTACATTAAGTTAAAAAAAATTTGGATCAGCCAAAAATAAGGTTAACTAAATATGTTCACTTACATAAATGCAATTTTAAGAGTGATACATGCATATAAAAATCACTTCACAATGTGACGAACTGCTCTCTTTGCAGCCGTTTCTATTGCCTTCACTCCTTTCATGGCTTGTTTAATCCCCATTTGTTCAACACTTTGTTTCCTAAATAGATACTCATCACTCGGTGTAAACCGATTACCGGCAAAATGGCGGTGTGGCACCTATCTCCATCCCTCGCTCTCCCGAACCCGGGTAGGGCTAGCCGATGCTGATCGGCCAAGAACTGGGTCAGCTCTAGACCCTCTTGCTCCCCTCCTCTTGTTTTCCTCCGCAGCAAATGCACGCTTGCTGACGTGCTTAGCATGTCTAAGCTCGGAGTCTGTGGAGTTGTCTTCACTCTCCGGCTCCAGCTCGGCTGATGCCTTCCCCTTGTCTTTCTTTTTGTATGTAGGAAAATCTCAGTCCCTCCTCTCCTCCCTCTGCTCAATCCTTATAGATCGTTGAGAGCATCTACCTGTCATGTAGCCTCTCATCTCCTCACTCTTCTCCCTAAACACCTTATCACATTTTTTAACATTCTCACCTGTTCTGGCAATATGTTGTTTCAGTCGGAAGACATCCCATTCATCTCCTTCCCACATCACTTGCAATGTACTCTCTTTCTAACTGTGTCTACCATATGACTGTGTTCCCAACCTACATCAGAAGGACATGCTGGTGTTATATCACCTTGATTAGCCATTGCTTATACTTGCAACATTTGTAAACAATTCATAGAAAATTGTTAGACATCCTATAAATTGCTTTAAGGGTGGTTTGAGAAGCAGACAGCCCATCGAACAGACTATTAGGCATGTTTATAGGGTTACGTCTGTCGGAAACGGTCGTAAATCAGCGTATAGGGTTTCCAAATTTTTTCCCATACCAAGAACAATCAATCAATGTTCTTACCATTTGTACGGAGTTGTTTGGAAGGAAATCAGCGGGTTTAACCACGCTCGGAGTCGTCGGAAACAGGTAAAAATCGGCGTACAGGGTTTCCCAATTTTTTCCTGTATAAAGAACATCCAATCGATGTTCTTTCAACTTCAACAGAGTTGTTCAATCGGAAATCAACGAATTTAACCATGCTCAGAGTCGTCAAAAAGGCGTAAAAATGGGCGTACGGAGTTTCAACGAAGAAATCTTATCAACAATCTTTCAAGGATCGAAGAAAAGGTTGAATCGACGAGGTGGATCAAAGCTTGGATCAGCGGAATCCCTTGAAGGATCGCTGGAATCCCGAAATCGGTCTAGGATCGCTGCTGGAATTGTCGGAATCAGCGTTGGAATCGCCGAAATTGCCCCGAAATCACCGCGGACAACTGGAATCGAGCGATCCTATGCCAGATTGATCAATTCCGAGGGTGGAATCGCTCTGGAATCGCCTGGAGCTCGCCGCTGCGCCATGAATGTGTGAGAATCGACCAGCATGCATCGATTGCAGCCCTAAAGGGCCGAAATCAGTTTGATTCTCGGACCGGGAATCGACCCAGACCGGACAGACTGGCTTCTGCCGGAATAAATCAGATCGACCAATTCCAAGCTGAATCGGTCGGAATCGGATCGATTCCAACCGATCCAGCCGATTCAATCCGATTCCCCTGGAATTCCCCCCGGAATCAGTCCTTTCGTAGGGAACGACCGACCCGATTCTGGAATCGACCGATTCCGGTCCAATCCCACCGATTCTGCAATCAATGTATAGGCCTGCTGTGACAATTGTCAACCCGATGATTGGGCATGATTTTGCCAATGCTTGTGGCGTATCCTCGTATGTGCTGTCTTTTCCTCTATCTCTACCTGTCCTGGATGCCTCAGATGAGGGTTTAGTCATTGCAGGATTTTGCCTTGAATAAGGGAGGTAAATCAGGCCATGACATCACCCGTCCAACTCCTATAGATCTGATCGGATTGCCTGTGTCAGCTATTTCGGACATGAGATGGCCAAGCCTTACAGGACCAACCTCAGCCAGCAAGATGAACTTGCGGCTGATTGGTTTGGCCTAATAGGTGCTAGGACAAGAATTCTTGGTTGACTTTCTGTCTGATGTAAATGACTCTAGGACATGGCATGGTCGGCTGCATATATGGAGGTTTGAGATAAGGAATTGGTTGGAACATGGTGGATTTTCAGCCCGCAAGCTTAGCCTGTCCAATGGCTGATCGTATCTAGGGCTGTATCATTGGATACATGTTGTCCAGCCATGGTGGACTATCTGCAGGCTAGAATAGGAGTATCGGCAATGCAGGACAGAAGCAGAGACGCCACGATCCCTATGCATAAGCAGGCCCAAATAAACTGCAATATACTTGATCAGGCTGAAAAAGGAGTAAACCGACCTAAAACTGTGCTGAAAACTGTCGAAACAATCTGGAAACCCATTGAACCGGGTTTGAAGGTGCTAAACCACACTGAATGGACTGTAAACCGGACTGAACGGAGCCTAAACTGCTTGATCCGGCCTTGGAATGCTGTAAAAACAGTTTAAACCAAGTATGGACTGGAGGGGTCGTGGCAAGCCGTGGCAGCTAGTGTGTGGCATCTGCATGGACCTGGAATGTGATCCCTGCGAGGCTCGTGACCATCCAACGGTGTACGAAAGTGGGGGGAGGGGGAGGGGGCGAGGTGCTTCACAAGTGCGCCCAACAGTGCAAGAAGGGTCATAAGAGACAACAAAACCACGGGTAAGGCCATGTACCCACTTGTGCGAAGAAGCGAGCCCCAAGCTGCCTGCGGGACATGAAGGGAGAGCCCGGGAGGGGCTCGTGGCAGCCCGCGGGTGCACTTGACAATGAGAGGAGATGCTGGTGCACGCTCCAGCTGGTCTCGTGAGCACAATGACTCCAGGTGTCATGGCATCTTTGGACGGGAGCCGATTGGCAGGGGGAGCCGTGGCGAGATGATGGCGAGTGTGAGGATCCCTGGTGGGAACTGTAGCTCTGGGGCCTGCACAAAGATACCTTCAGGCGGCACTGTGGCACTGTAGCACTGCAGCAAAGAGGGCTCTCTGGATGGTGAGGCACTTACACCCTCGCAGGGTTCCTCCATCACCTTGACATCTGGACAGTAGGTAGGCATAAAGAAATGAGGAGGCAGAGCAGGTGGTGGCTGCAGGGCTCTTGCGCAGTGGGAAGACTATAGAGAAGGAGGGGCAGGCGAAGATGACAGAAACAATGGAGGAGGAGCTGGACAGCGACAAAAGGAGATGATGCTGAAGAAGACAACGCTGGAAGAAGGAAACAGCAATGTTGTTGCGGGTGCTAAACGGTGTCAGAAGAGACGGTGTGAAGGCAAGATAGCCGAGGACATTGGATCAGTCCCTGCAGAGGGCTCTGGCGTTTGAAGCAGCATCAGAGGAGAACTTGTACATCGGGATGGCTAGAACAAAGCAATGGACCTATGGTCAATCTCGACAGCTGATTTGGAGGAGACAAGGGCAGCAGTGGGAGAAGACACTGCTATTGCTAGGAAGCTTCGACAGAACCGAGAAGGATCATGTGATGTAAATGCATGGAGGCAGACAGGAAGAGGGGAGAAAGAAGAAGGGACCGGCATATGCCAGCTGTGATCAGAAACCGGCCATCCGCCAAAAGTGGAGGGAGAGCCAGGATCTCTCAGTGGTGAAGGTATCTACAGAAGCAAGTCCTATGCACAAAAAATTTTCATATCTTCATTGTCTTCCATTGTTGAGAGCAGGGGCTCTTAAATAGAGCTTGACATTTACAAAAAAAGACCTCCCAAAAGACTAAATATAAACAATTCCTCAAAAAGACTGAAATGTAAATAAGAATCAAATGACTCCAAATATTAAAAAGAAACACAGAAAATAAATTCTAACACTTCTTACTAACAAAAATCAAATATGATGTCTTCTTGAAACCTGAACGACACTATCTCCAAATAATCGGTTAATCCGGTCCTCATCAATGGGAAAGGTCCCAGAATGCATGAACCTTCTCTTCTCCTTCCATCTTGTTCAGTCCATCTTCTCTCTTTGGTGCTGCAGCATGGGATGCCCTGATGACCATCCTTCTGTCTCTTCTTGGTATCTCCTCCTTCAAAGCTTCAGATGGGTGCACAACAACAGCAGTAGCAGGATGAAGGATGCGGCTCCTTCTTCTCCTCCAGATGTTGGTGGCAGCTAGGTCTACACTAGAATTCCCGGAACCTCCCTACAACAGCCAAACATGCTGTTTATATGGATAAGGGGCCTGGCAGCCATTGGAGGGAGTCCTAACCTATGGGGACTGCTTGGCTGGTGGACCCAGTAAGATCTTGACAACCTTATGGCATCTCCCTATCTTTTAAGGATTATTAGACATGGAAAGAGGGCACGATGCCCATATTGCAATCCCGGTAGATTAAAGATGCCTTGCTGGCATCTTCCTATCTTTCAGGGGTCACTGGAGACTTTCCTTGCCTCTCAAATGGTCCTATGCAGTTGGATCCCCGTGGCAGCATTGCTAGAATGTAGGAGATCCGGTGGCATCTTTTCTTATGATAATCCAGTAAATGGGGATAAATCCGGTGGCTAACCAAGATCCGATGGTTAATCCCTACATTTTAGAGACCGCAGGTAGAAAGTCTTATTTCCTTTCAGAGGGCAGGCTCAACAGGCCATCCAAATGATTTCACTGCCTCTGGAACGCTTAGTTTGCAGGAAGGAATCACACTAGTTGCGGGGATCCACCAGATGGCAGGTCTGGCAAGTTCTTCCAATTTCCTTGGCCCTCCAATGACTATCCTTGATTCCCAGACAGATGGCAGCCCCACTGGATCCTCGTGTCAACTTCTTTGCCTCCAACACTCCCTAGTTTGTAGGCGATGAGCAGGCAGGCTTAAAGAGATCTGGCCAGTGTGTTGATCCCCTGCGGCAATTCTGTAAATTGGGCACCCTCCAATTTTTTAGGAGCATCAAGGGATCCTTCAAGATGATGAGATGTTCTATGTTATCTAAGGCGCAAGACGCCCAAGACAAGGGAAGGGTCATCTCACCTGGCGTGTTTAAGACAAGATATATTTGCAAGATATATTTGTTAATATATTTAATAATATATCATTATATATAACAATAAAACTATTGAAAAAGGACACATGATCAAACAATTTACTTCTAGAGCTCACGGGGCATCAGTATGTTGGAGCCTTGGGATAGAAGATTAGGCACGGGGGATTACAAGACAAGGAAAAGAGGATTTTAAGTTACAAGACCCAACCCTTACTAAGTACAGATTTGAGCAAGGTGGCGAGGCCAAATGAACTACCAACTTCAGGCACTTTTGTCTTGCCTCAATGCTTAGGTGCATGAAGTGAGTTCTTGTGATAACATAGGACCAGTGGCGGCTTTACTTGACCCCGCACATAAGGATTGTGGGATTGGGATCGATAGGTAAAATTCACCAAAAATCAGAAAACATCATGGAAATGAGTAATACAATTTTAAAAAATAAAAAATGTGGATGACGTTCTACCAAACAATGCCATACAGAAATTGTCATACAAGTACAAACTATCATCACAAACATCTCAGAAAAACACACTAGTTAATTGCATGAATACATTACACAAAATCAAATAAGTACAACACAACATAATATAGTACAAATTACACCTCATTATCACAATTACCACCAACTCTGGAATGAGCCTTCATACTCGTGATTTTTGTCGTTGTCCTTGGTCTCTCGTATCGTCCATTGACATTGGTCAGTCAAAATACCTCATAACCATAAGAAAACAATGAGTCTGCTATTACAGTGAAAACATAAACTTCACCCTTGGTTGGAGGTGACAACAAGGCTCATAATCTGACGCGGGATCCAGCCCAGATGTTGTATACTCCTCGAAGATATTCATCTGACTATAACAGCCACTACTCCATCCACTCGTCGAATGCCTCCTACAAATCAAATCATCAAACTCATCTAGGCCAACTTCACTCGTACGTGCACTACTGGTAGATCCACTTCCACCTTCACCTCCACCTAAACTACGCCCACCTTATGGTTGTGCAGGTGGAATACACTCTTCATCCTCCTCGGATCATGAAGGCGGCTGAGTAGTTTATGGCCTGTTTGGTAACACTATTTGACACCTCTATCACTATCAATTTTAAAATTGATATTCCTAGTAATCACTAAGAAGTGTTTGGTTAGTAATATCAATTTTGAAATTGGTAGTGAAAACAAAGCATATTATGTAATACAAGTGTCAACTTGTATCAGTTTCGATATTGATACTCCAACCTCTAAAATTATCAATATCAATATTGATATAGTATCAAATTTAAAACTATAACCAAACGGGCCATTATGTAACAATAATATGTTGATAATTTGTACTCAGAACCTTTCTTTTCTTGTCATTTTCTTGTGTGCTTGGCGCTTTGTTACCCCTGGGTTGACCACTTTTTTAACGCCTTAAATAATGAAGTATGAGCCTTCTTGGTGGTAGAAGACTCTACAAGTTTTGCTGAAGCTGTGCCTAGAACAATATAAAGCTCAAGAGCAAATGTGGTCTGTGGTGGATCAAAATCTGGAGTTGTGCATGACACTGGAATATTTGCATCCTGTAAATCATCATCACCTACCATGCTGTCAAGCTCACCTTCGGCCCACGATTTATCATTGGGATCGAATTTTAGCTCTTCCTTGGCATCCTTTTCTTCCATCCAAGCTGCAACTGGATGTTCCTCTTGAAATAGATATTCTAAATCAACTTCATTATAAGTGGATTAGCCTTCATATCTCTCCTAGTATAGTCCACTTGCAAATCTTGCACACTTGTCCTCTTATAAGTTATGCCTCTCCTTGATAGTTTTTATCCTCAATCTCGTATTGTAGTGGCAGAAAACTAACTTATGTAATCTCTCAATCTTCAACATGTTCCTTCTCTTCGTATGTATAAGGTTGAAGATGCTTCAGTTCTTCTTACAATGACTGGAGCATGTGCTTTGACTCAGCACCCTGACTACTACACCAACTAGTGAAATATATCCAATCTTATTGTTCAACCATACTGAATTCTTGAATTCAAAAAGTATCCCATCACAACAAAAAAATCACCAGTTAATGCATCAAACATTAAATTTATACATGCAGCATGAATGTCTTAGTGAAGTGTCTTGTCCCACCTATTGTTTATAATCTTCCATCGCTTTTGATAACCCCTAGTATGTTTTTCTTTGATCTTTAGCTTTGCATCATCCATAGCATCATATAGGTACCCCATTAAATTCTTGTCATTAAAGCCCACCAATCTAAGTACCTGTACTAGGGGCTCTATCCATTGATTGCAGAATTGGTGGAATCGGATCGGAATCGGCCAATTTCGGAATCGCATCGTTCAATTTTGATTCGATCCTTTGCCGAAGGACCGCTTCCTCCAAGAATTCCAGAGGAATCGGTCTAAATCACTTGAATCAGCCAGAATCGATCCAATTTCGGCCGATTCACTATGATCCGACCGATTCCGCCGGAAGAGTTAACTTCTGGATCCGGATCAATTCTGGGTCCAAACCGGACCCGGAATCAAACTGATTCCGGCCCTTTTAGGGCCAGAATCAACCCATTCGTAGGGTCTTACGCAGCCCCCTCAATCCCCCTTTCGGCGAGTTGCGATCCGGCGATTCCAACCCAGAATCGATCTATTCAAAGTAGAATCATGTGATTCCACGCTTCTGCAGGAGAATCAGATCGATTCTGGCGATCCTCCACACAATTTTGACGATTCTCTAGCGATTCCGACGACCCTCCAACGATTTCGGTGATCCTTTCAAGAGATTCCAACGATACAAGCTCCATTCCACCTCTATTCAACGTATTCTTCCATCGTTTGAAGATTGTTGATAAGATTTCCATGCCAGAAATCCCGTAAGCCAATTTCTACGTGTTTCCGACGACTCCAACCATGGTTAAGCTTGTTGATTTCTTTCCGAACTGCTCCGTTCAACCTGTAAAAACATCGATTGAATGTTCTTGGTAAGGAAAATTTCTGAAATCCCCATACGATGATTTAAGATCCTTTCCGATGTAAATATAACCTTCTAAACATACTGAACAACCCGTTTGATGGGTTGTTCGCATCCCGAATTGGTCCGATCAAGTTTTTTAAACGTCCTTAACATCTTATTAATAACATTCGACCGCCGGAATGGCTATTAATTAATTTTTACAGCTTTTCAATGACTCCAAAGTGGTTTTAACATATTGAAAAATCCAACTAACGGGCTATTCTCTTCCCGAACAGGTCCTAAAACAATTGTATGAATGTCTAACATGATTTTATGAATTGTTTACATAATTTGCAAATATAAGCAATAGCCGATCACGATGATGTAGTGCCGGCACATCCTTCTAACGTCTGTTGAGAACACAACTACATGGTAAACATATCAAATAAGAGGGTATAATACAAGTGGTGTGGCAAGGAGATGAACGGGGGAGGGGTTCGGCTTAAATAGCATATTGCCAGGCTGGGTAACAATGTAAAAAATGTGATAATGTGCCTAGGGAGAAGAGTGAAGAGATGAGAAGCTACCTTACAAGTAGAGTCTCTCAACAACAAATTAAGATTGAGCAGAGGGAAGAGTTACAGGATGAGATGCTTGAGAGAAGAATGGATCAAGATTTGCCAACCTACAAAACGAAAGGCAAGGGTAAGACACCAGCCGAATCGGAGCCGGAGAGTGAGGACGACCCCATAGACTCCGAGTTTAAGAGAGCTAAGCATGCCACCAAACGTACAGCTGTGGAGGAGGAAGAGAGGAGAAGGGGAGCAGGAAGGTCCAGAGCTGACCCAATTCTTGGCCGATCAGTATCAACTCGCCCTACCTGGGACCGAGAGACTGAGGGAGGGAGACATGAGCCACATTGTCATTCTGTCAATACTCGGTTTACACCGAATGATGAATACATATTTAGGAAACAAAGTGTTGGACAGATGAATATTAAACAAGCAATGAAATGGGTGAAGACAACAAGAACGGCTACAAAGAGCACAGTTAGCCACATTGTTAAGTGATTTTTACATGCATATATCACTCTTAAAATAGAATGTATATATGTTTTATTTAGTTAACCATGTTTATGGCTGATACATTTTTTTAACTTAATGTAGGCATCTAACCACATGCAGTCACCAGCCCTTACTTCCAGACAATGGTAGATGCCATGGGTGAGGTTGGACCGAGAATGCAAGTCCCGACCAACAAACATATATATGATGGTGGGCTAGATGAGGAGGTTCAGGAGTTGAGGGAGTGGATGGATGACTTTAAATTGGTAAGAAAGGAGAGGGGTTGCACAGTGATGTACGATGGATGGACTAACATTACAAAGCGGTCTATGATTAACTTTTTGGTAACTGTTCAGAGGGAACAACATTTTTGAAATCGGTGGATGCTTCTGGAAAGATAATAAATGTTGACAACACTTTTTTCTTGATGGATGTTGTGGTGGAGATTGAGAAGGAGAATGTGGTTCAGGTTGTCACTGATAACGAACCCTCCTATAAGGCGGATGAAAAGAAGTCGATGGAGAAGAGGCAACATCTATTATGGGTGTCTTGTGCTATACATTCCGTTGATCTCATACTGAAGGATATAGGCAAGGAGGAGACAGCTCCTACACTTGTCAGGCAAGGACAAACTATCACTTCATTTATTTATTTACATCCCTGTATGCTACATATTATGAGATCATACATTGGAGGGCACGATCTTGTCAGGCCCGGTCCGACTCGTTTTGCCACGAACTTTATTGCATTGGGGAGCTTACATCGGCACAGGCATGCACTTGTCAGGTTCACCCAGTCTAAGGAGTATTATAATTATATGGTGGACCACTTGCATAACAAGGAAGACCAGTCGGATATTTTGTCAAGTCTGAGAAGCAGATCACTGACAAGAGATTTTGGGAGAGGATTGCCTACTACTTGGCAATCATAGAGCCACTGCTTGTTATGTTAAGCTAGGTAGACTCCGATCACAGGAACCAGAAGAACACGCTTTAGATGCAATGGACCGAGCCAAATTAAAAATAAAAGAAAGAATCCCAGAAGATACAAAAAATGGTGGAAGATCATAGATGACCGATGGGACAAGATTTTGTTATAATGTTACAATTATTAGATTTGTTACCATCTTGTTATAGTAAATTGTAATATTACACATGTAAGTACTAAAAAACAAGTAAAAAAACTTCATATTTCCGGAACTGGCCGATTCCATGCTTCAATGCATGTGGATGCATGCTATTTTTTAAAAAAAAAATTCTAGACCTTTTCTTATTTTTCAGAATTTTTCCTGATTTTTTTGAATTTTTTGAAGAAAAATAAGTTTGATTCCGGCCAACTCCGAAATTGATTTCCTTCCTGGGTGGCCAATTCTGATTCCAGCATCTATGGCTCTATCACATATATGTAGTACTACATCTTCTCTCACCACCTGTTATCATCAATCAAGAACTTCATCTTCAGAAGTACTTCATGCTGATCAATTGTACCATAGGCATCCATGTACTCCTAGTAGGTTGTAGAGTATGAACCTGTTAAGGCCATTTTTATACCTATACAAGTTCTCTAATGCAATGAACTACGTAGCAAATCTACTTGGACCCGACTAAACTATATCATGACTATTAGTGTGGTCCCTTATGATATGCAATAATCTAGGATGCTCATAAATAAAAGATGCGATCAACTATCTTTAGCTGACCAATGAACTAATAGATAGATCCCTCCCAATGTCCTCCAACATGAGGTATAGGGAGTGTAGCATAAGGTACCGATAAAAGATGAGGTCTAGCCTCCATTAACTTCTTCCCAACAGCCTTGTAAGAGGCCTCATTGTCTATCACAATCTGAACAATGTTTTCCTCTCCAACCTCCTCCACTATGGTGTTTAACAGGCGAAAAAGGTAATCTGTATTTTTCATCTCGCCTAATGCATCGACAGACTTTAAGAATATGGTTCCCACAGAACAATGTACAAAGAAGTTGATGGGAGACCTCCTTGTAATGCATGTCCAACCAACACACATGATGGTGCAATCCCTCTCTTTTCAAAGGGTGAAGCACCTCTTCGGGGAATCAGGGCTGACTAATCATCACCCCTGAAAGGGGTGATCAGACCCCTTCAGGGAAGAAAAAACACCCTGGAAGGGGTTCCAAGGGTTGAGGCACTCCTTCAAGGGTGTCTGAAGGTCACCCTCGAAAGGGTGATTAGACACCCTTCGGGGCTGAAATAACACCCCAAAGGGGTGCCAAGGCCTAAGGCACCCCTTCAGGTGTCTCATGTCTGAGGCATACTGTCAACCCTTCGGGGGTGACTGATTATCACCCTAATGGGTGAGGATGAAAAAACACCCCCAAAGGGGTGCCTGTTTTCGGCCAGATAGCCACCCCCGGATGGCTGCCTGTCAGCACCCTTTCGGGGGTGACTGATTATCACCCCAAGGGGTGAGGGTGAAAAAACAACCCCAAAGGGGTGCTGACAGTCAGCTATCCGGGGATGGCTATCTAGCCAAAAACAGACCCCTGAAGGGGTGCTTGGCCTAGAGAGGAGTTCGAAGGGGGGAGGGGAGACCAAAATTTACCTATTTTAAGAGGAATCGCTGGAGGGGAATCGCCAGGAGCAGGTGGGGTAATCGATCCAAGAATTGGGTCCCAGATCGATTAGACTCTGGACGTTTCCAGATTCTGGCGGACCGCTTAGGATCGAGCACTCCACGATCCAATCCAACTGGATCGGACCGATCATAGTCAATCCCACCAATTCCGACAGTTTCAGACGAAATTTAGATACGGATCACTAGTTTGGCCCAAAATCGGATCAATTATGTCCAATCTAATTAGAATCGGTCAATCCCGATCCGGATCCATCAATTCTGCAATCCATGCCCACACACCTCTCTTTGGTATGGGGGATCATGGTTTCTAGGATATCGTTGGCATCTCCATTAACTGCCGGATATGGCCCATGGACTAATTAAATGGAATATCATTGGGAGCAGGTCTGGGATAACAAATGTAACCGCGGCCCTCTGAAAGTAGCAAGGCAGACCCCGGATGACACTGCTGATGTGGCAGAGAGGTGCATTTTCAAGCAAAATAAAGGGCTGTGCAGCTAAGTTAATATGTGGGCCAATTTTGGTAATAATATGGGCCTATCTGAGAATTAAAAGATGGCCGAATAAATAGAGCAGAAATAAGATGCGAAAATGACAAAGGAACGGGCTAATTTCCTATTGGGTTAGAATCAACAGTCGGCATATTTTAAATTGAAAACTTAGCCCATTAACCACGTAAATGGTTGAGCTGCGCAACTAACATTTAAGTGGGGTTATTTCTTCGTAGATTAGCATTAAATTTTATGCAAAATTTAGGTGTCAGCATGTTGCTATTCATTGCGTAAAGCATTACCGCATTACCAGTCCTATAGCTGTATGATAAAAACTTTTCTTTCAACTTGAGGTTGATTCTTACGATCATATAGCATCTTTGTAGTCAATTTCCACTTCATCTATCTTGATTTAATCATATGATAAACACTCTCAACACATTATCCATTACTTTGAATAATTGATCCAAGATACTAAAAATGACTACTTTGAGATAAGATAATCTTTTATCCAAAGCTTCCTCATCTTCCTCCTTTTGATTTTATTTACATTTACAATGCATTGTATGCCAACTCTCACAATTAACATGAACTTAAGAATTAAAATGGAATTGTTAACTCAACTTTCTAATAAAATCTTAATATCTAAAACAATGTCAAATGAAGGAATAAAGAGCATCATCATACTTATTTTTAAGAAAAATAATACAAAATTGACAAAATATAGAGAGATCAAACTAATGCATAATACTATGAAATTGTAGGAGAGAGACGTGGAGTTGCACCTCATTATGGTCAATGCGCACTCATAATACTCAATGTGCATACCTAAGAAGCTTAGGCTCCAAAGCATCTTTGTAGGGCCAAACTAGCCAGGGCACCTTTCTGGGGCCACTAAGCCCGTGGCCCAATGGACCTTTAAGGGTGTCAATTCCGCTTGAACAAGGCAGTTGCTTAAGCAATAAAATTAAGTTTTAATACTATATACATGTGTATATACATGTATATATATTATGTATATACATACATACATAAATATATAAGTATACATAATTAGGTGTTAATACTACATATATTTATGTATATATGCACCAATATGTACAAAAATATGATAATATTTGTCTGCTATACTTGAATGTATGTTATGTGTGCATGCATATAAAAGTGTATTTATTTATGTAATTGTGTGTACATATATTTTTGGGAAAGTTAATCTTGAATTAGATCGGCCTATAGTGATCCTACTACCTAAAATCCTGGTGGAATCGATAGAGATTGACCGAAATCGGATTGGAATCAAAATCCTGATGTTTTAGATTTTTTTTTAAAAGGAATCAAGTCGAATCAGCCTGAATTGAGATCGTAATCATAATCAATATTCTTTTATATTTTTATTTTAAAAAAAAATCAATTCTGAATAAGGATTCCTCCCAGAGGATCGGCCAATCAAATCCGATCCAGATCAGATTGGCACCCACCAATACAGTTATCGAGTCCAATCCTGCGATCATCGCTAGGCACCCCTCCAAAAGTGCCTTGGTGCCTAAGCATTGCCTTGACAACGTGATAAACCAAGTGAGAAAAAGAAAAAAGAAATTTTAAAAAAGAATTAAATTTATAATTAAGTATATAACATAAATTTATAGTTAAAAATCTGTAATAGTATAAGTGACAGTAAAATGTGTTAATATGTTTTCACAATCATTGAATGAGTGTGCCCACAAATCTTGGATTGGCTCACATGTTATAACAGCTTTATGAATGAATTTTTGTGGGTAGGGCTCAGTCACATTGAATTTCAATTTTCAGGTATCCTCCATGGTATTTATATTGAATTTTCATAGATGTCCCATCTCATTAAAAAACTTGATTTTCATGGATAATTATTATTTTTTATTTTATTCACAATTAGCTTCATTTATCCTGGAATTATGGAGCTAAGATCAGGTGCATCTATCCACTATCTTTTCTAATGGGAAATACATAAAATAAGGTTGATGGACTGGTGCAATGGGCTTGGAAGAAGAAGAATCCTTCTAGGATACACACACACGCATCAATGGTAGGAAAAGGACAGGCCCGAAACCCCTCCACCCTTCTCTCTTTTTCAGTCACAGCAGGAGCTCCTCTCCCTCTCTCATTTATATGCTGACAAAATTGTGCTGAAGAAAGTAAGCAAACCAAGGGAGCTGGCATTCTCAGAAAGAGTACATACTACACGGATGATGGTTAGAAAACCCAAATAAAGAAGCAGTATTCAGTCCAAGTCATGACTTACATGTTCCAGGCAGCCTCAAAATGACAAAATAAATCTAGATTATTTCAACGATGAATTTGTATCGATGGAACATACCATGAACCATAGCAGATCCAGTGTCTGAAGCAATCTGAAAATGCAATTTCTGATACCTCTCATTGCTCTGATGTGAGAAATTCGGATGGAAAAAAGTGAACACCTAAACAAGACATAAATGAGTAGGCTGCATATTATTTATGGAATGACTAATGAAAGAAACAACCTGAAGCTGATACTCGATAGTGCCAATCATCATTGACCTCAAAAATAGGAGCAAGGTTCAACACCTAGATAGCTTCAACTAACCACAAAAAGGAGATCAGAGATGGAAATCTCACGGGTTGAGGAGATGCCAGTCTTGCCACTCTGTGTAACTTGACAACATATGCTGTTTCAAAGTGTTCAAGGTCCTTATGTGCCTTAATCTGGTTAACAACAAAAAAGAATATGACAAAACAGTTGAGAACAGGTAGTAACAAAGTTTGGAGTAAGAGACACACATCATTGTACAACTTCGAAGTAGTCACTGGTTGAATAAAACTTGTATACCTATGCAAAACATTAGGCAGCCTTAATGTTAGAAGACTCGGAACAGTTTAAAAAAAATCAAATTGAATTGGACTCCAGCAGGGCACATACGAAGCTGGAATGGAAATGCCATCCTTCTTCAAGAACCTTTCTGCCCCATCAAGACACTCTGGCGATAGTTCATTATCACCGAAAGAGCCTAACAATTCACTTACCTAAAATGAAACAAAAAAACAAAATAAATAAAGAAGTAATGCCCACAAACATACCAACAACATGAGCTCATCTCACCAGAATATCTGCTTTTTCAGGGGCCTCCCAGCAGCGCATATCACAGGAAATTATGGTAACAAGTTTCTCCCAGCTTTCAAGTTTGACTAAACTCTAAAACAAAAGAGAGAAATGGCATAAAAAATCTTAGAAAGACCAAGCATGGTTCATGAAACATAGCATAGCATCTCAAAGAAACATTGTGCTTATGAAAAGCAAAAAGGTAAAACGTATGCAGAAATAGAGAAGTCACAAGAGATGTGACATTTGATATAGGGATGAATACCTCTGATCACAAATACAAAAATCCAGTTTCGATGTAAGACCTTGCTATTAGTCTATCGCTATTTATATGGATTAGCAGTCAGCAAAGCTTGCTATATCGGATCTTGACTTTGTCTCGGGGAGTGGAAGAGAAGAGATCTCATGAGAAACTCAAAGAAATCTCAGGTATCAAAATAAGGATGTGAATCAGGTTAAAAAAAAAAGAAATGAGAATTCTTCGACTTCAGACGAGTTATTCCCCATTTATGCCATTATGTTCCCCTGGCACCATACTCTGGCAATATGGATGTTGTATGAGATGTACGATCTAAAATGACTCAAAACTCAACAGTTGGCATAAGAGAGTTCAATGATCCCATTTACAGAAAAGAATATGTAAAATGTCACTTCTTTTACTATACTTGTTTCCACACAAAAGACAGCACCAGATACTGGTCAAAATAATTGGAACTTGACTTTTGTCAACGTCAAGCAAAGGGTGTCTGGTCACAAAAGCATGGAACACTTTGAGACACCCAGATATAAAATCTAGAATATGGGGTGAACATGCAGACCAGCAAAACCAGTAAATTGAACCAAACTAATCAGTTTGAAAGAAGCTATTCGTCTTTTTGAAATGAACTGACAAAACTATCATATCATAAATTGGTTGGTTTGGTTTAGCCTCCCTCCAACCGAAACTGAACTAGTAGACAGGTTTACCTGGTTAGCCGTTTTATTTTCTATATTATATTGAAACTTTAATATTATAAATACATATAGAATAATATCAAAGAGAGATAGTTCTCTCCTATAAATAAAATATTAAACTTGGGGATGACCCTAGTTAGCTATTTTACTTTGGTCTAATATTATTTTATTTTATTTCATTAAAAATAAATTTTATACGACGTACCAATGAACAGACAATTGGTACAGTTCACTAATGGTTTGGGGCTTTGGGCTCTCACCAAACCAGTTCAGCTCAATTCAGTTAACCTATCAGTTCAATTTCAGTTTCAGTAAAATTGGTCTGAAACGAGCATGAAGACCCCTATCTAATTTCTAAAATGACCCAAAAGTCAACACAAGGAGGGAGGAGTCGCGGGTCGCGACCGGGTCGCGGGACCCCCAGGCCGACCCGGTCGCGACTAAGTCGCGACCCGGGTCGCAACCCTATTTTTTAAATTTTTTTTTTTGAAAATTTCAAAAAAAATAATAAAAATGCGGAAAAAAATCTGAAAAAATACAGAAAAATTGAAACAATTAAATGACATGATTTAAATAAATAATACATCAATTTTATTCCAACGTGATGTGTTCTACACTTTGTAGGTAGTTGATGTACTCTCCCCATGCATTCTGTAATCATACATCTTGTTGCAAGCGATAATAGACCGGTCGTCGTCACCAAGCAACCGTCGGATGACTCTCTTCACGTCATCTAATAGCTCGTTAAAGATTGACATAAGATTGGCATAAGATTGACCCGAATGACACGTTAAAGAGGCTATTGGTCATTCAAGTGTAATCTTCATAAAAACTCAGCATGAAGTGCCACTGTTCCTCAACAAAGCTCATAAGAGAAGTGCATAGGAGAAGATAATCACTCACATGCAACGTCACTACAGCATTTGGATTTTTTTCAACAGCGTAGACTTTCAACTTGCGACCTGTCTCCTCAGCTGCCTGCATGAAGTTTGAATGCACAATCTCACATGGAGATAAACCAGATCTCTAGGCCTATTATTGCCTTTTGTATTTAACTATAATCTAGATGACTCAACAGTTCTATTCCACCCAAAAAGAACTGTACAAAACGAAGAAAACATGTTCTACAAGGATCATGTCAACTGCAGCAACTAAACTTTATACTGAAATATATGCAACACGTACAACTAACCAGGTTATCTGCATGTCTCAATAAGATAAGTAAATAATAATAATAATAATAATAATAATAATAATAATAATAATAACAAGCAGGTTTCAATATGCAAAACGGACAAAACAAAAATTGCACTAAATTAACATGGATAAACCAAAGAAGTAGATCCTTTTACTATAAACTTTCTGGGACTAGAAAACAAACACATAATTGGGATGGGTGCTTACATTTGTAGAGAAAAAGCCATGAGAATACAGGGAAAGAAGACCCTGGCTCCATGTCCTATTAGTTGATAAAAAATTGTTATGGGAAAGAAAAAATTCCAACAAGCTGGAAAATCATAATCCAAACTTGTTTTATACATCCATAAAATGGGCAAAAATCAGTGACATTAACCAAGAAAAATACTATACAAAGATTTAGATAATGTAGAATTCACATTGAACTGTATCAGAGAACTATTATCCGTGTTTCCTTGTCCGAGTTTAAGGGTGGGGCATCATTTATCTCGCTACAAACCTTCCATGGCCCAAAACTTCACATAGATAAGGCCATGACAGGGGCCCATAGACCAAGGCATGGCAACTCTCACAAAAGATAGAAATGCAGGCACATGAACTTTTATGTGTTAACTATCTCCAAATTTTCCGACCAATGAGCATGAGTAAATTACATTCCGGTACAAGTAAACATATGCAAGATGGTTGACATGCCTATTTACTATTTAGGGGCATACAGAATACACAAGAAAACAATACACCATCATAATGAATTCCTATTGACTTAAATGCTCAACCACACATCCATGGATTGCAGAATCGGTCGAACTGGATTAGAATCGGCTGATACTAGAATTGAATCAGTCAATTTCGATCTGATTCCCATTTGAAGAACCAATTGACCTGAATTCAGCCAAAATCGGTCTGAATCAGTATGAATCGGTCCAATCAGGTCAGAATTGGAATTGAAATTGAAATCAAAATCAAAATCCTGAATTTTTAGATTTTTTTAAAAAACATTTACACCGAATTGGCCAAAATCAGCCCGAATTGAAATCTGAATCAAAATTTTTAAAATTTAGTTAACTTTTTTTTAAAAAATACGATTCTAGATTGGTTTCTCCTCCTAAGAATCGGACTGATCCAATCCAACTCGAATCAGATCAGCCCTGACCGATTCAGTGACTAATTCTAATTCAGAAATCTTTGCATGCACTACATATGACGCATTTGAATACTAATGAGGCCACAATAATGCCAAAAATGATTCAACCAGGCATTAAAAGATAATTCCGGTTGCCAACCAAAATTAAACTGCAGTTAAAAAAATTCCATTTACAGAAACCCTACGTTGATGAGTCCCAAACATTCAACATGACAAGACATAAGATTAAACCTGCAATGATGCTCTCACCAGAGGTCCTCGTCCTGCCCCAACAACCATCAATACCTAATCAAAAATTTAGAACCGGACAAATGTGGTTATTTGTACACTTCAGTGAATGGGTTAAACCAAAGTTCACAATACGATTTGTACACAGAAATATGCCAGCTGTTCTTACAACTGTTGCAGTTGGAGATCTTTCATCAGGGACCTTATCAAGCAACGCTTTGCATATTGCCCTCTGGTACTGACAAAATTAAAAAGATTCAATGAAAACAATGTTTCAAGTAGCATTCAAGTAAAATATTTATGAAGTAACATCCAAAGCCATTATCTATATTCAAAATATATGAAACTATACAAGAACATACAAGCTTGTCCCGTACATCAAAATAAAAATGGACAGCTCTCATTGCATATTTATCATTTCTCAGTTCTAGAAATAGATAAAAAGGGAAGATTCTTATTGAGCAAATGTAAACATAAAAAGATGGTACATATGAATAACGCTTGGCAAATGAAGAAACATAAATAATAAGTTCTTTTGGTAGAGAGAACCTGGCTATATTTCACTGTGTCCTTCTCAAATGTCTCATAAGTTTGAGCCTCCAAGTTATCCATTAAAGGCTACACACAAAGTTGCCGATAGAACAACTGACATTTGATACCACTAAAAGAAAGAACAAGGTAAGTTTAGAAAAAAACCTGCAGAGGGGATTGAAGAAAATCCCGGTACCCAAGCTGGCAAGGATAGCACAACCAAAAAAGACACGATCAATATAATATCTTCAATTTAACAGACATTACAGTAATGCTCACCCTACCTCAATGCGTTCTTGATCAGGAATTGGAGCCATTCTTTGATAAAGATATGCAACATATTCCAGGTAAGGACGCAATATATGTCTAGCAGTACCTGAGCCATGAAGGGACCATTAAGCATAAAAATTTATCCTCAATACAAATTAGAGATCAACTAATCTACAAGACAAGGAATTCCAGAACAGACTGCTAAATGATCTTCCATACATTTAATGTTTCATCTTCCCACTACCGTAAATCAAATATCTCCGCATGGAAAGAAGAGCAAATTGTCCGCATTATTGATTTTGTAAAGGTAATGGAGTGGATTGGCAGCATAGTTGTGTGAAACCTCGAAAAAATAATTTTTTCTTATTTGATTTGAATTTTGCATTCGGATTGTGATTTGAAAAGTTTGAAAATTTGTTGAAGATATGTATATGTAACCTCAAAATTTGAGATTGAAATCAAATTTGGAAATTTTTTATGCATGTGTATGTGTTTTGAGGCATCTGTATACGAAAATTGAAAAATTGAGTATTTCAAAAAAAAATTGAATATACATTTTAGATTTGGACTTTAAACATGAAAAGAATTTTGATTTTTAAAGAATAGTTTCAAAAATCTTATCCAAAATTTATTCGTCAAATTTCGGTTTTACAACTATGAAAATATCGATATTCCATAGAAGTATAACTAATCTGACGATATACATAGAAATTTAAGTTCCAGGTTGGGTTCTTTGAAAATTCGTTTTGACCTCTCCCCATCGGATGGTACGAAGATCTGATGTTAATTATATCGAGAACACTCGAAAACCCTTTATTCGCCGCCATAGCGATCTCGAAATGATAACATACATCTACAAATGAAACGAACACAATAGGAGCAACGGCTCCATAAATTCGATGGAATGCAAACTTTTTATGTTTAAAATTGAATTTGATTTGATTTGATTAAAATTTTGATTCAATTGGTTTGTGGCTTAATATCTTTTACGTTTGATTTAAGATTTGATTAAATACTTAAATTAAAATTGTATTGACTGATTTTTAAATTTGTTAAATTTATTTAATTCAAATGTTGTGTAATTGTTTGGAGATATTTAGATTTAGTTTATTTTGAATATCATTTTATAATTGAAGATGTAATGTTTGTTTGTTTTGTTTATTATTATTATTTATTAATTGTGATTTATATGTGTATTTTTGTTTTTATTTAATTGAATTCATCAATTTATTAGTTGATAGTTTGATTTAGGAAATTTGATTGTTTAATATTTCGATTGATTTAATAGTGTAAAAATTAGTTTTAACTTAATTATGTATATTTTGTGTATCTTCTTATTTATTTTTGTGATTAAATTGGTATTAAGTCTTAATAGGTGTCTTATGTTAAGAAAATTTATTTTGTTTTATTTTATGTGTTTGTTTATTTTTTTAACCTTAAAATTATCTTAAGATTAATTTTGAGTTATGGAAGTTTAGTTTGATTAACTTTGATTAATTTTGGTATTTTCGGACTATTTAATTAATTAACTTTCTTTCACTTTTTTATTGTTATTGTTTTAATATAATCTTTCATTGAATTAATCTTTTCTTATTTGCATTCCATACGACTTATGAAGCTATTTTAGCTCTCAACAACCTCAAAAATATACACAACATGTAATTTCCATTAATTGGAAAATTTGTACAACTTACAAATATGAGGAACATAAAATAATTGATCACATCGATATTGGGCCTTTGATAGGCATTATGGAATCGATCACATCGATATTGGGCATAGCACACCGACCTTTAGCTAAGGTTTGTGAATGCTACCTATCGATATAATCACTATCATATCGACTTTATATTTTGGCATTCATGTATATATGTATATATATTTAGCCATTATATAAAATTGATATAACCATTCCTTGATGGGAAAATTGATATAGCATTGGGGTCATTTTATTTTGACCTTTATATGCTAATCAAACACTTATTTATTTTTTATTCTTTTAAGTTATGCCGAAGCGTAGAGCATGCCCGATTGGACCGGCCCCCATTAGCCTCGATTGTTTAATTATTTTCAAAAGACGTAGAGCGTGCCCGATTGGACCGGCCCCCAATTATTCTTGGATTGATTTATTATTTTAAGTTTAAACTTGAGACGCAGAGCGTGCCCGATTGGACCAGCCCCCAATTAGTCTCAAATCGGTTTGATTATGAATTTTATTTGATTTATATCAACATCAAACTTTAACTAAATCATCCCATGGTACTGAAGCCGTGTCATCGTCTCCCTGTCCATCTCTCAATGGCTAATGAAATAAAAAAAATGGTAGCTGCGCTGTTATTTTAGGAGGCTTCGACGGCTAGACTTGGTGGGGGGAATTTGCGGCAGTAAACAAAACAAAAAAAATAGCCATGGTAACGAAAAGAAGGAAAGAGGGAAGGAGAGGCGCGGCGACGGCGTGGGTGAGACAGGGCGACAGCGAGAGGAGTTGGGGAGTTTGCGGCGACGGCGGAGGGAGGTGCGTATGCGGCTGGCTTGCGGCTGCGGCGAACAGAGGAGAGGAAGGGGCTGACTATGCGACGGTGAATAGGAGATGGAGGAGGGGTGGCGGTGAACAGGGGAAGAACGGGAGGCGCGCGCGGTTGCTGCGGAGGCGGGCAGACGAAGAGGAGGAGCGCCGCTGCAGGTGGACGAAGAGAGAAGAAGGGAGGCGCGCGGCGAGGGTGGTTGCGGGTGCGTACACAGTTGGGAGGAAAATCGGGGGAGGCTGCGCGCAGGAGCATAGTCGCAGACAGACGGAGAGAGGGAGAGAGACGCGGGAGAGCACCGCTGCGGGCGAACATAGAGAGAGAAAGGGAGGCACGTGGCAAGGGTGGTTGCGGGTGCGTACGCACGCGGCTTGCGGCGACGACACGAAAAGGCTACTGCGGAGACGGTGAACAGGAGAAGGAAGCTGCGGCTGGCTTTTGGCGACGGTGAAGGTGGTTGCGGGTGCATACACACGCAGCTTGCGGCGACGACGCAAAAAGGCTACTGCGGAGGCGGTGAACAGGAGGAGAAGGAGGCTGCGGCTGGCTTTCGGCGACGGTGAAGGTGGTTGCGGCGAGAACAGGACCGGCTGGAGGCTCTCGCGGCGACGAAGCAGGCTGCAGGGGAAGGAGGGACGCCGCGACCAAGGACCAGGGTAAGCCTCACCTGCTCTTCTTCCTTCTCCCTTCACTGTTGTCGAATCTCTCCTACGGTAGAACCCCCTAGACCCCCACTTTTTGGCCATGACGGCCTCCTTATTGCTGCTGTCATTGATCGACCAAGAAGCTGGCCCGCTTCCACCGTTGCGCACATGTAACGTGCGCACAGGCCGCTCGCCTCCACGGTGACTCAGCCAGCATCAATATGACCATTACGGTATTTACCTCCATTAGAAACGTTGTGCAGAAGGAGGCATCCGAGGGCTGATGCCAGTAGCGTTGTCCAAGCGTGGCGACAGTTACGTTTGGCTCTTGATGAGCCTGTCCATGCCATTTAGAATATTCCCCCTTGAAGGGAGCTCCGGTTAACGTCGATATTGTCGGGACATCGCTGCTACCTTCTCAGTTCCCTTCCGTCGACGCGTCGGACTATTGTACGTGATTCGTGATAACTTTCAGCGGGTGTTTAAACCCGTCGAGAAACATTACGACGTCCGCGATCATCTTCTATCGGCGCGTCGGAATACCATACGAGAGTTTCGACACTCTTCGTACGAACCTCATTGTCAGTTTGAACTTGTCGACGAGGCACCATTTGTGACAAATTCGGAAGACGGATGCAAACGTTACATCTTCGACGGCTGAACTGCATCGTCTTGTCCACTTTTATTCATTTTGTGAATTTTCCAGTATTTTAGGTGTCAACAAGTTGTCAAGGTGCCCAGGCATTCAACGGTGCCAATTCTGCTTATAGATGACAGAGCGGCCACTTAGGCATTTACCCAAGTGATGATTGGCGTTTTTGGGATCAAAGCAGCATAAGCCGATCCAAACCCAACATTTTCCTTTGTAGGAAAGGGGGGGACCAATCCACCCCCATACTCCAGCCAGAATAGACTGAATGGGACCTAGATCGGGAACAATCTGGCTCAAACCAGCCAACACACTTAGGCATCGCCTAAGTGATAATTGGCGATTTTGGGATCAAAGCAGCATAAGCCGAACCAAACCCGACATTTTTCTTTGTAGAGGGGGGGGGACCAATCCACCCATATTCCAGCCAGAATAGACTGAACTGAATGGGGCCTAAATTGGGAACAATCTGACTCGAACCAGCCACTGCGATGGTGGTGGTAATGCAATGTTGGGTGGGGGATTATAAGGGACCCGTATAATATGGATCGCCACCACAAAAGAATCGGATTAGAATGAAGTCCCATGAAAAAGTTACTTCTAGGGGTTTCCTATGCTTATTTTCATTTTCTTAGGTTTTTGAAGAACTAACCAGACTGATTCTAAATTGGTTTTTCTCCTAAGCAATCAACCAATTCTACCAAAATGATCCAGATTGGATCAAACTTGGCACTAATAGATCCAATGGTCAATTTTGATCCTACTTTTCATGCATACATAGGTGTGTATATATACACCTCAACTCAAGCCTTAATCCCAAATTATTTGAGGTTGGCCGTATGGATTACCTTTCTCATGTTTTGGGGAAAATATGGATGTCCCGGACTTATCTAAGAAAATATGTGACATCTTATAAAATATTGGATAGTCCGATGATATTTTAAAAATATCAGAACCGAGGTTCGGGTTCTTTGAAGATTTGATTTTTGACCCCTCTCCACCAGATGGTGCGAATATCCGGTGTTAACTTATATCGAACAATATCTCAAATACCCTTGATTAACCATCATAGCAACCTCTTTTGGAAAGCGTGCACATACAAGACATCATAGATTCAATAAAGGGGTAGTGGCCCTTTGGACCCGAATGGGCGCGAACCTTTGGTTTTGAAATTAAATTTTTGACATCAAAGCTTTGATTTGAATTTCGTTTGTGTTGTTTTGTTTTTTTATGGGTGTCTTGATTTAGTTTTGATTGGAGTTTTGTTGGTTCAAAGGATTTCGGTTTCAGTTTAAGTGAAGTTAGATATTTCAGTCAAAGTGAGGGTTGGTTAAATTAAACCTGAATTTGAAGTTTTAGATTCGGTTCAGGATCTGATTTGATTTTCTTTTTTTGTGTTTGGGTTGGTTTTGATGTGATTTGAACGTTGGAATACTGTTGGGTTTTCTATTCTTTTTAAGTTTAGTATTTTGTTGCTTGATTTAGATCTTAGCTTGGCGGGGTTTATGGAACTTTAAGTGAATTTTCAGACATCTGAAATTCTGACTTTAATGTGCATCATTAGATCTCTTAGGATCTGGTTTTTTTATGTGTTTGTAGCTTTAGCGAAACCTGATTTTTGTTTGATGTTCGGTTTTGTAATTCATTTGATTATGGCTTGTTTACCACTGAACTTAAAAAAGGATTTGATTAAGTTTTAAGGCTTATATTAAATATGGTTTTTTAGTTAAGGACAGATTTTGATGTTCCTTATGATATTCCATTATTGGTTTAAGTTTGGCTTGTTGGTGACTGATCTTGAGTGTTTAATCAAATCAGATTGGGTATTCTCGTTGCAATTTTCAGGTTGGTGATAATCTGAAATTTTTATTTATGTTGTCTATGTTTGAAGTCGAAAATGATCAATCTTGGATATCTTAAGTTCGCGCCCAAACCAGCCCATCAGGCTGCCAATCAATACCCAATTTCATGCAATTGTGAGGTCACTTGAAAGACATTTCATTTCATTGATAAATAGTACAATGAGGTGAAGAATATAGACATTCCTTCACCCAATGTAAACTCTTCGCCAAATTAGGAAAATTTTGACATTACAACAAAATGCCAGTCATTTCCTAACTTAGTGAAGTTTTATCCATCCAAAATAGCAATTTTTTTGACATGTTGGGGGAAGAATCGCCAACTACAGGAGCATGCCCTCGTCATCATCCGAATCGACATTCCAGAGCGCACATGGGAGAGTCGTCCAAAAGGTGGAGTACACCTGAAAAGGTGTTTCACTACTTATTTTAATTTGACATTTCGTGTTTCTGTTTTTTTATTATTTTTGTTTTTTCTTTGTCAAAGACCGTTTAGGATGGTTCGGTTCCATCAACATTCCTAGCCGGCCTTCAATCTTCTTGAGCTTAATGGGCCCATCTTGATCTTTTTGGGCCGGCAGAGCTTACTAGATTTTGTGCTTGTACACCTCCATTTGTCTTGATGGTAGTGTAAGGGTCAACCTGGACAAACAATCGTCCCGTTGTATGGATTTCGAAAAGGTCCGGGACATCACCCCTACCCACCGGTGCTGAAATTGACAGATCTCCATTTTTGCTAAGCGGTACCACACTATTCTTTTTTTGTAGCAAGCATGGCTGTTGTCCCCTTTGAAGGCCGCAGAGAGGTCTTTTAGGGAGATGTAGTTTTTTTTTTTGTGAACTGGATCCGTTTGAAGGGGGTTCGGTTGGGCCACAAGTGGCAAGTTTCTGGCCGTGAAGGTGCTGGAAAATTTTTGAAGATCGAAATGATCTGCACAGGGGCTGTTTTAAGTGGGCCAAAGAGGCTTGCACAGGACTGTTTGAGTGAGCCGCAAAGGGGGTTGGACAGGCTCCTGTTTGGAAGGGTTTTTGATGGGTCGGGGTTGACCTGCACAGGGCTATCTAAAATTGGCCACAAAGGGGCTGGACAGGGCTTATTTGGTTGTCTTTCAGGTGAGCCGATAAGGAGCTGGAAATGACTTGATCAAGGGGGCTGCACAAGGGGCATAGTAGGGTCTGTTTAGAAGGGCTGGTCAGGGGCCTCCAAGGGCTGAAAGGGGACTATTTCATGGGCTGTTTCGGGCCCTCCTTGACAGGTTAATCAAGGCTGAAATAAAGAAGCTATAAGGGGAGCCGAGTGGGTGATCAAATAAAGGGGATCACATCTCCAAACAGATTTCTTTATTTATTTATTTTTTGAATCATGCAGGGGGCGGCTGAGCAGTAGATGGCCTCATAGGTTGCCGATGTCGATGAAGGCTTGTTCAGTCCATGAGAGGGGTTGAGAAGAGAATTTTGGAAGGGGGGGAGAGATAAGTGTCCATAAGGACTGCATAATTATATTCTTTCTTGTACCCATTTTTTTATGTTGAATAAGATGGAGATGAAGAATGCAGCCGAGGGAATCCCTCCACCAAGGGAGGATGGCACCAAGGAAAATCCCTTCCTTCCTTCTCTTTATCTTCTTCTCCCTTCTTTCTTCTCTTGGCCACGGAGTAGAGATTGAGGCAGGTGCGCAGGAGGGGCAGCAATAGAGAAGCAGCAGGTGCACCAGAGAGGGCAGCAGCAACCAGCAGCCTGTCGGCATTCCAACCGCATGGGCTGGCCTTGGCGTGCCCTCCTCTTTTATAGACATGGGGGGAGAGCAAGGGTCATGTCTAGAGTCAATGTAAGATGGCTCTTGGTGTCTCCAAAGTTGTTTAATGAACTTGACTCCTTGAATTCCCCTAGAATTTTAACTCTTGACTAACCTTTGAGTTCTGCCATGTTGACCAGTCTCTTGGCCTTCCCCTTGTCAACAATGGGTCAAGGGTGACACGGCTGATGAGGTGGCAGGGGTGGCTGAGAATGGTGAGGTGGCAGGCTGACTTGGCAGTTCGATGAGGCTTGGATTGGGCCGTTTTGATGGGCCACAGCCCAGCTAGCTCCTTCCTCTGAATGGGCTGTGCGCCAGCTTCCAAATGGGCTGGAAATGGTTTGGCTTAAATGAGCATATGGGCTGGACTAATAAAATATATACTGGTGCATCTAATTGGGGTCTGATTTGACCTAATTAAGGACTGTCCAGCCCTTTTATGGCTCAGCCCCTGCTCCTTCCTTTTTCTTTGACCTTTCTCTCTTCTCTATTTTTTGCTAGGTAAACATTAACGCCAACACATATATTATGTTTTAATTCTACTTAACTTGACATTCTTAGTCTGTAGAGTATTGTTTTCACAATTCTAACTTCATATTCACTTCTTTTTGTGCCTCATCTATCAATTCAATATCGTCTATAAATATCAAACACCGAAGTAGAGTCTTCATTAATTTATCCATAAGTAATATAAAAAGATAAGAACTTATTGTAAACCCTTGATGCAAACTAATTGAAATAAAAAAAATCTCATTTTTCTCTGATTTTGCATAGGTTGATTGTCGTTTCATCGTACATGTCTTTTAACATTTGTATATATCTAACAAACACCACATTTCGTTCCAACACCCACCACAAAACCTCACTTCCAACTATATCATGACCCTTTTCCAAGTCAATAGACACCACATGTAAATCTTTCTTCATATTTCAATATTTCCCTATCAAACTTCTAATAAAAAAATAACTTTAATTATAAATCAACCAGGCATAAATCTAAATTGCTTAGTTGAAATATTTGTACAATTTTGTTATCTCCGCTCAACAACTCTTTTTATGATTTAATAATATAACTCATGAGTTGATCTTTCTATAATTTACATAATCTTGTATCATCTTTTTTCTTAAAAATAAGTACAATGATGTTTTTCTACATTCATTCAACATTCTTTCAATATAAGAATTTTATAAAAAAATCGAGTAAACCATTCCACCCCTAAATCTTTCAAACATTTTCACACATCAATAGGAATGTTATCAGGACCACATGCCTTACTTGTTTTCAACATCTTCAATGATTTTTTAACTTCTGGAAATTGGATTCTCTTAATAAAATTCAAATTAAACGTTGTCACACTCTCAATGCAATATATATTTTCAATAAAGTTGTCATTAAAAAAGTTATAAAAATAATTTTTTCATCTTTCTTTGATATCATCGTCATCTTTGATCAAAACTTTCTCTTCTTTATCATTAATATATCTGACTTGGTTAGGATCTATAGATCTTTTCTCTCATTCTTGTCAATCTATAGATATCTTTTTCGCCTTCTATGGTTCCAAGTTTCTCATTTATATATTTAAAAGCATCATCCCTTAGTCATCAAATTGTCCTTTTTGCTTTTTTCGCTATCTTGTATTGTTGAAAAGCTCCGTTTGTTATCACTTTGGCAATTTTTATATCAATATCTATGATTCTTTATCGCCTTGTACACTTCTTCATTCCACCACCAAGTCTCCTTTCTAAGTAGAACGTAAATCATGTACTTTAAATTATCAAAATACTTTTTTAACAATCTCTCTGATATCTATAGTCATATTCATCCATATAATATTAACATCTACATCTACCTTTCCATCATTTATCTGAAGTTCATTCTTAAATATGTGTTGTTTTTAACTCTAACCATTTTATTTTTGGAGAAATATTTTCTTTAAATGTGTTTGTTTGTGTTTTAATCTTAACATCTAAAAACACTAACTTATGTTGACTTGTTAAAGTTTCAATCATAATAACTTTACAATATTTACAAATAGCATGATTAGACTTTCTTGTGACAATGAAGTTAATTTAGTTTTTATTTTGTCCATTTTAAAATGTTAATAAATAAGATTCTCTTTTAATAAAAAAAATATTTGTTAGAATAAGATCCTAGAAACATGAAGAATATTTTTTTCATTTAAATTTAAATTTTCATATCTAAAATCTTCATTCACTTTTCCACGTGTTACACAAATATATATACATGCATACGTATGTTTACATGCATATACAAATATTTATAATTAGATGTTAATAACATTATATATGTGTATATACAAACATATATACATAAATATGGTATAAAATATATATATATGCATATGTATATACATAAATACAAATACATTTGAAAGTTATAATTAAATAAAATATACATATGTATATATAAATATATATACTTATACGTTGATACTATATATTTACGTATATAAAACATATATACATAAATACAATTAAATCCGCATATTATAATTAAATGTGTTATGTGTGCATGCATGTAAATGTGTTTTATTTATGTAAATATGTATGTCTATATATTTTTGGAAGCATTAATCTTGTTAAACTAATTTAGAGGGAAAGAGAAAATGGTTAAAAAAAACTTTATAATTTTGTAGTATACAACGTATATTTACAATTAAAAATATTAAACATACGTAATAATATAATAAGATGTCTGGTTGCACTACAACAAACCTTGTTATTTTTAATTTCAAAAAGTATATTGAACATGCATTTCAAAAGCTGTTTGGCAAGTGCTGTAATTTTATATTCTGAAAAAAAATTTCTACTCAACCACAACAAAATAAAAAATAGGTAGCTGGTACTTTTCCTTTTTATCATGCGTGGGCATCCTCAATGGGTTAATGTTTCGATGTTGTACCCCTTTTTGACAGCAACTGAGTTCGTTGGTTTTCTTCCTCCTGTTACTCGCATGCAGGTTCTTCGCAAAATTAGATCCTCTTTCCTCCTAATTGCAGCTCCTCTTACATCCGGATTGGGATCGGCCGATTCATGGATCAAATCGATACCCACTGATCCGATTCCTCACCGAATTACTGATCCAACCAAGACTCTCAGTTGGATAGGTCGGAATCGGTAGGATCGGTCAATCTTTGACCGATTCAGGTGGATCGATCCAGGAATTGGTCCATCCAACCCGATTCTCCAGAAAATCAAAACTTTCGAAATCGATCCGATTCTGGAATCAATTCCAAACCTATTTAAGGTCCAATCCCTCCCAAATTAGGGGAGATTGGACCGATTTTGGCCTCTTTTTGTCCCCTTCAACCCTCCTCCCCCTCCCCTTGAGAGATCCTCCAGATCCAAGGTGATTTACGAGGTTTTGGGTCGATGCACTTCTCCAGCAGGTAAGTTAGGGCAAGGATCGCGGGATCGGAATTGGCCACCGGATCGGTGGGTACCGATCCGATCCGGATCAGATCGGATCGGTCCGATTCTGAGCGATCCGCCGGAAGAAACAACGATCCGGAATCGTTCCGGATCGGTCCTTCAAACAGTGGTAAAACCTAAAAAAAATACCAAAATAACACTCTAGATCGGATTCCGATCCATTCTAGAGCATTTTGGGGGTGAAATCGGCTTGAAATCGCCCCCAAAATGGTGCCGCAGCGGCCCTGCGGCCGCCGCAGTCGTCTTCCCCGCCCGATGGGACCGGTGACTTAAGTCACCAGACCGATGACTTAGTCACCGGACCAGATCGGTCGGACTGGTCCAGTCCAGTCGATCCCATAGGGCAGGGAAGAGGGCCGCCGCGGCGGTCTATGGGTCGATTCCGTAGCCCGGAATCGATCCAGAATCGACCATATCGGTCGATTCCGGCACCTATTCCACCTACAAACACCGATCCGGACCGATCTTCAGTCCGGATCGGTAGTTCCGCCGAGAATCGGATCGGAGGGGTCCGATCCGATCCAAGAATCGGCCGATTCCGATCCGGATCGGCCGATTCTGCAATCTATGAGTTAGGGGGACCTGCGATCCCCCCTTCACCCTCTCCCTTCCCCCTCCACAGCACCCGTACAGGCTGCGAGGGTGCCTCCTAGGGGCTTGAATAGGGTCACCCCTTCAGGTGACCCTTTGCTCACCCCAGCGGGGCAAGGATCGCCGGATCGGGATCGGATCCTGGATCGGTGGGGTCCGATCCGGATCGGATCGGATCGGATCGGACCGATCCAGGCCGATTCTCTTGAAGGCAGACCGATCCAGAATCGGTCTGGATCGGTTTTCTTTTTTTTTTTTTTTGCTTTTCGAAAAAATATGGAAAAATCGCCAAAAAATCAATAAAAATACATAGGACTCAGGAAAACTGTGAAAAAAATATAGGGAACACTCATTCATATAACAAATTAACAATCAATCATATAGAACACATATCATATCCAATCACACAATAGAACACATCACGCATCAAATAAGATACATACGTTTTTACCAAACAAACAATCATACCCAACTCCACAAATCGTACAACACATATTCTTCTTACCACTCATATTACATTGCGAAATAAACAAAGAAATACATTATACATACGCATCACCACCAACTATGGTAACGTCCGGGAGTAGGATGGATCCGGATCCGGATCTCTCGTCCCGGTCATTCGATTTTCCGCAAATCTCCACGATTGACAATGGTCACCATAATCGTCCGTATCCATAAGAAAATAAAGACCGGGCCATGTCGGAAACTCATAAACTCCCCGATCGGGCTCTGGAGGTGAGGTAAAAAAGACGGGCAGGTGGATAGCCGTGCTCACCGTCCGAGGCGGTGCTCCTGACAGAAGAAGCAAACTCGTCAAAAACATTCAACCCTCGTCCACCGTCCGCCGCCCTTCGCCACTCGAATACGAGTGTCTTTTATCACTCAAATCATCCGGACTCGCTCCACTCGTCCGAGCACTACTAAGAGAGCCACCCTCACCTCGCACCCGAGGCCGAGGCGCCGCCTCCACCTACGCCGCCGCCACCCCCACTCCTCCACCTCCACCCCCCTACGCCGTCGTTGCGCGCGGGTGGCACAAATTCTTCTTCATCCTCATCCGAGGAAGGCGGCCGAGTGGTCTCTGTCAAGGAGACGATGTCGCCGTTTCGATACTTATCTTCTTCCTCTTCAATGTGATCTCCTCGACTTCGTTTGCACGCGAAGGTAAGCATACTTTCTTTAAAGCCCTAAATAATCCACCGCCTTTCATGTGGCGGTGGTGGCAGAAGGACCCGAAACCGGAATCCGAGAAGGAGCCGTAGCCGGCCGGGCGGAGCCGGATGTCTCTCTCGAGAAGCCGTAGTCCCGGGTGGACCGCAAGTGGAGCCGCGCACGGAACTTGACTTTCTTCAACTTCCTCGCATGTCTTCATCCTCACCAACAACGCCGGCTGCTCTCCTTCGGCTCCTACGATTCGTCGTTCGGGTCGAACTCGGCTCTCCTCAAGATCCTCGTCTTCCACCCACGCCGCAAGTGCGGATGTTCTTCGAATAGATATTCCAAGTCCACATCCGCCCCGGGACAAGCCCCGAGTAGCTTCGGGCCCGTGCTCTTCTCGGTACAATCCACCCGCAAACTCGTGCAAATCTCTCGCTTGGCGATGTCTTCTACCCATTCGATATTCTTTATCCTCACCCTCATATTGTAACGGCGAGACAAGCTTCTCCAATCTTTCTCGTCTTCAACCTATTTCTCCTCTTCGTACGAATAAGGTTGAAGGCGCTCCACCCTCTCGCACCTCGGGACGACGATGCGCTCTCCGACTTAGCACCCGAATCGCAACGGCAATGAGCGGATTCCATCCAGCCTCGTTCGTCACCATAATCCACCACTCGCCTGTAATTTCAGAAAGAAGACAATTACACGCACGTAACGTTATGTAAAAAAATCAATTAACCAAATAGTCATTAATTCGGTAAGCATAATACTAGGGGACCCTATCATGCGAGTACCGCAAACTGATCCCCGTACATCCTAATTCAGGCTCGTACGAAGTCATCCGAAAACACAAACTAAAACAATTATCTTCTCTCTTCGAGATAAAGTTAAAAGTTTAATTAATACGAAACGTATTACTTACTTCAACCTCGCCGCACGTTCGTCTTCGGTCTTACATAGTCGTTTAATTACGTATAATGCGCCCGATAATACTTCACCATCATTACATACTTCGCCACCATATCGTATCCTCGGGTTCAAGTATACCCCGTAACAACATTATTACTCCATTAGTTTAAAGACAAATGTGTAATACACAAAATATAACTTGTAATCATTAAGATATTACACTACTAAATTATACCGCAGCATTTAATGTCGCGGTGTAGGGTCTCCATCCGTTGTCAATCACCTTCCACCACTTTTCGTAACCCTCGTGACGTTTCTCTTTAATTTTCAACTTAGCTTTATCCGTAGCATCATACAAAAATGTTCCATCCGATTTTTCATCATTCGAATCCACCAACCTGGTACCTCGCACCAAAGGTTCTACGCACAGACAAATAGTACCGCACCTTCTCCCACCACCGTTATCTTCTATCACCGCTCCATCTTTAAGAAAGATCTCATACCGATCCAAGAGCTCTCGTACGTATCCACGTACTCCCGATAAGCAAGGAGAGAACGAACCTTTTTTTAAACTAGCCTTGTACACGTATGTGCTCTAATGCAATAAAATGAGCGGCAAATTCAGCGGGACCCGGTCTCGATCAAATCACGACCATCAAAGCCATACGCCTACAATACGTAAAAGTCGCGGGATGGCCATAGACATAAACGAGGTGATAAGTTGTCTCGGTCGACCAAGACTCGACATTGACAAGATCCCTACCAATATCTTCTAACATCGTGTCACCGTAACGCGCCGCACAGGCACCCAAAATAAGCGAGGTCGAGCCTCCATTACCTTCTTTCCCCGTGTACCCCTTATACGATGCCTCATTGTCTGCGACAAACCGCACAATGTTGCCCTCCCCTATCTCATCCACCACATCGTTCATCAAGCCAACAGTAATCTCGCATTTTTCACCGGCCTCGATGCATCAACCGACTTCGTAAATACGAGAAATACGTAAGGTTCTCGTACAATACACAAGGAAGTTTATAAGTGACCTCCCGTATTCCAAATTCATCCATCGCACATTATATAAGCACCCCTCTCCTTCCGTATGGTTTCAATCCATCTATCCACGAGGTCAACTCATCGACCTCCTCATCCAAGCCTCGTTTCATATATATACTGACGTAGGGGCTTCAACCCCCGGCCCGACCTCACTAATCGCATCAACCATAGTCCAAATACGGGACCGGTGGTCGTACGTGCCGGACACCTACAAATTCAAAAACAAGATAAGGAAAAGAGAGGGTTGTTAATAATAGCTAAGCTAATAAGAAATTCATATCGACAAGCAAATGCTAACCACAACTTCAACAAATCTTTACCTCGCATACGTAAAAGAACTGGACCATACGCTTGGCTTTCTTCGCTCCCCCCGCCGATGCCTTCACCCCTTTAAATGCTTGTTTTATACCCCTCCGACCTCTCGCCACTCTCCCTATACACGGCGTTGTCTCCACGGCATCGGTCCGAACAATGTGTCCTCCGACCCCCGGTGCTCTCGACCGTGGCGTGTCCCCGCCCCCACATCGATCGTCTGTGGCCGAACCTCCTCGCTCCTCGTCTTCGTTCCTCATCCTCACGGGCCCGAGCCCTACTCTCCTAACGTCTCCAACTCGGGCCTCTTCCTCATCTCGACGAAGACGAAGAATCAACTTCGACCCTTTCACGTGTCGGCCCTTTCCCTTTTCGCTCTTTCCGCCATAAGACGGCTGCCTCTCCGACCCTAGCAACTCGTCGACGTAGGTCTGTCTCCCGACCACCCTCACCTCCCTTCCGCGATGCCCTTCCGCTTATATAAGCCCTCATCTCCTCACCTCACCACCGGTACTTTATCACACTTCTTTACATTGCCACCCGTCCCGCTTATACGTTTCGAGCCGATACACACCTCCAATCATCTCGTGCACCACTCGCATCTAACTCTCTTCTTATCTCGATCAAGGAGACGGCCATTGCCATCCAATGTCACGAAATTCTCGCGGGTCCGATGCCATGCTCCTCGTCCGACATCTTATCTACAACACAAAACCATACACACATACAGCCGTTACCCTGTACCCCCCCCCCACGTAGGGGGAACCCCTAAAACGCTCACCTCTTCTAGGGCGATCGTCGAACACTCCCGGGGGTGCTAATCACCCCTTCGGGTGCAATTCCACCCGCCTATCGGGGGTGAAATAATCCCCCCAACGGGGGGATTTTTGTTGCCGCAGCCCCCCCCACCTGTGGGGATCGTAAAAACAATACCCCGAGGCGATCGTCGAACACCCCCGGCGGGGTGCTAATCACCCTTCGGGGTGCAATTCCACCCCCATCGGGGGCGAATCTAATCCCCCCCAACGGGGATTTTACGCCGCAGCCCCCCCCCACCTGGGGAATCGTAGGGGCCTCACCCCCGAGGGGGTGATCGTCCAACACCCCCGGGGGTGCTAATCACCCTTCGGGTGCACTCCCACCCCCATCGGGGGTGAAATAATCCCCCCAATGGGGGATTTTACGCGCAGCCTCCCCCCCCACCTGGGAACCGTAGGGGGCCAAATACCCCCGAGGCGCGATCACAACACCCCGAAGGGGTGCTAATCTAATCCCCCCCAACGGGGGATTTACGCGTGCCCCCCCCCCCCCACCAGGGGGGGACCGTAGTCACTACCCTCGGTGATCGTTCAACACCCCGGCGGGTACTAATCACCCCTTCGGGGTGCACCCACCCCCATCGGGGGTGAAATAATCCCCCCAACGGGGATCCCACGCCGCAGCACGGCCAGCGCCAGGCCCGGGGGGGGGGAGAGATCGAAAACCCCCCCCTTACAAACCTTGTGCCGTTTAGTGGTGGATCGCCCTCCCCAAGGCGGATCACCCCTCCCCAAGCCTCGAATAGGCCGGATCGCCCCTCCAAATGCCGGGATCGCCGGACGCCGGCTCCTAGATCTCCAAGGCGCCGGGGAAGGAGAAGAAGCCGAAGCGGGGCAAGTTGGGGGAGAATCGGTCCGGATCGACCCTGGGGGTGATCGGACCTTAAAACAGATCGATCGATCCCGAATCGGTTCGATTCCGGTCTTCCGGTTTTCCCGCGAATCGGTCCGGACGACCGATTTTTGGGATCGATCCGGCGGATCGGTCCGGATCGACCGATTCTATCGAGCCGGCCGATCCACGGGGACTCCCGCCGGATCGCTAATTCCGGAGGAGGGAACGGATCGGTAGGTACCGATCCGATCCAAGAATCGGTCGATCCCGATCCGGATCGACCGATTCTGCAATCCATGCAGCGGGGTGCTTCGGGCTATACTTCGCCCTCCTTTAGGGGGGGTGTTGAATTGCACCCACGAAGGGGTGACTGTATGGCCCCCTCAAGGGGGGCATTGGGTATTAGGGGGTGAATTGCACCCTCGAAGGGGTGCAGGGGTGAGACACAAACACTGACACCCTTTGGGTATAGTTCACCCCTCAAGGGGGTTGAATTGCACCCCTGAATAAAACTGTAAATGGGTTCAGTGAACCCGATAGCCAGACTTGCATCCAAACAACATACCATGTTTTGAGGACCTAACAGAGAGTTTTATACTATATTTTTCGGGTTCACCCCCGATGAGGACGCAATGCTACTGGGCGAGGCCGAGCGAGGTGGGGACACGAGCGGCTGCAACTGGTGGCTGCCGGAGGAGATGCTGCCCCTTCTTAGGATCCGCTTGGAGATGGACACCGTCTTCTAGGACGCAACACTCAAGGATCAATCTCTCTAGCCTTCTGTGTTTCTCTACCTATGAATCTGTCATCTCTTAATTGCCTCTTGCGATCTGCAGCGAGGGGAAAAGGGAGAGAGACAACTGCAGCTGCCGGAAGTAAAGGAGACAAGTGACCAAGCGGGACTTGCACGCGATGTCGCACAGCACAGTGACATCGTGGGGCGGCATGCTCCCTCTGAAAACTTGGGCACCAAGCCACGAAACGGAAAGTTTACAGATGTTTTGACAAGTTATCAAATAAATTTGAATCCGAAATATTTCGATTAAATCCAAATCCGAATATCATGACATTCATGAATTTCAATATAATTTCGGATCAAATTTATCGGATTCGGGCTTGGATGTCAATGAATCCGACCTGGATCCGACTCATTAAACAGTCACCCCCGAAGATTAGCACCCCTTTGGGGGTGATAAACAGTCACCCCCGAAGGGGTGACAATATAAACATCATTCAGGGGTAAATTGCACCCCCTTGGGATGCTAATAACCCATGTTTGGGGGGATTGTTGTTTAATTCACTTAATGGTTTGATTTTGATCAAATTGCTCATGTATTTATTTTTGTGTATGACTTGATGTGATTTAAATAACATGTCGGACAAGGAGCATAATGTTCCGGAATATTGCGGCATTGGATGGCAACATGGCCATCTTCTTGAATCAAAGAAGATAAGAGTTAGATGCAAGTGGTGTTAGAAAGAGATGAATGGAGGTGTACATCGGCTAAAGCAGCATATAACCGGTACGGGTGGTAATGTCAAGAAGTGCGATAAGGTACTAGCTGAGCTTAGGGAAGAGATGAGAGGTTATTTAACAAGAAAAGCTTCATAGAGGCAGATAAGAATTGGACACGGAGAAGAGCTACGTGACGAATTGCTTGGTCGAAGAGACACCGATTTTAAGTCTGGAAAAAATAAGAAAGAAAAAGGACCAGCACATGTCCAAGTCCAAGTTGATTCATCCTCTTCAAAAGATGAAGAGTAGGCTCAGGTGAGGAGAGCAATGGATGAAAGTAGGGCTCAGTCCCGTGAGGATGAGGAAAGAAGAGCAGAAGGTTCAACTGCTTTTAGTAGACGTTCTGATGTGGGGGCGGACACACGCCCTATTCAAGAATCTAAATTCCATCGGACACATTCAATTCGGCCGACGGCAAACCCTGTCATATATAGGGAGAGTGGCAGAGACCAAAAGAATATAAAACAAACATTTAAAGGAGTGAAGGCCTCGACTGAGGCTGCGAAGAAAGCCCTAAAACACATAGTGAAGTTCCTTCTACATGTAAGTAAATGTTTGATGAAGATGTTGATAGTCTTTTATTATTAATACGGCTTGCATCTAATCTTTATGATATTTGTGCTAACGAGGATGTTTTCTTCCTTTCTTTTGGTTTATACAGGTGTCCCGGCATATGCAGCCATGAGTCGTTATTTCCAGACCATGGTAGATGTCATTGGTGAGGTTTGGCCGGGTTTGAAAGCTCCAACATCAAAGTATATATATATGAGACAGGCATGGATGAAGAGGTCGATGAGTTGACCTTGTGGATAGATGGATTTAAATACATCTAGAAGGAGCGGGGGTGCACTGTAATGGGTGATGGGTGGACTGGAATCACAAGGAGGTCGCTTATAAACTTCTTAGTGTATTATTCTGAAGGAACTATATTCCTGAAGTCTGTTGACACATCAAGAGAGGTCAAGAATGCAGATTACCTCTTCGGTTTGATAAATAGTGTGGTGGAGGAGATAAGAAAAGAGAACATTGTGCAATTTGTGATTGACAACAAGGCATCATATAAGGCTGCAGAGAAAAACTTATAGAGACTAGACCACACTTGTTTTGGGTGTCCTGTGCGACACATTCTACTGATTTGATGTTGGAGGACATTGGTAAAGATCCTAATATCAGGTCCTTAGTCAACTAAGGACAACTAATCACCTCCTTCATTTATGACCATCCAAAACTATCACATATCATAAGACAACACACTGATGATCATGATTTGATCAGACCGGGTCCCACCAAATTTACCACCCATTTTATTGCATTAGAGAATCTTTACAGATACAAGGCTAATCTAAAAAGGCTCATCCTTTCCACTACTTATCAGGACTACATGGATACCTACAAGAGCTCTTTACATTAGTATGAAGTGTCGCTGAAGATGGAGCAACTGATAAAGGACAACAGGTGGTGGGAGAAGGTGCAATACTACTTGTCTGACATAGAACCCTTAGAACAGGTACTTAGGTTGGTGGATTTAAATGATAAAAATCAGATGGGGTACTTGTATGATGCTATGAATAAGCAAAATTGAAAATTTAAGAAAAGCATCCCAAGGGTTATAAAAAGTGGTGGAAGGTGATTGACAACAGATGAGATAAAACACTACACAATATTCCGGCCGCAGGTATACTTTACTTTGAGTTTGATCAAGAACTTGTATTCTCTCCACTCTCAGTCTTTCATACTAAATTAGTGTTAACGTCGTTACAAGGTACTTCTTGACCCCAAGGATACAGTATAGTGGGCAAGTGTGCAATGATGGTGAAGTACTATCAGGCACACTATCAATTATTAAGCGACCTTGTAAGACTCGGGAGGACAGAACATCCGTTGAGGTTGAAGTGAGTACTTCTTACCATCTTAGTAAGCTTTGAACTTTATAAAAGGCAATGGAGTTAAGTGTTTTATTTTGGATTTTCAAATGACTTTATACATACATAAGATTGGAGTGTATGGGGATCATGATTTGCAGTACTCAGGGTTCCTCCTAATAAGTTGACTCAACCAAATAACTTTAAACATGATAAACATTGTTGTAAAGCTACTAATGCATGCCTTGTCTTCTTTATAGCTGAGTGGTGGATTATGATGACAAACAGGACAGGTTGGAATCCGCTAGCATCCGTTACAATTCGCGTGCTAAGTCAAAAAGCACTTTCTCATCTTAATGTGAGAGGAATTGGAGCACAATTAACCTCATTCACATAAAGAGAAGAAATCGGTTGAAGACCCAAAGATTAGAGAAGCTTGTCTACTGCCATTATAATATGAAGCTAAAGATCAAAATATCAAAGACAATCAGAGAACATCCGAGCAAAGATATGCACATTTTGCAGGTGGATTGTACCAGGAAAGAGCCAAGCTTAAGCCACTCAGGGCTTATCACAAGGGGATGTGGACTTAAAATATCTATTCTAAGAAGAACAACCACTTGCAGCATGGGTGAAAGACAAGGACGCTGAGAGAGAGCCAGAGTTCAACTCAAATGACAGAACATGAGCCGAAGGTAAGCTTGACAGTATCCTTGGTGAGGACGAGCAAATGTAGGAAGGAGAAAAAAGTCAAGTTCAATGCACGGCTACACTTCCAGATCCACCCCAAGCTACAGCTTCTTCAGAGCGACATCCAACTCCTGCTGCAGCTCTAGCTCGGATTCCAGTTGCAGATCCATCTACCACCACCACCACCAAGAAGAATGGTGGCTAATTCAGGACTTTAAAGAAAGTTTGCTTGCCTACACAGCAAAGTAATCAAGGAGATCCTACATTGAAAAGGAAGAAGATAAGTATCAAACGCCGACATCATCTCCTTGATACTGAGACCACTCAGCCACCTTCATCAAATGAGAATGAGAAAGAATTTGTTCCACCCAAACAACAACAGTGTACGAGGGGTGGAGGTAGAGGTGGGGGTGGAGGTAGAGATAGAGCCTCAAGTGATGATGGCTCTACTAGTAAGCAGGTTCAGATGATTTGAGTGACAAAAGGCATTCAAGTTCGAGTGGAAGGTGTAGCGAACGTTGGACGAGGATGAATGTATTCGAAGAGTTCGCATCTTCCTATCCACATCCTACTTCACATATTGAGCCTTGCTATCCACCATCTCCTCCAACTCCAGCTCTAACTGATGGTGGAGTTTATGATTTTAGCTAGATGATCCAATCTTTATTTTCCTATAGGTATGGGCCAATTATAACTGATCAAAGTCAGTGGAAAGTTGAAGAAGATCAAGATGAGCAGAACAGGGATCCAAGCATAGATTGTAGAATCGGCCGATTCATAGATCGGATCAGCCACGATTCTTAATGGAACCACCGATCCAGATAAAATATCCGTCAAAATCGGACTGTTTGGTCCGATTCGGGCCATAATCGTCTGAATCAGAGGATTTAGGAATGATTTCGGCGATTCCTCGCCAAAATCGACCAGTCCATCGGGACCCAGTAGCCCCGGATCCGGTCTAAAGTCTCCGGATCAACAGGGCGGAGGGGCCGGACTAGTCACCGGATCCAAGGTGACCTAAGTCACCAATCCGATGACTTAGGTCACTGAATCCAGCTACCAGGTCCCGATGGACCTGTGGCCACCGCGGTGATGTTTTTTTTGGGGGGGGGGGGAGAGACTTAGGCCAATTTCGGCCCCAAAACATGCTAGATTGGATCGGAATCCGATCTAGCATGTTATTTAGATTTTTTTTAATGTTTTAGCACCTGTGAAGAACCGATCCGGAGCGATTCCGGATCGAAATTTATTCCGGAAGATCGATCCAGATCGGATCGGTACCCACCGATCCAATGGCCGATTCCGATCCCACGATCCTTGGATCCAGGATGTTTTCATAGTTGGTGGTGATGATACGATGAGTCACTTATGATAGTAGTTGTACTTATTTCTTTTCTTTAATGATATGTAATATGAATTTTAAGTTCACTTTGTATAATGTGATTGACCGACTATAATGATGTATGATACAATTTGTATTTTATAAGCACTTGTGTTGATGTATGTATGTCAGTTTGTCAATGTTTAAGTTGTGTGGAAATGTTGAAGGTTGTAAAACTTACTTCTGTTTTATTTCCTATATTTTTTCACAATTTTTTAAAAATTTCTAAATTTTTCAGAATTTTGGCATTTTTTTAATAAGTTTTTTTTAAAAAGGGGACTAATCCAGACAAATTCTGGATCAGTCTAACTTCTGGAGGATCGCCCTGGATTGGACCGATCGAATCTGATTTGGATTGGATCAGACCCCACTGATCTAAGGACCGATTCCGATCCCGCGATCCATGCTTAGAAGAAAAGTTTAATCAGCCATCATTGATGCCTCCCCATTAGTCCTCTTGTTGTGACTGTCATCTACGGCCATTGTTTACGGAATCGGTAGAATCGGACCGATTTCGACCGATTCCGGAATCGGATCGGAGTCCATGCGGAAGGACCGATTCCGACATGAATTCCGCGGAATCGGTCGGAATCAGTAGGAATCGGTCGGAATCGGTCCGGAATCGGCCGGAATCGGTCAATCGGTGCGGAATCGGATCGGAATCAGAATCGGATCGGGTTTTTTTTTTTTGCTTTTTTTTCTTACCGATTCTGGATCGATTTTCTTCCATTGAATCGGTCGGAATTGGTCCGATCCGATCCGATCCGGATCGGATCGGTACCCACCGATCCCGATTCCGATTCCGATCCCGCGATCCTTGTCTACGGCTCTAGTTTTGTCTGCAGGCGCACTGTAAGTTTCTTCTCTTTTATCTTCTCTATTTTTCTATTCCACTTACGTTTCCTCATTTACAGGTGTGTGACAGACGGATTAAGGCATAGATATGGATTTGAATTGGGGAGGCATCAACGATGGCCGATTAAACTCCTCTTCTAAGCCCTAGGTGCTGAGATTGGGCAACGGTGGGAGTTACAATAACATGAAATTGAATTTAATAAGAATCATAGTTGGGAGCAAAGGGAGAAGGTAAGGTTCGTTAGGATTTGGCAGGAACTGATCGACTGAAGACAACGTAGTTAGGACATTGAGCAGATGATGGCCTGCCAAGCACATCTTGTTGCTCCTAAATCCTATGATGAAAAAGAGATAGGGAGGAAGACTTCGGAAGTCATGTGAAGATGCAAGAGAACGACATTGATATTGGATGGTTTACGGGTGGTAGATTTTGAAACTACTCCAAGTTAAAATCAGAATCAAATGTTGGATTGATGTGTTATTGTTGCTAGAAATAATGTTGTTTATTTTGTGGTGAGTAGAATGCACGGCTCATATGCACCCTTGAATCTTAGAATAGATAGACATTGGCTATCACTGTTGTTAATAACATAACAATGGCTATCCATGCCCCGAGGACCAACATGCATGAAGACGATCTCTGTATTCCTTGGGAAGACAAGTGAATATTGTTTGATATGAATTTCTTGTCCATACTTTCAAAATTAATTTAGCATAAAATAAAAAAGTCCAACCAAGCACTGTTATCATTTTTAAATATTGTAATATTTTTGCCAAACACGACAGTTTAATGATTTTCACTTTAAAAATTGTCATGTTTTTCGTATTGATATAACTTTGTCATTAAATCAAATAAAAAATAAAGTGCAACCAAACACATGGTAAAATATGTTCATATATTTTCACTATCATTAAACGGGTATCCATGGAACGTATATCAACCTGCCCAGTCTGGTCATGGGGGGTATCCAAGGGACAACACCCCGGAAGAAGTTTTTTTGGACACGTCAAAGGGCATGGGCTGCCTAGGCAAGCATCTTGGCACCTATTAGGCTCCCAAAAAGGTGCCCTAACTAGGCAGCCTTACAAAGGCACCTATGCCATCCAAGACACTTGAAGGGTCTTTTAAAGCTTAAGCTAGAAGGCGTCAGCATAGGCAGTAAGATGGGGTATGAAATGAGGTATGAAGAGACAAGTCTTCCATTTCATAAACAATATAAAAAAAAATTAAAAAAAGTGGATCCACCATAGGTCATTGGATCCCCTGGACTAACTAGTTCTATACTGGTTATGCATGATCCACTTAAGTGGATCCAATCACATTTAAATCAACTGGCACTTTTTTAAATGATCCACTTAACTTAAATAGATTACAGTATTTGTTAAGGGTCTCATCTCTCCTACATGGTAAAGGGAACAACAGTGGTTGCAAGGCATCCAACGGCTTTTCTGGCCCTCTAATGAGCCTCTACGTCCTTCTCAAGACCCTATTTTGACACCCTCTCTCTCTCTCTCTCTCCCTTTACCTCTACCCCCAAAGGTAGTCGCTTAGGGCACCCGAAGAAAGGCAATCTCTTCCACACTTCAAGCACCTCGCTCCTCCCACTGCATAGGTATTAATTGGGTTTACACTTTACAGAGATTGCATTAAGCAAAAAATGTTCTTAAAAGATTTCAAATTTATTCTTTTATGTAATACAATAAGATCTCCATGTATTTGGTATGTTTTTGGACATGCAACTAAAATGGAGACATGAATATGATCATGCTGTACAAATCTCATTTATCATTTCTTGATACTTGCAATCCGAAGTCAAAGCATCGCAAGGATTGAAAGATGGAAAACAGAGAGAAAATCAGGTAGTGCTGATTCGAAGCAGCAAATTCCAGAAGAGAAAAACGGACCAATAAAAGACTTGGATTGATTATTCAAGAAAACAAAAAAGTACAAAAATAAGGTGATTCCAGCAGGAATCCAAAGCTGTTGCGGTGCAAGCACCGCCAAGTGCTTCTGCAGTGTCTTCCCCACATAAAGGCAAGACGTATCAAGTCCGATGGATCCAATATAGGGCAGGTAAGGCGGTGTCGAACCTTGATTTTTAAAATAAAAATTCAAGGATTTCCATTTTCGAAAAGGAATTTTGATTATGTTTGGCTTGAATTAACTATTATTTTTATTAGGTGATGTCTTGTAAGAGTATTAGTTAATACATGATACATATAAAAATATGTATGTTGAGATATTGGGTTTATCAAAATATGTCTTTGGACCTCTCTTCATTGGACGTGCGAAGAACTGATATTAATTACATAGAGAATACTCAAATATCCTTTGATTAACCACCACAAACAACTCATAACTTAAAAACATACGTTCACAAAATAAACATGGAACACATAATCCAATAAATTTAATAGAATACAAGCTTAACACCTTAAGTTTGTTTTGAGTTTAGTTTCTATTTCCTGGAGTTTAGTGGGAATACGAAGAAATGTGACAAGGTACTGGTAAAATTGAGAGAAGCAATGAGGACATATTTAACTAGGAGAGCATCATAAAGGGTGAATTGAATTGAGCAGAAAGTCAATATACATGATGAGTTACTTGGGAATTGAGACAAAAATCTCACGTAAGAAAGTTACAAAAAAAAAAAATCATATGCACAGATTGAAATGCCTTCGTCAACTTCTGAAGATAAAGAAGAGGCACAAATAAGAAAAGCAATGCATATAAATAGAGCTCAAGCCAGCAAAGAAGAGAGAAAAAGGAGGACTGGAAGATTTACTGCTAGACAATCAGATGTGGAAGGCATTCCCTCTACACTTCAATTTGGCCGAGAGAGCAAGTTTCGTTGGTTGTAGTCAGTACGACCACCAACGAACACGTCCATAAATAAGCATAGTGACAAAGGTCAAAGGAGTATCAAACTAACTTTGAAAGGAGTTAAAACTATAACAAGGGCACAAAAAAGAAAGTAAACATATTTCTAAATAATTTTTACATGCAGGTATATACAATACCTGACTTATTTTGAATATCACTTTATGTTATTAAAATTTGAAATAAATATTAATAGTATATTATCTTGACTTTATGTAGGTATCCCAATCTATGAGATCAAGAGTCTATATTTTCAAACGATGAATGATGCTATCACTGAACCTGGATTGAGATTAAAAGTCTCGAGTTCGAAATACATTGATTAGTGCAGTTGAATTCAAAAGTTAATGAGTTTATCACATAGATAGATATGTTCGAGAGAATATGGAAAGAAAGGAGTTGTACCGTAATCTACAATAGATGGACAGTAATCACGAGATCAATGATAAACTTTCTCATTTACTACTCTACGATACGAGCACCACGTTCTTGAAGATTATAGATGCATCAGAATAGATAAAACACACCGAGTATTTATTTGGTCTCATTAACGATGTTGTCGAAGAAATAGGTGAAGACAACATTGTATAGTTTGTCATTGACAACAAAACTTCTTGACTCAGAGAAGAAGCTTATGAAGGCCACGTCACATTTGTTTTGGTTGTCCTACGCTACACATTCCATCGATTGAGGCATCTGTCAGGTTCTTGATGAGTCAAGAACAATTGATTATATCATTTATATACGGGCATCTTAAACTCCCACATATCATTAAGGAACATATTAATGATCGTGCTCTAGTACAACCTAGTTCAACAAGAATTGCTACGCATTTCTTGTATTATAAAGTCTATTAAAATATTAACATGACTTGAAGAGATTCATACTTTCATCAACATACATCAATTACGTGACTTACCTTCATAGCAAAGTGGACCAATTTGACATATTGACAAAGATAGAGTACATTATTAAGAACAATAAGTGGTGAGAAAGAGTACAACATTAATTGTCCGTTATAGAACCCTTGGTACATGTGATAAGATTGGTAGATTAAAATGACAAAAAAACCAAATGGAGTACTTATATGATGCAATGGACAAAGCGAAGTTGAGAATCAAAAATATATATATATAAAGGGTTAATGCTAAAAGATAATAAATAACAAATGGGATAAGATACTCCACCACGATATTCATGTCACAGATATTTTTTATGTTATATTTTATACATTTCATTGTAATAATGTGTTACTTGGTTGTTTACTCTTTTTGACAAGATAATCATTGAACCCAAGGATATAATACGGCAAATAAGTAACTAACAATACAAAGGTTATACGAGACATGTTGTTGGTTATACAACATTTATGTAGGACACCAAACAAAACAAAATCAGAAATTGAAGTGAGATATTGCTTACTTACATACAACTACGAATAATTGAGTTTTGAAAACTAATAAATTATTTTCTATTTTATATCGTATTTAAAATGACATCATACAAGCATCGAATTGGAGTCTTCAGTGATCCATATCTACATACTACGATATTCAACCAATACCACAGTCACATATTCAAACTTGTCACAATTATATCTCTTTATAAGGGTCATACATTCCAAAACCTTATGCCCTGTTTGGTTAGAGTTTCAATATCAATATTGATATTATTATTTTCAAATGTTGGAGTATCAATATCAAAAGTTGATACTTGTATTACATAATAAGCTTTGTTAGCACTACAAATTTTAAAATTGATACAATTAATCAAACACCTCTTAATGATTTCTATCAATATCAATTTTAAAATTGATAGTGATAAAGATACCTAATAGTGTTACCAAACAGGACGTTAACAAGCTTAAGGTTTCTAAGTAGACCTTTCCTTGATACAAGCCCTACGAGAGAGGTGGGAGCCCTGCATTCGCTCGTTTCTCTTCCCTTCGGAGCACATAGTGCCCTCTTTGGATAAGATTTCTCTTGGTATGCTTGATAACATTTGAAATATGTTAAACATTTTTGTAAAAAGATTACATAATTACTATACTAACTATCTTTTTTTGCGGTTGAGTGGTGGTACCAAATAAAAAATAGAAGTGGATGTAATCTACTCATTGTTATTGCAATACGAATATTGAGTCAAAACACTAGTTCATCATAAGGTGAGAGGAACTGGAATACTTTTAAACTAAAACAAAAAAGAACAGGTTGAAGAGTAAGAGATTGGGCAAACTAATGTTTTTCCATTACATTATGCGGCTAAAAATCAAGAATATTTAAGACCAATAAAAATATTCTGAAAAAATATTTTCAATATTTATAGGTGGTCCTTATGAGCAAAAACACAAGGTTGGTGGTCAGAGATTATCACAGGGGATGTTGACTAGGAATACCTCTTCTAAGGAAAACATTCACTTTCAGCATGAATGGAAGACAAAGAATGTTGAATCAACTCTAGATTTTGACCTCAATGATCATGCATAGGCCGAAAAAGACTTGATGACGTAGTAGGTGAGGATGAAGATAAACAATAAAAAATAAGAACATAATTTAAGTTCTTTGTATAACTAAAGTCCAACAAGATCAACCTCACACCACAACCACAGCTTCAGAGCCAGCTCCAACCACATTTTCAAGTTTTTCTACTGTCTAGAAGAATACACAAAAAATAAAGAATTAGAGAATTCAAATCATTGAAGAAGGTATACCAACACAGTATTAGACAGGATGCGTGAAAAGAGAAAGTACGAAGAGAACGAAAGTAGTTGCCAAGAGTAGACTTGTGAGTCCTATAAACAGTATACAAGCACTCACCTTAGATGATAACGAGGAAGAAATCAATCCACCTATACAACGGCAAAATCGAGGTCATTTAGGTGAAGGTGGAGGAGGAGAAGTGGTTCCAAATGTAGTAATGCACATATAAGTGAAGATGATTTGGATCGGCGACAACATTCAAAGTAGAAGAAATCCCCGTCCAAATAAGATGAGCTTTTTTGATAAGTATGAGGTAGTAAATTATTCAGAACTTGTTTCAGACTTTGAGACATGTTATCTATCTTCACCTCCAACTCCAGCATCAGATGGTGTGTATGATTTTAGTCAGATGGCCAAATCATTATTGTCGTATGGATACAGGTCAACAATGAATGATTGTCTCAATAGAGAGTATTCACGAGAATGAGAAGGAAAACTATAAAGAATGATTCCGTAGATGTTGGCGATAGGAAAATATCATTTTTGTTGCATATAAATTGTACCATTTTCTCTTTTTTTATAATGAATATTGATATTATTTTATATCTACTTATCTTAATGTATCTCAAAAACATGATAGTCACATGAAAGTGTGTTGGATGTTACTTTTATTTTTAAAATTGTTTTAAAAATTCCTCTATTTTTCAAGAATTTATCATAATGTTTAATTTTTAAAAATAAAAAAAATAAAAAAAATTTGATCCTGATAGATTCTGGATCGAAGTTCCGCTAAGAGAATTGGTTCAGATCAATATGATCCACAATCTAGATCAAATTGGCACTGGCATATTTGGGGCTCAATTCCAATCTGGCAAACTTTGCCCAGACCTATTAGCAAAGTCAATCCCTCATTGCTTTGATATTTTCCAGACCTACCAAGGTCCAACTTATCTCATCCTTCCATCTGTTTGGCCAATCATCCATCCAACACTTTAGAGACCATAGCTTACTTCTTCGTCTTCCATAGGAAGCATCAAGTACATGTTTATTTGCCTCCATCGGTCTGTTTACGGTCAGATTCCTAAAAGTTTGACTGAATAAACCATCTTTTGTCTGTATAAACTCCCTTTGATACGGTAGAATCAGAAGAGAGAATACTGCCTTCTTGCTTATACTAAGATCATAGTTGTCAAGGCGACAAGGCGCCCATGGCGTTGAAGGGTACCGATTCCGCTTAGGCGACAAGGCGGCCGCTTAGGCGTCGCCTAGGCGGTCAAGGCGGTCAAGGCGGTATTCAAGGAAGGCTGAGTCGAGAGGTTGTTATATATAAAAAAAACATAAATATAATTATATTTGTTATGTTATAATTGAATATGAGTGTTTTATCAATGCACATAAGTAAATATGATGTGTGTGTGAAAGAGAAGAAAGTTAAATAAATATTTATAAAATATATAACTCATTTATGATTATAAAATTTATATATGTGCAATAGTATAAGTGATGGTAAAATATTGTTATAATATTATTAAATGGGGGGCGCAGAGTAGTCGCGGATCGACCTGTTACATACCCAAAAAAGTATGTAATAGCATGGTTCGCCGGGTCGCGACCCGGGTCGCGACCCGGGTCGCGACCCGGACCCGACCCGGTCGGTTTTGGGGCCGACCGACCCGGTCGCGACCCCAAGACCCCGACTCCATTTTTAATTTTTTATTATTATTTTTCGCGACCCGGGCCGACCCCGTCCCGACCCGGGTCGCGACCCCGGCCGACCCGGGTCGGTTTGGGGCCAAACCGACCCGGTCCCGACTCCCGACCCCACCTTCCTTGTGTAATAGTATAAATGAGACAAAGAGAGAGAGAGGAAAAGGTTGAAAAAGAACTTAATTAAGTATATAATATATGTTTATAATCATAAATCTTAAATATGTATGATAGTATAAGTGATAATACAATATATTAATATATTAAAACTATCATTAAATAAGTGTCCCTTGTGAGGGGTATCAAGGGAGAAAAATCCCTCAAAAACTTTTTTTAATGATGTAAAAATACCCAAGGCGCCTTGCTTGGGCGCCTTGGGTGCCTTGGGCCCCTTGGGCGCCTTTTTGGCCCCAGACAAGGCGCCCTTGGAAAGGCGCCTTGCCACCTAGGCGCCGCCTAGGCGGGCGCCTTGACAACTATGACTAAGATGCTAAGTATTAGCCCTAATATGACCTTTTGATGATTTCGCCATCAGATTAGGCATACCAAATTACCTTAGACTAGTTAAGATCATGTATCTTTGTTGTCAATCATAACCTAGCAATTTGGACAGTGGAGCATAGCTCGTCCTTCCTCATCTTCTATCGACAAGATAAGGTATATGATGGGATTCTCTAAGCCAGGGATTGTCATCTCGTACCTCGATTTCATCTTGAGGTGATTGGAGATAAGAGATCTCGGAGAGATCTCAGAAAATTTTCAAGAGATTGTATTTCAATTTGTTAGTGTAAAATGACATAATAATCTTTTCAAAATGGGACATGAGACTTGACGTTAAAAAGCTTGACAAAGTTGACGGGGAAATCAAAACCAATATACAAAGAATGGCCATTGATAATAAAAGATACATCACTAGGTTTTAATGTAGATGTAGACTTTTTTCTTGAGCAAAAGCAATAGATCTCCTTGAAAATTCAGAGATTGTGTGACAATTCTAATCACTTTTACGTATATAGTCATATAAAAATTTTAATTTATAGAATATAATAAGCATCAGTCAACAACACCTGCGTAAGACTTTGGATATATACAATAATAGAGTTGATAACATGTGAAGATTTCAAAAAGCTACCTAATTGAATTGATAATAGAAAAAAAAATGAGGTGATAATATGAATGATATAGACAACTTAAGTTAGTATGGAGATTTAAGGCCGAAGTAATCAACAGTGAGAACCAAGGTAGGTGGGGTTGGAGGTCGGGAGTGGGTCAGTTTGGGCCAAACCGACCCGGTTCAGCCAGGGTCGAGTCAAGGTCGGTCCGGGTCGTGGAAAAATAATAATGAAATAATACTTTTAAAACGTTTACCTAGTCAGGGCCTCGGAGTCGGGACCGGGTCGGTTGGCCCAAAAACCGACCAGGTCGGACACGGGTTGTGACCCCACATTCCATGGTGAGAACTTCATTTTTTGAGTTTTATGTATCTCTTTTAGATTACTTGAAAAAATGTGATAACTTATAAATATATTAAATAATCCAACGATACTTGTAAAAATATAGAATCGAGATTCGAATTATGTGAGATTTTACTTTTTTGACCACTCTTTGCCGTATAGTGCGAATATTTAACATTAATTATATTAAGTAACTACTTTAAGATTCTTGATTAACCGTCGTAACAATTTATTTCATAAAGAGTGCACATCCACATAAAAACAGTAAACTCGAGAGCCGTAACCTTGTGAGATTGATGAAATGTGAACAGGTTGATTTAGATTTGTTTGAAGTTAATTTTATTTGATTTAGATGTAATTTTCAGGTTTAATGTGTTACTTGAATTCTATGTTCAAGATGTTTGTTTCATTACATTGTATTCTTTTATTTCATTTATATTTGATTCGAATTTGATTTAGTTTGATGAATTTGACTTGATAGAAATTATTTTCTTTTGAAATTTGAATGTTTAATTGGTGGAATAAATGCCGTAGGATTTAATTTCACTCTATTGACATTTTTATTGAGATATTTGATTGATTTAATGTCAGTTTGAATGTGTTTAACATGTTTTAACTGTTTTGAGTCATTTTGAATAAGTTTTTTAAATATATTGCAGTTTTGTCCCTTGAATTTTAATCAATTTCATGATATGGTTTTTATGTCTTAAAGATTGTTTTGGTGATTTTTAAATGTTTTGAATGTTGTTTTTTAATTCTCTTTGAAGTTATTTAGTTAACATTTAATTGGGGATTTAACTACGTTAAATTAATTAAGTGCATTTTAAATAAATTTTTAGATTGCTCAAATCTGTTTTTTTTCAGATATAACGATGCCTATTTTAAATCAATTTTATCTTATTTATTTAATGCGAATTCTAGGTTAGCATTGATTGCCCAAACTCAAACATCACATCAACACTTGAAGTTCTTTTCGTTAATTTTACATCAGAACATGAGTACATTGGTTGGCATCTAGGTGCATTGATCAAGGATCGCGGGATCATAATCGGTCCCCAGATCGGTGACCACCGATTCAATCCGAATTGAATCGGATTGGTCAGGATCGGCCGATCCTTCAGACGAAATGTCAATCTCGGATTGGCCAAATATTTTTATTTTTTATAACAAGAAAAATTCTCAAAAAAATATAAAAAAATCAGACAAAAATCATAAGAATAAATAAAAAACCTTAAAAAATGAAAAACAATGTAAATGACGTTCTACCAAACCATGTCATACAAAATAAGTTCACTTCAAGAAATTGTCTTATAAGTACAAACTATCGTCACAAACATCTAAAAAACCATAATAGTTCATTACATAAATATATTGCATGAAATTAAATGAGTATAACACATGTGACATAACCATTGTTGTCAAAGCAACAAAATGTCCAAGGAATTGAAAGGTATCAATTTCGCTTAGGTGACAAGATGGCCGCTTAGGCGTCGCCTAGGCAACCAAGGCGGTAACATTAGATGTCTATATTTACATGTGTATATACATAAATACAATCATCCATATAATTAGATGTTTGTATTATATATATTTATGCAAATGCAAACATACAAATAAATATAAATAAAATTATAATTGTACGTTATACTTGAATGTGCATGTTTATGTGCACATACATTTAAATATGATTTTATTTATGTAATTATGTATGGATAGGTATATATTTAATCTAGGAAATAATTAATCTTGATAAACTTGATGTGTGTGGAAGAGAGAAGAGAGTTGAAATAGATCCTTATAAAATTAAGTATATAACATATATTTATGATTATAAATCTTATATAAATATGTGATAATATAAATGAGTGAAATATGTTAATATGTTTACATTATCATAAATGAGCCCTTAAGAAAAGGGGGAAGGGGCCCAAAGTAAGGATGGGGGGACTAAAAACCACGTGTTAGGGAGGGTCGCCTCCGGAATGATTGGCAATCCATGGCAATGATTGGCATGAAATTATGTAAATGTCTTGGGCGGTTAGCATTTCTTTCCCCGAGTATATCTTCATAAAAACCAATGGAAGAGTCGACATGACGACATGCACAACTCACCCTCGATCAAATGAGATTTACCTCCTTTGTAGTCCAAGTCTTTCAACTCACTACATCAGGAAAAGGATGAGTTGACAATGGGAACCGACTCATGCCTCTGTCTGAAGATGACATACTGGAATGTATTCGGAGTAACCGTCCAAAGAGGAATGCCCAAAAGATGAGCTAACCCCTTTCTTTAATTTTTATTTCGTATTTTGAGTTTTTATTAGGTTTATTTTTGTGTTCAAGGCCCAATGGGCCGGTTCATGTCCTCTTGGCCTAGTTGGTCGATCTTCAACTTTTATTGGGCCCTACTGACCTGCTTTCATGCTTCATGGCCAATGGCCCCAAATGACCTATATGATGTCCGATGTCCACCTTGCGCAACCAGTCTTAGGTAAGAAACTGAGGGCCCGCCCAAGAGTAATTGGCCCATCCTATGGATTCCAAAAGGACCTAGGGCATCGGCCACACCTAAAATTCTAAGCGAAGGTAAAAATGGGATTTTCGGTTCTATTTAAGGGTGGAACTAGAATCAGATTTTGCTTTAGAACTAGGACGACATGAGGTCTGGCTTAAAGCCGCAAAAGGATTGTTTGAGGGTGCCGTGCAAGGGGCAAACTAGGGTTGGGCCAGCAATGTTTTAAGGGACAGCCGGGGGCTTTGTAGGGGATAGAACCAAACTATGTGGGAGCCAGTTAGTAATTGTTTGAGGGCTATTCAGCCATAAGAATTTTATGATTTTTTAGGGGTGCTCAAGGGCAGAGAATATGGTAGCCGATGGAGCTAGTTAGACTCTTCTGTGCAGAATGGTAAGGACCAGAATGTGGGCTGGTAGGTGGTTGTTTTAACTTTTAAGCATGGAATTCTGTGTCAGCAACCCGGTAGGCCAGGTCGCCCGACCCGGTCGGTTTCCGGGCCGACCGACCCGGAAATGGCCCCGTCAAGCTGACTACGAGCCGGCCCAGCTCCAGGTCACGCGACCCGGCTTCAAGTCGCGCAACCCTGCGACCTGGTCAACTACCCGGCCAACCAGGTCGCAAGCGGCCATATGGCCACCCCCCACACACACACACACACAAAGGTGAGTGGGGGGGCTTTTCCCCCACCCCACTTAACGATGAGTGGGGTGGGTGAGTCACCCCACTCACCCACCCCCTTAAATGCCCTTAATGTCCTCCCCTTGGGGGTTATAAAAAGCCCCAAGCGGAGGCTTCTTCTCCACACCCCAACCGAGCTCAAGCATCAAGCTCAGTCTCACCCCCCCCCCACTAATCACTCTTTTGGTGCTCACTGGTCAACACCACCCGGAGTATAATCAGTTTGTCTATATGTTTAATGAGTCGTACTCTTCCCATAGTTGTCAAGATGATCAAGGCGACACAGTACCACCTTGGTGCCTTGGCGATAAGGCGAGGCGTTAGACGATGCCTTTTCTTATATGGTAAAATGGATAAAATAACAAATATATATGTAAAAAATGATGCAAAATAACTTTGACACCATGCAAATCAATTAATAATGTGGGAAGTACATAGTTACATAGACTAAATAACTTGACAAATTAGTTAATTTTACTATTTAAATTCTATTAACTATTAGTAAACACTTAAGAAATCATTTAAGCCTAGCTATCATTTCATCAAAATGTTAATTTATAGTCAAATTAACTATTAGAACAAGTTGTTTTTACTCCAAAACAACTTAATTATGTGATATTGACACTTAATTAGCATTATTTATTATTAAAATATATAAAATAGGTATTTAAGGTAATGGGCGCCTAGGCGCCCATCGCCTTGGCACCTCTGGGGGCGCCTTGTCACCTAGGCGACGCCTTGAAAACAATGACTCTTCCACAATGTCATGGGCAGAGTACATACATTATGTAGAAAAGTAATTTAATATCATTTTTGAATGAATGTTGAATGAATCATGTTGAATCATATCTATTATTTTTATTTAATTTTTAGATGTTTTTCTGATTTTTCATGAATTTTCCTAAATTTTTTTGTTTTTTCAACAAGTTTTCAAAAAAATAAAAAAACTAACCCAATCAGACCAGGTTGGCGACCCGGCCCAACCGGGTCGGGTTGGGGGCCGACCGACTTGGGGCCAACTTCCGAGTCATCCTTCCTTAGTTTTGAGCCTGATAAAGGGACGGTCTGGCCGGGATTGTGCAAAGTTTCAACAGGGGCATCTTTTTTATTTTTAAAGGGGAGTGCGCAAGAGGTAGAAATAAGGGAGTTTCAGGAGCTGTGCACAGAGGATTTGCAGTAGGCCACGAATGGGAGTTTAAGGGGTGGCCGAAGGGGGTCTTGGCAGAAGGTCTGCACCAGAGGTAGAACAGACTCGTGGGGTCTGCACAAGGGGTAGATCAGGGGGGTTTAGGGCCTGTTTGGGCTGTAGGGGCAGGCCGATGGTGGAAGGACCAACAGTGGGTTAAGGAGAGGCTGATGGAGAGAATGAGAAGAAAAGAGTGTGAAGAAGGGAGGTAGAGAGGCTACATCGCTTAAAGGTAAGCTTTGCCTTTATTCTCTTCTTCTCCTTTCTCCTCTTCTTCTTCCTTGCGTGCGAGGCCGCTGAACTCTCCCTCTTCTTTCTCATCTGTTGGCCACTGGTTGCAGAACATTGCCTTCTGGCTTTTTCTCTTTTTTTATATGGTGTGCTGTCAATTTCCTTTTTTATATGGTGTGCTACCGGTTGACAACGTACGTGGGGATAGAGAGAGAGGGTACTTAGACTATTTGGACATAATTGCATCTAAAATATAATTAAATAATTATGAACCAAAACTTCAGTCTTCGCACATAAATAGCTCTGTTCATAGACTATTTGGACATATTTGTCATACCTTAAAGTGCATCTGAGCATCGCAATTTTTTGAATTTTGTTCCTAACTTCACAAATATATGTCAGATTGACGATCCAACTTCGGCATTGCTAGTCTAGAAGTTGGACAGATATTCTGATACTAGCGGATGTTAACAGGCCTATCTTGATTTTTCTGGACCCAATAGAGGTAAAAATGTCATTTTACAGTCCAGAGTCAAATTCTGACATTTAGGACACCGTTGTGAAAGCTTAGATTAGTATTGTCTCGTGGACCCACTTGTTTTGTTTTTTAAGTCCAAAATGTCCTGATACGACCATTCGAAAGTCCGCGGTCAATGTTTTGGTCGTAACTTGCCGAATATGAGTCAGAATTCCAATATGACTCTAGCATTGTCCAATATTGAGCTGAATCAACCCAATGATGGTGTCAATTAGTTATTGGACCGACTTTCGGTTAGTTGAGCCCAATAAGACTCATAAGGCATGTTCAGCCCATTGGTTCCAAATATGATGCAAAGTAGATCCCACCCATTTGTTCAGTTTTCTTCCTTATGCTTTTGCCCAAAACTCACTGTTCTTTTAATACTGTGACATTTTTGGTGCCAACATCAACAAATAGTAAAAGATAAAAAATAATATATATTTATATAGATATTGTCTCAGACTCTCAGTGACCACGTTTCTCAAAAATTTTAAGAGAGATTCTAGGGAGTTTTCGAGAGATTACAATCCATGCTCCCGGTTTTGACAAACTCCATATGTATGTCTCCAAACTATGACTATCATCTAGGACTTGACAAATTCTAAGTCCTCATTTCATCGACTCCCAAGAGTATTAAAGTGGATAGGCAATTTTCAGATTGCCATGCATCTTCCAAAAGGATTTGAAAAGTTTTTTGTTTTTTGCATTTTACTTCTTCCAAAAATTAATACAAATTTCAAATAATGACAGTGAGCCAGGTCCAATGGACCCAATGACATACTGGGCCCGATATAACCCATCTTCCCTACTGTGCAAGAATCACTTAAATCAGCCCCGAATTGGCTGATACAGGCAAAAATGATCCCAATATGGGCCGCTTCAGGCAGAAATCTGCAGGTGGATCAGAGCTCTCCCCTTAAATTAGGTCAGCTTATGCCGATCCCAATTCAGTATTGGTCGATTCTAGAAAACATGACCATTGTGATTCAACAGAAGGTTGGTCGGATCACTCACGAGAAGGAAAAGGTAAGAAGTCATAATGGTAGAGGGATTATTTAACTTATATCATATTGCAAAAAAATAAGATTGAAAAGGACAAGGTATCAGTTAGCATAGATGAACATAAAACTTAACCGATCATAAACATAATATATTAATATCCAATAATATAAGGATGACAAGAATATTCACAATTTATAATATGAAAAAAGTAAAAAAAAGAACAAATATGGTCGGACCCACCTAGGATATCCTACTTAAACAAAATATCTGAGTCATCCAGATGTGTAGTCTCCCACAAAACTCGATGGTTGACAGACTTGAAAATTGGGTAAAATCTTCTCAAGGTTGATGTTGGTGTGACTGATGACAATGACTTACGTAACACCTATCCAAGGCCACAATAACCCAACAGGTCTCTCACTCTCTCTCTCTCGATCTCTTGAACTCCCGATCTCTCAAAGAACCCAAGCTGATCCTAGATTGTTTTTTTTCCCTTCGAATGACTGAGCCGGCTGATCTGATCCTAACTCTGAATTCTTTGAACAACAATTTTAAATAAGATGCAAAGCTCCTATTGTAGGCAAAGATCTAACCTTCTAACAAACTATTCTGACCTGAAAATATCAGAAATGGAGGGAGCAAATTTATAGACATTTGGTTTTTTCAATTTCAGTCAAATTGGAGAAGGCAGTAAAACACAAGAACCAACCCAAATGCTATGTAATTAAAGGCTCAGTCACCTAGCCGCTGAGGCGAGGCGATGCGAGACGGAACGCTCCTTGTCTGAGGCAACGGTGCCTAAGAGCCTGCCTGCCTCTCCGGATCTGTTAAGGAATGGATCCGGTGAACTAAAAAATGGCTCCCCTGTCCCCTAACGTCCAGGGAACCCTCGAGACTCCCCATGATCTCCTGAAAACGCCACCCAATGTAGAACCCTTGGACATCCCCCCCCACTCTTGCTGTTGTCAATACCGTTGGGAGAGGCAACTGTGATGTGAGACAAAAACGATAATACCATCATCCGTATGTGACGGCGGGCCAGAAAGATTCAAAATGTACCTAATCACCCAAAATGGACCAGCCAAGCTTGAACCAACAGAAGAATGCCGAACCAAGCAAAAAAAATTTGTTGAATTGGGCCAAAGATGCACCCAAATTCACTGAACCGGCCACGTGGCTGGAGCCTGGCGCCGTGGGAAGACACCTCGGGGGGTCATAGCAGTCTCTTAGGAGCTTTGACGACGAGAATCATGGCTGCTCACTATTGCGCCCGAGCGTGAGGTAGTGCAACAAGTCCCGACAAACTGCGTGAGGACTCTTCGACATCTTTACATACTTGGTATTGTCGTGACTGTTGCTTGTCTAGACAAGCAGAGGGTGGAAGAGGTTGGTATCTCCTCACGTGCGGCAGCATGAGGAGAGGTGCCCGGTCGTGTTTAAGCATCATCCTCGCCTTCATCTCCTGCTTCTTCTCTCATCTCCTCCTATCGATGGAACCAAGGGTGGCATCAACGTGGATCTGTAAGGGGTGCAGGGTGTCCAAAGAGAAAGAGGAGGGTGGTATGGCATCATCGGTAAAAGGGGAAGGGCACCATAGGTGGGTGTGAACTGCTACGATAGGGGACAGAGGAGATGACATCGTTAGACAAAGAAAACAGTAACATGTCGTAGGTGCCAGCAGACAGCAGAAGAGGCATCAAACAAGTCCTCGAATGTTTGGCGGTTTGTATGTCTAGAGGTGTCCAAAGCAAGAGTGAGTGCACGACTGAGAGCTACCAAGGGAAAGACGGGTGGAGGCGATGAGACACTGTGTAGTACTCTGAAGGCTCCAGAAGGAACTGGAGGGGGGAGTAAGACATGAAGGGGAGGTGGGAGTGTTTTTGATGATGAGGGAACACTCAAATTAACCAAAATAGAGCAAAAGGGGATAGATGTGATCGGAGACAGGGAAGGGAGGTCGTTATCAAGTCGATGGATCCAAGACAGGAGGGACAAGGTGTATATGCGTAGTGGACTCACTGAGATCTCGAATGGGAAGGAGTTTCTAAAGGGGTTTATGATGGGGTGCTTAAAAGATTGAAACTGGGTTGCTCAACCATGGAACAGGGGAAGTCGTAACCAAGAAGGTGAGTGGGGAAGGGGAAGGGGAATGCAAGGCAACAGAAGATGAGGGAGAAGCTTGAAGCCAACCTACACCAATGGTGAAGAGACGCCGGCCATCTACCGGATACGAGGAAGAATACCTCCCATCATAGGAGATGAAGGAGCAACCTACACTTGAAATAAACTTATCTCAATTTTCATTTATTCTTCATTGTCTTCCCAAGTTGAGAATATAAGCTTTTATATAAAACTAAACATTTACAAAAAAGGACCTCTCAAAAGACTAAATGCAATTGAGTCTAAAAAATTGAAATGTAAATACAACTCAAAAGGACTCTAAACACCGAAATAAAATGTGTAAAATAAAAAAATTTAATACTACTAGATAAAAGGAAATAAATGCACCATCTTCTCAGGACCTGAACAACATTGTCCCCAAACAATCAATTCATTTGGTCCAATCTAATCCACATCATTCTCCCATAGTTGCAAAAAAAAACTCATCATTGAGTTTTGTAGTGTCATACGATCAATAGAACCACTACTGAAATTGAGGATGGCAATGGTGCAACTTACATAATGATGAGGTCCGACTTACAAGCCCCGAAGTGATCACAGTAGATAACCCAGACAATGTTGTAGCGACAATCAAGCTACAGGTATGGGTAGTCTATTGTGGTATCTCTGGGTGGATCCCTAGAAGTGCCTCGGTCGAAGTCTCAATTATTAGCTCCATAAGTAGCTCCATTAACTCTACACAATCAACTAAGTCTCAATGGCCATGTCGACCTCAGCCTCAATAAAGAGCCGTGCTCGGTCATCAACACAAGCAATAGCTAGATCAACTGCTTAATTAGCTCAATCTCAACGGCTCTATTAGCCTCGATCTCCAAGGTACACAATAACTCCTACTCCGCAATTAGCTCAGGACTGGCCTCATAGATGACGTTGATAAGTGTGTTGATCTGCACCTCCATAATGGCCACTGGAGACAAATGTTGTTAATGTAAATCAGCTATCAATACTCTGTACTCCCTAGGGCGCAAGGTGAGCTCTCGAGCAAACAAATCCAGCTTAATATGCCAATCGGCTAACCAGTCAGATCCCAAGATGAGATAATGCTCATAGAAAACTATCTCACAGCACGCATCCTCCACATATCGCATTGTCCATTGTCTCAGCTAACCTCTAATAATATGAGCAAACTAGATATAAACTCGGCCATCTTCAATCCACAAAAAGTCTAGTGTGATCAACTCCAAGAAAGACTATGAAATAAGGTTGTCTAACTGTCTAGATAGAAATATTATGGCGTGCACCTCAATTGGCAGTGTGACATCAAAACTTAAATGTCGATGTCCTGCCATGAAAAGGACCCCAACTCGTTCAAACAAGTCAGTACCAACTTGTTGGCGTACATTTTTTTCAAACCAAAAAAGGAAGAAAAGAAGAGAAAGAAATAAAGCAGGCGGCCTGGCCTAGGAGCTGGCCCAATGGCCCATGAGATTGGCCACAATTGGGCCCAATTAAGCACCTCAGCAGGGGCCGGATTCATCCAGCCCACCATTGGCACAGTTAGGCCATGTTCAGGCCATGTGCGCAGCCCACAGGAGGGCCTGGGCTTCTCCTCAGTCCGCTGGCCCAGAAAACAGGCCCAATTGGGACAGGCCCACTTCAGCAGCCAGGCCAATCAAAGCCCAGCCGCACCCACTTGCCACCTCAGCTCCTTGGTGCGCACCCAGCTGCCAGCACAGCCCCCCAACAGTCACTTGAAGGAGAGGGAAAGCCAAGAGACAGCCACTCAATCAATGTGATTAAGTAGAGTAACTCCCATGGGAGAGGCCAAGGGTCACCTGCGCACACAACTCCTGGCCCTTCACCTGCCCTCTTCACTCTCTATAAAAGGGAGGGGGACGCACCAGCCAAGGAGAGGAAGTTGGAAGCGCCGATAGGCTGCCGGACTGCTACCTCAGAGCTGCTGCCCTCTGCGCCTGCAACCTGCTGCCGCCAGAAGAAGGAAGGAGAAGAAGGAAAGAAGAGAAGGTAAAGAGGCCTGCTTGCTGTGCCCATGTAGCCCCCTCAAGGGGGCCTTCTTTTCTGCTTATTCCAGGCCCGTCTCTAGCCTCTAGTATGTCTGCAGAAGTCACCATACTTAGCCCATGTTCGGACCTAGTCCAGACCCCCTGAAAACCCCCTTGCGCAGGCCTGTTTCAGCCCAGCAAAACACCCCACTTCAGGCCCAAATCCGGCCCCAATGTAGCCTACCGAACAGCCCCTGCTGCAGGCCCATGGCCGACCCATGTTCAGGCCCATATACAGCCCATTTAACAGGCCTATCCGCAGGCTCATTTGACCCAGCCGAACACCCTCCTACAGCAGGAAAAAACTCCCCATCTCGGCCCCTAATCTGACCTCTGTTCAGGCCTAAAATTGGCCCATAGCCTGACCCCCGTTCAGGCCCACAATCAGCCCACGTCTAGCCTCAACCCAGGCCCATGTTCAGGCCCCAAAACAGGTCATTTGCTGACCCAATCCCAGCCTTGTTCGACCCCCAGCACAGGCCACCTGCAGTCCACCCAGTAGACCCCTACGCAGGCCCAAAAAGAGCCCACAAATCTGCCCAATTGCCTGCCCTTCTCGCAGCCAAAATCAGGCCCCCATGTGGCCCCACCGAACACACAATCTGCAGGTCTGAAACAAGCCTCATCCAGGCCTATCTTCAGCCCCCCTTGCAGCCCACTCAGAATTCCCTGAACTGCACCTGTTTTAGCTCATTGAGCGCCTCCCTTTGGCAGGGCATTTCTCACCCTCAAGCTGCCCTGAATCCAGGCCCACTGCTAGCCCAAGTCCGCCCCCAATTCAGGCCCAGACAGGTCCCCAATCGGCTTTCTTTCAGTCTACTGTTCTGGCCCTCTTCTTGGCCCATCAAGCAGACCCCTCATAGCCCCCCCTAACAGGCCTTTAAGAAACCAGACCCGGCCTGGCCACAGTGCCCTTTGTGCAGGCCTGTTCAGCCCCTCCAATCAGGTCCCAAGTCAGAGCCTGAAATGCCCTACCCTGCAGGCCCATTTCGGCCCATCCAAGACCATACCAGAGCACCCCTTTGTGGCCCACTCAGAGGACAGCAATCCAGGGAGTTCCAAACAGCAGGACAGCAACCAGGAGATGGGCCGACTTGAAGGTGACAGCCCGGCTACCCCTTGGAAACCGTACGACGGGCCATGGGCTTAGCCGGGTGGCCTTCCAAGTCGGTCCGGTGAGGCAGCTCCAGAAGGACAGCAGCTCCCCAGCAGGCCCTTCCGGCCCAAACAGTACAAGGCAGGCCCAGCGGGCCTATGAAGATTGAAGGCCGGCTCGGAACGCCGATGAAGTTGAACCGGCCTCCATGGCCTTATTCCAAAAAATGAACAAATAAGAAAATCCAGAATGCGAAAGCAATATTAAATTAAGGACTCCACCCTTCGCGGGGACTCCAACCTTGGACGACTCCCCCCGGGTACGCCCCGGGATGTCGATCCGGACGGTGGCGCGGGCATGCTCCCGTAGCCAGCGGTTCCTTCCCCCAATATGGCTAAGCTAAGGCTGGCTATTTTGGATGGGTAAATTTTCACTAAGTTGGAAAAATAGTGGGCATGCCGTCGTAATGCCAAAATTTTTTCAAAGTAGTGAAGATAAACCTATATTGGGGGGAGGATCAACCATATTGTACACCGATGTACCTCACTCATCTTTCAATGAAATGAAGTTCAAAGTCAATTCGTTGCATGAAAGTGGGCACCGATTGGCAGCCCAATGTGCCCGATCAGATGCAAACCGACGAAATCAAATAAGCAAACTGTTTTTTCAAACAATCAAAAAATAAACAAAGCAAAGTAGGGTCTGAAATGGGATTTTACTGCCACATTTCTTAACCGCCTGCAGGTCTCGATCACAACTCTGTTTCAAGCCCTGCCTAGGCCCATGGCTGCCCACCTAAAACCACCTGCGCGGACCCCAATCCAGGCCCATGAACAGCCCCCTGTTCGGCCCACCTGCTGCCCCCTTTTCAGGCCCAATTCGAGCCCATATGGTCAGGCCCAAGAGCTGGCCTAAGTCCAGTTCAATTTAACCTGCAATCGGACCCCCTACCTGGCCCACAGTCTGAGCCCGGCCAACCTGATTCCAGCCCATCCTCAAACCAACAACAGGTCAATTTTCTGGTCCTTATCCAGGCCTTGAACTGTCCCCAATTCAGCCCAAGTCCGTCAGCCTTCACGTGGATAACTTCCACCCCTTTGTGGCTTACCCTAAGCTGGCCCCAAAACAAGGCCTTCAGGCAGCCCACCTTCGGCCCCTTTGCAGCCCATCCAGTGGACATCTCAGACAGGCCCATAATCAGCCCATCTGCAAGCCTATGTCCATAGCCTAAAACCAGTCCCCTTGTGACCCGGTTCTGGCCTACCAAGGACGTCTCAAACAGGTCCCCGACCGGTCTATTCAAAGTCATCTGAACAGACTCCCTCAAACAGGACCGAAGCTGCCCTTGCTCAGCCCACGTCCAGGTCCCAGACCCGGTGCCAAATCAGCCCTCTATGCGGGCCCATTCTGGCCCATCATAACCCATTCACTCCAGTCCCTTTGTGGCTCAGTGAAATCCCAAGTCAGTCCTTAAACAAAAAATCAGATTTTTTGATCGAACTCAAAACAGATGAAGCTCAGAAATCAGAAAAAAAAAGTCATCCAAAAAATGGCAAATGAAATCAACCCGAACAAATCGGTTTGCATCTGATCGGACCCAAAAGGCCGCTGCCCTTTTGAGTTCTTTACTTTATTTTGTGGATGTGCATGTCTCCGAAAACAGGTTGCCACGACGGTTAATCAAAGGCATTCGAGCCGTTGCTCGATGTAAGTTAACGCCGGATACTCGCACCATCCGGCGGAGAAGGGTCAAAAAATGAAATTTTCAAAGAACCCGAACCTCGGTTCTAATATTTTTAAAACTATCACCGAACTACCTAATATTTTTAGGATATCACATATTTTCCTAGAAAAGTCCGGAGATGTCTTTCTTTATAAAGAACAGACGCAGAAAAAAGAGGTTCACACACAACTCTAATACCAATCTAGTGTGGAACGAGAACAAGAGTGTCACCATCCAGGTGCAGCAATGAGCCCAAATAGTTCATTAGAATGCTGCCTTTTGTTTAAATAGGCCCAAAATGGACCCACAAGGTGTGAACCAAGCTGAAAACTATCCGAATTAAATTGAGTTGAAGAGACCCCGAAATGTGTTGAATCGGACTAGAGTCCTCTAGACCGAAACCAAAAGTTATTGAATCGAGCCCAAAACCCACTGAACCGGGTCTGAGAGCCCTATACCGGCCCTATACCGGCTAAACTGGTTTCTAAGTGACTGAATATGGCTGGGCCGTGGTTGAATCGGCATGAACTAGCCCTTGGACCGTTGTACTGGTTTGAATCAATGATGGGCCGACAAAGAACTAGTTGGACTGGCTGACGCGAGCCAACAGCAATTGTCGCCAACCGAGAAAGGAGCCATGGCAGTCTCCTAGGAGCTTCAACGCAGTGGCACATGACAGCAACGATGAGCGCCTGCAAGTGCAAGAACATGGCACAGGCAAGGGTTCGTGGCTTAGCTGGTGCACACGACGACAAAGTCCGTTAAAGCCCGACGGGGATTGTGGCCACTCACGATCACACCCGAGCATGAGGCAGGGTAGCAGGTCCTGACAAAAAATTACGCAAGGGTTCTTCAACGTCTTCATATTCTCGTCATCATCATGACAGTCGCTTGTCCGAAAGAGCAGAGAGGGTGGAGGAGACCGGAATCTCCTAGCACGTGGTGTCAAGAGGAGAGGTGCTCAGTCGTGTCTAAGTGTCGTCCTCACACTCGCTTCCTACTTCTCTCATCCCCTCCTTTCGATGGAATCAAGGATGGCATCAAGGTGGATCTGTAGGGAGTGCAAGGTGTCAAGAGAAAGAGAAGGTTGGTAGAACATCGTTAGTAGAAGAGTAAAAAGGGCACCGGAGGTGGAAGTGGGCTGCTACGATAGAAAATGGAGGAGATGGCATCGCTAGAAGAAGGAAACAACAACATGCCACAGGTGCCAGCGGTAACAGAAGAGGCGTCAAAGAGGTCCTCAAGTTGTTGGTAGTCGGTGCATCTAGAGGTGTCCGGAACAAGATGGGTGTGCAACTTGCGGTTGCCGAGGAGGAAGATGGTGGAGGCAACAAGACACTATGCAGTACTCCGGAGGCTGCAAAAGGGGCTAGAGGGGGGAAGACAAAAGGGGGAGGTGGGAGTGTTTCTGATGACGAGAGAACTCATGGTTTAACCAGAACAAGGCGAAGGAAGACAAATGGGATCAGAGATGGAGAAGGGAGGTCAATGTCAAGCCGGTGAATCTTGAATAAGTTTTTATTAACGAAAGTAGCTGCCTACCCATTCTGCTCAGTTCCCTCTTTCTGACTGCCATCCACCCACAAGATCTGAAGTGAGTTCTGCTCATGTTTAAAAGAAGCCTACAAACGAAAGAAGAGCTTTTCCCCCCTTCATTCAGCTAATGCTCTTTGGCCCTCTAAGGCTCCACTCATTGTAATCTTCTAGGCAGCCATGCATTCGTTTTTTGAAAGCTCAGACAACAAGCCACTGTTGTTAGCCTGTTCAAAAGAGTGACTTTGTAGTTTCAACAGATTGTTTACTAAGAAGTCTCAGCCCACATCTGAACCAGAGAAGGTCCAATTCCACCAAGTCTGAATGTTCTTCAGGAATTTCAGGTACTTGCACCATGCCATTTAAAAATAGAATCTCCTGCAATTAGTCTTAATTGGTTTACCAAGTCTGATCCAGATAGGAATCTGACCGACAACCACCTTAGCTAGTTTTTTGATAGACCTAGTCACAAGGATCGCGGGATCGGAATCGGTCCAGGCCGATTCGTTGGAAGAAAAATCGATCCAGATCGACCCTTAAACAAACCTTAAAACACCAAAAAATTAACTAAATAAAAAGGTAGATCGTATTCCCCATTTTGGGGCGATTTCGGGCCCAAAAGTGGCCCGGAATCGCCGCCACGGCGGCAGCTTGCCGCCGTGACGTCTTCCCTACCCGACCGGGTCCAGGATCACCGGATCCTCAACCGGTAGGGTTTATAACCGGTAACCCTACCGGTTTGCGTATCGGGTCCATGGGACCCGATACACTTAAAATGGCCGGATCCGGTGACTTAGTCACCGGATCCGTCGCTACCGGGTCCCGATGGACCCGGTAGCTTCATCTTCCCCACCCCATAAGGCGGGGAAGAGGGCCCCCACGGTGGGATGGCCACTGCAGCAACCTGTGGACCGATTCTGGTGAGGGAATCGCCGGAATCGATCCGGAATCGACCGAATCGGTCCGGCACCGATTCCACTTACAAACACCGATCCAGACCGATCTTCGGTCCGGATCGGTAGTTCCACTGGGAATCAGATCGGAGGGGTTCAATCCGATCCAAGAATCAGCCGATCCCGATCCGGATCAGCCGATTCTGCAATCCATGCCTAGTCAAGAAATTAGACCAAGTAAACTGAGCATCAGCTGAGATCTCCAAAAGGCCACATCTATTCACCACTCATTGAATAGATCTATCTCAACACTACAATCTTTTTGATGATGTCTCTCTCCTGGCTTCTATGATCATGGCAAGAAGGAAAAGACAATTCCATCCGCACTGCCTCCCTCTAGAGCTTAAAGGAAGTGTTTCTAATCGAAAGGGCTGCCTGCATACCAGTCCTGATCCACCAGAGGTTGTTTGAGGCCAACAGAGCCCAAGAAGCATCCGGCCATCAGCAAGGACTGCTCAACCTCACCGGCAGCACACCCACAAAAGATGTTGACAACCACCACTTCCGCCATCCAAGCTTGCACGGGGCTTAGCTGGTAAACCAGGAGGAATACAGACCACCATACATAATTCACTAGGGACTCAACATCACTGCCAACCTTGCTAACAGGAACCTCCAACTGGGGCGGGGAAGGATACTGCCCATGCTGTGATGACCTCTGATTGAAACACCTTGAGGGCAGATGTAGCTTCAGTCCCCCACCCCAACAGGATCTACACCTCTATCTGTCCCTTCACATGCTGGCCCAATGGCCACAACTTAAACACCTCCCGCACATACCCCCTTCCCAGAACAGGGGCCCCCAGTCACCTCTGTGGACAAGGCGAAGCCTCCTTGGCTGGACCTTCCAACAGCACCTGTGTGGCTCTGGCAAAGGCCTTGAGCTAGACGGAAGTAAGGGCCTCCAGGATCAACGAAGCCACACCCCCCCCCCGACAGGAACAGAACCGTAGGAAAACATGGGTTTTCAGATCATTAGAAAAGCATATTACACCAAGATAAACCTCCCAAAGTGCTGATCCTGGCCTTGACTTGTAGGGGCTTAGTGATGGGGACCGGTAAGGACCGGATCGTCCGTTTGTTCGGAGATAGCATCTTCTGAGTCCTCAGGAAACGAAGAAGTTATGTCTTTTATTTTGTAGTGTTAGAATTTTAATTTTAGGTATTTTTATTTGAGTATCTAGTGTCCTTTGAGTCCTTTTTATTTTAGTCCTTTAGAGGACATATATGTAATTAGGGTTTTTAGGAGTCTATCTTGTAATGTCTAGCTCTATTTAAAGAGCTCAAACCTAGTGATGAGAGAGATGAATGTTTTGAAAAAAGGAAGAAGCTCATCTCGTTTTCCCCCTTTCCCCCTGCGACGTCGGCGTCGTTCCCCCACCTCTGGGTGCTCCCGGTTCTCCCTCCCCTTCCCGGTGTTCCTCCTCACCTCCGGAGCTAGGTCCGGTTCCCTCTTCCCTTATCCTGTTCGGTTTTCTCGGCCTGCGTCGACATCTCCGTCGATGCTGCCCTAGGTCCGTCCGGACCTCCCACCCCAGCCCCTCACCTCCCCTCGACCCCTACAGCAGCCCCTTCACCCCTCCACGGACCCCTTCCCCTGCTGGAACCCCCCCCTACGACAGACACCCCCCATTCGGTCCCGTCCACACCGCGAGACCCCAAACCACCCTCCCGCGCTGTGCAGCTCCTTTCTCCCCCACAAGCCTCTCCCACAGGTCTATTGACCCCTTACGGAGCCTCCCGAACCCCCCCTTCCGGCCTCCTAGCCTCTGCGAGCCCATACCCAGCCCCATCTCCCATTGCCCGTCGAAGACCCGCGAGTAGCCCCGTTTCCAGCGGGCCGAGCCGACGACGACGAAGGGAAAAGGAGGAGAGGAGGGATCGGACAGTGTTGTAGGAGCCCCTGGATGCCTCACAAGGGACCTCCCCCTCCGTCCCCGGCTCCTGAGGCCGCCGCGACTGCCGGAATCCCCATTGAGAGCGAGGCGGAGGAGCTCCGCCCCTTTCAGCCGTCGGGGACGCCGAGCGGCCTCCACGGACCCCTCCCGAGCTCCCCCTCTCTTGGTCGGGCTCACCGTCAGCGCGCCACGACCCCCCCCCGGAGGAGTTAGTCGCGACCGACCGCGCAGCCACGCGACGCCGGTTCGCCGCGGCCGGCTCACGCGTACGCGGTCCACGGGCCAGACGGGGCCAGCGGCCGGTTCAGTCAGATTCGAGCCCGGTTCACGCCGGTTTACCCCAGTTCAGGCCGGTTCAACGCATTCCCAGGCCGGTTCAGCCCTCTCAGAGCCAGTTCAAGGCCGGTTCAAGGGGTTTTGACCCCGGTTCAGGCCTATTTGACCCCGGTTCAGGCATTTTAAGGCCGGTTCAGCATTGTTTGGGACCGGTTCAGCACTTGTGGGCCCGGTTCAGTGGCCGTGGGGTCTGGTTCAGGGAATTTCGAGCCTGGTTCAGCGGTTTTCAGTCTGGTTCAAAGCGGTTCAGCACTGTTCAGGATCGGTTCAGCACCCCATCACCTCGGGGTACAGCCTTCTCGGGCCCGCCAACGCGCACGGGCATGGCGGCACCTCCTTTCCCGTCCCGCATCAGTTTGGTATCAGAGCCGGCACCGACTTGTTTCCACGAGTCGGGATCCTTACATTGCGCGGGGCATCGACATTTCAGCTTCGACATCACATTACCGGTGGAGGTGCACACCACGGCATTTTTGTCCAGCTCTTCACGCAGCGTCATCTCGTAGTCTCTTTTCGAGTTGACCGCTCCAGATTATCAGGTGGTCGAGGATGGTCGAGCTTATATCCAGTTTGCTCGTATTGTCAAAGGCCGACTTAGACCACGGACAGTGCGGTATGTAGAAGATAGCTGGTGCGAGATAGTTTCCTACGGGCACTGTCTCATCTTGGGTTCAGAGTGGTTAGCTGATCGGCAGGCAAATTTGGACACATTCGCTTAAGAGCTTACCTTGCGGCCCAAGGAGTACAGAGCACTGAGAGAGCCGATCTGCATCGGCAACACTTATATACAGTGGCCTGTTCCTGAGGAGCAGTCCGACACGTTTATCGAGATAGTTTATAAGGCCAGTCCAGCGCTTGCCGCAGAGTACGAACAGCAGTGCACCATAGATGCCGAGGTAGACAGAGCCATCGAGGTTGAGTTGACTGAGCAACTTACAGGGTTACTGCTTGACCTGATGACAGAGCAGCGACACCTTGTCGAGGCCGAGATCGATCGAGCCATCCTGACCGAGTTGACAGCACAGGTTATGGAGCTGCTGATAGAGTTGACCACCGACGTTGTACCAGAGATGCCTGCTTCAGAGGATCCGCGCACAGTTGGCTTGACAGAGTACCCAGACTCGGAGCTTGACAGCACTTAAGACACCGTCTAGGTCACCTTCTGCGGTCTCCTTGGAGCTTCCCGGTCCCACTTTGTACTCATTCAGGTCGTACTACCGCCGTCCTTTGTTTTAGTAGTAGCCGTGTTGATCGTCCGGCAGTATAAAACTCGAGGACGAGTTTTTCGCAACCGGGGGAGAATGATGGGAACCGGTACGGACTGAATCGTCCGTTTGTTCGCAGATAGCATCTTCCGAGTCCTCAGGAAACAACGAAGTTATTTCTTTTATTTTGTAGTGTTAGAATTTTAATTTTATGTATTTTTATTTGAGTATCTAGTGTCCTTTGAGTACTTTTTATTTTATTCCTTTAGAGGACATGTATGTAATTAAGGTTTTTAGGGATCCATCTTGTAATGTCTAGCTCTTTAAAAAGAGCTCAAACCTAGTGAATGAGAGAGATGGATGTTTTGAAGAAAGGAAGAAGCTCCTCCCGTTTTCCCCCTCCGACGTCAGCGTCGTTCCCCCACCTCCGGGTGCTCCCGGTTCTCCCCTCCCCTTCCCGGTGTTCCTCCTCACCTCCGGAGCTAGGTCCGGTTCCCTCTTCCCTTATCCTGTTCGGTTTTCTCGGCCTGCGTCGACATCTCCGTCGATGCTGCCCTAGGTCCGTCCGGACCTCCCACCCCAGCCCCTCACCTCCCCTCGACCCCTACAGCAGTCCCTCCACCCCTCCTCGGACCCCCTTCCCCTCCTGGAACCCCCCCTACGACAGACATCCCCCATTCGGTCTCGTCCGCACCGCGAGACCCCAAACCACCCTCCCGCGCTGTGCGGCCCCTTTCTCCCCCACAAGCCTCTCCCATAGGTCTATTGACCTCTTACGGAGCCTCCCGAACCCCCCTTCCCACCTCCTAGCTGCCGCGAGCCCGTACCCAGCCCCGTCTCCCGTCGAAGACCCGCGAGCAGCGTTTCCAGCGGGCCGAGCCGACGACGACGAAGGGGAAAGGAGGAGAGGAGGGATCGAACGGTGCCGTAGGAGCCCCTGGACACCTCACGAGGGACCTCCCCCTCCGTCCCCGGCTCCTGAGGCCGCCGCGACCGCCGGAATCCCCATTGAGAGCGAGGCGGAGGAGCTCCGCCCCTTTCAGTCGTCGAGGACGCCGAGCGGCCTCCACGGACCCCTCCCAAGCTCCCCCCTCTCTCGGTCGGGCTCACCGTCAGCGCGCCACGACCCCCTCCCCCGAGTCCGCCTCCTATCCAGCTGCCACGACCCCCCCCAGGGGAGTTAGTCGCGACCGGCCGCGCAGCCATGCGACGCCGGTTCGCCGCGGCCGGCTCGAGCATATGCGGTCCACGGGCCAGACCGGGCCAGCGGCCGGTTCAGCCAGGTTCGAGCCAGGTTCGAGCCCGGTTCACGCCGGTTTACCCTGGTTCAGGCCGGTTCAGCGCATTCCCAGGCCGGTTCAGCCCTCTCAGAGCCGGTTCAGGCCGGTTCAAGGCCGGTTCAATGGGTTTTGACCCGATTCAGGCCTGTTTGACCCCGGTTTAGGCATTTTAAGGCCGGTTCAGCGCCGTTTGGGACCGGTTCAGCACTTGTGGGCCCGGTTTAGCGGCCGTGGGTTCCAGTTCAGGGAATTTCGGTCCTGGTTCGGCGGTTTCCAATCTGGTTCGAAGCGGTTCAGCATGGTTCAGGATCGGTTCAGCACCCCATCACCTCAGTACAGCCTTCTTGGGCCCGCCGACGCACACGGGCATGGCGGCATCTCCTTTCCCGTCCCGCATCACTTAGTGTCCTAAACCCATCAAAGTGACGTAAGGTGTTTGGACACCTCATCACCCAGGTTAACATTTGCAAAGTTTAAGCCCTTATACACAAAACTCAGGTTTAGCCAGGGATCAACACATTTATTATGAGAACAGTCTAAAGTTACATGCAGGCACAATATTCATAGCTTCTAGGTTAATTAGATAAATAATGAAAATCATGACAAATGTAGATTGCATATTTGAAGCTTTTCTTCTAACATGTACTTAAATTTAGCCATGACAATATCAAATACAAGAAAAAATGTACAGACAATTTTTACCATAAAAAATAGATATCCAAGTTATTGGAGTTCGGATCACCTCAGTCCCCGGGTGGAGGGAGTAGCCTCGGTCCCCAATGAAAGAAAAGGGCCACGACCCCAAGTCACTTAAGTGGTAGTTCAAATAACAAGTTTGATGAATCGCCACCGAAAAGGACTGAACCGCTACCGACACCTTACTAACTCACTACCGTTGGTAACGAGTTGTATTAAGTTCGGTAGTGAGTTTGACATCGGTAGCGGTTCAAGAATGGTTCACTGACTCATTAACCTACTACCGACGAGGTTAAACTGCTACCGACACCTTACTAACTCGCTACCCATCACTTAAAGATTGAGATCATGGCCTTTTTCATTGGGGACTGAGACTACTCCCTCCACCCGGGGACTGAGGTGATCCGAACTCAAGTTATTGACATGGTGATGGAAAAGTAAGCATGAGTGATTAAAAAAATATGATTCAATGGTAGTCTTATTCTCCATAAAAATTAGTTGTACTTTCTTCCTCCACCTTTTGGTCTTGAAAATTGGAACTTCTGAACTGGTGGAACACAATGAGAAAAAGAATACCAGTTAAAGAAGTGAGCTGGAGTTCTATTTTTCATTCAACAACCAGAAGTTCATAAGATCCCTTGCATTTCTAACAATAAGAGCTATTAGTCTGGACCACTTTTCATTTGTCAAAAACCACAATTCACTGTAACATAAGAGCAAATTGCATTGAAGGCCAAACGCAACACATACGCCCTAAGCTTGTAGCGAAGTGCTTACCATAAATAACACTTTTGGCCTATCTACTTGGCGCAAAAACTGATTACACATGGCAAGAAGAAATATATCACTAATTTTAATAACAAAATACAAGTTGCAACACTAATTTTGATGGGTAAGAACCACCTTCTGTGTTACCATTATTATTGTTGTCAATCGGATAATTCAAACCTTCAAGAGAAACATTATGCAGCAATTTTCCAGATAATACAATCTGGTAAATTCACAAAATTACACATGATTAGAAAAATCAAAGCAATCCTAAAATAAAAAAACAATAAACATAACTTTTTAAGAACCACAAGTAAACATTAGAGCAAAGAAGAGTGAGAATACCTGCACTGAATGATCAAAAAACACCGAAATTAACTTTTGATGTCTCTTAGATAGGCAAGGATATCCACGTGCATTTGTTAGAAAAGACTGAACCAAAAGCTTAAAATCAAAACCAACAATAACATCTTTCCACAAATCAAAACGACAAGAAACAAACCTCAGTGTGAACAATGGCAGCTCTAATTGGTTCACCAAACCACCGGCCTAAAGAGTTGATAGATGGGAGCGAACTCCTGACGTAAAAAAAAATTAAATCAGGATACAAGTTTAAAGTGTAAATTAATTACTAAGTGTTGTAGAAAATTAATTAAATTATAAGAAAAAAATCCAAACTTGAGTAACTCACAAAACATCGAGAGCCACGGATAACTGATGATGATGCTCACAAAGTAGGCGAAATGAATTCCATAGCTCCCAAGAATCAGCATTTTCACGCTGTGGGATAGACAAAAGGCAAATCGGTCAGCATCTTGAAGCAGACACAAGTCTTACAAGAAAATATTACCACACATAAAATACATTGAAGTTCATAATATATCAACCAAATCACCAATGAGTTAAAAGAATGAGAAGATGAACACATGCATGAATGATAAAACTGGAAAACTCACTGTGCAGTAGAACTCTTGATGCTTGCTATCATCCACCATGACATCCGATTTTTTCAATGGCACCCTAAGCCACAACTTTAGAATAAAGGGCCATTAGACATCTCAAGAGCTACACATAATAACAATTTCTTTGAAAGGTGAAACTAAATAAGCCCATCATCATGCACCTGCATATTACTGAGCCCTTGAAGGATCTGATTCACACATCTTGCATAATTACCACAGGATGTGCCCATTGGAAAAGGAAGAAGACAAGCCTAAAGTTTTGTAAAAAAAAATTGTAAAAACCTCAACAAAACTCCATATTTCGTCCAATATTGTCCAACACAATGTTATCAATAACAGCATAATACATGAATACGCCATGCTTAGTTTCCAGTAAAATGAAATAAAAAAGCCAAAAAGAAATGAAGTACAACATAAGTAAAAAAATCAGAAAATTAAAGAGAACCTGCAAGGAAAGATGAGATGCCCAGGAAATTTCTTGTTTCAGCGTTGTTTCAGAGTTCTTCCTAAGTTCCGCATCCTCAGAATCCAAGTCAATCCATGAACTGATTTTACCTATACAATCATATGTCTAACATGACATTTTTGTCATAATTATTAGAACATACTAAGTAGTAAAAAGATCAACAAGAATTCTCGAGCACTCAACTAGAGGAAACATTTAAGTAGATCAAATTACAGATAACAGATGTTCGTCATCTGTAAGGTCACTTTAATCCCTCAGTACCGATGTTTGTCGCTACCAAGTCATTCATCAAAGATGCTGGATCATTTTCTCTTGGGCCATATTTCAATACAGCCATCTGGGATATAATGATGTATGTGTATTTTTTTTATACTTTTTTTCATTTCAGACTACTCTACTTCATTCTTAGGATTCAAGCTAGGATAAGAGGTGATCTTGCATAAAGGATGATCCTTCATGTTACATATTAGGCAGTTTGGTCAGGAAGAAACGAAAGAAAGAATTGTACATCATAAAGTTAGATAGCACAATACAAAAGAGGCTCTAGATTTGTTGTGCATTGTGCTCTTTTCACTTTTCATAGTGTCACATAAAAACTCATCTTCAGGTGCAAATGAACAGGTGTTTGTATACTCTTTGAGCAACCACTTTTGTCCCTGCAGGGCCTCATACTTGCACATGTATTATCTTTCTAGGCATTTATTTTACTGCCCAAATTTATGAAAGACAATGGTTAATATAACATGGCCAAAAATTACTGTTACAACACTTAACATTGAAGCATGGTGATGCACAGTCCTAACAGATGGCAGGCCGATCAGATTGGTGACATGGAAAAAGTGAGCGTAGAGAGAAAATTACCAAAAAGAATACAAGATTTCAAGGTTACTTGGGAACAAAGACAGAAGAAAGTGTTCTCCACAGAATAATCATTTATTACAGAGTTTACAATAGGATAAAAAAATAAATTATGTACGTGAGCTTGCATAAACTCTTGTGAAAGTGTAATAAACATTGGCAACCTATTTGTTTTTCAAACATTCATCCTTTGTAAAATAGCAGACAGGCCATGCAATTCCACAATGTATTTTTTTCATATGCCATAGAGGGTATGTTGAACTACGGCTCTTGCATAACCAACTCTGATGATTCATATGTTAAGGCTGACAGAAGAAAGCAATCAAGGCCTTGAAAAGCAAAGAATATTGAGACCAAGCCAGAGATCTGCCCAGGATTAGCAGCATCCAATCAATCTGTTTGGGCAAGATCGAGCAATCCTGCCTACTTTACAGCAATGAAGCAATATCAGAAAAGAATAAACTTTAAAGAACGTTGGATACCAGAATCATCTAATCTTAATGAAGAATCTGCAAATTCAGGTGGATCCTGACCAACCTGGATGGGGAATTGTCAAAGGAGATTAGATTGGTCAGGATGGGATTCAATTGGATCCGCTATGACAAACCATGCATAAATCAATGCATTTGATTTCAGACTTGTCTATAGGCTATAGGTAAACCAAAAAAGTAATGGGGCTGGATACACATACCTACAACATGACTACTCCACTGAGAAGGTGCAACAACCAAATCCGATGCTGCGAAAGGAAGGAGACAACATCCATTGTTGTCTGTTTTCACTGTATCAGGCCGATAGTTGGGATCTAGCTGCATTACAAGTAATCAAAAAACCAAAGGTAAGACTGCCCGGGGGCAAGAGTGAATGAGTGATACCAAGTTAGATCTCCTTACCCATGCAAACCTATACAATCTGCAACAATACTATATATATAATGAAGTAATTTACAAGTGTGAATAACAGAAAAATAAGTATACTATCTTAAATATCAAATTTACAAAATATTCTTCGAATTTTCTACAAACATATTAAATACATCTCAAGACCGTGCATATAAAAAGATAAGACCACCAAGGAGCTCTGCAGTGAAGTATCTTAGCAATAAATTACAAAATTTAAAACAGTTAATTATGTAATTTTAGCATTGGTGCCTGAATATATTAAGAATTAAGATTTGAGATTCTAAGCAAATGTCAACCCAACTACTAAATGAAAACAAAAGGCATTCTAATAAAAAACTTGGATCACTATAATGTCAGGGTTACAAAAGTGTATGTTCTTACCAACCAGAAACCACAAATCCATGAAATGAGTTATTGGCTACTGAAAAAATTGCAGTTGCAGTATATTTATATTGAATCAACTTCTACACAGACCAAGAGTAACCTAAGATTGGGGGGAAGAAAGTACAGCAAAGAAAACAAGTAAACATGAGTACTAAACAACATATGTAAATCCTTCTAATAATCATTGCGTGATACCTCGTCTATGCAAAAAAAAAGTAGTCTATGAGACAAGCAGAAAGTTATGCATCCAATCATGGTTCACAACCAATGGGACCACAGGTCCAGATACAATACAAAAATACTATCTAGTGCAAGAGCACTCATTGCATTCTGAACGCTTAACCACATGCAAGCACTTGATTTTGACAATCAAAATTGCACTGTCCTTGGAAGATGAATAGAATGATAATACAATACCCACCAAGGGAGCGACAACAAAATCGAACCCGCCAGACAGATTGTGAGAAAGAACTTGAGGCATGTCATCATCAAAATCTGTCTCCACACCACAGTACTTGGAGTCGCTCTTATCACCAGCCCTCTGTCCAAGAGGCATCTCTAATTCTCTGCGGCACAAAAAACATTAGTTGGAGCTAGTACAAGCCCACAGTGGAGTCAATAAACAGATCTTTCACTGCCAGAAGAACACTTTAACAGTTTTGCTATTTCAAAGATTTTTGGGCAGGTTTAGAGGTGAAGTTACTTAAAATAAAAGTTTCCAAATTAGTTATAAGCAGATGTGTAGTTTGATAATGGTGTATTGATAACTGAAAAACTAGATAGTGTCAATGGACCAGGCCTGGCCTGGCCCAAAGGTGGCCCAGTGAAGGCCTGATTTAAAAAATTCTGAGCCGGTCTGACCCAGTTCCCTTTATATCGTTGACCCAATCTGGCCCGCTCCGTAGAAAATGTTAACTTGGCCCAGCCTGACCAGATCTTTCTAATCTATAATAAAAATGTACACCATTTTTTTAAAAATTTCCTAAGGTGGCAATACAAAAGCCATCAATGATGAATTTTCCTACACTTCCCAATTCAACTACGGACTGCCAATGTAAGGAAACAAGAATACCTAAGCCTCTCAGAGGGAGGAACTTCTATCTGATCATTCACACTTGCCACAAATGACAAGGTTAAAAAAAATCAAAAAATAATTTAATAACAAGATCATTATACCTGGATCCATCATCCATCTACGCCTTTAACTTCTAATTCCATGTATAATATCTACCAAAACTCATTAATGATTGTCTGACAATAAGTTTTCATTCTATAAATGCATACATACCAACCATAGCTCATATTGGACAATTCCAATCCTTCTCAAGAGGCAACAAAAGATACATCATAGAATTTTTTTTGCAACCTATAATCTATCTCTGTACATGAAGTCAAGCATGTTCCATCCAACATTACACAGGTCTGCATTCTATGCAAATCGCTTAACTACAAGAAAGGAAAGGTAAAGTGTTATAGATGCTTAGTAACTATTTGATTAGCTGCTACAGGCTAATAGACTTAGAAAGGCTGAACAGAATGTCCTTAATCTCAGCCTTGAGGTTTAAGGGGTCAGATCCATGTTCAGCTATCAGGTCTATGAGCTGCAATGATTGATGGCACAAGAGTGAAAAGAAAGTTTGTTTAAATAGAACAGAATATTTTTCCATCTGAGTGTTGCAAGTGGCAAACAGCACGCAATTATTGTCAAAAAGAATAACATTTTGTATAAATAGAATCCTTGAGTCAAAACAGAAATAAAATAGGCACTTTGAACCACCTTAAATCATGAGGTATCTTCAACCACCTGCATGTTAAAGATAACCCACAAGCAGGTAAAAAAAGAAAGGTATGTTTGCACCGGAGAGTGCTAGATGATGATCTAGTGAAACATGTGTCATTCCATTGTTTGAAAAGAACTCCCTTTCGGCACTTAATTCTACCAAACATGGTGTTATCCTCTTATAAGGTGTTTGGTTGCATGATTAATTGAGCTTTTGTTACAAAAATATCATACAAGTTTCCATATCATCCCTTTTCTGGTTGGCCAACATGTTCATCCCCGTTGTGGCTATTTTATAAGGTTCCCGGAGACCCAGGGCATTTATCTCAATCCTGGGACTTGTCTTGAGTTTTCTTGTCCCAGTTGTTTATCAATCCTAGTCCTATCGGTTCCAGTTTATCTTTAAATGTATAAGAAATATGAAAAACTACACCTCATAAACACATGTTAACATGTTGCAATATGTTTCGAGCAAAGATCCTTGTACCTTAAGAGTTATGATCACCATGTTTTCTTGTTATACTGCCTTGTTGCCTTAAGTAAAAAGACGACGTGTAAGATAGTAAAATTGCTAAAATAACAAATATATGAGCAACAAATAATACATAAAAATAATAAATAGCTATGACAACATGTAAATCAATTAATATTGTACAAATGCACAGTTAAATAGACTAAATAATATGAATACCTAATTAGAACTACTAACCTAGGTTACTTGTAATACTTAATGAATTAACTATTAGTAAGTATATATAAAATTACTTAATTGCAATTATTATTCCATAAAATATATATACTCAAATTACTACTATAACTAGTTATTTTTACTTCAAAACCACTCCACTAAGTAGTATTGTTACTTAATTAACATTATTTACACCTAAATTAGACAAAGTAAAGAAATAATGTGCAGCTCACCTAGGCACCTCTCATCTTGATAGCTGAGAGGGCACCATGGATTGCGGAATCGGTCAATTACCAAATCAAATCAGCACCCACCAATCCAATTTTGGTTGGGGGTCCCAATCTAAGATGAGCTCCCATCAAAATTGGCCAAATTGGCCTAGAATGTAATTCAACTTGAATCAGTCAATTCCGGACCTCGCCAGAATTGGCAGAGATAGAAACCGAGAATGGCTGCTTTTTTCTTTCAACCCAAATCAAATCAAATAGAGATCTCAAACCAAACCAATTCTAGGTTTGATCTTCAGTTCGGGCCTAATGTTGCGCCTAGTAATGGTCTAATCATGGTCCACCGTATAAAAATAACAAATAATATAGAGCATATTCAATTTGTTGTTATATATTTATTCATCCAATTGCTCAACAAAATTATCTATGATGAGATGGTAAGTTAAGTGGCTCCCTTGGCACTAAATTATTTAGGGAATAGTTTATCCCCAAATTAATCTTATACCAAAGAGCCCTCATTAGCTTAAACAATTTGGCAACTCTACATTTGCCAGTAAAATCATGTATTGGTGAAACTGATCACTCAGCAGATTTGGCTCATCACCGCATCCGCAAGTTAATAATTCTCGGGTGTTTAAAGGAAAAGATGTTTTTTATTAGTTTAGTTTTCATCTCTACTAGTACTATCTCAAAAAAAAAGTCTCATATGCATGCATTGATACATATATGCATATGTATGTATATACAAATTTATTTACATGTAGTTAACAAATTAAGTGATGACGGCGGTGGTGGATCACAATGGAACTACGGTCACCCCTGATTCCCTGAAGGGGTAGGTGAGGGGGGAACCAGGGAAGGGGTGAATCAGGGCTGGGGTGGACATCATTGGACTGAACCACCAGAGGAAGCCATAGACGAGAAAAAAATTTCAGGGGAAGGTGGAATGGGGGTTTCCGCAATCAGGTCCCAAATCAACCTAATTCTGGAACCTAGTTTGAACAAATTGGTCGATCAGAGACCAATCCTCCCGATTCTTATCGATCTGCCTAAGACTACCGGTCAGATCGGTTATCTTGGGCAGAATCGGATTGAGATCGGCCGATTCCGCAATCTTAAAATATATTGTAATCACATAAAACTATGTTAGATCAGTGTTTTTTAAAAGTCCCTCCTATTTTTTTAAGAATTTCATTGATTTTTCTGATTTTTTACAAAAAATTAAAAAAATGACTGATTTAGACTGATTCTAAATCATTTTTCTTCCCAAGGATTTGGCCGATTTTGACATATTTGATTTTGATTCTGATCCTTCCATCCTTGGACAGAGGCCTCGACGTACCAAGGCTGGGGGAGCAAGAAGTTGAGAGAGGGAAACGTCGCCTCGTGGTTGCAGCATCGAGGGAGATGAAGATGGAGGCCACATCGAGAGGTAAAAGAGAAGGGATTGAGAGGAAGCTGAGAGGTCGAGGCTTGTGAACGGCGGGGCAAAACCTTCTCATTTCAATTTGGTTCGGGTTATGAACTGTTTAAATACATGTTTTAACCCAAACCAAACTGACCCAAATAGCTTGACTTGGATCGGGTTAATGGGTTCACCCATTTGATGAACAACCCTGGCTGTAGAGATGTTGAGCCACCCCAAAAGAGTTGTAGTCATACCAAAGTCACACTTCAAGTATATCTTGAGTTTTTTTAAGTTTTTTCATTTTTCTTGTTTTGAAGAATTGCTCCAAATCGATTGCGGATCTGTTTTTCTCTCGTAGAATTGGGTGATTTTCTTATTCAATCTGAGATCAAATTAGAATTGGAACCAGCACCCACCGATCCAAGTGGCCGATTCCGATTCTGCCTTTCCTTGTAGGGTGCTCTGTCGTCTAGGTGTCACTAACAATTTATCTAACCTTATGATACTGCTTGAGTTCAAATGCAAATGCCTTTTGTACAGCACCTTCAGCAGTTGAGACTTAAATACTGGAGAGGCTTGAGTCAGTCACTTGGTGACTAAAAAACCTTCCGTGTGCATGTTAAGTGAAGGGCAAGTTGGTTGCTTCTGGGTAAAGATAATCTATACTTCTTGCCACATTTCTCTAATCCCCCAGTGCACACTTACGATTTATGGGAGAATGAAAGGAATGCTCTTCAGTCAGAAAAAAAAATCAATAAACATTTTTGCGCTTAACAAAAATTTGAAAAGTATAAACAGATATATCCCATTATAGAAAACAACACACTTTAAAAAAAATTATAAGCAACACCTACTCATTGTTTACTCCCTATCAAAATAAAAATAGAAACACATCCTTATAAGGTACCTATATATCAGTCCTATAAACTTTCAAAGGCAAGATTAAAGTCCCTCCCAAGTTCATATATTTTTTAAAGCCTGGACCTTTAGAAATAACTCCCTTCTAGGGGCATAAAAGTAATGTTCAAGTGTTTAGAAGTTTCAAAATATGAGTACCAAAGAATCAAAAGATATATGGGCTACTACTAATCTCCCAATTTTCTATAGAGCAAAAAACCAATAGCCATAAAAACTACCACAAAGAAATTAAGCTGGCATGGATTAATGGCAATCCACTTAACCTGACACTATCAACAACCTCCTGCCCTATTTCGATTTCAGTTCCCATGGAATCAATTGACTTTTATGAGTATCCAAGGTCAGAGCGGTGTAGCTCACTGCTTCACTTCAAAGCCAATTTCAAAACAAGGTGCTAGTATTAGTTTAGTTGCACTCCAAAATGCATTGTCAAAGCTATCTTTCATTTTAATAAACTAAGAAAAGTTAGCTCCCATTGAAACCTCGTCTTTTCCTCTCTCATTTTTAAAAGAAAAAAAAATCGTTGGGATTAGAATTCCTTTTTGAAATTCTTTTCCTTCTTTTGAGCTAGCATTGACTACTATGAAAATATGTGGTATTCATAAGAGTATTAGCTAATTTGGTGTGGTATTATTTTATAGGAACACCGATGGTTTCACAGATTTTCTAAGTGTAGATATGAGTATCACCCACCACTTAGATGATTTGAACCACAAATTTAATTTGTGAGATTTTCTGAATTCTTTGAAAATAAAATTTGACATCTCTCCACCAGATTTGTGATATTCCGGTGTTAATTATATCGAGCAAACACTCGAACACCCTTGATTAACTGTCACAACAACATATCGAACGGAAGTAATTTATCCACATAAACATAAAGCTAGAAGACATATTCCCATGGCCTTATGAGATGGAACTTGGTTGAATTTAATTCAAACTTCTTAGTTTGAGTTCATTGATCTTCTTCTTTCTTTCTTTTTTTGGTTTAAGATTTGATTTCATTTGTTTATGCCTTTGGTCATTTGTTGACTTAGACAATTTTGAGTTGATCTCTTTTTTTTATTTATTTATAGAAACTAATTTCCACTTTTGTGTGTTTGTTGATAATTTTGATTGATTTAAGTGAATTTATTATTATTATTAAGATTTGTTCATAATAATATTGACCACTTAAATTTTTCATGGTTGATTTTAATCCAACATAACTTATTTTTGTAATCATTGGTTGACATTTTTTATGTATTATTTAATGACTTAATTTTGGTTGGATTACGTTAACATTTTATTAACGTTTTAATCATTTATTTGATTTGGATTTTGTTATGCACACTTAATTATTTAAGTAGCATTATCCATTTGGATTGATTTAATTTTTTATGGTTAAGTTGGATTCGAACTTAACATGTTTTGTAACTGTTTGTGGTCATTTTTTATGTATGATTTTATGGCATTGATGTAATTTGATTATGATGGCATTTTTATTAATAAATAAGTCATTATTTGATTTTTATTTAATCAAATTGGATTGTTTAATTAAGTTTAGATTATTTAAATAACTTATTTAATTTTTATCCACCTCTCAAAGTCCGTGGGGATTAGATGTCATTTTTGAATGGCACATCGGGTCAACTGAACTTGAATTTCATTTCATGTACATTTGAGTACATGGAAGTACAATAAATAAGGGGACATCTAAACCCTTCTCCTCAATACACATCAAAGTTTATTCGGTTTGTGCAGCATTACAACTTTACCGATTTAACTTTTCTTTTTGAAATCTCGTTTAGTTCAACCGACATTTCGGTTTTACTAATTTGGGTTTTCTATATGAAATCCCATTCGGTTTGACCGCCATTTCGACTTTACCAATTTGGGTTTTCTATTTGAACTCCCGTTCGGTTTGACCGACATTTCAACTTTACCAATTTGGGTTTTCTATCTAAATTTTCATTCGGTTTGACCGGCATTTCGACTTTACCGATTTGAGTTTTCATTTAGAATTCCCGTTCGATTTGACCAGCATTTCGACTTACCGACTTGGGCTTTCTATTTAGATCCCGAGCAGCTTAAGTTCGCATTTAAATGTGAGCTACTCGATCCCTCTAGCGAAAAGAGATAGGATTCAGATCGATAGGACTTCAGAGGTCGAGCGAAACCCTTACTCCCCTCTTGAATGACCAGAAGCCAACTCGAGGCGATTGGAACTTTCTTTTGGAGGTCGGGCAAAACCAGTCTTCCTTTTTGAATGGTCAAAAGCCAATTCGAAGAAAATCAGGACTTACTTCAAAGAATAGACTTCCACTCTTTTGAAAAATCTCTCTCCTCCCAATCTTCCCACTTTCCAACCACTCTCCAATTCCTTGTACATATGGCACCTCAAGGCTATTTATAGAGATTTTTGAAGGGGTATTCTGGTTATTTAACAGTCCCCCACTAAGTCCATTTTCGCAATAATGGAGTGGTAACCAGATTTTGAGATGAAATTACCCCTATTTCCCCCTTCTTTATGCTCCTGTTTGACCGGTGGTCAAACTGGTGGGTAAGGCCACCTTAGGGTGACTGGATCCAAGAAGTGGGAGCACTTCCTGGGTCGTGAGATGGTGGGGAGGCCGGCTGATCCGGTCTTCCTTCCATTTTTTCCTTTTTTTTTGTTTTGGCCCTATTGACCGGAAACTATCCGGTTGACCGGTGAGAGAGCACCCGCGGTCACACGTGCGCGTGAGGCCCGCCGGCCCATTTGGCCGGTGTGGCCTCTTTTTTTTTCTAAATAACTTCCCAATCAACCAGAAAGGGCCGATTTGACCGGCGTTGTGGGCAGCGGCCACTGCCGCTACTGCCGCGCGCGCTCACCTGGCCCACCGGCCCACGTAATCGGCTGCACTTAAGTGCATATGTGGCCCACGCAGCCATTTTTTTTCCTTTTCCAATTTTTTTTACCCCGCGCTGACCAGGAGTTAACTCGGGTGAACTGTTCACTCGAGCCCCCTCTCTCTCTCTCACGCGCGGCTTTCTCTCTGCGGCAACGGAGCCGCAGAACAGCGGTGCCCTCTCCCGACGATGGTGATGAACCCAGTGGCTGTGGCTGATCCCCAAGGCAGCGACGGCAGCAGGTTTCGAATGAGACGACAGTGGCGGAGGCTTGTCACGACAATAGCAGTCACTCTTCTCCTCCTCCCCCTTCCACTGTTCTTCCGCGACGGAGGCAAGGCGCCAGTTCTTTCTCCCGCGGGTCTCGTCGGCAACGGCCTTCGACGACGGCGACGGTAGCCCCAGTGGCAACTTCCAGGGGTGGACCTGGCCGCAGGGGCCTATAGAGGCGAAGGGGAGTTCCTTTCTCCCTGTTTCCCTTCCCGATGGAAGCACCCGGTGGCGGGCTTCGAAGGAGATGGTGGTCGTAGTTGCTCGGTCTAATGGCCACGACGGCGGAGGACGGCAGTGGAGGTGACTGTGGTGGCGCCTCTTCAGGGCGATCCCCCCTTCTAGCAGAGCATTCAACGACCTCTTCCCTTTCTCTCTCCCTGATCTCCTCCCTCGCATTGGAACCGCGCAACGGGAGGTTCACAGCGGCGACCTTTCCGGTGGAGCTTCATGGCGGAGCAGGACCCGGCGGCATTGGCCTATGAAGGCAACGGGTCTTTCTTCTCTCGGTGGCCTTGGTGGCTGCGTTTGCTCGATTTGTTGACGACAACTGCGGCAGCTTGGCTCGGCGACGACAGCAGCGGAGGGGAACGACGGCGGCAATGCTTCTCCTCCCCCTCCTCTGTTTTTTTTGGTAAGCACAACACAGGTGCCCTTCGAGGTCACCTTTTCTTCCTCCCTTTTCTGGCATCCGTCCGCAAAGAGTTTCCCCCAGCGGCTCTCCCTTGCGGAGACAACGACAAAAGGGGAAGTCAATCGCGTCGATTTAAGTCCTGACGACGACGATGGCAGGAGCCTCCGACTTTCTTTGGCGAATGAGGCTTTTCAATCTTATTTACTAACGACGTCAACGTCGTTTCGCAACGTTGATGGTGGAAAATCTTCAGTCTTCGCTTCTTCGAATGATTTTGGCCCAGCCAAACAACGGTAACGATGCTGTCCCGTTGACCTTCATTTTTCAACGATTGATTTCCTTGGCTGACAATTTCCGATCAAGTTGATTTAACCTGTTGGAGGACCTCATCTGCCTCTTTTGAAGAGAGGACCAATTGATTTCAGCAAAGCACCGATGGTTTAACCGGGTGGGTTTGTCCCTTTCCGGATTCAGTTTTAACGTACCAATATCAAATTTGCCTATTGATATGCGCACGTGCTTGACCCTTTTTGGGGTTGATTTTTTTTTTTTTTGTTCAACAGCCCCCTGGGGTAGAGATCCTTTTTCTTTTCAAAAGAGGCCTAGCTACATTTAGACTGCATAGGGATGCAGCAAGTGAGGGTCAAACGGGGAGAGAGTGAAGTGAGGGTTCCGCAAAGTGATAAAGGTGATCCAGTGGATAGGAATCAGAGCTCCTGTTTCATCAGCTCTTGTAAGAAATCCCATCCATCCTCATCCACCTTGTCTATGCAACCTATCTCATTTATCACTAAATGGCTATTTAGAGGACTTAATGGTGATTAGGGCTATTTCCCTCTCAACAATTAAGCTTATCCGCATCATCTGACCTCCATTATTTTGGGGTCATATCTAGTATTCAAAGTATGCCTCAATTTCGTACTGTTCTTATGGCCAGCACCAAAATAGGGTTCTACCCCTAAATGTCCAGTCAACTGCTACAGCTGAACATGTTCCAGTAAAACCAACTAGCACTAGGTTCAAGTAGCATTTCACTCCTAACCATAACGCATGTATTGATTCTTTAACATCGGTCAATTTAGACCTCCACTTAGTTTCACCTAAGAAATGTTGGCGGCCAAGGATGAGAAATGTCTTCCCTTTCACCCAAGGCTTCTCTAATGCTAAGGAACGGTCACCACAAGCTCCTATTAACACCTTCTTAATTGTAATGAATATGCATAGTTGGAGTATGATTTTCTCTGCAACAAATGAAAAGGTGCTTGCAATCAAGAAAAGTTAATCCATTTCCAATGCTCTTAGTCACAAATTCATTGTTAGTAGATGTGAAATCTCAAACTTTTTGAGAATTCAGAAATTCTCTTTGACTTGATTTAGCATTTACAACTAAGAAAATAGGTGATATTGCATAAAAGTATAGCTAATTCATGATAAGTATAAAATATGAATTGAGGTTTTAGGTTCCTCAAAATTTTATTAGTTAACATCTCCCCATCAGATGGTATGAACATCCGATGTTAATTACATCGAGAATACTCAAATATTATTGATTAGCAATTATAGCAATCCGTGAATAGAAGACATACATCCACAAAATAAACAAAGAGGAGGATCGACCCATATACTTAATGGAATGCAAAACTTAGCGTTTTGAACTCGGTTGATTTAGTTTGGATTGTTTCAGATTGGTTTTCCTTTGTGTCGAAGATTATCAATTGGGCTTTGAAATTTGATGGATGTTCAATTTTTTTTAATTCCTGTATTGATGAGTTTTGGAATTGAATTTCAAGATTTGGGTATTTTCAGGACTTGACTTGATTTGGGTTTGTTTTCATTGTATTTTGGTTTAATGGCTTTTCAATTTTAAGTGCACTTGGTTTTCAATTTTGTTGAATTTGTTATCTTTCTAATTGGGGATGCCGTCCAAGTGGAGTTTGAGATCTGGTGTGTGTTTTTTTTTGTTTGATTTATGATTTGACAGGTTTTGTTTTGAGAATTCCAATTTGATGATTTCTTTTGAGTGTAGGTTTTGATGTTTTGAAAATTTCAATTCTAATTATCGATTTTGATTTTTTTGTTTTCTTCAGATTAGGAGATTTCAGATTTGGATTTTTGTTTCAGATTTCAAATCTTGACGATTGGGACATCTATTATGTGAAATTTCAGATTTCAGAATTTGTGGATTTGATGTTTTGAGATTGAATTTAAAATTTAATATTTTGAGTATTCAGATTTAAGGGCTTTTGAATTTGATATTTGAATTTCACTTTTTAATTTGAGATTTGAGATTTTTTGGATTTGATTGGATTAAAACTTGATCTCTTATAGAATGGAGATGTTTTTTAGAATTTCAATTTGAGTTAGTGGGCTTTCAATTTGAATTTTGCGGTGAATAAGCATGGTTCGGATTTGTTTCATCTTGGCTTTCTTGTTTCTTTTTTATCGGAAACTTGCCGTTCTGGGATTACTCAATGAATCTGGTGTTTGAGATATAGACACGGTGAATTTGGTTTTTCAGATATAGTTTTAATAGACTTGGTATTTTAGGATATTAACTTAGTGAACTTGGTGCTTTAAGGTATGGACATAGTGACTTTGTGGATTTGAGACGCGGATTCATTGCATTTAAGTTTTCTTAATTTTTTTGACCTTCGGATTTATGTTTTCGGTTGGTTACAGTTTTTTATTACAGAATGGGTTGCCTATCTTTTGTTGTGCTTTTTTTATTTTTTATTTTTTCCTTTTTCTCTTTTTTAGGTTTTCTATGCTTGAACATTTTTGTTTTAGAATGGATGAGCTTTTCATTGTTTGTGGTGACTTTATTTATTTCATCAATTTAAGATCTTTTGGCCTATTTTAGAAGCTATTATGTTTTATTTAGTTATTTTGAGCTTTATTGGTTTTGTTGATTTATTTAATTGTTTGTTGGAGTTTTTTTTGGTTTGAAAGTTATCTTCCCTCCTCTTTTTTGTTTGAAGTTCTAAAAATGATTTGATTTTTTTAACTTTCGGCATCTTTAAAAAAATTTCTGGCATCTTTTATTTATCTGAAGTTTTTTGGTTATTTTCAATTTCACTTGTTTATTGTCTGAGATATTTAGTCAATTTGACTTATTTGCTCATTAATTGGGTTTTAATCTGAGAAAATTGAGTTTTTAGTATTTTAATTGTCCGAAAATTATTTTGAGCCTGAGTATTCTTCTATTCACTTGAAATGGATTAACTAGTTTAGGATCTTTAGTATTTTGGTTTTTGTTAAATTTATTTGTCCATTAATTAAATTTTTAGTTTTGAAAATTTTATTTTAAATGTTTTAGTTAACTGAAATTTACTTTTTGAGTTATAAAATTCATTTTTCACTTATTTGGACACATTTAAGATATTTTATAAACTTTTATTTATTTTATGTTTGATTGAGTTTATTCAATTATTTACTTTTGGGGGTTTTGATTTTTGGTCCCATTTTAGAACTTAATTATTTTTAGTCCAATCGATTCATTATTTATTTTTTTCATCCTTCGTCCGTTATTAACTTAAGTTTTTATCCTTTCTATCAATTTCATCTTCTCATGTTTTCTAATTCCAATTTTACCCTTAATCCTTTGGGCCTAACATCCTTTGCAAAGCATACAGTCCTCTCTGTCATCTAATTTCTGTTGATTTTGTTCTCAAACTAAATCAAATCAAACAACCTTTCGAATCAAGATAAATTAATTTGAACTGATTTAAATCACGTTTCATTGAAATATAGTACATATGTAAATGAACATTTTCATTTAGTTTGTTTTAAATCACATGATATTAAATTTTAGTATATATTTATATATTTTTTCTTAAAAACTCTTAAAATATTTTTTAAAAATATATATATATAATTAATATATCTAACTTAAAGAAAAATATTCAATCTTATTCACATTATTTAGTCTATCAATTTAATTTTACAGTATTTACTGATAATTAGATTAAATAATCATATTTTACTTTTACCGCATATTTTATATCATATTAATCTCATTTTATATCTATAATAAAAAGCCTATTTTACAACATCAGTTAGTCAATGATAACAAGAGTTCGTGTGGGAGATTACGTTAATCTGATTAATCCCATTCATATCCACTTAATAGGATTCACAACATATTGTGTGAGTTCTAATTAATTTTATTTTCTAATATATATCTATTAATCCCATTTTGCATGCCATAGCTGTGTTGAGTAGTATGGATAGTGGGGTAAAATAGAAAAAAATAAATGAAATATGTTACACTTGACGGTGGCAGATGAATACAGGGGCGGGAGTTACAATGATTTTCAAAATAGAATTATAAAATAATAAAAATGGGCAGCGGGACTAAAAAATAAAGTTGCCCCTAAAAGTAGGGGTAGTAGTTCATTTCACCTTTATTTTTTAATTAATATTTTGTTTAAAAATTTCATTTTTTATATTTTAAATATCTAAAAAAATTGAGTTGAAAAAAAATTATATTTGACCAATTATACCATATTTGTTAGGATTTTTGAATTTATTTAATTACTATATTTTCTCTCTCTCTTTTTGCTTGAATTTATTTAAGTCTATGGACCCTCCATAAGCTCCCAATGACTATAATGATGTACAAAATCCAAAATTTTCATTTATTGGTAGACTTGAATGCAAATTACATGTGAGAGGCATAAAATGCCATGTTTTCCCATTGATGAAATTTTCTTAGTCCTCGATGGACATAGAATGATCCTTAGCATATCTTTTTCATGTTTAATTTAAAAGTAAATTTTGACATGACCTCCCCTTAAAATGATGAGATATATCTCCCTTAATAAGTAGAGTTTGATATTCCCTAGTTCGAGGGAAGGATCAATCGAAGATAGGAGCATGCCCATTTTCCCATCTAGATCAAACACCTCCGGGAGCATGCCTGTGTGGGTCTGTCCAAATGAGGTGTCTATGGAGGTAGGCTAGCATCTTACTTTTGTTCATATTTAAGTAAGTTCTTTTAAGGCCCATTGGACTGCTTTGAGTAGACTGGGCCTGGCGACCAGATTGTCTAATTGGGCTTTCAAGGCCTGTTTGAGCTTCTTCGGCTGTGATGGATTGTTCAATTTTCATTGGGCCCTGCAGCCTGTTTTGAACTTTATTGTGATGCGGGACAAACCGGCTAGGCCGGACTAAACCGAACGAAAACGAAGTAAACCGGCGCTAACCGCCGTTAAACGACCTAAACGGACCCAAAATAAGCCTAAACCGACCCAAACCGGTCCAAACAGGTCCGAACCGGGCCCAAGATGGACTGAACCGGGATAAACCGGCTCAAAACACCGTGAACCGGCCTGAACCGGGCGGTTCAGGCACTGAACCGGCCCGAACCGGGTCAGAAACCGGTCGAACCGGCCGACCGGCTGGTCTGGGCCGCGAACCGGCGAACCGGCGCCGGCCGCGCTCGCGGACGCGAGCGTCGGGGGGGGGGGTCGTGGCGCCCGCTCGTGAAAACGCCGGGTGGTCGCGTGGCGGCATCCCGGCCGTCGCCGTTTGATGCCGTGGCGGCATCGCGGCGGTCCCGCGAGGCTGCGGGCCGCGACAAAAGAGGCCGAGGCGGGCGGGGCAGCGCATCGCGAGCGCGGCCGTCTTCGCCGTCTTCGTCGTCCGTCCGGAGGGGAACCGCGCACAGGCGGCGTAGCAGGGGGAGCGGAGGGAGCAGGCGATGGCGATGGTGGTCGAAGCTCTGGCATTTCCTTCTTCCTCTTTTCTCCTTCGTCTTTTCGTGGTTGCCTCGGGGAAGAAGGAGACCGCGAGAGGGGAGGGAACCGACGCACGGCTGCGCGATTCCGGGAGGGCATCGGGGATTCGGCGGCAGGGACGGGAGAGCCCGGAAGAAGATTTGCGATGACAAGGGAAAGGGGGAGGTCGGATCCGTGGATCGCCGGATCTGCCTTCCCCTCCCTCCCGTTCCTTCTCTGCCTTCTTCTTCTTCCTACGCCGTATCCACGCGAATGGAGTTGGAGGAGTTGGATCCGGCCCTGTCGTAGCCTTGGAAGGAAGCTATCGGAGAGCTTCTGTGCGGGCAGATCCGGCGGGACATCACCGTCTTCCAATCACGTGATGAACCGAGAAGGGGAAGAGAGGATGAATGGCACGGAGGCCAGAGGATGAGGAGGGGGAAATGTGATCGGCTACCTGCCGGATTTGGAGGGTGGAAGGGGGAAGACCCTACTGGTCGATCGGGGAAGACAGGGGAAGAAGATGGGGGCCGCAGCCCCCTGCGCGGGAGAGACAGCCGATGGCTTCCAAAAATTCCAATGTATTCCACTTGGTTTCTTTTGTGCGTACAGGATCTCCTTATATAGGAAAAGAGTCCGGACATATTTACAAAAAGGACCCTGTTAAAAGAAATATTTACAGACTTGGACAAACTTTTAAAAGACTCCAAAAATTGTCCCCATCATATTGTCCCTCGTGGTCTATGGCAGGGGACTGGGAGTCCCCTCCGTTTTCTTGCTTTAAGGCCCTGACGGCCCAGCCAAGCATCTTCTAGCTTAGAGACCCTGACAGCCCATTCTTCATTTAGGCCCGGGCAGCCCATTTGATTCTTCATTGGCCCTGGCAACTTGTGGCAGGGGACTGAGAGAGTCCCCTCCTCAGTTTCCTCTTCATCCTTCATTCTAGTAGAGCTCGGTCAAGCAAGAAGAAAAGGATGGCAGTGGCTGCAGTTGGAAGAAAGAGTGCCACTGGAGTCTTGACAATGGGAGGCTACCCTCGACCATGACGGTCAAGGATGCAGGTGCTGTTGACGGTGCTGGCAGATGACATAGAGGACCTCAACGGCAATGATAGGAGGTGTAGGTGAGGTTGCCAATGACAATGAGAGTGACTGTGGACCAGAACAGCTATAGCGGAGGGCACAAACGACATCGTCGTCAACTACAGACATGGTGACCGGCCTTGATAATGGCAATAATAGATGTCAACAGTGTCATGACTGCCGTAGGTGTGGCCGCCGACCTTTGCAGTAGCAGATGACGGAGCAGAGGGTGCTCCGAAGGTGTCGTGGGTCCCTTACAGCCCTTGTAATGATTTCACAATGGGTACTTGCCCTCTACAGCAGCCATGAGAGGAGGCGGTGATGTTGACGGCTACATGATGATGCTAAGGCAGCAAGAGGAAGTCCCCGCGGCAGTTCTCCTCCTCGGATCTGGACGACTCTTACGTGATCGTCTTCAGAAGTCCCCACTCCTCTTCTTCTCCTCTTGTTGACCTGTCATGACTGTCTGAGAAAACCCGCAGCCTCTTCATCTCCTTCTCTTGTTGCAGCCTCAAAGGATAGAGAGGAAGAGGAGAAGAGAAGAACTGCCTGGGGAGCGTCTGGTAGTATGAAGAGGAGGGGGGAGAAGATGGATCGTTGGTTTTTGCTCTTCCAGAAGTCCTGTTCCTCTAGTCGATCTGCCGCAATGAAGATAGAGAGAGAAAGAAGAAGACCACTGCTCCCTGGTTCCCTCCATGTCCGCCCACTGCCCTTCTTGAAAAGATAAGAAGAGGAACTGTTCCCCCCACTTACTCCACCTCCTTTCTTGTTATCTGCAACAGCACTTAGTGGGGAGAAAGAGAGAGAGACGCATGGGGTAGTGGAATGTGAGGGGTGGCAGGTCTTGAAGCTTCCAGAAACTGGGCCAAGATTTGACAATGAGATGGGCCACTTCACATGTTAAAGGCCCATAAGTAAGTTAAAGATAGTCTAATAAATATGATACATAATGGGCTATGAAAATGACATATAAATGGGCCTATCTGTGGGTTAAAAGATGGCCAATTAAATAAGGTCTAGGTGGGCTGCAAAAAATTAACAATATGAAAGGCTTATTTTCCATCGGATTAAAACCAAAAATAAATTATATCTGAAATTTTGGGCACCATAACTATATAAACATAATCCCAATCCAAATAAACTTGAAATTTTCGGTGCCAACAGTGGACTACTTTCAAGGAAAGCGCTAAACGAGAATAACTCTGATGAAGGAATCCAGAAGGCTTTGAAGAGATGCCATTGACATTTTCGGCACAAACACCTATATATTACATACTTAGGTGATAAGAAAATGCTTGATTTTTTAAAGAGGCCAAGACCACAGATCTTTATTAACTAGAAGGGTAAACAGTACACTAGTAAAAACTAAGCTGAAACACAAGAAAATAACGAACCCTCAAGAAACTAGCCACCGAGATGATAGCTAAGTTTGGGATACTACACAAAGAAAGGGGAGAAAAGCTGAAAGCTGTTCCTAAAAGTAATCTCCTCCATAAAAGCCCCTATATGTGCAAAATGCCAGTCTCTGACAAGAAAAGACATCTGCTGAGTAATGTGCTTCACTAGTTAGACATGACCATCAAAATTATGCTTGTTCTTGGTATGCCATATGGCCTAGAGCATTGCAAGTAAAATGAAATCCCACAAACCGGGTAAATGCCAAGGGTTCAGCTGTGACCAATTGTGTAGTAGGAAAGGATCAAGGAACGCTAACTTCCTCCCTCCAAGGGATCTTCGACCCTTTGAATAAAATTCTCCATAGATAATTGATCACACCACATCTACTAAAAATATGGTCAATGTCTTCATTCTTGATTCTGCAAAAAACACACTCACTTGACATATCAATGAAGATGAACTTCAAATGGTATCTAGTGATCAACGATGTCAGATCTTCCATAAGAACAATTTAATCTTGAAGGGAAGAAAAGATTTCCGTACCTCATGGTACCATAAAAGTTTAACCCCACCTATATAAAGTTTATTTGCTGGCAACTTCACTGCAAATACATTCTATCTACAAGGCAACCAAATAAGTTCATCCTCCTTATCATCAGTGCATTCAAATTTGTCAAGAATATAAAACATATTAGCAAGATCACAAATTTCCTCCTCCTTAAGAGCCCTTGCAAATGAGAGGCACCACTTAGCCCTTTAGACCCAATTGTTACAAAAAATAGCTTAAGGGTGATGACTTAAGCTATAAAGGGTAAGGAAATGCTTGCTAAGAAGTGCTTACCCAGAAAAACAAAAGTGCAAGAGCCTTAACCCAGCATCACATCAAAAAGGACATAGTTGTCAAGGCGCTCGCCTAGGCGGCCCAGCACTTCTCTAGCAGCGCCTTGCCAGTGAACCTTGATAGAGGCCAAAAAGGTGCCCAAGGTGCCTGGCTAGATGCCCAAGGTCCCATTTATGACTTTTTTTTTCTTTTCGGGAGAAGGGGGCTTTGCCCCCTTGAAACCCCACAAGGAACGTTGCCCCCTTAACCCCCGCAAGCAGACCATGCAAGTTGATCCATGATTCATAGGTGTTCGTTTAATAATATTGTAAACATATTTCATTATCACTTATACCCAGGGGTGCAAGCGAACCAATACGCTCGACAAGTAGTTCGATACTCGACTCGTTAAAAGCTCGACTCGGATCGTTCATTAAGTTAAATAAACGAGTTTGAACAAAAAAAAGCTCGACTTATAAACGAGCCGAGTATGAACAGAGACCTACTCGACTCGATAAGTTCGCGAACAGCTCGATTAATTACTCGATTAAATATTCGTTTAAGTACTCGTTAATTATTCGATTAAATAATCAACTTATACATAAATGTTATTTAAAAAATATATTTCTTATATATTTAACCTAATAAATTTTTGATGTTTCAATGATTAATTTAAAATTCAAATAATGTAATAATTATCAACCCTACATTCGCTATCCTAAATGTTGATGAAATCTGGACCATCCATTGAATATTAAACAGAAGCGCACATTCCATTCAATGTTCCATACTGTCCGGGCCAACCCATCTCATTCACCTCTCTCGACTCTCTCTCCCGAAGCGCACATCCCGTCCGGAAGCGCAGGCCCGCAACAAGTCCTAGACGCATCCTCTTTTCGAAAGCGCAGGCCCGCATCCTCCCTCCGGCGATCGACGGCCGTTGGCGCCTCCGGTCTTCATCTTCTCTCTCTCTCCCGAAGCGCACATCCGGCATCCCCATCCGGAAGCGCAGCGGCAGGCCCGCAACAAGCCCTAGACGCATCCTCCCTCCGGAAGCGCAGGCCCGCATCCTCCCTCCGGCGATCGACGGCCGCAACTGCCTGGCGCCTCCGATCTTCATCTTCTCTCTCTCCCGAAGCGCACATCCCCATCCGGAAGCGCAGGCCCGCAACAAGCCCTGGACGGCCGCATCCCTCCGGCGATCGACGGATTTCCTTAGGAACTCCCTCGCCCCGCCTGACGCTCGCATTTCTCTATCTCTCACATTATCCGAGAAGCATCCAAGGCGTTAGCCGCTTATCGTCGTCCCCATCGAGGTACCAAGCGTCTCCCACCGATTCCCCTCCCAACGCTCAAATTAGACGCAAGAAACCCATGTCTCGATGTCGTTTAGCTATTTAGTTTTTTTACCTTCTTTTGCGCCTCGTCATTTACCCCCGTCGTTAATATGGTTTCCATGCAGTATTCGGATTCACGTGAGGATTCGATTAAACGTTTCCAGCGTGTCCTTAATTTTGCTTTTCTTCTATTTTTCAGCTTCAGCATCATAGGCATCGATTGGCATCACGTACATCTTCTAATTGGGTATACCGTATCGATGTTTAAAGATCTCAAATTGTTAAGTTCTCGACTTTATTAGTCATCATTTTATTTTTTTATGTCAAGGTATGTCTGATAACATTTTACAAGAAGAGCACCAAGAAAACAACATTGCATCTTTTAACTGTGCCATCTAAAGTGTTGCATCTTCATCAAATACACTTACGAACAAAGGTAAGTCGTAAACGAGACAAATGTGGATGTTGTGGATGTCGATAAGGATGTCAAGAGACTAACCCTTATACAAGGAGAAAGAAAGAAGACTTCGGATGTTCGCAAAATTTTTCTCTTATAAAACTTCCCGATGGAAGTGAAAAAGTGCAATGTAATTTTTCAAGAAATCAAACTCGTGAAGAGTGCAACCGGCACTACTACCCAATATAAAAGACATTTTCGATTCTTGTCCACGACATCAATTAACTAAAGTAAGGGCAAAAGCATATCGCCAGTAGCACTCTATTCCTAATAATTCCGAAAGTCGCAAGTGCTATTCAAAGGACCCATACATGGAAATACGATCACGCTAAGAATAGAGAAGTTCTTTCTCATACGATCATGGTGTACGAGTTGCCTTTTAATATTGTTGATTATTATCTATTTAATGTCTTGATGAAACACGCAAATCCTCTTTTCGAGAAGATCGAAGAGAACTATGGTAAAGAACGATTGTGTTTCAAGTTACGATATTGAGAAAAAAAGATCGCAACTCATGCTTAGTAGCCGTGAATAGTGTTAAGTATCACTACCGATTTGTGGAAATCCGGTCCGGTCAAAAGGTGCAATACATGGTTATAACTTGTCATTTTGTAAACAATTGGAAATTACAAAAGAGAGTGATAAATTTTGTTGTTGTACCTCCTCCTCATTCCGGTGTAGCCATTCACGATGCTTCTTTTATAAATGTTTAGAAGAATGGGGTATTGAGAAGAAGTTGGCAACTATCACCGTGGATAATGCATTTTATAATGACACAGTTGTAAGGATGTTGAAAGATAGCATTAAATTTCAAAGAAAGTTGATTTGCAACGGAGCTTTATTTCATGTACGTTGTTGTGCTCATATTTTAAATATTTTAGTACAAGATGGGCTTGTTGAAATTCAAAATGTGATTGGAAATGTTAGAGATAAGCCAAGCATATTTCTCGCTTCTACACAACGCTTGACCATATTTATGAAATTGCCAAACAATTACAGCTTCCATCAAAAAGGTTAATTTTAGATTGTTGTACAAGATGAATGCAACATACAACATGTTATCTTCGTGCTTTAGAATTCGTAAATGTATTTCCACGATATCAAGAAAGAGATCAAGTTTATACTTACTTACCTTCCTCGAAGAAGATCGATGAGTCGAGGAAGTATGTTCTTTTCTACAGTTGTTCAATAAAGTCACTAACATAATTACAAACCTATTTATATTTTCGTACAATCGATTATGAATCTTTTTTATGTAGTTTTCTAATTTGTTTCTTCCTTATTATTGACATTAAAAATAGGTACTGAATATCCAACATCTAACTTGTTTCTTCCGAGTTAAACAGTATCAAAGAGTCGTTGCCAGATGAAAAAAGTGTGTACGGAAGTGATTTTATACAAGACATACGGCACAAAGGATGAAAGTAAAATTCGACAAATATTGTGGTGAATGCAACTTGTTGATATCCATTGTTCGTCGTTGGATCCAAGGAATAAAATGAAGTTGATTGAATTTTGTTTCCGCTCTATATATCCCGAGGATGTAGCTTTTAGACATATTTCTTCTGTGCATGAAAATATATCCATGATGTATAAAGAATATGTCGAAGCTTATACAAGTGCCAATGTTGATAAAGGTGGAGAAGGTGGCTCTGATATTGTTGTGAGTAACACTTCCGTAGCACTTCTAGTTTTGGGAGAGGAAGGTGTCTAAGTTGGAAAAAGTTCCATAATTATATCGTAAATGTTGATACACCGAGAACATGAAATCCGAGCTTGAAGTTTATTTCGCAAGAAGGTGTTTTCATTTCGCGAAGAAGGATCAAGTGGGCAATTGATGCATTGTATGGTGGAAAGCGAACAATTTTAAGTTTAGACTTTTGTCATAAAGATGGCATGTGATGTTGGCGATCCCCATAACAACAACTTGCATCCGAAGCCACATTTAGTGATGGTGGAAGAGCGATTGACGCGTAACGTTGTACTTTAGAGTAGACACAGCTCAAGTTTTAATGTGTGGAGAAGATTGGTTCTGTAACTTTTATGGAATCAAAAGAAGGGCAAAGGTAATGATTCTTACTTACAATGAGTGTAGTCTACTACTTTTTATATAGTTTTCATGATTTATTTATTTTTTTCAGACCACAGAAGAGAATAAAGAGATTGGTCTTCTATGAAGTGTTATTCTACATTATCTTTGTTGTAACTGTAAGAAGAAATCCTTTCTTTCTTATGTCATATTTTTTTAATTGACTCTTCATGTTCTTATACATCTTAAATTATTTTTTAGGTTGATTTAAGGACGGGCAAAGGCCGATTCAAAAACGGGAGAAGATAGTGCTTTTCATGTTTAATTTGATGTTGATGTTATGTATTTTTAAAAAATACATTAAAATCTTTGATGATTGATGTTCTTCAGATTTTTAGATGCTTTAAGTACGTTGGATTTTATGTTTGGAACTCTGAATGTTTAAATTCAGATTTGAATGTTAATTTTGTATTATATTTTGAGAATGATGTTTAACGAGTTGTGTTTGTCATTTTAAAATTCTGGCATATAATTTTTTAAAATTTTCCTAGGTGTTTTAGCATGTTTTAAAATATTTTTGAAATCGAGTTCGAGCTTAAACTCGAGTTTTATGTAAACGAGCTTGATTTCGAGTTCGAAAACGAGTTTAAAAATCATTTTTATTCGAGTTCGAGTATAGTTTTATTCGAGTTCGAGCTACGTTAGCTCGTTTACATAAACGAGCGGCTCGACGAGCCAAGCTCGAGCTCGTCGAGCTTAAATCGAGCCGAGTTCGAACAAGATTTTTTAAAGCTCGACGAGTATCGAGCCGAGTTCGAACAACTAAATAAACGATCGAGCCGAGCTCGAACAGAGCCATACTCGGCTCGGCTCGGCTCGATTGCACCCCTACTTATACCATTATATACGATTAAGATTTATGACTATTAAGTATATGTTGAATACTTAAAACTTAAGTTCTCTCTTAATCCTCTTTTCTCTCTCACTTTGATATTAGCTATTTCTCATAAAATATATATCAATACATTGATAATTACAAAAAATAAAATCATATTTACATAAATATGTATATATGTATATATATATTTGTATGTATATATAAATATATATAGTATTAACATCAAATTATATATATTTGTATATATGTATATACACATACATATATATATAAATATATAAACATCTAATGCCACCATCTTGACCACTTAGACGACGCCTAAGCAGTTGCCTTATCACCTAAGCAAATTTGGCACCCTTTAACTCTTTAGGTGTCTTGTCACCTTGACAAATGACAACTATAAAAAGACCCAAACCCTATTGCAGTATAGGCGATGGGTCTTCTTTTCTTATAAGGTTGAGCAGTTGTAAATTTCTTTTCTTACTTTCTCATGTCTACATTGCTCAACCATAGTTCCCAATTATCAGATCTAATTCTCCAAAAAAACGCAAAAAATTTGCATACATAACTGTTTTGAGGAAAAAATTCTTGCATCCAAGGTGCATGATTCATTTTGAGACTATTCAGAAATAGTTTAGAAGTACAACTCATAGATTGTAGAATCGGCCAATCCAGATCGGAATCGGCCAATTCTTGGATCGGATCAGTACCCACCAATCCGATTTCGGACGGAACTACCAATCTGGCTAGGTCTCCCGATTGGATCGGTCGGAATCGACCATATCAGTCAATCCTCAATTGATCTAGGTGGATCGATCTGCACCGATTTCCTAGAACCCGGAAGGGTCTAGAATCAGATCAATTCAAAACCCAATTTCGGACCATTTTTCAGTCTGATCCTCCCCTCCGATTCCCTAGAACCCGGAAGGGTCTAAAATCGGATCAATTCAAAACCCGATTTTGGACCATTTTTCGGTCCGATCCCCCCAATAAGGGGGAGATCAGACCGATTTTCCCTTCACACCCCCCATTCTCACTTCTCCCCCTCCCCTTCATCGTCTAGGGCTCCCCTTGGACCCCTCCCCCCAACAATCCACCTTAAACAGTGGCCAATCCCCTAAACAGGTAAATTTGAGGGAGAGGGGGGTTACGATCCCTTCTTCCTCCTCCCCTTTACCAACATAAAAAAAAATCCTTCGAGGGGCATTGCCCCCCTGATACCCCAACAACGGGTGCTGCCCCCTTGACCCCATTGACCTGACCGCGCAAGTCGATCCGCGACTACTCTGCGCCCTGCTGACAATAGTGTAAACATATTAATATATTTCGCTATCACTTGTACAATCACATATATAGAAAATTCATAATCATAAATATATTATATACTTAAATTTACATGAAGATCTATTTTAACTCTCTTCTCTCTCTTATATGAAAGTCTATACTTATATGACAGTTTCTTTAAAGGAACTTACTTTGTATGGCATTGTTTGATAGAATGTCATCCATATTATTTTTTATTTTTTTATTTTTATTTATTCCTATGATTTTTCCTTACTTTTTCTGATTTTTTAAAAAAAAATTATGATTTAAAAAAATAAAAATTTTTGCCCGATCTAGACCGATCCGGGATCACTCTTTCTTCCGGAGGATTGGCCGATCCGGACCGATCCGATCCCAATCCCATGATCCTTGGTACAACTAGAAAATCAATGACAAAATTCTCTACATGAAAAAATATTGATGGCCCACTTGAAAGTATCCTCCACAGATAAACATAACAGGACTGTGTTACTTTGGAGAAAATCAAATACCAAATGTACCATCATATCCGTGTACGTGCTTGATAGCATGCATCAGAGGTTTCCTCGTGAGAAATGTAATAACACACAGCGAGTAATAAAGAATAGCCATTACCCAAGAGTTTATGCTACGAAACTAAATTAGCATGATATTAAGATAGAAAACAACAAAATAAAAAATGCAAAAGATAGGCACTTTGGCTTTTTTTTCTTTTTGAAGTGCGTAATTTTCTTCCAAAACCAACAAGATAGGTGTTCTTGCTGACATCTGGATATAGTTAGTAAGACAGAATAGTATTGCACGATCCAGGTTAGAGGCAGTAAGACATTAACAAACACACGCAAGAAAAACGGAGATAAAACTTGCGCTCTTATCAACCAGGCAAATATAAATGTTGCATCTCCGTTCTCCATTGCAAGAAGAGATATTGCTAAGCCAGCCAAAACCATAAATGTGATAACTCGACTAAGAGCAAAGTGACAGTGAAGATGGAGCAGACGTACCCGTAAGAAGAGAACCAAAGCCGTTTCACAGTATCCCAGCAACAACCCAGCAGCGACTACAACTCAAATCCCAAAGCCAAAGAACTTCTTCGCTCCTCAAGAAAGCTCCCTCCAGCTCAACCTCCTGCTAATAGGGCTTTCCTGTATTGAAGCACAAATGAGGACGAGGGGTGTTGACTTGCCTTCTCGATATTGATCGAGGAGAGGGACCATGCAACGCCGTGAAGTAGCCAGGACCGAGGAAGAGTATCGCGGCCTGCCGCGTTTGCGGTGAAGAAGCTACGGGAGAAGTAAACCAGGCACTATGAGCCGCGGCGAGGAAACCCTACGCGGTTCGTTCGTAGAATCGCAAGAGAATACCGAGGATGGAGGCCCGGGATCGTGTTCTAGCCCGAAATCCAACCAGCTACGTCCGGCGCGGTTCTCTTGCCTGACGGGAGGTGGATCGGGCGTAACTAAGTGGGCACGAAGCGGTTTAAACGGAGAAATTAAATTTAACCAACTCATTCCGTTCAGTTTAGTACGATTTAGAGTTCTTTTCGATTTGATTCGATCTGAAAAATCATCTAACTGACTTAAACCAAATCAAATCATTTAAACTACTTAATTAAAAAAATATAAAAATTTATTATAGTATTAAGAAAATATTTTTTATAAATTTATAATAAAATAATATTTATTTACATTATTTTTAACTTAAAAATAGTATATATGTGTAAAAAATAATTAATTTAAATATTTTTTTATTTTCGATTTAAACTGAACCAAACCAAATTGATTCGATTTGGTTCGGTTCAGTTTGAAAGGGTGATTCGGTTTGATTTGGCTTGAATTGGTTTGAAAAAAAAATGGTCCAAACCGAACGGTACCCACCCCTAGACGTAAGAGTTGTAAATCGGTTATGTTCACTAGTTCTATGGGAGTTGAGATGTTTCGCTTTGAATTTCTTCCAAATTAGATTTCAATCATAATAGAGACAAAAATTAATATTTTTCTAAGAATTATGGAACCCATAATAGAGACTATGAACATAGTCTTTTCCTATTTTTTATAATGATAAGGGATTTTCTAAGAAGTTGTTTTTAAATAATTCTTTTAAATCTACTATTGTCATTTGTAATAATAATTTTTTAAGATCAAATTTTTCTATTTCAATTTTTTCATTTTAATTTTTGAGGTAATTTTCTTGATATGTTTTTATATTTCTAAATATAGTTATTCAATGATTACATGGACTTTTTAATCTTAATAAAATAGGTGCTTGTATATATACTTTGAATTGAGATATAAAATCATTTGCAACCGAAAGACTCATAGTAATATCTTGCAATTCTGAACAAAATTAAATATAGACATGGTAATCGATTATTAGAATGAGATTAGTGTCCCAATTTGATATCTCACCTTGCAGATCTCAAAACCATGGTGTTAAAATTGAACGTTTCAAGAATCTTAGTCTTACTGTAACAACTGGTCACGAGTCACGTCGGATCGATTGTCAATTTCAAAACCGATGCGCGTTGACACTTTATATTAATGCATATCATTCCTTGGTTTGTTCCAAGAGCTTGTCTCAGAATTGCTAGATATTAACGGTCAAACATAATTAAAGAATGCTTGACATCTGCATATTTTAAATTTTATTTTATTTAAATTCAAGTTAATAAATATATATATAATTAATAATTTGTTTTAATTTGTTTTTAAACTTTATTTTTATTAATTTGGCAATTTATATATCATAATTTATGAATTATTTAAATTTAAATCAATTAATTTTATTTCTAGATAACGGATCAGGAATGACTCTAAGCAAAGAAAGAATATTACCACAACAGTTAGTAACAAATGTATCAAGCAAAACTAACATAGATATTGCTACTCAAACACATATAATGAATAAAAGAAATACAAAATCTTAAAAAAAATTTAGAAAAATATATTGTTAAAATCAATATGGTATATGTTAGCTCAATCATTTCAAACGATTTTATCTCTCAATTCAAAGTTTACATTCAGACACCAATATTATTAAGATTTAAAAGCCCTTGTAATCATTGGATTACAATATTCAGAAGTACAAAAGTATTTCATAGAAAATTACATATTCATCGGACACGTAGCCAACGCGGTGATGAGCAAATAAGATTAAAACTTCAAACAAAAAATTTTGATCCGAAAAAACCCTTTTATAGATTCTCTTTCTTGTAATCTTCCATTATTTTTTGTAAAAGATATTCTTAGTTTATCAGTTATCAATAAAGGTTTTTTTAATTACATCTATATCATAGAATATGAGATTTCTATTTCTTCAATAGTTATGGGGTGTTTGTGTAATGTTTTGATTTTTTTATTATTTTATTATTATAATTTGAATATTTAAATTAGATTATATATTTTAATTATATTTTACTCTCCCGATCAGATTCGACTTCCCCTCTCCCGATCGAACTCTACCTCTCTCCGCTCATCCCGAACGGACCCTCCCTCCCCCCCCCTCTATTTGTTCCTCGCGCCGACGCTCCCACCTTGCACCTTCCCTCTTCTCTCCCGCGAGCGCACACAGCAGCGCCTCCTTCTCCTTCTCTGCCGCGAGCGTGCGCAGCCGGCCCCCCCTCCTTCTCCTTCCTTCTTCTTCCTCTTCTCTCCTGCCCGCGCACACCCGGATGCCGCCGGCCCCCAGCAGCGACCGCACCTCGCCACCCTACGCCGGCGCCATCCCGGCCACCCTCGGCCGCCGCACGACGCCGCCCTCGCACCTTCCCCGCGCGCCGCCGTGTCACCCCGCCGCGACCGTCGTCGCCCCCGGTTGCCGCCGCCGGGCCGGCGTCTCCCTCGCGCCGTCGCCGCCGCCGTCCGCGGCCGCCCACCCCCGGGACACCCCGGGACAGACGCCCGCAATCGGCCGGCCGCCGCCGCCCGCGACGCCGCCGGCCGCCCTCCGCCGTCGCCGGCCACACCCGGCCCCCACCGCCGCCGCTCGACGCTCTCTCCGCCGTCGCCGCCGCCCGGCGCCAAGCTCCGCCTCCAGCCCGCCGTTCGGCGCCGGCCGCCCGCCACCCTCCGCGCATACGCCCGCGCGTGCGCCCCCCCCGTGCGCCACCGGTGCGCCAACCGCCCCCCCTCCGTGGTCTCTCTCTCCTCTCTCATATCTCTCTCCTATCTATCTCTCCCTCTATCGCATATATATCTCTCTCTCTCCTCAATCTATTTCATTTTATTTAAACATCATCTCTTTTCTAATCTTTATTTAATTATTTTGACAGATTATTAACCGGTTCTTCTTGGATTTTTTAAATTAATTCGTCGTCGATCAGGTAGGCATCTCAACTATCCCTTATCATTTTAATATATTAATTAAGCTATTAAAAATATGATTAGTCAATTTTGGTTAGAAAAATATATTTAGTTAGTTAGATGGGTTAGTTGTGTGCTTGATTTCAATTAGAAGTTAATTTAGGTATTTTTACTTAGATGGTTATAAATAATACCATGTTTAGATAGTTTGAGTGCATTTAATTATGTAATTTAAATTGTAGCATGTCATGATCTTATATACCTATGTATATTCTGATTTAAGCTATGAACTAACCATAATTGTTAAGAGTTAACTAGTAAGAAATATATAGTTGATTTAGTATGTAATTAACCTAATATTACTAATTGTATATTAAATCTTAGTAGAATGCATGATTTAGAATAGTGCATTGCCTTATTAGTTATGTAATAGATTGGTTAGTCATGCATGTAAGTGTAGATGTCTTTTTAATTATGTCATTGCATAGGGTTGCATATAGTTGTATTTTATGTCGGTTTGGATTAATTGGTGTATGTCTGAGTAATATATGCTTTCAGCTTGTGAGAGGTAGTTGATGCAATGTGTTGCATTTTGTAATGTGATTTGCACTTCACCGACTATGATAGTGGCCCGTAAGGGCGGCGGCAAAGTTAGAACAAATCGGAGCATCCTTCGATCCCGGATACCGCGGTTCATCCTAAGTACACCCCTGCCTAGGTGTACTATGGGATTTAGCTTACTATATGTTACATTCTACTATATGGTAAAATCTGGTGTTAGTCCTGGAACATAGCTACAATGTCCAAGTGAAGCGTGTATTTTACTCAGACAAACAGTTTAGTGTTGTTTATGTTATGACATGTAGATTAGTGAGCTATCGCATTTAATTCATCTTTTATCATAGGTCTTTGTGGTAGGTGCATATAGAGTTGTATTAGTATGCATTTGGTGAATCATGTTAATCAATGCAATGGGTAGAAAAGCATCTTATTTAATTAATTGAATCTTGATAATTAGCTTTACTTATAGTTGTTATAATCTGATTTTGTTGGGGTTTATATCTTTATTATCAGTAGGACTTGTCTAATATAGTGGGCTAGTTGGGTGTAAGTCCTACTGGGTCTGTGTGACTCACCCTTTCCAATCTTTAATATTTTTCAGGATTACAGGTTTAGCGCAGCAGAAGCGTAGTGGTGCTTTGGAATTGGAAGAGTTAATTAATTATTTGTTCAATGTGGGTATTAAGTTGTAATTTCTTGGAGACAATTTGGATAGAATTATTGGAGTTATTTATTGGAATTCAATATTAAATCTTGCTTTGCCCCAAACCGATATATTTCAAGGGTTACGACGCCGGATTATCTTCCGCTGTGCATGTTAAAAATCCGGGTCGTGACAGTTTGGTTGCATGATAATTTTTTGTACACTTTCATGATAAAAAATTGTATTAAAATAAAAAGTGAACCAACTCATGACATAAAATTATCATGTTTGGAGGGATGTGATTACAAAAAAGAGTAACTACCACACATGACCAAACAAAGTGGGGAACCATAAGAAAAAAGAAAGAGATGAGACCCTCTTTTTTGTTTAAGAAGATAATCACTTTTAAAATATAAAATTGTCATGGTTACCAAACACCTCTTTTAACAAGTTTTCTTACAATTTTTAAAAATTAAAACAAAAACCTTCATTATCATGCAACCAAACACCCCATTAGTTTATGAATTTTTCCTACTTGTTGAAATATTGTGGGTAAGGTAATAATTTCTAATATTACTTCAAGCATAACTAACCATTTAGGTTATTGAATAGAGCATGCTTTCTTCTTCCATAATTTTTTTTTAAATCTTGTACTAATGATAATACTTTATTTATATTTTTTATTTTTAAGTAACATGCCAAAAATTTGCATTTACATGAAACATTAGTTTTTGATAACTTAGATTTCTTTAAATTATTAATATTGCATTTTTTTCTATTGGGTATTATGTTATCTGACAGAACTAATTCTATTGGAGTGTCTATTCCTTCTCTAAATGTTGCTTTTATCATAATTTGTATAGTTACTATATATATACAACCAAAATTTTCACCTTCTTTTATTTCTCTTATTTTTTGTTGTGTCTTGTTTAGTAATTAATGGAATATTAATTCTATTGTTGACATATTTTACGTCCATTGGTAATTCTTTCTTTGTTATTTCGTTGTATCTCAATTTTGATATTAGGTTATTTTCAACTCCACTATCTTTTGATAAACTTAAATATCTTTTTCTAATAGCATCATAAAATTTTATTTCTATAATTAATTCTTGGGAATAATTTCTTTCTTCTTCTTCTATTTCTATGATTAATTCTTTATCTTTAGTACTCAATTCAGAATTAGTATTCATCTTCTAAATCAGAGGTTATTTTGTAATAGCTTAATTTACTGTCTAACTCTGAATTAGAATTTATAGGTGTTAAATTTTCTATTATCTACTAGAATTGTTTATGATTTACTTTTTTCTATAGACATTGATTTGCATAGTGTCTATGATTCTGACATATAAAACATTTGCATTCTTTAGTTTTCTTAGTTGATGATTTTTCTTTTAAATATTTTTTAATATATTGGTTTCTGTGATTTTTTAAGATATCTAATTTTATATCCTTTTTTACATTTTCAAAAATTTTATTTCTAGGATCTTCACATCCTATGTCTATAGGATAGGGTATATTTTGACAACATAATTTTTGTTGTTTCTCTAAATATCTTAATCTCTTGGATTGTTTCATTAACCTTGCTTCATAGCAATAATCAAAAATTTCCTTTTTTGTAAATACTGTTCAGGCTCTTAATGTGTCCATTCTTTTTCTTGCAAAATTTTCTATTGGATTTTTACTTATAGACATCTGCATCTTGATCCACATTTTAAAATATTCTTGATAGTCTATCCATAATTTTGAACCACATAGTTCTGGTATTTTTGAAAAATATAATCCAATATATGGGTTTGATTGATTTTTATCAAATAATTTATAATAATACTTTTAAAATATAAAATTATATTGTTCTAACTGACTTATAGCACATAATCTCAAGTTTACCATAAGAGTGTGATATTTATCTTTTTCTATAACTTTTTCTACATTTTTTTGAAGTTACGAGTTTTCTCTTAAGAAATGTCTTTTTAATGCATTTTTATAATTATTGATTACTCCTGAAATTGTTGTACTATCACCTGCTATTAATATTTTGTCTTCTTTTAATAACCTTGCCATCAATCTTCAATTATTCCTTTAAATGTTGTGTATAAATTTTATTGTTATTGGTACATCATATCTTTTATATTGAGCAGCTGCATATGTTTCTTTAGCCAAAGTATTAAAAGTTTCATATATATCTATAGCAATATCTATTTCTAAAAATATTATATTTTCTTGAATGGTTTATATTGTCTTTCTCCTATTCTAAATTTAAATCTGTCTTGAGGTTTTTTCTTAATTCATATTCTGTTTGACATTTGTTTCTATGTCTTAAACTATCTTATGTTTCAAAAGTTTCCTCTATTATTTTTGGTTTAGGTTCTTTAGATCCTAAAGCTTTTGTTACAATCATTTTTAAATTTTCCTCATCATCTTCTAGTTGTAGTTGGGTTACTCTTCTTTCTATTTCATCTAGAACACTAAATGAAGTTTCTAAAAATCTATTTTTCAACTGTTCTATCTCATATTGTTTAAACATAGCTAGGTCAATAACATTGGATTTTTCTAGTTGTTTTGGTTCTGTAACAGGCCAGGCTATTAAATGTTGTTTTGAACTATATTCTATATTTTTTGTATTTCTACAATCATTTCTTAAATTTTTTCAAAGTTTTTATCTATTGTAGGTTGAAGTTCTATGATTAGTTTCTTATAGCTCATGATTCATTCAGTACATTGCATTATTTTACCAAATTTTTCTACTCCAAAGCTATTCTTCTTCTTGGCGGAGGTCCTAGTTTCTAGCATATATATTGAATTGAATTATGAGTTATTTTGATTTGTGTTTTAGTTCATTGGCTCTGATACCAATTCGGGGTTTTGACCCAGATTTTTTGAAGGTTGTAGAAGAAATCGTATAGAGAACTATCATGATTTAAACAAAATCAATAACTATCGTTAAATATCAAAGGAAGAATTAGATTTTTTAGGAAGACTAACTACATAGTATCTTTTATGTAAAGACATGAAAACATGATAATATCAAGTATCTATCTGAGTCTTTATCCCTGCCTAATAGCATACTATTAAGGGTCCATCACATCTTCTGCTCTCACTTATCATCTCAACCCAAATTACAAATTTGGTATGTCAGGCAGCATTACTCCTGGCTTTCTGAGTCTACTTTTTCACTCCAAGGATCTTTTGATACCAAAGGAGATCCTAACAGACAAAATTGTCTTAACCCATCGGAGTATCCTTTCTCCTTCTTGGGTTTTTCATAACGAGATGAACAACATAAAACATCATGACCAAGATAGAGATTCAAAATAACATCTTATATTATCAAGGATAAAATAGTACAATAGATACTTGAACAAAAGAAAATTTATATTATGTCTTCACACACGTAGATACATAGTAGTAGTCTCCCTAGAGAGACTTTTCACTCCATTTTTACAGAAAACTCATTTTCTTGAGGTGGATACTCTTTTCTACTTCTAAACAACTCTCAAGAAACTCTAAAAAAAACACTTAGTTATCGAAGCCTTAATGCTTGCTAGAGTCCTTCCTCTTCCACTTCCGATGTTCTTTGAGCTTGGGGGTGCTCCTCTTCTTATAGCTTTGTGTCTTTACTCCAGAGTCTTCTAAAGGTGCCTTGTTGTCCACAATTTCGGCTAGAAGATGCCTTATTGATAAGGTTCTTGATAAGATTAAACCTTCTTGTGCCATCTATCCTCTATGAGATTTTTCTTGACAGGTGTCCATCTATCAATTTTTATTATGAGGTCATTGCTTACCTCATACTTCTTTTAGATTTTAGCTATGACTTCAACCATGACTTCATGTTTTCAGATAATTATTATATCTTCATCTTCTTCAAAATATGTAGGGCAGATATTTTTGTCATGTTATAAAAATCTGCATTATTCTTTCCGGCATTATGTTCTGCTTCTAATTCTGCTTGAAGAGATGTTCTCCATGAATTTTTCTAAAGCTTTTACAGTTTGCTCATTTGATTTTTTTTTCCTATGGAGACTATAAGACAATTTTTACTTTGGTAGTGCAACCATGTTCGTCCATACTTTAGCATTTTTTTAGTATTCTAGACTAAAACTTTTAGTCACAGTGCTCTTCTATAACTGATTGCTTCAGGTGTTATTCCTAGATACTCTTTTCTTTGCGCAAGGTTTATCACTTTATTATAATTTTTGGTTATGATACTGAACTGAATAATATATACTGCCTCATTGTATTTCTTTTCTTCAAAATCTGGACTGGCGCTGAAAAAGTTCATGAAGACAATTGAATCCTTTTGAACCAATGGGTTGTATTTGAAGCATTCTCCGGTGGAGTTTTGAACATGTTTTGGAAGGAGTGCAATCTCTTCCATCCTTGGGCTTTAATATATAGTAGTTATTGCTCCATGCTAGACAATATCTCGAACTAAAATTAGAGAAATTCTTTGAAGAAGATGTAATATTGGATATATTCCTGAATGATCAAGATATATGGTGATCGATGGTTCAAGTGAATATAAGGTCTTGAAGAAAGAAATATATTGTTCATAGAAAACTAAGCTTTCATCAATCAGTTCTTGATGATTTGGTTTTAGACTGGAAAAAGCTTTCTTCGTTTCAAGGGTCTGTGGCTGAAATCTTTGGACAACTTGAAAGGAAGATAATGGAAAAGAAAATGGTGGTGTTGATGAAGAATTCTTGTCAGATGAATCTGACTATACTTTTGAGGGTTGATCCTCATTTATTTTTGAGGTTGAAATCTCAAATACTGTCGAGGTTTGAGCCCCGTCCAACTTTGAAGCTAAAGTTTCTATACTTTGTTCCTTGGGAGGAACTAGACTTTTACCTGTCTCTACATACTTGCTCTTGTTCTAGATAAAGTTTGATATTTCTTCCTACAATCCTCATATGCTACCCTGCAGATCTATTTCTCTTAGTATACTATTTTCTATTCTAGTCTTTATCATTTCAACTGATTTTACAAGATTTCCCATTTCTCTTTAAAACTCAACTTTTCTTCAGTTGCACTTCTGCTTCCTTTAAGATCTTTCTAACTCTTTTACTTACCTCTTCTAGAGTCATTGTTGCCAATCTTGAGATAAACTAAATGTAGTGTTGGGAATCGGTCCAATCGGATTGGCATAGCTAAAAATTTTCGATTCCTCGTATATCATTGTCTTGGTCTCAATTGAAACCGAATGATGTCACCAAAATCGGTATTCGAATCAATTTTGAACGCATACCTTTGTGTGATTCAAACAATCTCTATAGATCGGAGAAAATCGAGCGTTCTTACACTCTCCAAGCCGCTCAAGCGTGTGGCTTCAAGTCGTATCCACACAAACCACCTCCAAAGTCGAGTTCTCCTTTACGCCGGCGTTGACCACTCATCCCAAATGGAACTACACCATCGAATGGTGGTTGTTGGAGTGGAAGACGGTGAAGGAGGGTGGCTGGCGCGTTGAGAGCTTTATTGGCTTGATAGGGTTTGTGCACTCATCGCTATTATTTAAAGAATTCAGAGCTTTTCACAAAAACCTCTCATTGTTCTATAAATTAACCCAAGCTCCCAAACTTATGGATTAGTCCTTATGTGTGTAAGCTCCTAGGCCTAAGAGTCCATTTGGTTGAGGCCTAATTAAACGAACAACATTTTTTAAATTAAATCTATTATCTCATAATAAATTTAACAGTCTACTGATCATAAAAGGGACAAACCACATCCTATGATCCCAAATGGCTTTGAGGATGAACTCCTCTCCAAAGAGCCTTTCCATCATCGGTTACCATACGAATATAAATCTTCGTTCATCCAATGTCCCAGTTGGATAGGAGTACGGCATTGACAATCAACTCCTAAATAGATCAACATTATGAAACCTTGTACTCGTAATTGGATCAATTATAAAACTCTTTTCCAATTATCCTATCTACCTTGGCCAAGAATTTAGAGTACTATTTATAGGACATTCTCTCTCTCTCCTACTGAGAGTGGATGATCCCCTATTGTCTACTCAATTATCTCTACCGAATTTTCCATATACCCAATCTATTAACTATACAGGACCACAATACAAAGTGATACATAATTCAATAGTCAAAGTACATGGTACGCTCGACAAAACATCTTTGTCAACTCAAGTCAAAGATCCAACCATGCAACCGTATGATAGAATACCCTGATCGACAATTTGGTAAGATACCATTCAGGGATTCTATAATGGTCAGTTCAGTGAACTCATTTCTCTAATGAGCACTTGTACATGTATCTTAGTGTCCCCACACCGATGACCAATGAGATCGGTCATTCTCATCATATGAGAATATATCATATACACTAGTCTTATCAGATCCTTGATGTCATATCTCAAGGATCCTACGTCTAGGAACATTTAGATCACATGCTTATAGATGATTGATTTCATTATCATGATCTCATTATCATGATTCAATCATCATTGCATGCAACATAAGACTTCATTACGATAGACACATCTATATAGTACAAGTAAAAAAGAAAATGTCATTAATATTGAATAAGATATTATAAGAAATGTAAAATAATATCACATATGATTGGCTTGTAGGACATACATTTCTATTAATCAGTACCTTTGATAACTTCAATATCAAAATCAAACTCAATAAAATAACTTTGTCATCTAAGTATTCATTTATTTTCTAGTAATACTAGGTAGTTATTTTTTATAAAAGCTTTTACTTTAGTGTTATCAGTTCTTAATAAGAATTTTTTAGTTAGTAGAAAATAAACAAATTTCTTTATTCTTTTTTTTTGCTACCAAAAGTGCTTTTCCATCTATACGATAATTATGTTCAGTGGAAGTAAAAGTACTAGATGTATATCTGCATACTTTTTCTTATTTTTCTATTCTATTTTTAAGAACTACTCCCCAGTAATATTCTGAGGCATTAGTCTCAAAAATTAAGAAATCTTCTTCTAATGGCATTTTGAGTCTTGGTATTTTTTTATATTTATCTTTTATTATTTGAACCTTTTTTATAAATTCATTTGTTCATACAAATGGTATATTTTTTAAGGAGTTTTCGTAGTGGACTTTTTTGTTTAGAGTAGTTTTCTATGAATTTTTCTACACAGTTTAGACATCTAAGAAATTTTTTAGTTGTTTGTTATCAGTTAATTCATCAGGGAATTGATTTTTTTATATATATGGGGTTGCATTTCTATTCTTGTAGAATCTATTGTTAATCCTTAAACTTCTATCATTTCTTTTCCTAATTCAATTTTCTTTTTAAATAAACCTTTTCGACTTCTTTACATTTATTGGTGAATATTTTTAAATGTTCTTCATGTTCTTTTTAAGAATTTGAACATATTAGTACATCATCTACATATAGTAGGCAAAACTTATTTAAACATTTAAATTTTTTATCCATTCTTCTTTGGAATATCTAGAGTGCATTTTATTATCCAAATGGCATTACTAGCCATTCATAATGTCCTTGTGGTGTACTAAATGTTGTTAATAATATTGATTCTTCATCTAATTTTATTTGTCAAAATCCTGATTTGCAATAAATTTTGAAAAATATCTTTCTTCTCTTGTAAGATTTATCAAGGTTTCTTTGTGTGGTAAAAAATATCCATTGGAAATTATATAATCATTTAACTGTTTATAGTTTACTACCATTTTGTCTTTTCCTTTTTCTATTTCACTGTGGTTTTTAACCATAAAGGCTGGGCACCTATGTGGCCTTTTTGATTTTTCTATTATATTTATTTTTAATAATTCTTCTATCTATACCTTAAATTCTTTTATATCGTGTGGATTATATCTCATTGGTTTAACTCTTATAATTTTATTTTTATCTTTTAATTCTATGTGTGCATAATCTCTACTTACTTACTAGAATGCTATGCGGTTTTCAAAGAAATTACTTTTGAATAATTGTTCAAGTTCAGAAGTAGTTAATTGTAATAAGAGTTTTTTCGGTCAAATTTTTTGTTTGAAGTTTTATGGGGTGTTTGGTTGCATGATAATAAGAGTTTTTGTTTTAATTTTTAAAAATTGTAAGAAAATTTGTTAAAAAAGTGTTTGGTAACCATGACAATTTTATGTTTTAAAAGTGATTTTCTTGTGGTCCCCCACTTTGTTTGGTAATGTGTGGTAGTTACTCTTTTTTGTAATCACATCCCTCCAAACATGATAATTTTATGTCATGAGTTGGTTCACTTTTTATTTTAATACAATTTTTTATCATGAAAGTGTACACAAAATTATCATGTAACCAAACACCCCATTAATTTTATTTTCTCATCACCATGCTGGCTACATGCCCAATGAGTAGGTAATTTTCTTTGAAATGCTTTTGTACTTTTGAGTATTGTAATCCAATGATTACAAGGCTTTTAAATCTTAATAATATTGGTGTTTGAATGAAAACTTTGAATTGAGAGATAAAATCATTTGAATTGATTGAGCTAACATGTACCATATTGATTTTAATAATATGTTTTCCTAAAAGAATTTTAAGCTTTTGTATTCATTTATTCATTATATGTGTTTGACCAGCAATATCTATGCCAATTTTACTTGGTACATTTGATACTAACTCTTGTGGTAATATTCTTTCTTTACTTAAAGTCATTCTTAATCCATTCTCTATAAATGCAAATACATATTCTACTTTGTAATTTTATTTTAATATTCCTATTGGAATATATATATTGTTTGAACTTGTCATCTAAATAATATTATTTTTTCCTCATAAGTGTGTTTAGAATGGTTTCATTTTTGTTAGGAAGTGTGTTTCTAATAGTATCTCATGGTCTTGCCAACTATAATTTTCATATACTTTTAATGGTAAATTAAATGTATAATTCTATATTTTTAATTGTACTATAGTTTCATAATGTATTTCACTTACTTTTCCTTTGAAGTTTCTATATACATATAGTTTATCTATTTTTCTCTTCGAAAGATTGTTTTGCCATTTTTTCTATTATAAAATCTATAAAGGCCCCTGTATCTATTGGAATTTGTGTATCTCTCAATTCTATTCCATCATCATACTTCCTCTCAGTGTATATATTGTTAATTGTGAATCTATTTTTTTTTCTAAAGTTGATCTTATGGATTCTAATCCTTGTAATCTTCTATTATTTATTGTAAGAGATAGTCTTGATTCATCATGTATTAATAAAGGATTTTTAGTTATATCTGTATCATAGAAATTTGGGATTTCTTCAATAGTTAGTTTATGAATTTTTCTTACTTGTTGAAATATTGTGGGTAAGGTAATAAATTCTGAGTTTTTGAAAATATCACTACGATGAGTGTTACTTAAAAGCATTACTAACTAGATGAGTTATTGAATACGGTATATTTTCTTCTTACATAATTTTTTTGCTTTTAAAATCTTGTACTAATAATAATACATGATTTATATTTTTATTTTTAAGTGATATGCCAAATTTTGGATTTACATGAAATATTAGTTTTTGATAACTTAGATTTCTTTGAATTATTCCTAATATTGCATCGTTTCTATTGGGTATTCTCTTATCTAACAGAACTAATTCTATTAGAGTGTCTATTCCATCTCTAAAAGTGTTTTCATCATAATTTGTATAGTTCCTATATGTATCCAACCATTTTTTTTCACATTCTTTTATTTCTCTTTTTCTTTGTTGAATGTCTTGTTTAGTAGTTAATAAAATATTAATTCTACTGTTGACATATTTTACATCCATTAATAATTCTTTCTTTGTTATTCCATAATATTGTATATGTTTTTTTAAAATTTTGATATTAGGCTATTTTTAAATCCACTATCTTTTAATAAACTTAAATCTCTTTTTCTGATAGCATCAAAAAGTTTTCTTTCTCTAATTATTTCCTGAGAATAATTTATTTTCATCTTCTTTTGTTGTTATGATTAATTCTTTATCTTTAGCACTCAATTCAAAATAAGTATTCATCTCCTGAGTCAGAGGTTATTTCGTAATAGCTTAATTCACTAACTCTGAATCAAAATTTACTTGTGTTAAATTTTCTATTATCTGCTAGAATTGTTTATGATTTACTCTTTTCTATGGACATAGTGTCTAGGTTCTAATAAATAAAACATTTGCATTCTTTAGTTTTTTCAGCCAATGATTTTCTTTTAAATATTTTCTTATATTTTGGTTTGTGTTCTTTTAAGATATCTATCTTTATATCTTTTTTATATTTTTATATTTGTTATTTTTAGGATATTCACAACCTTTGTCTATATGATAGGGTATATTTTGACAACATAAATTTTTTTGTTTATCTAATTATCTTAATCTCTTGAATTGTTTCATTAACCTTGCTTCATAGCAATAAAAAAATTTGCTTATAATTCAATAATTAAAGATTATGGTCATATAGAGCTAAATGATAAAAAGAAAATTGTCGGTCGAACGTAGCTCGATTGGCGCACTCCCTGCTCTTGGGGGAGCAAGGACGGGGTTCGACTCCCGACTGCAGTCGGGCCACCCCCTAAGGGGGTGGATCCTGTGGGGCTCGAGCTGAGCTCAATCCCTCGCCGTGCACTGTGCTGTGCGCACTTCCGGCCGTTGCATCATGTGACTAAAAAAAGATAAAAATAAAATTATAAGAGTTAAACCTATATAGCTTGCAAGATATAGAAGAATTCAAAATAAAATTAATAAAAATGAATATAATACAAAAATAAAAAAATCCTAGACTCTTAGTAACCCAACTTTTATGGTACGAAACTATAATGAAAGAAAAAGAAGAAAAACTAGAATGGTAGTTAATTATAAATATTTAAATGATCATACATTTTTATAAATATTTTTTACCACACCAAGAAGTTTTACTAAACCTCACTAGAAGAATAAGATATTTTCAAATTTTGATTGTAAGTCAGGGTTCTGACAAATTCGATTAGATGAAGAATCTATACCCTTAACAACATTTAGTACACCACAAGGACATTATGAATGGCTTGTAATGCCATTTGGATTAAAAAGTGCACTTTAAATATTTCAAAGAATGGATAGAACATTCGAATATCTAAATAAATTATGTCTAGTATATGTTGGTGATGTATTGATATGTTCAAATTCCTGAAAAGAGCACAAAGAACATTTAAAGATATGTTCTGATAAATGTAAAGAAGCATGTATTGTATTATCTAAAAAAACAAAACTGGAAAAAGAAAAAATAGAATTTTAAGGATTAACAATAAACTCTTCAGAAATAGAAATGCAACTGTACATATGTGAAAAAACAAATCAATTTCCAAATGAACTAACTATCAAAACTATGTAAAAGTTAAACAATGTAGAAGCATTCTTAGAAAATTGTTCGAAAGTAAGAAGTCCACTGTTCGAACCTCGCGATTTCTTGGTCGTTTGTTTTGATCTCTTTGTATTTTTTATATTGTTAATCTTTTGTGAAAAATTATTTGAGGGATAAAATAAAATATTTGTACCGTGCGGGTGCGATGACCTTTTCCCTCGCTTATCCTTTTGGCGCGAAAGTCTCCAACAATGGTGACGACAAGGTTCCCGCCCTGCCTCTTTCAGTATTAAAATAATTTGATGATTATTAGGGTCATAATAAATAATATGGCGAGGTTATGGTGTGGGTTCTTTAAATTATGATTTGACCTCTCCCCATCAATCCACGAATGGATTCGAAGTCAATTACACTGAGCGGCGGCTCAATAACCCCTGATTAACTGCCATGGTAACACGTTTACAAGACGGGACAAATGCAAGGAAAAATATGTATATATATATTTTTGATTCTAAATAATGAAAGAACAAGCAGGAGTATCAACATTGCCTCTCCTCTCCCATTATCTCTTTTTCATTTCTCCTTTCTACTTCCCTCCTTTTTTTGGGACTAGATCCGGGGGCTAGAAGATGGCATCTGCCTTGGGTCTAGCCTCACGACTTCTTCTTTTTTGATCAATTGCTTTTTGGTTCCACATCCAACAAGCGGTATTTTCCCGATCGCTGATTAATCGACTTGCTAGGCCTTAGACATTGTCACCCACAACCCGACAATTCCTTGTAGGGATTGGCCGGATTGATGGGCGTTGGAGATTTTCATCAATTATCCAGTATTTCCCGATCGGGGATTAACCCGATTAATGGGGCTTGGATTTTTCATCCATTACCCGGTATTTCCCGATCGGGGATTAACCGGATTAATGGGCCTTGAAATTTTGTTCATCGGCATTGCCCGTTTGGGAGAGAGCCGAGTTGATGGTGTTTGGAATTTTTCATCCATTACCCGACATTTCCCGATCGGGGATTAACCGGATTAATGGGCCATGGAATTTTCATTTATTACCCGGCATTTCCCGATTGGGGATTAGCCGGATTAATGGGCCTTGGAATTTTTGTTTCCCGGCATTGCCCATTTAGGAGCAGGCCGAGTTGATGAAATTTGGGATTTTTCATCCATTACCCGGTATTTCCCGATCGGGGATTAACCGGATTAATGGAGCTTGAAAATTTTGTTTCTCGGCATTGCCCGTTTAGGAGCAGGCCAAGTTGATGAAATTTGGGATTTTTCATCCATTACCCGATATTTCCCAATCGGAGATTAACCGGATTAATGGGCCTTGTAAATTTTGTTTCTCGGCATTGCCCGTTTGGGAGCAAGCCGAGTTGATGAAATTTGGAATTTTCATCCATTACCCGGTATTTCCCGATCGGGGATTAACCGGATTAATGGGTCTTGGAATTTTGTTTCTCGGTATCGCTCGTTTGGGAGCAAGCCGAGTTGATGAGGTTTGGGATTTTTTGGGTGAATCGTTGGGAACTTTCTCTCTCGTCCACCAACTGGTACTTCCCGATCGGGGATTGTCCAAGTTGGCGGGCCTTGATGGTCCGTTGGGGGTTTTCTTTCTCATCCGCCAGTCAGTTCTTCCAAATTGGGGATTGACCGAGTTGGCGGGCCTTGATGGTCCATTGGGGGTTTTCTCTTTCCTCCACTAGTCGGTACTTCCCGATTGGGAATTGACCGAGTTGGCGAGCCTTGATGGTCCGTTGGGGGTTTTCTCTTTCCTCCACCAGTCGGTACTTCCCGATTGGAGATTGACCGAGTTGGCGGGCCTTGATGGTCCGTTGGGAGTTTTCTCTTTCCTCCACCAGTCGTTACTTCCCGATTTGGGATTGATCGAGTTGGCGGGCCTTGATGGTCCATTGGAAGTTTTCTCTTTCCTCCACCAGTCGGTACTTCCCGATTGGGGATTGACCGAGTTGGCGGGCCTTGATGGTCCGTTGGGAGTTTTCTCTTTCCTCCACCAGTCGGTACTTCCCGATTGGGGATGGACCGAGTTGGCGGGCCTTGATGGTCCATTGGGGGTTTTCTTTCTCATCCGCCAGTCGGTTCTTCCAAATTGGGGATTGACCGAGTTGGCGGGTCTTGATGGTCGGTTGGGGGTTTTCTCTTTCCTCCACCGGTCGGTACTTCCCGATTGGGGATTGACCGAGTTGGCGGGCCTTGATGGTCCGTTGGGAGTTTTCTCTTTCCTCCACCGGTCGGTACTTCCCGATCGGGGATTGATCGCGTTGGCGGGCCTTGGTGGTCCGTTGGGGGTTTTCTCTTTCGTCTACCAACCGTTGGGGGGTCTTTATTGAACCGTTCGGAGGTTTTCTCTTTTGTTTATGATATTTTAATTAGAGTTTTGGTCATCATGAACTTAATGGGCCTACCTTCCATGTTAATGGGCCTTGGGTCGATCTCATGCTCATCTCGGTTGAAACCGTATTGGGCCTTAATTGACCGAGTTTGATGCACTTGGAATGGAGTCGCATGGTCTTAAGCTTCCTTTGAAGATGGTTGATTGGGCCTTGTAAACCTTAATGGGCCTAACTCCCACATTGATGGGCCTTGGATCGGTCTCTTGTTCATGTTGGTTAAGGCCTAATAGGGCCTTAGTTGATTGAACTTGATTCGCTTGAAGTAAGGTCACGTGGTCTTGATCTCCCATTGATGATGGCCAATTGGGCTTTAAGAGCCTTAATGGGCTTTGATGAGATGAGTATTCCCATTGTCCATTGGGCCTTAGGATGAGTGATACTTCTCCTTGCCTAATAGGCCATTGGATGTTTGATATTCCCTCATGCCTATCATGGTGTAGAATGATGTGATTGCAACCATGGTATACCTTGGGACTTAGCCAATTCCATGAAGATGGAACTTGGACTTCTCTTCCCTCCTTGCACTCTCTTGGACGATGGGAAAGGGGGAAGCCTTTGAACCTTTGATGCTCTACGTAAGAAGGATGCCTAGGGAATGTTGCCTCTCTCCTCTCCAAGAGGATTTCTTGCTTTTTTATATGCCAAAAGGGAGGGATATTTTGGTCCACAAAGTGCCCCAACTTTTCCTTGTTTTTGATGGTGTGAGATGAGGTGAGGGTAACTTTGGAATTACTTCACCTTGCTTTTTACTTTATGGTGGGTGTGAGGGAAAAAGGTGAGGGTGTTTTGGACTTTGGCCACCTTTATGAGGGGTTGGGCTGGCCATTTACACAAAATACCCTCATAATCATTTTTTCAAGAGGAATTTCGGATGTCTCTTTGGGACAGATTTTGGGCCTTCCCCCCTTGAAGAATTGGGGCCCAAATGGCTGAAATAAAGGCCCATATACTCACACATGTGTCTAATGAGTAAATTAGTACTAATTAAGCCCATTTGGGAGCCAATAGGGGGGTCCCAACTTCTCTAAAAATTCCAACAAACTTGGATATGTTAAGAAGCAAGTTCGGCCCAATGAGATCCAAGTTAGTGGCCCATTTGATCAAAAAGCTCTTCATTTAATTCATGACATAATTCAACGCTTAGTTTTTTTTCTTCTCTTCTTTTTTTTTCCTTTTTTTCTAGTAGATATCATTTGTATCTTCTTTCTCTCTTTCTTTTTTATTTCTTCTCTGTTTCTTATTTTTACTTATTTTTTCTGAAAGATATCACTACACTCTTTTTTCTTTTCTTCTTTTTCTCTTCTTTTGTTTTACTGATTTTCTCCTCCCCTTTTTTTACCAATTTTCCATCTCGTGATGGAATAAAGAAAGAATCATCATTTTTTTACTTGCTATTATCACTAGTTACATTCTTATCAACATCACTCTTCATTTAATAATTACTTTATATGTACATAAACCCTCACTTCAAATGTGTGCTTGTCCGCTCCACTTGAGAGCCAAAAGATAAGCAATGTCACAACTGCCCTTCCCCCCTGTCGATCCACGGCCCACTTCGATGGACATTTATTTTACTTTTCTAATGCGGTCGTGGCTAGAGCATGAGCCTCTTTTTTTGCTTCAATTTTGACCTCGGTCAAAATTACATTGTCTTATTATTATTTTTTCTTTTGCGCTTGCGGGTGAAAACCATCGCCCCCTTCTCCTACAATTTTGACTTTGGTCAAAATCACTCTTCAAGCATGGACGACCGCTCGACAGAGGAAACTTCCGGAAAGGGCATTCGGGTCCTTTCCTTCTCTGCGTTTTGTCCCTCCCTCTGGTAGCGCCCAGCCCAGGCAGCGGTCAGGCGAGACGGTGACAGGTGTCCGGCACTGGAGTAGGGGGAACTCGTCGGCCAGCGTTCGTCGTTCGGCTCCCAGCTCCTCCAGGTGCCGCCGTGAAGTTCCTCCTTCCCCGCCACCTCGTTCTTGGGTCTGCTCAAGGGGAGTCTTGCCCGAGAGAACAACTGCGCCGGCCGGAGAAGACGTTCTCCTCGACGGCCTCGTACAGGATCGTCGCCTTCCCCCCGCTTACGCCAAGTCCCCGTCAACGTTTTCGCAGTAGTGCCTACGGGTGCTTATTGGGGGGCTCGCGGAGGTCGCCCGGGCGTGGCATTCGCTGAGCTTCTAGGCCTCTGTGGCCTTAGAAGATCCGACCCCAGGGTCCATCGAGGCCTGTTTTGCATTGTTGTGGTTGAGGTGAGGTCCCTTTCCCTTCATTCTACGTCTTCCTTCACTCTTCTTCCGACTCGGCACTTCCTTCTTTGTCGTCTACGACTCCGTCGGCTTTCTGCAGGTCATCCGCCATTGAGCACCTCCTGCAGCGGGCCGATTTCTCCAAGCCCCACCTCCTCTGCCGTTGACCGGTTTGCGCCGGATCAGGCTCTCGACGTCTCTGGCCCGGCGCTGCTACCTTCTTCAACCGTCGGTTGTTTCCTAGCCTTGCTAGGCAGGTCTCCTCTAGCTTCTACCGGACGGCACGCGAGGTTGCTGTAGGTGGTGAGCTCGACCTCTCACCTCGTCTACTCCCGAGTCGCAACCTGCAGAAGCTTTTAGCCTGCGAGGGCACGTGACAATCTTCAGATAGCAGTCGGTACGTTCCGACCCTACTTCGCTTCCCTGTTTCCGTCTCTCATAGAACCCTCTCTTGGGGCCCGGCTCTCCGTCCAACAGGCCCATCGACGTAGCGAGCCCCTTTGGCCTCAGATGTCGACTTCCATTTCTCCTTTTTTTAGCTGCGACTTGACGTCCTCTTCTCCCCCTTCTTTTGCTCTCCGGTGCAGAGAACCCCCTCTTTGGAGCATCAGGCTTTGGCAGCTCAAGACAAGTTGACCTCCGAGCCTTCGACGTGGTGATCGATTGCAGATCGGGCCTGTTGCATTTCCAGTTGTAGACTTCTTTTATTTACGTTCCATCTCATTCCACTTCTTTTTATTTAGATTGTTGTATTCCTTTACATGCTTCGAACATGTTCCTGTCTATGCCCCTTTGTAGCACGCACCCCCCTTTTTTTAAACGAAAGATTTGGCTGGGGCGATTGGTGTTAGTCATCTGATCATGCACATAACGTGACTGCCAATGTACTGCGATCGGTTGGACTGCTGAGAGATCTTGTGACACGGCCGTTGGCGACCCCTCCATTGGAGGACCATCGTCTTTCGGCTTGATCGAATATGACATCGGCCGTCGACAACCCTTTCGGGGGAGCTTTGTCGCTCAGTTTAACAAATCGGTAACAACCGTCGTCGACCCCTCCATTGGAGGACCGCCGGCGTTCGGCTTAAATGAAGATGACATTTGTAACCGACCACCCTTCCGGGGAATCATGGCCGGTTGACTTAAAAAAAGATAATCAATGAAAGAGGAAGTCGTCGACCCCTCCATTGGAGGACCATTGGCGTTCGGCTTGAATGAAGATGACATATGCCGGCGACCATTCCCTTCGAGGTCGTGGTTTGTTGGTTTTATAAACTAATAACAACTGTTAATCACCTCATGGCCCTGATTTGCCTTATTTTTGGGCGGGCTAAGCTGCTGTTATGCCCATGAATAAAAAATGATTTTATTGTTACTTCATTTTCTTTTAAGGCCATGCACATGTGTTGTTTGTTTATTTCTGCAGTCAGATTGCTTTTTTTTTCACTTCATCATGAATTTTGCAGCTTTCCTTTTTGTAATGCCATGTTAATTTGCACTAACTAGATTTACTTGGTTTAGCACATGCTGCGCTTCCTTGTATATATATATAACAGAAAAAAAAAACTGCAATCGTGCTTGATATTCTTGCTGGCCTATTAGGTCCAGGGTATTACATGGCCACAATCACCCCCTTTTTTGGGCGGGGTTAACAATTACCCCCCACGGGAGATTTCCCAAAGACAACGTCGGAGGGGGAGGTCCTGTGCACGGATTTCGGGTCCTTCTTCATGTACATCTTTGCGGGAATCATTCTCGCACTTGATGTCGAATTCTTTTCTACTTTCTTTTCAAAGAATATTGCGAGCTCATCTATCTTAACTTTCTCCTTTTTGTATATTCTCTTTTCCTTTTCATTGTTGATTCTTCACTCACTTTTACTCTTTATGCTATAGGATGAGGAGGGGTACTCGTACTCCACGAGGAGTAGCTAGGGGGATGTCACGTGGCTCGGGTTGTGGGCGGGGTAAATACACTGAGGAGCCCATGCCCGGCCCTAGTTGCCCAGACACTTCTCTCCTAGGCGATCTTGAGCTTCGACGTCCAGCCCGTGGTCCTCTTGACATTGACCCGGCTTCCGAATTCGTGGACGGGTGACTTGTCATATGTCACAGGAATTGCTTCAAGTTTGAACGGTCATCATCATATCCCGCTCATTGGCCTTCAGATGAGGCTCTATTATTATTTGTTCGCGACCATCGCGCGTCCTCAAGTAGTAGGGATGACCATTTGACTGACCAGGAACGAATCCGGCTAGAACGAGCTATCTTACGTGACAGAGACATCATGAAAGGGACTGTTTCTTATTCATATGCATCATTTCCCTTGGAGCTGCCGGGACACCAACTCCAGCCTTCTGCGGTGTTTCTAGGCATGTTCAAGCAATCTTATGACGAGCATATTAAAGAGTTGAGCTTTACACCGAGCAAGTGGACATTTAACGGGCCATGTCGTCCTATCCCCGACGACTTTACTACTGGGCTATTTCTAGCCCCGTGCAGCACTTCTTTTGCCCAAGAGGGGTACGACGGCAGGTGCATGTTGGATGAAATTCTTTCTCAAAATGTTCCCAGTTGGTATGTGCAACTCTTTATCCCTCAACCTCATCAGTCCTGGATGGGGGCGTGCGAGTGGTTGGAGTACATGTTGGCTAATTTTAGCCGGAGATTGCAACGAATTGGCCTGAAGAGTGCTGTGGCGGCTGCATTATATTCTTATCCTCATCACGAGGGGTTTATCCAGGGCTTGGCGGAATGATTTAATAGGAGATGGAACACTTTTGCGACCGCTGAAGGTGAGACAGCTTTAGACCTTTGGGGTCTCCATATGATCTCCGGTCTTCCGATCTGTGGGGAGCCTTATGAAGAGATTGTGCTTGAAGATGCCCACTGGTGTATGACTGATGGCAACGGAAACTACCGGCTGGCCTATTGCTATCGGTTTTTGACATTAGCTTGGCGGGACCTCGCATCAAGTAGGCAAGATCATCGTGCTACTGCTGCTCGCCGTGTTTCAGCTATACCCTGGCTCAGGTATTTCTTTGGGGGACCATATTGCTATCGAAACTGCTTTGCAAGGCTGGGCATTGGGCGGGAGCATTATACAAAGCTTGATAAGCATGCTTTCACTCCACGTGGCCGAAGTATAGAAGCATGCTCCGAGACCGAGGACCCCTGGGAACTAGGGGAGATCACCCATCTTGCTGCCTATCTGACTTACTGGCTTTGTACTTTCGTAGTTCCATATGGAGAAGATGGCATCCTGAGGGCCAGCGCTATTTACCCAGCGTGCCGTCTAGCCTGTGGTACAAGGTTGGCTATTGCTCCAGCAGCATTGGCCACCATATATCATTCTTTTGGTGCTCTTGCTACACATGTTTCTTCGAGAGATTGTCGGGTCCCTATGGCTACTCATTATGTAAGCACATGGGCAGCCTCCTTATTCCAAGGGCTTCCTGCTGCCAGGGAGGGAGTGGAACACTTCCATCCCTTGATGTTTTGTCTCATCGGAGTTATTGCTGAACCCTCTGTCACGGAATTAGCTATAGCTCGCCGCTGTTTGTCGAGCATCCATGCTGATGGTTTAATGTACATGAAGCTTGATCATTGTTCTGCCAGTTATCGCCCTCATTTGGTGACACAAGAGGAAGGGGGCTTCGTATGGATGGATCCTCTTGTCGGAAAGCCGACAAAAATGGCAGGGCGAGAATGGTTCTTGTGTACTCACCCCAGTGTCTTGGTGTTCCGACGTGGCCGTAGTGCCATATTAGAGCCATATTATCCCCACCGCTTTGCTCGCAACTCCGGGTATCATCAGGGTACGCCACCCAATGTTGACTTTGTTGTATTGAAGAGGGTGTGCGACTAGCGAGATAGTCATCTCATTACTGCAGAATGGTGGAACTATTTTAATCGCACGATTCATGGGACGCGTTTTGACATCCCGGCCTTGGGCTATTCTGGTCGTTTTGAGATTTCTTATGGCACGTGGTGGACGCGCCATGTTTTCAACCACCGCAAGGCCCCGCGCTTCATTGTTGCTGCCGAACGTGACCGTCTATCTGATGAGAGGAGACCTCCTCCCAATGTGACTGCACCTTTAGTTCGGCAATTGTATCCTGATCTAGTGAGCAACTTCTTGGCTCGATTGGACACGGCCCGAGCAGCGGGCGATCTGGTGACCCATAGGCATCATTATGCGGGCACTATTTCAGGCCTTTATGAGCCTTTGCGTGCACATCAGCATATGGAAGCGGTTGGTGATCCTACTCCCTTTGACTGGCGCTCACGGCTGCTAAGGGATTGCGGGTTAACCATCAACTGCTCACTATCCACGCCGTTACCGCCGACAGGTGCTACCGACACCTGGGTCACACACCTTGTTGCTCTCATATCCTCCTGGGGGCCGTTGGGTGAGGCCTTAGATGCAGAGCAGGCTACGACTGTGGGAGAATTGATTGGTGCTGCCACCAGTGCAGCTCAGAAGGTGGGGCGAGATGCTGGGCATCTTATCACTTCCCCTCTGCGGTCTACCATGCCAACGGTAGGTAATAACTTCTTATGCACTTTCCTTTTGCTTTAGTGGATTTCCATACTTTGTCAACTTGGTTTGTCATATTCATTATTCCTTTTCTGTTGGCAGAGGGTGTTATTCACGAGCCCTTCGTCACTCATGGACCCCATGAAGCTGAGGTTCAGCCTTCTTTTGCTCCTTCCTGGCGTAATAAGAAGCGTATGGCCGCCGACTCTTCTAAATCTGCTGAGCTGCCACCTAAAAAGAACCGGGGCATCTCTGCAAAGTGTGCTATGTCAGAGCATATATTGGGTGAGCAATCATGGGCGTTTGGCTCATTGGTTTCCCTTCATTTTTTTTTGAACTATCCCGTGCTTGCTTACACTTGTCTATCCTTTTCTTTTTTTTGTAGGGGCGGAATCTAGCGCATGTGAAGAGGAGGACAAAGATCCTGCCCCAGCTCCTCCTACCTGTCCCCCGCCCAGAATTGAGATTGAAGGCCTTGGATTGCGTGCAAATGCTGGGAGTCCTACGCTCCCTGTCTTGGCAGTGGAATCGAGCTCATCGCCTATGTGGAGTCTCGATTCGGGTGGATCCAACCCTCTTACTGGGCTCCGATCACCTTCTTGTTCGCCTCCCAAGGTGGCTAGTGTCGAGGTCGGGGAGATACTGATTGGCTGTTCGGAACCCACAATTGATTGCCCCGATCAGGCCACCCCCGAGTTGGCACAAGCAGAAGTTAAATTGAATGGCGTATCTTGTTATGACCACTCTCCCTCATCCCCTTTTTAGCAGATGCCAAGTGTTGATGTGCTTTTTCTCCCTTTTTTTCTTTGATGTGATGACAGATGACGTCTTTGAAGGGGAAGGGGGCGCATTCGCGACCCCGGCCGACCTTCCTGGTGATGCCCTTCCCCTCACTTGGGTTGAGGCAGACTTGATTGATTATGGTGATATTCAATGCATCACGCCTCTTGCTGGTTTGTTCCCTTGCCGCTCTAGGGTTTGATAGAGCATCACTTTTTCTATTATCTTTAGTTTACTGGCACTAACTTGACTCTCTCTCTTTCCCCTTGAAGTGTCCTGGCCCTGCCTTTGGCTGGGAAGTGCCAGATTCCACTTGTGAAGGTGGTTCAGAAGAGCTTGGCATCGGAGTTTCATCTCGTCGGCCCCCTGAGGCGGCCATGGCAGGGATGGGTGCACCCCAGACGGGGAGTCAAGATGTTGAGTTGGATAGCAGCTCTCATCCCGAGGTGATTTTGGTAACATGAGACTCGGCGGGGTGTACACCCTCTTTATACGGTGCTTACACCTCGTTTTCTGGCATGCCGGCAGGAGATCCAGGCGCCGGCAGGGGTACCAGCGGCTGACCCGCCTTCGGGTACCAATTCCCAGCCTATCGGAATGCCTGGAGATTCGGCTCAAGCTTCGGGCTCCCCCTCGGTTGATGTCATGATTGACTTGACTTGCCTTTTCAAGGGTAAGAGTCTGATCTTCCATATTTTAACTTCTTTGGTCGGGAGACATTCTCTCATTAAGTCATGTCTGGTGCAGAGATCGATGATGCGTTGTCCGAAGGGGCTTCCGACCCACCTGCCCTCAGGCAATTTTCACTTGGGATAGTGTGGCCGACGACCTCTCCGAAGGCCACCAGTACGAGCCGCCGCTGGGGAGTTAAATGCTGCAAAGTGTTGCTGACTTGAAGAGGTCGGATCTGGCCTTCTCTCCCGAAGACCTAAGGGCGGAGTTGTAATCTTTGACGAATTCATACCATCTCTTAGGACTTCCTATGGATGAATGGATTCGCGCCGTGGAGGCTGTTTGGAGTACTTTTTGTGTGTTGCAACAAGAGCGCCATGCTCACACACATTGAGAAAAAGTTTTGCAGCCGCTACTCAAGAAGGCTTCTCACGAGCTGGGCCAAGTGGGTCTTCGATCTGCTTCTTTAGCTGTTGATGAAGGCAAGGCTAAGTATCATACGGCTGGGCTATGTGTAAAGCTGAGTTCTATCTTGACGCGCCTTAGCGAGTTGAACAAGCTGCAATTGACCTTGGCTACTGAGGCGGCCGCAGTTCATGGTGCCCTTCTCGAAGCAGATAAGACTTCTCGGATGGTCACGTTGCGCCAAGCTGAAGCGCACGCTGAGGGGGAGCGTCTACAAGAACTCATCCGGGCTTTAGAGAGGCGGCGACCCTGTTCTTCTTAGATCGTGGCTATTATTCATTTTTTTTGTACTAGGCTGAAGACTTGGAGAATATTCTCCCTCCCCTTCCCCTTCTTTGTAATGGGGAAAGTTGCTTGCAGATGCTCATTTGTTTGTTTTTTTTTTTTGAAACTTACAAGCATATTTTCACTGTATGTTGAAAACTTTGAGGTTGATCATCTCTCTTACTTTTATGGTGCTTGGACACATTATTTTGGACGAATTTTGAGCGGTGCATACGGTATAGCCAGCTCCTTAGCGGCGACATTTCTTATCAAAACTTGCACTTCTCCATCTCTTAGGCTCATCAAAAGAACGTTGCACCCGAATCCACCCTTAAAAGCCATGTTGTCGACCATCTCAAAACACTCATAAGTGTTGCTATCTTGTTTCTGGTCGACGCGAATATGCCTTCCCTTGGCCTCAACAATCATAAAAACTTTGGTGGAGGCACAAACGTTTCCTTTTTTTGTGCCAACGTCTCTACCATTCAACTTGTTGGCAATAATCTGTAGTTCCATCTTGGTGACTAGCTCAATCGACCCCTTACCGGGCATTGTCAACACCTACAACTTTTGCCAGGTCTCCCTTATAGATTCTGATCTTCATGCGAACCCAGGTACCCCCTGTAAGATCAACACTTCTTTGCACGCCTCCTTTACATAGGCTTCTTTGTCTGCTTCCACATTTATAATTCTTAAGATGATCCAATGTAACAGTTGGCCCTGTGTGTGATTCAGGTCCTTTATCAATGTATTATTTTTTTAAATAGCGGCTTCACGTTCATGCCCCATTATACATTTGACCATCCGCAGTTTGGGATACTTAACCAATGGCAGAAGAGTCCGCTCTTCCTTTCTACACTCCACATGGCTTGGCTTGGCCCATCTTTCATGCAAACAAATTTTTTCGCGTATGCTTATCAGCATCTAGCTGACTTTCTTACTGCATCAAAATTGACGGCCCGCGACGTAATGTTTTCTCATCTTCATTACATAGCTCTACAAGTCCTCCCTTAGAACCTCTTACATGCTGTAGGGCACTCTCTTCTTTGCTGAATGGGCAAACATCTTGGTTACGCCAAGGAAGATATCTCACCCGATCTCTTTCTCTACCGTTCTTATTAGCATCCATAGCAATATTCTGGACATCCAGAATAAGTTTTTTTTACTTGTTAATCCCTTGCACTTATCCTGACCTGGACTTTTCTCTTTCAGCAGCTGTAGCATTACCCATCGAGTTAAGAGCTTCGTTGGCCTTGTTGCTGCCCCAGGCAACGTCGACTTGGGTGGTATGCAAGTTGTCATTCCTGTCGACCGGGCTTCCGTTATCGTTGGGCCTGGCAGCCCTTCCCACAGCTGGCTGGTCTGGTGTCATTGCTACCATCCCAATGTTGAGAGGATCATCGTGATTGTTTTTCCCGGGCGTATTTTGTCAATTTTCTTGTTCAACATTTTGTCATGCTCTGAATGTGTATGTACATAACATATGCTTGATTCGGCTATGCGCCAATGCCCCTTCTCCTAGGCACCTTCGACTTCTTTTGAAACTGTGGTTTAATGCTTCCAATATCTTGTTGAGATTTGCTCTCAAATTATCTCCTTGCCTTAATTTTTTTTTAATCTGGCCCTTGGCGTTGTCCACTTCCTTGATGTACAACGGGCAGGTGCCTTTTCCATGGAATTTATTTTTTCCTTAAGTAATCCCATGATTATGGCGAATACGTCAATATCAGCCCCTGTGGCATATTCCTTAACATAGCCTTCTAGAATTCGAACTGCGTCGTTGGCTATATTGAATTGCTCTCATAGGTGTACGTTGTTCCGTAGAATATCGGCTCTCTCTCTTTTTGAGGTCAAAGAACAAATGCCCAGAGATTCTTTACAACTAGGGACATTAGATAAGTGTTTCTTTTTGCAAACAGTGTTTGGTGATCCTTTTGGGAAAGAACTCAAATTACGTGCATAAAACAACATATAAGCCTTCTATTGCAAGGCTATTTTCTCACTTACTTGGAAAACCATGCTCCACAATGATAATGCCAAGAATGTGTGGCGTAACCAGCATGCACAAGGATGCCATAAAACGTGTACTTCATATTTCTTTCCAAAGGATTGCTGACATATCGTCTCAAGTCCAAGGTAGGTTCGAAGTCAACTTTCTTGTTTATTTTATGGCTAGACAAAATAGAACCAAAATGTTCCAGATGAATAGTAAGGACATACGGAGCCTTATGAATTGTTAATTGCTTAACAGCTCTGACTTCTTGTTTGCACTGTTGGCCTCGGTATTACCTTTCACCCCCATCTAATTGTCCCACAGCAGTAAGACCCGTTAGAGCCTTGTGCAGTGTATCTGCCTTCACGATTTCCAGACCCCAATCCAAGAATGGATCGAGCTTGTTAAAACAGTATAAGCATTGTAGACATTTCACCTGACTCCTAAGTCGACCACCAAATATCTTGAGGACCAAGCTCTTCTTGTAAGTGCTAGGAGATTTACTTGCAACGCCAGATGGTAAACAACACTTGTGCGTCGATTCAAGTAAGTTAACCATGTATTCATGTGCATCCTCTAGACTCTTATTTTAGTAGTTTGTCATACCCTTATCGTGTATGCATGAACGTCGCACAAGAATGTCTGGTTTTGCCATGCGCTATGCCCTTTCCCCGAATGTGGGTCTACCCAAATGGTTTTGACCAGCAGGGGCTCCGATGGCCTGGATGATCTTGACGAAATAAGGCCCTGGCGGTCTTGCTTGCTCTGACCAGAAATTGAGCCCTGGTGGCCTTGAAAGTTTTGCAGCGCTCGGCCCTTTTTTGACCCAGAAGATTGAACTAGATTGGGGCGTTCAAGGGACTGCCTATAAGCAAGTTTGGGCCTGGTTTGAAGTGAAAACAAGCTCTGGCTAATGTCTGTTCGGGGTCTATTCGGGGGACTTCCGAACAGGGCTTTTTTGGTTTTTTTTTGAAATGTCTGAGGATTTGCATAAGCAGCTGTTGGAACCTGGAATTTCCTCATCCTATCTTTTTAAAGAAAAAAAGAAATTTTTGTTGGGATTAGAATTCCTTTTTGAAATTATTTTTCTTCCTTTGGGCTAGCATTGACTACTATGAAAATATGTGGTATTCATAGAAGTATTAGCTAATTTGATGTGGTATTATTTTATAGGAACACCGATGGTTCCACAGATTTGCTAAGTGCCGACATAGGTATTACCCACCACTTAGATGATCTGAACCACAAATTTGATTTGTGAGGTTTTATGAGTTCTTTAAAAATAAAATTTGACCTCTCTCCACCGGACCTGCGATATTCCAGTGTTAATTACATTGAGCAAACACTCGAAAACCCTTGATTAACCGTCACAAAGAACTTTGTTGAATCAAGTCATTCATCCACATAAACACAAATTTGGAAGACATATCCCCATGGCCTCATGAGATGGAATCTGGTTGAACTTAATTCAAACTTTCAAGTTTGGGTTCATTGGTTTTCTTTTTTTGATTTAAGATTTGATTTGATTTGTTTTGTTTATGTCTTTGGTCATTTGTTGACTTAGACAATTTTGTGTTGATCTCCTTTTTTATTTGTAGGAATTAATTTCTATTTTATTTGTGTGTTTGTTAGCATTTTTTGCTTGATTTAAGTGAATTTCTTATTATTATTAAGATTTGTTCTTAATAATATTGATCACTTTAATTTTTCATGGTTGATTTTAATCCAACGTAACTTGTTTTTGTAGTCATTGGTTGACATTTTTTATGCATTATTTAATGACATAATTTTGGTTGGATTATGTTAACATTTTATTAATGTTTTGATCATTTATTTGATTTGGATTTTATTATGCACACTTAATTATTTAAGTAGCATTATCCATTTGGCTTGATTTAATTTTTCATGGTTAAATTGGATTCAAACTTAACATGTTTTGTAACCGTTTGTGGTTATTTTTTATGTATGATTCTATGACATGGATTTAATTTGATTATGATAGCATTTTTTGTTAATAAATAAGTCATTATTTGATTTGATTTAATCAAATTTGATTAATTGATTAGAATTTTAAATTATTTAAATGACTTATTTAATTTTTATCTGCCTCTCAAAGTCCATGGGGATTATGTGTCATCCTTGTAATGGCACATCCAGTCAATCGAACTTGAATTTATTTCATGTCGATTTGAGTACATGGAAGTACAATAAATGAGGGGGCATCCGAGCCTTTGTTCCTCAACACATGTTAAAGTTTGTTCGGTTTGGCCAGCACTTTGGCTTTACCGATTTGGGTTTCGGCTTTGCCGATATTTCAGTTTTACCGAACCAAATTTTCTTCATATGTCCAAGAATGACTTGATTGCATTTGATATGCAGCATTTTTGGAGCTTCTTCGGTTTTCGACATTTCGGCTGCGATCTGGGTTTCGGCTTTTTCGACATTTCGGCCTTACCGAAGTTTTCTTTGTATATCCAAGAATGGCTTGATTGCATTTGATATGCGGCATTTCTGGAGCTTCTTCGGTTTTTGCTGACATTTCAACTTTACCGATCTGGGTTTCGGCCTTTTCGGTATTTTGGCATTACCGAACTAGATTGTCTTCATGTGTCCAAGAATGGCTTGATTGCATTTGATATGCGGCATTTCTGGAGCTTGTTCGGTCTTTGCTGACATTTCGCCTTTCTGCGATCTGGGTTTCGGCCTTTTCGGTATTTTGGCTTTACCGAACCAGATTGTCTTCATGTGTCCAGGAATGGCTTGATTGCATTTGATATGCGGCATTTCTGGAGCTTGTTCGGGTTTGCCGACATTTCGATTTTACCGATTTGGGATTTCACCTTGATTTCCCGTTCGGTTTGACCGGCATTTCGGTTTGACCGATTTGGGTTTTCGATTTGAATTCCCGTTCGGTTTGACCGGCATTTCGGCTTTACCGACTTGGGTTTTCGATTTGAATCCCCGTTCGGTTTGACCGGCATTTCGGTTTTACCGATTTGGGTTTTCATCTTGATTTCCCGTTCGGTTTGACCGGCATTTTGGCTTTACCGACTTGGGTTTTCACTTTGATTTCCCGTTCGGCATTTTGATTTTACCGATTTGGATTTTCATCTTGTATTCCCGTTCGGTTTGATCGGCATTTCGGCTTTACTGATTTGGGTTTTCATCTTGATTTCCTGTTCGGTTTGACAGGCTTTTCAGCTTTACCGACTTGGCTACTCGATCCCTCTCGCGAAACGAGATAGGATCAGGATCGATTGGACTTTGGAGGTCGGGCGAAACCCTTACTCCCTTCTCGAATGGCCAAAAGCTGATTCGAGGCGGTTGGAATTTTCTTTGGAAGTTGGGAAAAACCGTTCCTTCCTTTTTGAAGAAATTGGGACTCACTTCGAAGATCAGAGCTTCTCTCTCATCAAAAGCCAACTTCTTTCCAACACTCTCCAACCCCTCCCACGTATGGCCATGTGGGGTTATTTATAGAAGATTTTGGAGGGATATTTTGGTCACAAAAAACCACCCCACTAAGCCCATTTTCGCATTCGGGGGTGAGTTTAACCTCCGTTTTTCCCTTTTTATGTCTTCTGTTTGACCGGAAGTCAAACCGGGTGGTAAAGTCACTTTGGGGTGACCGGATCCAAGTAGTGGGGCCACTACTTTGGACGTGGGCGCACCCCCCACTTGCTGCCATCGTGGGGAGGCCGGTTTTGTTCTCCCCATTGTTTGTTTGTTTTTTTGAAATTCTTCCCCCGGTTTGCCCGGGGGACACCTGGTTTGACCAGGTGGGGCACTGCGTGCCCACGTGCGCGCGTCGCGCGCGACCACCGCGCGAAGGCCCACTGGCCCATGGGCCATTTTTTTTTTTGTAGTTAAGCCCCGATTCAACCAGGGAACACCCAGTTTGACCGGGCGGCGGGGGCTCGCCTGCGTGTTCACTCGTCACGCATGCTCGCCGGGCGGCTTGGCCGCTTTTTTTTTTAATCCCTGTTGACCGGGATTGACCCGGAAGCACCCGCTCGCGATGCCCCTCTTCACGACATTTATCTCTCCCCGACAGAGACCGAAGCCAGCGAGGGCTTCCTCTTCGCGGTGCTCCTTCCGGCGATGGCAGACCCCGGTGGTAGCGGCAACGACAGCGGCAACGACAGCGGCAACGGCGGCGGTTGTAGGAGCAATCGGCGGTGGCGGCAACCACGGCTTGTGAAGGCGGCGGCGACGAGGGTTCCTCCCTTTCTTTCTCCGTTGTTTTCTCTACCCGGTCTCTACTCAGCGACAGAGGAGTGGGGGGGCACGGTGGTTTTCTTCCTTCCTTGACCGACTTAGTGGTGGCGAAGGAGTGGTCCAGCGGCTTGGATGGGGGTGACGACGCGCGTGAAGGTGTCGGCAGTGGTGGTGTCGCAAGAGCAAGGTGTCGGCGGCAACCTTTGTCTACTCCCTCTCACTTTTCTCGCGACGGAAGCACCGCAGCGGTGCGTTTCTCCTTGCGATGACGGTGAGCTTGATGGCAGGTTCCTACAGCAATAGCGTCGGCTCCCAGCGACGACGGTGGCGTAGGGGCAAGGCGGCGATTTCTGTTTGCCCTCCTTCTCGGCGCATCCTCTGTCCAGTGATGACAGCGCGGGAGCTCCCCTCTTCTCTCCCTCTCATTCCTCTTCTTTGGCAGGAAAGGGAGGCCGTGGCGGATCTCTCTCTCTTTTTTTTGGTTCTTCTTTCGATTTTTTTTGACGCACAAGGGCTTTACGGAAGCTCTCCTTCCGGTCTTCTATCGGCGAAGATTTTCCCTGCGGCTCTCCTTTGCGGAGACAACGACAATAAGGGAAAATGTCAATTTAGTCCAATGTCGGTGACGACAAGAGCCTTCGGCTTCCTTGGCGCACAGGGCCCTTCGGGCATGTTTAATAGCAGTATCGACGTCGTTCCGCGACGTCGATGGTAGCGAAAGACCTTCGGCCTTGTTCCTTTCCTGTTTGGTGGAGAGGGAGACCTCCGAGCTTAGTTTGGAGGGAACCGGTTCATTTTACCAAATCGCCGTAGGTTTAACCGATCGGGATTTATTCCTTTTTGGATTTGATTTCGACAAACCGATATTGGTTTTCTGCCGCTCGACACGCGCATATCTTTGGGGTTTGAGATTTTTGTGCGGTTCAACAGCAGCCCAGCAGGGTACTGTTTTAGGATGATTTAGGACATGAACATGGTGTCTTGTGAGACTGCATATGAAGCATGACAGGTCCGAGCGAGATTTCAATGTGGGGCTGATTTTGGGAGTTAAAGAGGGCTATTTCGTGGACAGGTTTGGGGAGGCCTGCATAGGACTGGTATATGACCGATTTGGGGGCATGGATGGGGTGTCTTAGCAGGTTGTTTGGGGAGGACTTATGGCAGGTTCGCGAGAAGTCCATCAGCCCCTCCTCCATGGGTTTAACAACGGTGACAGTCTTCCTTTTTTGAATGTTGTGTTTTTGTTTTGTTGTTTTAGAAAATAGTATGCACCCCCTCACATGTTATCAATGCTCAACAGAACATTGAATTTGTGGGAAATACGTCAGCTCACCTTTAAACTTGAAATAAAAAGACAGCATGAATGCACGTGCTGAAATGGACTCCTCCAGGCCTGATTCATCTGCAAGGATCTGACTACGCACATCATTATATCCTGCTTGACCATACACAAATGCCCCTTTCTCGGATACAAAATTCACAAGGATCTTTTTGCCTTGAGTCAATCACGTGATATGTCTTTGTTAGGACAGCGTGCCTGAAATAAGAGTTGCTATGAACGAAGAATCCCAGTTTAAAGCCTTTTAGATTGTCTATTCTGCACCATTTGATGTCTCTAAGGTAGCTGAGAGCCCCTTCCCAACAAGGATTTCATTTGTTTTCATTGACGTAGGCCAAAAATCTAGTATTCCCTATCTCCTTCTTTCATTATTTTATGTTATTCTCTCCTCCAGGATTTCTTAGGTGCTGCAGGCCACTCCTCCTTTGCAGACATGGGCGAACGCCTTGGTCACGCTAGGAGAAGGTATTTCACCGACCTTTTCCTTTGTTGTTCTTGTTAATATCCATAAGGACATCCTGAACATCCAGAATTCCCTTAAGTTTTCCTTTCTTCCTTTCTTTCTTCTTCATTTTTTTTACTGATCTCTTGAACTTATTCTGATCTGGCTTCCTCTCTTTCGGCAGCTGTGGCATTTCCCATTAAGTCAATGACTTCGTTGGCCTCATTACCGCCCCAATTGACGTCATCTTTGGTGGTCTGCAAGCCGTCATCCTTATCAACTGGGTTTCCATTACCACTGCCATTCCAGTGTTGGGAGAATCACTTTGATTGTATTATAAGACACATTTCACCATTATCGTATTCCCCCTCTTTTTCTCTGTCTACCGGACAGCTTATTACGCCATGGTCGCGTATACACAAACATGTCAAAAAAAAACAATGCTTGATTTTTTTTCTTGACTCTTTTTTTTCATATGCCAATACCCTTCTCTTGAGTGTGAATTTGCAAAGGTTGTTTTGGGCTTCAACGGTCTTGCTAACATCATGTGAATCCTTAGTTGACGGGTCGAGACGTTTTGGTTCCTTCATAACTCTCACAATGACAGCACCAGCGGCATGTTAACATTTCTCTTCCTCCCCATTTTTTCTCAGTGGTGGGCTTTAAAGGATCTCCCTCTTCTCCCTATATGTATATCTTTTACCAGGACGTTATTGAGCTTTGTGTTACTCATGGGATTGTCTCTTCCCTGTTCACGTAAAAAGACCTTACGTAGACCTGTTTACTATTGAGGGGCATGCCATTAGGTCCACTTCTCCTTTTTCTTTTTTCTTCTTCTTCTTTTTTTAACATTTTTTGGTCAGATTGCATAGGTCCACAGCCTCCTGAATACCCAGATGGATCCATTACGAATTCACATGGAAGGCTATTCACCGGATGTAGAATATGCATCGTACAGAGCTTCGTCGTCTATCAACTAGTCCAGGTGTTTGATGAATATGCTAGCAGCTCCACTGTTTGAATGTTAGGACCACCGTTGGAATGCACTACCCGAATGGGTTTGTCATTAAAAGGAACAACACTCAACACATCCCAAGTTCACCTACATCTTAGTTGACTGAACAAATCATACAGTTGTGAGTTTGCAACGTTCACCTCCCGGTTGCCAATATACGCGGGTGTGGACTGGAACTGCGCACCCGGTTGACTCGTTGGCGCTGTCGGTGCGGCACTGTTCGCCATCCCACTCGAAGTTAATGGTGTTTCTGGCAAGTGGCGCCATCCCTGTGCTATCCATGCTTGGTGCTAGCCGTGATTGACTGTATCTTCTTGTGAATTTCTTGAAGATATATTTTTTTAGGGTACCAACAAAGAATTTCCATGTTCATGTTTGATAGGATGTCCAGGGTTTCCTGTTACCCCAAGAGCTCCAGGCGCGACAGACTGGGACCTAAGATGGGTGGACTCGTGATGAGTAAATCAACAAAATCTGATGTTGATTCTTTGACATCTACTCTTTTTTTTAAGACAGATGGATGTTCTTCCTTTTCTCCCATTTCATCAACCGCCCGAGCAGCTACAAGGGGGTGAACACAAACGGGTGAATCTGAACCATTAGGACCCGCCACTCCAACTGCCGGTTTCCCTATAGACGTGCTCACCTCATCACAATTAACTTCTTTATATTTCCTTTCTGAATCAAGGAAACTGTGCAGCGAGGTCCACCCATGCAGAGCCATTTTAAAACAACAGAGAATTTCTTTTCTTTTTTTAAATCATGAGGGGATTGTGCAGCAAGGGTCATGAATGTAGAGCTTGAGAGGTGATCAAGGACATTCTCGAGTTTCTTTTTTTTTGCGTGTCTCTTTCTTGCATCTTTAGCAAGGATAAGGATAGGAGCTGTGTATTCGAGGCGTTTGCTAGTGCCTTAGACATGGCGTCGTTCAACATCCCGGTCATAGCCAACGGCTCTACCTGACAGCGCTGCTTTTTCTGAAGGCATTAACAAGGTGACGGCTTGGTTGATCTTTATCGACCTTAAATATCATAGCTTCTTCCCATTGTTGGGACATGATTTTTTTGTGATCCTTAGCGCCACTTTCCCACTAGCAACCTTGCTCTCAGATTTGGGCAAAATTTTGATTGTAACAATCGTAGTCACCTGTTGGACCTTCTGTAAGAAGCATGACGCAATAGGGCCAGTTACCCCCTATTGGTTGATTTCCCTCTCTTTTGCTCCTATTGCTCTTATCTTCCAACAGGAGAAGCTCTCCCCCTTTTTTCTTCTTTTCATTTTGGCCGGCAGAAATTCTATCCACTTACACAATAAGGTAGGGCAGGTGACTTCCCAAAAATTTTGCGGGCGGGAGATAGTCTTCCTCGTCATCTCAGATATGGTCTCCCTGGCATGTCTACTACTAGGTAGATAAGCCTTATGGGAAACGTCTTCATCATTGGCAACTCGGACCCCCTCCCTAATAAAATTAGGTGGAAGCTTGCCCGTCTACCTTATCGGGTAGAGAAGCTCGCCCGGTCAGATGATTATTATTGTTTGTTTTTGTGTTTGTTTGTTTGTTCTCTCTTTTTTTTTCTTCTCTTCTTTTTTTCCTTCTCTATTTTTTATATATTTTTTCCTACTTCCTTTTTCTTCTCCCTCTTTTTTTCTATGTGCTTCTCTCTCTCTCTCTCTCTCTTTTTCCTATTTTCTCTCTTTCTTTCTTTCTCTATTTTTTATTTTCTTTCTTTCTTTATTTTCTCCTTTCTCCTTTTTTTCCTATTTTCTTTCTTCTATCTCTCTTTTTTTTTTCTATTTCTCCTTTTTTTTTTCTTCTCTGTTTTTTTTTAACATTGATCCCGAAGTCGACTTCAGTCTTTCTACTAGTTCCTATGTAATTCATGCTCTGGGGCATAGTACTTCTTGATGTGTTTGCCATTGAGTGGAGGGGATGGGACGTTTCCTTTGTTGTCGACCATTGTGTAGGCCCTCCCTCGAATACTTGGTCAATGATGTACGGACCACACCAGTTTGGGATGAATTTATTTTTGGGCCGAGATGCCATGGCGTCCCTCTGCTTGATCATCACCAAGTCGCCTTTCTTGAATATTCTTTCCCGGACCAGCTTGTCATATGCACGTGACATTCTGGCTTGATAAACTTTCAGATGTTCATGTGCTTTCAACCTTTCTTCTTCTAGATTACTAAGCTCGGTGAGCCGCCTTTCCACTTCGTCTGGGTCATCTGTGGGGACCCCATGGTGGACTGCCACCCTATATGATGCCAGCTCGATTTCGACTGGGACCACGGCCTCAGTCCCATATACCAGTGAAAATGGGGAGCATCTTATCGGTGTCTTATAGACAGTGCGGTATGCCCACAGTGCTTCATGTAGCTTTTGATCCCAATCTCTTCTTTTGCTGCCAATAACCTTTACCAACAATTTGCACAAAGTTTTGTTAAAGGCCTCTGCTAAGCCGTTAGCTTGAGGGTTATACACGGTGGATGTCCTCCAATCTATGTTGAATTTGGCCGCCATTTTGTATACTGTTTGGTTTTTAAATGGAGTGCCGTTATCAGAGATGATTTGGCTAGGAACTCCATAGCGGAAGATGATATTGTTTCGGATGAACCGAGCCACGACTTCACTGGTAACTTCTCGTGCCAGTATCGCTTCCGCCCATCTGGAAAAGTAATCTGTTGCGGCAAGTATGAATTTACAACCCCTGGCTGACGGCTTCAAGGGGCCGACTATGTCCAGACCCCACTTGGCAAATGACCATGTCGGAGTTGTGGGGTGTAGTTGGGTTGGGGGGCGTCTTGGTAAAGGAACAAACGCTTGACATTCATGGCATGATTTGGCAAACTTGTCGCAGTCCTCGAACATAGCCGGCCAATAAAACCCTTTCAACTTGATGGTTATCTTCATCTTGGGACCTGCTTGGTGGGCTCCACATAGCCCTCTGTGGACCTCACTCATGATTTGGTAAGCTTCTTTGTTTGAAAGACATCTTGACAAAATTGTTTTATCATTTTCGGGGACAAGGCGGTATAATTCCCCTTCTATCAACTGATATGAAGCGGCTCTCCGCAAAAATCGGACACGCTCGGCTCGGTTATAAGGCAAGATACCATGCTTTATATTTATGAGGGGAAGCCTCCAGTCATCATCATCACTTAAGGGATCTTCAATCTGGTCGGCCATAATCACTTCCTAGGTTGCTTGTTCACCATTGACTTCAAGGGAGTTGGGGAGGAGTTTTCTTTGTTTGATAGTGATTTCTATCACACCCTCCGGCGGTAGCCTTATTGCAGATGCTAATTTGGCAAGTGCATCTACTTGGGAGTTCTGACTTCGCTTGACATGGTGTATATACTAAAGATGTAGAACTTCTCGCTTAGCCTTCTAGCTGCAGAGTGGTAGGCCATAAGTTCTTCCTTCCGCACCTCAAACACACCCGCCATCTGTTGGACTACCAGCATGGAGTCACCAAACACTTCCAGGCACTTGATTCCCATTTCGAGAGCAAGCTGCAGCCCGACAATGAGTGCCTTGTATTCAGCTTCATTGTTAGTCAATGACTCAGGCAAAGCATATGAATTATGTAAAACCCCCTTTTCTGGGGAGAGGAACACTATCCCAGCGCCTGCTCGGTATCTGAACTTCCCATTGGGTAACTTTTCAGCACTTGCCGCCCCATCAAAATAGAGTTCCCAACATTTAATTTGGGTTTCTTGGACATTGTATGCCTCATCTTCTCTCAACGTCTCTTCTTCTGGCAACAGAAGGTTGAGTGGAGAATCCTCGGGCACTGGATGGGCTGCCAAAAATTCCGCCATTCCTTGTCCTTTAATCATTTTTTGAGGCATATATTTTATGTCAAATTCCATTAACATGAGGGCCCATTTGCCCAGTCGGCCGGCCAAGACCGGCTGCTTTAACATGTATTTAAGCGGGTCAAACTTGGATATAAGTTGAACTTCATGTGACAACATGTAGTGCCTTAGCTTTTTAGCCGTGAACACAAGTGCCAAACACATTTTTTCCATTGGGGAGTATCGATGTTCTGGCCTAACTAGCCATCTACTTAAGTAATACAAGGTTGTTCTTTACCTTCTTCATTTAATTGTGCCAGCAATGCCCCCAGGGATGCGTCTAAGGCAGCTATGTATAATATGAGTGGCTTTCCTTTGATAGGTGCCCCCAGCACTGGCGGGCTGAGGAGGTAGTCTTTGATTTCATCAAGGGCTCTCTGGCAGGCATGATCCCAGAAAAATGGGGCTCCTTTCTTAGCCAATCGAGAGAATGGGTGACATCTTCCTGATATATTTGAAATGAACCGGCGTACATACGCCAATCTTCCTTGGAGGGACCTCAATTCTTTGATGTTCCTTGGGGGTGGCAATTCCCTAATGGCCTTAATTTTATCAGGGTCAATCTCGATCCCCCCGGTATCTGACCACAAAGCCAAGAAACTTTCCACTTGATACGCCGAAGGCGCATTTCATGGGGTTCATCTTGAGTTTGTATTGCTTGAGCCGCTCAAAAACCTTCCTTAAATCTCGGACATGATTTTCTCAGAATTCTGTCTTTATAACCAAGTCATCCACATAACACTCCACTAGATCATGCAGCATCTCGTCAAATATCTTGGTCATGGCACACTGGTAAGTTGCCCCGGCATTTTTTAAACCAAACGGCATTCTTTTATAATTAAACACTCCTTTAGGTGTTCGGAACGCCGTGTTGAATTTATCTTCTTCTGCCATCAATATTTGGTTATATCCTGACGAGTCATCCATAAAGGAAAAGGCTTCACACCCAATGGTGCCATCTATCATTGTTTCTAGAATTGGAAGAGGAAAATCGTCTTTATGACATGCTCGGTTTAGGTCCCGGTAGTCGATGCAAACACGAATATGGCCATTCTTCTTTCTAACAGGGACTATGTTGGCGAGCCAAATCGGATACATACATGGCTCGATGAAGTCCACTTATAGCAACTTATCTACCTCAGCATTAACTTGAATTTCAAGGTCAAGTCGCATCCTTCTTTGCGCTTGTTTTATAGGTTTGACTGTCGAAAGTATGGCGAGTTTATGTACAGCCACAGAAGGCTCCAATCCTGGCATTTCTCTGTATGTCCATGCAAGGCATTCCCTAAACTTAGATAATAACATTTTGTATTGGGTTCTTTCTTCCTCACTTAAGAGGGCACTGACAAAAATAGGCATTGGGTCTTCTGGGGTACCCAAGTCTATTTCAACCAAGTCGTCCACTGTGGCCTGCCCCCCATCTTCAATTTCCTCGGGAGCAGGTTGTGCATCAACAAACTCCTCTTCTTCATCTCCCACAACATAAACGTCACCCAACTCTTCCAATGGAGGGGGCAGAGCTACAGGAGACAAATTAATTGTACTGGGGTCAGCATTTGGTTGGGGTTGTTGGGTTTCATACCCATTTCCATCTCCAATCGGAGAAGACATCTCAAGATTTTTAGAAGGTGGAGGCTCATCAATTCTAACTTGAACCACCTAAACAACAAAGTTTACATCATACGAGACCTCAGGATCATATCCCAAGCCACGGTGCCCCTTTTGGGCCTGGGGATCTTCATCAGTTGGGTACCATATCTGTTCAAATCGACGTGCCTCTTTATGGTGGCAGCAATGAGGGATTTGGAGCTTATGACATAAATGCTTAATGGTTTGGGATATCTTTTCATATGTCGGGAGAATTACTTCTGCAGGTTGGTCTTGTTCTGGCCAACCGAAGTCATCCTTCGGGGCACATTTAGGGACCCAATCACTTTTGTAATACACCAGGAGGTGACCATCATGAAAAGGGACGGCGAACGTGTCAAGCCTTCCCACTGTATGCTCTTCTTGCTTGATTGCCATCCACATGACCTCTAGAGGCATACATATGCTCGCATTCATGGCCTTAGTGATGGAATTTGCTCCAAACTTGACTATTCGGCGCTCTGGCCCTTTCACATGTTGCGGTGGAGGGTGTGGTTGGATCATGAGGCGGTGTATCCTGGCTTTGGCCTCATCTACCAATATTTCAAAATTTTATTCCTCTTCTATCTCACTAACTTTCTGCTTTCCTTTATCCATAGATGACGTGGACACCCCAGCCTCGAAGTACAATTCAGCATCTGCCAAGTGGCATTCACATACTTCAAATGGAGAGTGATTCGCATACAGTCTGTGTTGCTTCCCATCTCGGGAGAACTTGACGCATTGATGAAGAGTTGATGGAACAACTCGATTCTCATGTAGCCAAGGGCGGTGTAGAATGTGACGTTTGTTTTAAAATCATCCAATGCCAATTCAACTTCGACTTTGCCCAATGCTTGTTCAAAATCTTGGTTGAAACCTGATATCTTCACACCCGCGACTTTTTGCAAGTGCGGTATCAAATATAAGGCTTTAAAGGTCTTAAGGGGAAGCAAATTAACAGAAGCCCCTAGATCTATCAATATTCAACTGACTTCATGCCCATTTAAATGACCTTTCATGTACAAAGGTCGGTTATGGAAAGTGGAGGATAACAGCATGTCTTCATCCGTGAAAGTGACTGACTCCATGTACGCTTCACACCTCTGTAATTCTGCAGCATGCGTCTCGTATGCTTTTGGATCTTGAAGTACGGATACAAGGGTTTCTCTTAATTCTTTGCTTAGGGAAATGGCCTCCCATATGCTCAAGGAGACAGGGAATCTTTTCATATGCTGAAGCACTTTTCTATCAGCGCTTTGTTTGGCATCTTTTATAGGAGGCAGAATCCCTACGCCCTTCTTGGCATCTTCTTCTTGTGGCGACATGTTGGTTTCATTCTCAGGCTGAGCTTTATCTTTCTCTTGTGACTTAACCGCTTGCAAGCGGTCGCCGAACAAATCAGCTAGGGTTTCTTCTTCTTCCATAGGTATACTCTGCTGGGGTACTTCTGGCGCAAGTTCTACCATGACCAGCACCATTTCTGAGGCATCGAACCCTTCCTCTTCATCAGATGATAGAGAGAAATGTACCACCCCTTTGGGTGGTTGCTTTACTTGTGGTGAGGGCACCGGCCCTGGATTTTCTCCTCTGAAGCAAAATACATTGCCATTTGTCTTGGTTGATGTGCGACGGCCACTGCCTCTCCCTCGACAGCCCCGACCATTCCTTCTCATTGTGTGTTGTTTTGAATACAGTTCATCGGGCGGGGGAACACCCACCATATTGCATGTCAAATTTTCCATTCTGTGGATTATGTCATGTACTATGGTTGTTCTTTCATTGTCAAGAAGTGCACTATCCCAAAAATTTGGAGTTTCATCAATTACAGAAAAGGCATCATCATCTTCCATCATTTTTCTTAAATCCTGAAGCCATTGCTTTGTGTGTGCCTTGTCTTCTAGCTCTTCCCATGGGACATATGCATGTAAAGGAGCGGGGCCCGTGGGTATTCTAGGTTCAGGTTCTTCCATTTCATCTATCAACATTTGGAGTATTTGGAGTGGAGTTTTGCACTCATGAATCACTGTTCCGCCTTGGAGGGCTTCAATCCGTCGCCTTTCTTTTCTCTTATCTGCCTTCTTCCTGTTCCTAGTTTGCCTTTTCTCAATGGCGGTGCTAGCCGCTATTTTCTGGGAAGTTGGAGGGGGAAGGGCGATGACCGGGGAGAACTTTTTCTTCTGGGTAACTTTTTCAATCTTTGGAAATTCTTGACGTGGGCAGGTCGTCCTTTCCCTCCGGGGTTTGACCATGGTCCACGAGCCTTCATCATCTCTGACTTGGGTAACTTCGTGCTAGATCACGTGACTCTTCGCACGTTCTTCCATGAACTCGATGTTTCGAGCTACCACTTCATCAGGTAGAGTTTGGTAAATTGCATAGCGTGCTGGGTGTCTCGAACTTTCTCCAACATCCTGTGGTTGTTTCCCTTTGCTGTTGCAGCTCCTTTTATCACTTTGGACATGGATTACATTTGCGTGATGATGCGTCACTGGCCCTCGGGGTGGGTATGAGCGCCCAAGTGCACCACTTCTGATGCCGATCACTCCCCTTCGCATCAACTCTTCAATCTGGTGTCTCAAAGTTTGACAATCTTCAATCACATGGCTATGCGTTTGATGATAAGCACAATATCTAGGTGGCCTCGAGCCACTAGGTCCTACAACCTCGCCTGATGGCCTCATAGGCATAATAAGTCCCTCTCGAACACATATGTCAAAGAGGTGCCGGGTCATATGCCTGGGGAATGAATGGTTGTTTGTGGGCCTAGGAGCATTTACCTGGGGATACATTGGCGCGGGATGATTTAACTCTTGTTGGCTTGGTGGGTACCGAATTTCTACCTCGTGTCTCTCGACACACGGGCTAGGTGCTTTTCTTTTGCAACCACTCCTTGCATGAGGGTACTCTGGCCGAGCATTACTACTAGATGTATTACAAGGAGGGGGAGAGTATGAAGGTGTTGCACTGCCTGAGGAGTAATTGTCTTCTGGAAATCGGCCCCTTAAGATAGATGGTAGGCTGAGTGTAGTCAATAAAACATCATCTGCCAGACGCAAGCATCTTTGGTGGAGTTGGGACATCCGTCGACGCATGTGATCTACCATTCTGTTGAACCGAACCTGTTCAGGTGTCATCCTCAGGTACTCCTAAATCGGCTCCCCAGACTCACCCCGAGGCGAGCCACTTCCAAGATTAATCATATTGACAGCAAAATTCTGCATTTGTTTAGGCTTTTCATGGGGTTTTGGGGGCTTAACGGCATGTTTTCCCATAGAGAGATTACCTTCTTGAATCATCTTTTCTACCATGTCTTTGAACAAGTAACAATCCTCAATGGTGTGTCCTAGCATCCGGTGGTACTGGCAATAGTTGGGATCATCAGTCTTGCTTGCCTCGGCTAGCCTCTTTGGTGATGGTAGGCTCACTAGGCTCTTCTTCATACATATATCAAACAGTCTCCCAGTGTTCTCCCTGGCAAAAGAATACGGCTTCTTTAATCGGTCAGCCAGCGTGAGACCGCCACCTTGCTACGGTGGCCTCTTGGCTGTCGGAGGAGAGGAGGATGAGACTCCCTTGCCTGAATTTTCACTAGCTGGAGCTGGAACAAAGTCAACAATGTTGACATCTTTGGCCACATATCCTTTGTCTTTGGTAATTTTAGCTTTGGCAGCTGACATAGCCGGGTTCTCAGCATAGAACATCTCCAGCTCTGAGACTACCCTATTCAGTTCATCAAATGACTTGATATTTGCAATGAGCAACTTTTCAAGCAGTTCAGAGCGTAGGATAAGGATAGGAGCTGTGTATTCGAGGTGTTTGCTAGCGCCTTAGACATGGCGTCGTTCAACATCCCGGTCATAGCCAATGGCGCCACCTGATAGCGCTGCTTTTTCTGAAGGCATTAACAAGGTGACGGCTTGGTTGATCTTTATCGACCTTAAATATCATAGCTTCTTCCCATTGCTGGGACATGATTTTTTTGTGATTCTTAGCGCCACTTTCCCACTAGCGGCCTTGCTCTCAGATTTGGGCAAAATTTTGATTGTAACAATCGTAGTCACCTGCTGGACCTTCTGTAAGAAGCATGACACTCGAATGCAGAATTTGGTTTGAGTTACGAGTACCACTCGAATGCAGATCTGGTTAAGGTAGTTGAAAAGTATCTAAGCAGGTATGATTCTTCGAGGACCAACTCGCCCATGTGAGTGACATACATTGCTAAGTGTTCTTTCGGAGAACCCCGCCCATCAAACCTAGGGCACTTGGGAATCTTCGTAACTTCTGGCGGTAACCTTCTAAATTGATGGTGGATAGGGTACGACACTCGGTACAAATCCACCGTTGTCAAGCCATCATCATGCTCCGCTAGCTTTGCATCCACGATGCGTTCTATCATAATCCTTTGAGAAACTGCTGCATGCTCAGGTGGAACATGGGGAGCTTGGTGAGCCACTGGAGGCTCAAAATCTTGGAAGTCAACTTGCACACGAGGTGGGGCAACTGGGTGTTGAGCAGGACCCCGAGGGAATACATGTGCTGGCAGGTCTGTTTGGACGTTTGGCGGAACTTCTGTAGCTTCCATGGGTCTAGCATGGCGTGGGGATTGAGCTTGGGCAGTCATGAAATCGCACAACATAGCCCTGAGTTCTTGATTTTCCCTCTATAAATCTTCCAATGTTATATTAGCCGGTACGGCTTCTTGATCAACATGATGGTCTCCCAAGTTAGGTTCTTCATTCTCTTCAGGATGTAGCACTTTTGGCGATTGTGGAGGAGGTGAGAGAACTGCTTGATGGAGTAAGGCTGCTAACTGTTCTTGTCGGCGAGTGACCGGCCCAGCACGGTGTGCTGCTCGAGGGGCATTTACGGTCTCCTCGGCCCGATTATTCATACTAGATGCATAACAAATATAGACACGAATTCGCCCCTCCTGTATATTAGCTTGCCGACTTCGTGGGGCTGAACTGGGAGGAAATGCGAGTCGATCCAAGACCGACCGGCGTGATACTTCATCATAATGCTCCACTCCATCGATACTATGTGTCACCACATGCATGGCCGGGTGTGGTCTAATTGACACCCTTGGGTGTGACTGCTTCTCACCCAAGGGGGTAATGGAACATCCTTCTCTTGTCGGAACACAATGGGCATGGGCATGAGCCCGATTCTTGTCTTGCCATTTTTGTTTACCAACCCAAGCTTGGGATATCTTAGTACTTCCTTCTCCTTTTGCCTTAATGGCCATAGGGGTCTTGATGACTTGCTGGAAACTTGTTGATTCTACCCTACTGAGAGCTTGTCGGGGCGTTGGGGCATACTCTTTCTTCTTTAAACTTGTTCTTGCAACTTGTCTCGGCACATAGACCAGCTTCAAGTTTCCTGGATTGGTCATGGGGCGACATTGAGCATTCTCTTGAACTATTTCCTTTCCTTTTGATCTTGCCATTGTTGTAGCATCCTTGGTTGCTTGGAAAACAGCTTGTTTCGTGGTTGTTGTGTCTTCTACCATCTGCGGTACCCTGCTTTGGAATTTTCCCCCGGTCTTCATGACATGTGAGGACAAATGGGTGGTTGTTAGGGGTGGCATGCCCTCGGCCTTCATGGCTTGTGAGGAGCATTGAGCAACTAAGGAAGTTGGTGTACGACCAACGTCAGTAGCTTTTGGAAGTTGCGGTGGGAAAGGTGGGGCGGACATGCCCCCGGCTTTCTGGGTTTGTGAAGGTTGATGGGTGGGCGGCTGGCATGGCTTGCCCCCAGCCCTAGCAGAACTTAGGTGTGAAGCTATCATCTTAGGAGCGGCATCATAGCATGTCGCGCTATCATTCTTCACGACAACTATGCTTGGTTGTGGAGCTTCTTGGAGTGCAGCGAACCGGTTAGAGAGTGTCATTGGATTCTTGGGTCTATGTGGAGCATCGGGGTGGCGAGCTGGGTCACCCTCGGAGCACACCTGGGCATGCCCAACAGCGAGCGCCTGGTGACAGGCTTGTTTCGTTGGAGTTCTTCTTCGGCGAGGTCGTCGCACTGCTGGTGCAGACGGGCTTGCCGTCACTGTGTTGGCAATAAATGTGACCGACTCGATCTTTACATCTTCTTTCTCTTCATCCTGTTTCTGGGACAGCTTGGTGAGTTCATTGTTGGGAGCTTCGAGTTCGGTCTTCCCAGAGGGAACAACATTCAGCTCGATAGGGAGAGTTGGGATAGTACCGAGGAACTCAGGCCTTTGGATGATAGGTGCGAAAGCACCGAAAATCAAGGGGACGTCGAGAAATCCCCGCCGGTTGCGGATGTAGGATTGGGTGAAAAACACCCCGCCATCAGCGTTCGGCATTGAACCTTGCAAAAACAAACCGAAATACTGGTTAGAGGTTGACCTAAATGTCCATCTTGTTATGTTACCATGGCAGAGAGATGAGGGGAGAGAGAGGTCCCACCGGGCATGCCATTTGTTTGAACCTCGCGATTTCTTGGTCGTTTGTTTTGATCTCTTTGTATTTTTTTATATTGTTGATCTTTTGTGAAAAATTATTTAAGGGATAAAATAAAATATTTGTACCGTGCGTGTGCGATGACCTTTTCCCTCGCTTATCCTTTTGGCGCGAAAGTCTCCAACAATGGTGACGACAAGGTTCCCGCCCTGCCTCTTTCAGTATTAAAATAATTTGATGATTATTAGGGTCATAATAAATAATATAGCGAGGTTATGGTGTGGGTTCTTTAAATTATGGTTTGACCTCTCTCCATCAATCCACGAATGGATTCAAAGTTAATTACACTGAGCGGCGGCTCAATAACCCCTGATTAACTGCCATGGTAACACGTTTACAAGACAGGACAAATGTAAGGAAAAATATGTATATTTTTTTTGATTCTAAATAATGAAAGAACAAGCAGGAGTATCAACATTGCCTCTCCTCTCCCATTATCTCTTTTTCATTTCTCCTTTCTACTTACCTCCTTTTTTTGGGACTAGATTTGGGGGCTAGAAGACAGCATCTACCTTGGGTCTAGCCTCACGACTTCTTCTTTTTTTTGATCGATTGCTTTTTAGTTCAACATCCAACAAGCGGTATTTTCCCGATCGGGGATTAACCGAATTGCTAGGCCTTAGACATTGTCACCCACGACCCGACATTTCCTTTTAGGGATTGGCCCGATTGATGGGCGTTGGAGATTTTCATCCATTATCCGGTATTTCCCGATTGGGGATTAACCGGATTAATGGGGCTAGGATTTGTCATTCATTACCCGGTATTTCCCAATCGGGGATTAACCGAATTAATGGGCCTTGAAATTTTGTTCATCGGCAATGCCCATTTGGGAGCGAGCGGGGTTAATGGTGTTTGCAATTTTTCATCAATTACCCGACATTTCCCGATCAGGGATTAACCGGATTAATGGGCCTTGGAATTTTCATCCATTACCCGGCATTTCCCAATCGGGGATTAGTCGGATTAATGGGCCTTGGAATTTTTGTTTCCCGGCATTGCCTGTTTAGGAGCAGGCCGAGTTGATGAAATTTGGGATTTTTCATCCATTACCCGGTATTTCCTGATCGGGGATTAACCGGATTAATGGGCCTTGAAAATTTTGTTTCTAAACATTGCCCGTTTAGGAGCAGGCCGAGTTGATGAAATTTGGGATATTTTCATCCATTATCCGATATTTCCCGATTGGGAATTAACTGGATTAATGGGGCTAGGATTTGTCATCCATCACCCGGTATTTCCCAATCGGGGATTAACCGAATTAATGGGCCTTGAAATTTTGTTCATCGGCATTGCCCATTTGGGAGCGAGCGGAGTTAATGGTGTTTGCAATTCTTCATCAATTACCCGACATTTCCCGATCGGGGATTAACCGGATTAATGGGCCTTGGAATTTTCATCCATTACCCGGCATTTCCCAATCGGGGATTAGTCGGATTAATGGGCCTTGGAATTTTTGTTTCCCGGCATTGCCTGTTTAGGAGCAGGCCGAGTTGATGAAATTTGGGATTTTTCATCCATTACCCGGTATTTCCTGATCGGGGATTAACCGGATTAATGGGCCTTGGAAATTTTGTTTCTCGGCATTGCCCGTTTGGGAGCAAGCCGAGTTGATGAAATTTGGAATTTTCATCCATTACCCGATTTTCCCGATCGGGGATTAAACGGATTAATGGGTCTTGGAATTTTGTTTCTCGGCATCGCCCGTTTGGGAGCAAGCTGAGTTGATGAGGTTTGGGATTTTTTGGGTGAGCCGTTGGGAACTTTCTTTCTCGTCAACCAACTGGTACTTCTCGATCGGGCATTGACCGAGTTGGCGGGCCTTGATGGTCCGTTGGGGGTTTTCTTTCTCATTCGCCAGTCGGTTCTTCCAAATTGGGGATTGACCGAGTTGGCGGGCCTTGATGGTCCATTGGGGGTTTTCTCTTTCCTCCACCAGTCGGTACTTCCCGATTGGGAATTGACCGAGTTGGCGGGCCTTGATGGTCCGTTGGGGGTTTTCTCTTTCCTCCACCAGTCGGTACTTCCCGATTGGGGATTGACCGAGTTGGCGGGCCTTGATGGTCCGTTGGGAGTTTTCTCTTTCCTCCACCAGTCGGTACTTCCCGATTGGGGATGGACCGAGTTGGCGGGCCTTGATGGTCCGTTGGGGGTTTTCTTTCTCATCCGCCAGTCGGTTCTTCCAAATTGGGGATTGATCGAGTTGGCGGGCCTTGATGGTCCGTTGGGGGTTTTCTCTTTCCTCCACCAGTCGGTACTTCCCGATTGGGGATTGACCGAGTTGGCGGGCCTTGATTGTCCGTTGGGAGTTTTCTCTTTCCTCCACCAATCGGTACTTCCCGATCGGGGATTGATCGCGTTGGCGGGCATTGGTGGTCCGTTGGGGGTTTTCTCTTTCGTCTACCAACCGTTGGGGGGTCTTTATTGAACCATTGGGAGGTTTTCTCTTTTTTTATGATATTTTAATTAGAGTTTTCGTCATCATGAACTTAATGGGCCTACCTTCCATGTTAATGGGCCTTGGGTCGATCTCATGCTCATCTCGGTTGAAACCGTATTGGGCCTTAATTGACCGAGTTTGATGCACTTGGAATGGAGTCGCATGGTCTTAAGCTTCCTTTGAAGATGGTTGATTGGGCCTTGTAAACCTTAATGGGCCTAACTCCCACATTGATGGGCCTTGGATCGGTCTTGTTCATGTTGGTTAAGGCCTAATAAGGCCTTAGTTGATTGAACTTGATTTGCTTGAAGTAAGGTCACGTGGTCTTGATCTCCCATTGATGATGGCCAATTGGGCTTTAAGAGCCTTAATGGGCTTTGATGAGATGAGTATTCCCATTGCCCATTGGGCCTTAGGATGAGTGATACTTCTCCTTGCCTAATAGGCCATTGGATGTTTGATATTCCCTCATGCCTATCATGGTGTAGAATGATGTGATTGCAACCATGGTATACCTTGGGACTTAGCCAATTCCATGAAGATGGAACTTGGACTTCTCTTCCCTCCTTGCACTCTCTTGGACGATGGGAAAGGGGGAAGCCTTTGAACCTTTGATGCTCTACGTAAGAAGGATGCCTAGGGAATGTTGCCTCTCTCCTCTCCAAGAGGTTTTCTTGCTTTTTTATATGCCAAAAGGGAGGGACATTTTGGTCCACAAAGTGCCCCAACTTTTCCTTGTTTTTGATGGTGTGAGATGAGGTGAGGGTAACTTTGGAATTACTTCACCTTGCTTTTTACTTTATGGTGGGTGTGAGGGAAAAAGGTGAGGGTGTTTTGGACTTTGGCCACCTTTACGAGGGGTTGGGCTGGCCATTTACACAAAATACCCTCATAATCATTTTTTCAAGAGGAATTTCGGATGTCTCTTTGGGACAGATTTTGGGCCTTCCCCCCTTGAAGAATTGGGGCCCAAATAGCTGAAATAAAGGCCCATATACTCACACATGTGTCTAATGGGTAAATTAGTACTAATTAAGTCCATTTGGGAGCCAATAGGGGGGTCCCAACTTCTCTAAAAATTCCAACAAACTTGGATATGTTAAGAAGCAAGTTCGGCCCAATGAGATCCAAGTTAGTGGCCCATTTGATCAAAAAGTTCTTCATTTAATTCATGACATAATTCAACGCTTAGTTTTATTTCTTATCTTCTTTTTTTTCCTTTTTTTTCTAGTAGATATCATTTGTCTCTTCTTTCTCTCTTTCTTTTTTATTTCTTCTCTGTTTCTTTTTTTTACTTATTTTTTCTGAAAGATATCACTACTCTTTTTTATTTTCTTTTTTTTCTCTTCTTTTGTTTTACTGATTTTCTCCTCCCCTTTTTTTACCAATTTTCCATCTCGTGATGGAATAAAGAAAGAATCATCATTTTTTTCACTTGCTATTATCACTAGTTACATTCTTATCAACGTCACTCTTCATTTAATAATTACTTTATATGTACATAAACCCTCACTTCAAATGTGTGCTTGTCCGCTCTACTTGAGAGCCAAAAGATAAGCAATGTCACAACTGCCCTTCCCCCCTGTCGATCCACGGCCCACTCCGATGGACATTTATTTTACTTTTCTAATACGGTCATGCCTGAGCCTCTTCTTTTTGCTTCAATTTTGACCTCGGTCAAAATTACATTGTCTTATTATTATTCTTTCTTTTGCGCTTGCGGGTGAGAGCCATCGCCCCCTTCCCCTACAATTTTGACTTTGGTCAAAATCACTCTTCAAACATGGACGACCGCTCGACAGAGGAACCTTCCGGAAAGGGCATTAGGGTCCTTACCTTCTCTGCGTTTTGTCCCTCCCTCTGGTAGCGCCCAGCCGTGGCAGCGGTCAGGCGAGGACGGCGACAGGTGTCCGGCACTGGAGTAGGGGGAACTCGTCGGCCAGCGTTCGTCGTTCGGCTCCCAGCTCCTCCAGGTGCCGCCGTGAAGTTCCTCCTTCCCCGCCACCTCGTTCTTGGGTCTGCTCAAGGGGACTCTTGCCCGAGAGAACAACTGTGCTGGCCGGAGAAGACGTTCTCCTCCATGGCCTCGTACAGGATCGTCGCCTTCCCCCGCTTACGCCAAGTCCCCGGCAACGTCTTTGCAGTAGTGCCTACGGGTGCTTATTCGGGGGCTCGCGGAGGTCGCCCGGGTGTGGCATTCGTTGAGCTTCTAGGACTCTGTGGCCGACCGCAGGGTCCATCGAGGCCTGTTTTGCGTCGTTGTGGTTGAGGTGAGGTCCCTTCCCCTTTATTCTACGTCTTCCTTCACTCTTCTTCCGACTCGGCACTTCCTTCTTTGTCGTCTACGACTCCGTCGACTTTCTGCTGGTCATCCGCCATTGAGCACCTCCTGCAGCGGACCGATTTCTCCAAGCCCCCCGCCTCCTCTGTCGTTGACCGGTTTGGGCCGGATCAGGCTCTCGACGTCTCCGGCCCGGCGCTGCTACCTTCTTCAACCGTCGGTTGTTTCCTAGCCTTGCTAGGCAGGTCTCCTCTAGCTTCTACCGGACGGCACGCGAGGTTGCTGTAGGTGGTGAGCTCGGCCTCTCACCTCGTCTGCTCCCGGGTCGCGACCTGCAGAAGCTTTTAGCCTGCGAGGGCACGCGACGATCTTCAGATAGCAGTTGGTACGTTCCGACCCTACTTCGCTTCCCTGTTTCCGTCTCTCATAGAACCCTCTCTTGGGGCTCGGCTCTCCGTCCAACAGGCCCATCTTACCCTACTATATTAGTTATAACCTTTTGTTTTTAGTTGTAATAAACCTAAAAATTCAGATTATAATGCATAGAGTTTAAATTAATTATATGTATTCAATTAGAGTGATTACAATGCCTTTCTACTATGCCATAGGTTAACATGATTCTATTTGCACTAAACCGACATAACCTGCATCTTTAGTTAAACTAGGTATGCATACACCATATAAACCTATCATAATAAAATGACACATCTAAACCACTATCATACACGCCAAAAATACATAAATAAACCATTTGTCTGAGTAAGTTATATACTCCACTTGGACATTGTAGTTAATGTCGCAAAACTAACACCAGATCTACCATATGTAGAAGTAACATATAGTAAGCTAAATCCCATAGTACACCTAAGTAGGGATGTACTTAGAATGAACTGTGATATCCGAGATCAGCGGATACTCCAGATTATTCTAATTCATCTGCTGCCCATAGGTCATGAAATATAGTCAGGTGAAGTAAAATTTAATTACAATGTAGCCCATTTCATACTACATCTCTCAAGATGAAATCACATAATTAACTCAGGCGACCATAAATATAACCATCACTGGACATGTAAATGAAGTATAAACATGAACTTCATAAATGAATAACCACAACTTTAGATCACATACATGCATACCATATCAAAAATCTAACACAACTAAGACAACTAACAACATGATACACAACATGGAATTATGCAATTCTAACCAATTAACACACTACATGCATTCAATACTAGCAACTAACCATCTACTACATGGACTAAGCAATGCTAAATTTTTAATAAAACTATGCTTAAACTTATATTTCGGCTATTTATTAAATCGAGTTATTGTTTAAGATCATCGATGCTAACCATGATATACTAGCTAGATTCCAACACAAAACAAGACATTTAACATGCTAACTTACATTCTAATCTAATGTCTATTACGGTGAATATATATGATCGTTCAATTTAGCTAAGTATATATGGCTAAACAATTCCTAAACGATGTCTATTAAGCGTGCTAATAAAATAAACTACCCCTAATATTTTTATTCTACGAACTATGCTTAACTATATATATTTTAATAGTTTAATAACATATCAAAATGCTAATAATAGTCGAGATGTATACTTTATTGGCAATGACGATCGGCAAACGAAATTTTAAGGAAGATTGACCGAACGATGAGTATGTCACGGTCACGATGGCGATGAAAAATCAAGCCGGATGATCTTTAACAAACTGTTGGAAGGAGGAGAAAAATACGATAAAAGAGAAGAAAATAGAAGAATAGGAGAGGGAGTGATAGGAGAGAGAGAGAGGAATATATACCGGCGGTCAAATGGAGGTGCAGGTGGGTGGCCAACAATGACAAGGGGCGGCGGCAACGCGTGGGTGAGTGCTCGTGCACAGGTGCACAGCAGTAACGACCGCAGCAGACGGCCACTGGAGGGGACCGACGGCTCGCGTAGGCGAGTGGCCGGAGGTGGCTGGCGGCGGCGGCTCAACGCCTACCTCTGTAAGCACGCGCGGACAAAGCGGCTGGCCGAGGGCGGGCAAGGTGGCCGTGGGGAGGCGGCAGTAGGGGTGTCAATGGGCCAGGCCAGGCCAGGTCTAAAGCCAGCCCAATCAAGGCCTGGTCTAAAATATAATGGGTCGGACCGGCCCGGCCCGTATTTTATGTTCGGCCCGACCCGGCCCGACCCAAATAAAATGCAAACTTGGCCCGGCCCTGCTCGATCTTTCTAACATATTATAAAAAAATATCATATATTTTTTGATTTCTTAAACATCAAAGTAAAAGAATTAAATAACTTCATCCCGATCTACCAAGCACAAGAAATTCAATTGCACTGCACACCCTCCTAATTGTGTCTTATTAATGGTGATTTACATATTTGTGATAATAACATTACCAACTAAGAAATTTGTAAAAGTAATTTAATTATTTAAATATTACAAGACTTGAGTGACTAGGGACATAGTAGCATAGTAGCATTAAAACTTTGCTGGTGTTATATGTAACGTTAACGGATAGGATGCGATCAGGAAATTTCAAAATTTTGATTTGATTTAGATAAAAATAAATAAATACATAATTTATTAATAAATCAAAATAAAAATTATATAATTTTGTCTTCATTTTAAAATTTAAAATATAATACAATATAAGTATATAATAATAAAATAAAAAATTATGAAAATTGCGACATGTCAAATGAGATAAAAAGATTATAATATCGTATGTTTGATTTAATCGTAATCAACCGTTGAAACATTCCAATAATAAAAATGAGAATCAAAATCAAAATTTATCAACACTTTATATCAATATACTAACATAAAAAATAAATATATCATAACTTTTGTATGTTAAATTTTATTTCTATCTATTTTTATAATATTAAATATATTAATAAAAAATTATCTATTCAGAATATGATAATACATAATATATTAAATACATTACAAGATATTAACCATGCAACCAAACATCTAATAGCCCACGTTGGACCCGTGAACTCCTCCGGCCTGAAGCTCTTCGGCACGTGGGCGAGCCCCTACGTCCACCGACACGTGGGTTTTTAGCTTTTGTTCAATGGGCCTCATTTCCAGCCCGAGCGATAGCCCGCGTTGGGTCCATGGGCCTGTTCTTTTAACTCGACAGTTGATCTATGGCTGGCCCGGCTTGCAGGCTCGCAGGCTGGCCCGACCCCATTGACACCGCTAGGCGGCGGCATGGGGCAAGAGGCAATGCTGGAGCAGGCAGTCAACGGCGGCCCGGGGTGCGCAATTGCATGGAGCCGAGGAGGCACGGGGCACGGGGCGAAGGCACGGGCGGGCGAGGGTGGGTGGAGGTGACGGTTTGCGAAGGTACCGAAAAGAATGGAAAAAATGGAAGGGAGTGAAGATAAGAAGGGTAGGGAAATAAAGATATAATTAATTTTATAATAATTATAATAAGTATTATTTATTCTTAAATTTTTCAATGAAATATTATATATTCGATATTATTTTGAATATCGATTTTGACGATGTAATTCGAATTTAATCGAAATTAAGATATTGATACATAAGAAATCAAAAAAAAAATTGCTGCCTCAATCTGATTAAATCGATTCCTTATATATTTATATTGAGAATCGTCGTCGCGGAAGAGATGTTGGACTGGCCACCCGTGGTGCCGTCAACCCAAGAGGCTACCACAATCTACGCATGGCCAATTTGCTGTATGGCCAATTTGCTGTAGTTGTGGCAGGCCTTGATGCTTAGAGTGCATTTTGTAACGTTACGTTTTAGTTAAAAAAAAGAAAAAGAAAATTAGTTAATCGATATTTATTATTATTTTACCCTTGTCTCTCTCTATTTATCCCCCCTTCGCTTCTCTCTCCTTCCCCGTACGAGCCCGCGGCGCCCCCCTTTTTTTCCCCCAAAAACTCTATTTTTCCCCCTTCCGGACTGCGCCGCCCCTCCTGTCGTCTTCCTCTCCGCCGCGTGTGTGCGGGTTGACGCAGCCGTCGCCGCGCCCGCGTCCCCTTCCGCGTGTCGGTGCCGTGCGACCATGTCATCCCGCCGCCTCGGCCGCCGCCGCGGCCGCCGCGTCATCGCCCGCCACCGCGCACCTCGATCCTCCCGCGCGCGCCCGCGCGCGCGCTCGCGTCGCCGCCCGCCGCCCCGTTGACCGCCGTCGCCACGTGCCGGCGCCGCCCGCGTGTCGCGACCGCCCGCCTCGGTCCCCGGGCACCACCGCCGCGCGTGCCGGCGCCGCCTCGCCGTGAGCGCCGCCCGCCGTCGTCGCGCAGCCGTGCGCCGCCTACGCCACCCGCGCCTCGCGCGCTGCCGCCGTGCGCTGGCCCCTCTCTTCCGCGCGGTAACCCTCTCTCTCCTATCCTCTCTCTCCTATCGCCGCACTCCCTCTTCTAGCATATTGTTCCTCTTAAAATTAATTATCTCCCTTGATCCAGCAGTTTGTCCAAACACCTACCCGGCTCGATTTTTCGTCGCCGACGCAACCGCAGCAGTTTCGTCGCCTGATTCATTTTTCTTGGAATTCCGTGCACCGTTCGTCGTCGCCGTAAAGGTAGGCGTCTCGGCTATCCTTAGCACTCTACATATTTAATTAAATCGTAAAAATTATGTTTAGATCATCGTGATTAATAGGTTGGAATTGATGGGCTGTTTTTGATTTATTTACATGATTAGATAGTGTTAGATTAATCTGTTTTAATCCTGCATGCTTAGATTAATTCGGTTATTCATGTATGCTAGTCATCATGATAGGTTGTATATGTTTAAATCTAGCTAGTTTAGTATGTTTGCATCGCGATAAACCTTAAACATGTATATCCCGATTTGATAAAAAGCCGATGTAAGGTTTAGGCATAATGTTGTTAGAATTTAGTTTATTTTCTTTTATGTAGTAGGTAGTTCTGTTTAAGCATGTAATTGTCATGTTTATGTTGTAAATTGCATGATCCTATTTATATGCATTAGTTTGTGTTAAATTGTGGTATGGTATGCAAATATGTGGTGCATAGAACCATGGGTGTTCATCTATGTATTTCATGTTTGAATTGCCAATTAAATGTTCATGTTTACTGTCTGAGTTAATTATATGCTTGCATGGTGTGGAATGTGGTTAGTGCAGTGAGCTGCATTGTGGTTGAATTGTACTTCACCAGGCTATATTAGTGGCCCGTGGGCAGTGTCGACTCCGAAAACGGGTTCCGGATCGGCACCTCAAGATAAGGTGATGAAAGATGGAATTGGGGAAAGGGGAGTGAATCGTAAGACACTCGGAAAGCGGTAAAGACTCCTCACCTCGGTCCCACACTCACATTGATCCCCGAACTTTCATCTCACGGCGTCGCTCGAGCACCGGAGATGGTTCGGGTCATGTGGGAGGAGAGTGAGGAGGAGATGAAATTAAAACATGAATAAAAATAAAGTGTGGTCGCCAGGAGCCGCGGGCTCCGCTTTATGTAATGGAAATAGAAAGAAGTTGACCGTGTGTACCTTAGTGTGGGAGAAAGGGATGTGAGTTCAACCTTCTTCTTCTTCGGCCGGCCGATGAAGAAGAGTCTCCAATCCAATGCTAGCTTGATCAACCCGTGCAACTAGAAAAATAAACCAAGTGAAGAAAATAATTAGAACTACGGGAAGTGTAGTAACCGTAGTAAGAAGATAAGAAAGAAGCAATTGGAGTTGGACTCACCGGCTTCGGGGTGAGCCTTAACCCCTTTTTTTGTATTTTTGATTATGTAAAAATGATGTAAATAAACTAAAATATGCTTTAAAAACGAGTAAATGAACTGAGTTAATGGAGTTGAGAAAGCTTATAGAATGATTTGGCTTGAGTTGAAGCCGAGTTGGTTGAAAACAGCCGGTTCGGGTAGCTTGGTACCCTTCTGGCGCGACTTTGGTGCAGAGGATGTTACGGACGATCCCGATGTCAGAATCGAGTTCCGTTTGTTGGAGTGGACAGAAAACTCGGAGAGGAAGGATTTCAATGTTGATGACTTCTCCGAAATCCTCCTGTAGAAGTCAGTAAAAATTATGAAAGGGGGCGGATATCAAAATCAGAACCTGGATGCGCGCCCTCGGTGTAGCAACCGTCACAAACAAACGGCAAGTCGGAATGGAGTGCCGTCAGTTGGGGACGAAAGAGGACGAAGAGAGGAACAATTTGTATGTTGAAGACTTTTGCAGCAGAAGCCTCGGATTTTCTCCAGAAGTCGATGAAGATGGTTGATGAAGAACACCCGGATCGAGCCTTCTCCTTCACCTCGGGATCGGTTTCTTGACTTCGGATCGCCTTTGGACGTCGGGACGGCTTTGGAGAAGAGCTGGGACGACCTTGGGACGAGCTAGGCACCGAGGGTTCAACCTTGGGTCGCTGAGAATGGCCCTCAATTTATAGGGGAAGAGAGCCGGTGCAAAATTTAGAAACTGGATGTACCGCGCCCCCGCGTTTCAAAGGAGACGAGGGCGCGCAGGGCGCCCTCAAACCAAGGGCGCGCGGGCGCGCCCCGCCCGGGGCGCGGTCCGCGCGCCCTCCTCTTTCAAAGGAGGCGGGGGCGCGTTCGGCGTCTCACTCGCTAAAAATCGACGGAAACTTCCGGAAATTGCTAAAAATCGACTTGATATACGTAACGCGCCCCCGAACCGGGGGCGCGGTACAAATAAGTGAAAATCCTCCCCGGAAACCTTCCAAAACCCGGTTTAGAAGGTGCTAATCGGGGTAATTTCCGATTTAAAGCAACCGACCGCGCCCCCGCTTTTCAAAGGAACCGGGGCGCGCAGGCGCGCCCGGTTTGAGGGCGCGCGGGCGCGCCCGTGTTGAGGGCGCGCAGGCGCGCCCTCCACTTTCGCGCAGCGGGGGCGCAAGACACTCTCTCTCCCCGCGCGCGGGTTCCGCGAGCCGTATCTTGCAAACGGGATGTCCGATTCGGCTCCCGTTTGTCGCGTTGGAAAGAGTGCCTTCAACCGCACCTTCTCAAGTCGGTAAACCAGCCGCATGACTCCCGAGATGTTCGTACGGGGCTTTCTACCGGTTTACCCTCTCGCGGAAAGCCGAAACCCGGGGCGAAGATCCGAAAGAGCACAGTTCCGGTCGAGAAATCTCGGGTCAACTCGGGATGACTTGAAATGATGACCGAACAAGTCCGGTACGATCGGACAATCCGAAGTCATCGAAAAATCTGAGATTAACCCGGTAAACGTGAATCGAAAGCCGTAAAAGCCGCGAAACCCTAAAATTGACCGAACCGGCCTTATAGCCCCGGTTGATAAAATATACGGCTAGAATCGACCCGGATGACCTGAAAAGACCCGGTGATGACCGGAAAGGCCTAACATGTGGTCCGGATAGCCGTGTCGGCCACGATCGAAAAGCCGTAACGAAAGCCGTCATTGACCGACGCCTACCGAAATGACTTCTTGGAAACCCTGAATGTTACGGAACACATGCGGGACTCCCGAGACCTTCGATTATGGACCATTCAAGGTCGGTCATCGAGCATGCTTCGTGTTTTTACGGTTCACGCGCGGCTCTCGCTTGAAGGTTACGGCATAATTCCGGAAATCTTCGGTCCATTCTCAACTCACAAGGGGCTCCACCAATGTCCTTAGCTTATGTCCACGAGGTAATCCAGATCAGATAACGGTCGGATAAAAGATATCGCCTATGAAATAAGAGTCTAGGGCTCCGAATCTAGCCAATTTGGCGTGTCTACAGCTTGCCTCGCCTTGATGTCGGCTTTGCAAGGGAATGGCATGTAGCGGAACGGAGTGAAACGTAGAGAAAGCGTAGCGAAGCGAGATGGATCGTAGCGGAATGTAGTGGAGTGAAATGGCGATGGACTGAAAAGGTGGCATCAAGGTGTAGATATAGACACGCTCAACGACCGTATTCGGCAAGACGAATCTCCTCAAGTCTCTTGGTTAACCGCCATGTTTCATCAAGTCTTCCTATGTTCGATTGGTAAGAGATGTGCCATTGGCACGAGAGAAGAGTAGCCAACCCCCAACGCGGTGGGGAGTCCCCGAAACATGGGTTCGTAGGTTCATCATCAGTCGGTAACCCGATCTTTGCGGTGTTCCTGTACTGTGACGGGCTAAAATTTAAAGAGATTTGTTTTGAAAAAGGAAAAGAATACCAATCGAGCACATTCGGGCTCTCTGATTCATTTAAGTCTTTCAAGAGACAAGATTCAATTCGGAATGGAATGATCTCAGATTCCGAAAGGGAAATGTTTAAGCATAGACCGCGAAGATATGACGGTGCAAGTTCTGATCAAATAGAAGGTCCTTGGCGGGATGAATTGGCTGCCATGGTGGGACGAATAGCAAAGAAGTTGCATTGGCCACAGTGGTGAAAAGAAATGAAAGATTTGAGGACACAAAGTGGTTACCAAACACGGTGGGATTAATAGACACGGTGGGATATTAGAGAGGTTGGTGGGACTAGAGATCATGGTGGGATTAGAGAACACGATGGGATTAGAAAACACGGTGGGATTTAGAATGATCGAGAGAGTGAGAAGGTGAAGTTTGGGAAATGCTGTATTTAATGATAAAACAAAATGTAATGCAATTAATGCTACATGATGCATGTTGGGCTAAAGAAAACAAAACAAAACTTGTATAACAAATAGTTGAAGATATAGATTGTCTATGAGGTCAGGATACCCATTCGGGAACTATCGTCCCTCACTGCACAATTTTGGCTTATCCGTGAGCACAAAGAATGACCCGACCGTCGTGGATTTTGATGAAGGGGATCTCGGGCCCGGTCTTCTTTGCATTCACGGTCTTCAACATCAATGCATAAAATAAATAGTAATGCACCTAATATATGCTAAGAAAGGAAATGATAACGGTGAGTTTGCGGTGTGATGACATGCATTCTCACAAAAGAGTTCATGTGTCCTAATGAGGACACAGAGTGAAAGTTTCTCGGCAAAGTAGAGGCCGAGGTTATGATGACACCTCCTCCTGAGAATCCTCAGGGGAGGGAAGTGGTGAGCATCGCTTGCAAAAAGTTTCTCGGCAAAGTTAAGGCCGAGGTTATGGTGACACCTCCTCCTAAGAATCCTCAGGGGAGGGAAGTGGCGAGCATCGCCTCATTGAAATCTTGAAAATGCTCCTCGACGAAGTTGAGGTCGAGGTCATGGTGGCACCTCCTCCTAAGAATCCTTGGGGAGGGAAGTGGCGAGCTCCGCCTTGTTGTGAATTTCTCCTCATTTGTTCTTCGTGCCTGAAACACTTAGAATGAAGAGATTAGAACAACAATCCGGCTTATCCCCCTTGCAAGTTGTAGTATGCCTTGACCTTTGTCAAGGGGTATAGCCTTCTTAGGAGTGTAAAAATCAAGTAGCAAATATGCAATGAAGAATTTGAAACATGAGAGATTGAAATTAAATATGAATGTAAAGACGAAAATTCAAACCAAGCATGGTGATAAAATATTTTAAAAAGTTCGAAAGTTTTTTGTTGAATTTGAAAAAGAAGTTTTCTTTTTTGTTGAAAAGATTAAATATTTTTGGGATTTTTGAAAATGCTATTTTCTTCTTCTTCTTTTTGAGTTTTTGAAAATAAATTTTTTTTTGTAGTTTTTGAAGATATTCAACTTTTTTTGTAGTTTTTTTAAAAATATTCAACTCTTTTTTTTTGGAGTTTTTGAAATGTTCAACTTTTTTTTTTGATTTTTTTTTTTGAAAATATCTTTTTGGAGAGAAAAATCAGTATTGACACAAGTTCACATTACTTGGTTGTTTTTCTAGGTTCACTGGTAGATACCATGTGCAAAATGGGATTCCTTACCCAGAATCTTTCCGACCTTCAACCTTTGATCGGCTAGAGTTTAGCTTTGATTTGGTTGGTTCACCCACACCTTAGGGGTAAGAATGAAGAATTGAGGGAAAGTCCTTGATAGGCTTTGGAGATGTCGAGAGGGATTTCTCTACTCACACCCAATTGCCCGTTGGGGTTCGGCCTCTTCGGGTCTTTTCTTCTTTATCGACAAACCTATTTTTGTGGCACACATTCGGACAGGTGCTTTGATCTGTGGGGTCATTGCCCATCTTTTGGTGCCTTTTTTCATTTTCTGCATTTTTGGGTACTCATTCGGACAGGCCCATATTTGTTTAAACCTGTGGGGTTCATTGCCCATCTTTTGGCACCCTTTTTTTATTTGAGAAGTTGGACCTTTCGAGACGGCCTCCTACTAAGGCGGTGGATGCTTTCGATACTCTCCCCCTCTAGTCCCCTTTGCCTATCTTGGACCGAACAGAAGAGAATATGGTGAGGGTTTTCCTTCCATCTCTAAGCCTTGCCTAGCTTCTCTCAGGTGTTGGGTTATCCGGATTCTGGGATCAGGACGTGTTGTGTGTGTAGAATGGTATCTACCCTCGACTCCTAGACAACAACCTAGGACATGTGGACTCAAGTCATACTGGTAGTTCTCTCCATTTTTGAGGTAGATTACATTCCATGGGTGAATCAATTAAAAATATGCCTTGCAATGTAAAAAAAATTGTTTAATAAGAACAAGGTAGCTACAAATATCGTCAGTCATGAATTTCTCTCAATTAAAATTGTCATGTGAAATTCAAAATCAATTTTTTAAAAAAAATATAACTTTGCGGATGACATAATGATAATGAATGCAATTTCATGTAATACCTGAGAGAAGAAGAAGTTCATTGCTGATGACGGCTTTGCTTGTGCTTGCCTTGCCTACCATGCCTTGCCTAACTGCTTCCACTTTGATATGCTCCATATCGCATTGGATTGAAGATTCAGAGTCATATGATGAAGTGAAAGATGTGGAGGATCTGATTTAGCATGGTGGAGTCAAAATTAATGATGTAAAAGGCAAAGATTGTGGTATCACCTAGGAAATTTCTCTACCTTGATTTTTTTGTTGAAAGTAGAATTTGGAAAAGGAAAGAGAATGCAAAAAGGAAAAAAAACATGTTTTGAAAACAAAAGTGTGCTAAAGTGGGCTCTTGGGCCGAAGAGTTGATAGTGGGCTTGAAAGCCCGGGAAGGGTTGGAATCAGGGGGCACGTGGGCCCAAGAGTTGAATGCGGGCCAGAGGGCCGAGTTGATGTTGATGGGCATGAGGGCCCAATTAGATGCGATGGGCTCGAAGGCCCGATTGAAGGTTGAGCCCGAGGGACCCAACGAAAAGAGTGGGCACATGGACCCGATTGTGATTTCTGATAGGCTCGCTGGCACCATTGAACAGTATGGGTGCGCAAACCCGAATTCGAAGAGGTGGGGGCACGGGGGCCCGATTTCGAAGAAGTATGGGCACGCGGTCCCGATGGTGAAGAAATGGGGGCATACAGGCCCGAGGTTGAAGGAGTGTGGGCATGTGTGCCCAAGGTTGATGGAAGGTGGACACGTGGACGGGATTTAGAAAGAATTTTGGCACGTGGGCTCGGTTGTAGAAAACCATGGGCATGTGAGCCCGGTTGAGGTGACTTGCGGGCACGTGGGCCCGATTTAGAAGAAATTTGGGAAAGAGGGCCCGGTTGCAAAAAAACATGGGCATGTGAGCCGGGTTGTGGTGAATTAAGGGCACATGGGCCCGATTGAGGTGAATTGTGGGCACGTGGGTCCGAGTTAGAAGAAATTTGGGCACATGGGCCCGGTTGCGAAAAAACATGGGCATGTGAGCCTGATTGAGGTGAATTATGGGCACGTGGGCCTGATTGAGGTGAATTGTGGGCACGTGGGCCCGATTTAGAAAAATTAAGAGCACGTGAGCACGATTGGGAAGAATAATGGGCACGCGGGCACGATGGAAGGAAAGGGGCACGAAGGCCCGGTTGGGGAAAAGGGACATATGGGCCCATATGAAGGAAAGGGGCATGCAAGCCCGATTGATTAAAAGGGGCACGTGGGCCGGTTGAAGAAAAGGGGCATAAGAGCCGGTTGATTAAAAGGGGCACATGGGCCCGGTTGGATAAAGGGGCACGTGGGCCGGATGATGGAAAGGGGCACATGGGCCCGATTGATGAAAAGGGGCGCGTGGGCCCGGTTGAAGGAAAGGGGCACGTGGGCCCGATTGGATAAAGGGGGCACACGGGGCCCGGCCGATGGAAAGGGACATAAGAGCCCGGTTGATTAAAAGGGGCACATGGGCCCGGTTGGATAAAGGGGGCACGTGGGCCCGCCGATGGAAAGGGGCACGTGGGCCCGGTTGATGAAAAGGGGCGTAAGAGCACGAGAAAGGGGCATAAGGGCCCGGTTGAGTGGGATAAAGTGTGGGACGTGGCCCTAAGATTGGCAGTTTTTGGGTCCGTGGGCCTGATTGATGGTTGTAAGAAGGATAAAGAAAGGGCAGTGGCCCTAAGATTGAGGAATTGTGGGCCCATGGGCCCGATCGTTGATTTGGAGGAGAACAAAGAAAGGGTCGTGGCCCTAAAATTGATTGATCGTGGGCCCATAGGCCGAATTGTTGCTTAAGATAAGAATGGGGTAAGGGTCGTGGCCCTAAGATTGATGCTAAAGGATTTACCTTCCTAGTTGGAGGAGGTCCCAGTATCCCCTTGCTAAGGTCTACATCCTTCAGGAGGCTTGTCGATTCATTCCCTATTTTATGGACCAATTCGGTCTCCTTACTTCCCAGTTCAGGGGTCAATTCAATCTGACCATCTTCATTGATCAATTCCAATGATGGTAACAGTTGATCAATGCCTGAAAAATCCTTGCCTAGTCCATCATTGGATTGACAATCAACTAAGTTTATGATTCCTTCATCTAAGCTCCCTATAGTAGGCTTCTCCTCAAGATGTTCTATAGAAGAGGGCATGCCTAGTCTAGGGGATTCCAAAAAGGTAGAAGGGTTTGGTTCGACCTCCCCTACTAGATGACTTTGATCTTGATGAGAAGCTGATTCTTCTCGCCATGGCGGGAGCACAAATGGTTGGAGTTATTAATTCCTCTGCAAGGGCAGGAGCTTGAAGGGTCGAAGTGTCTGAATCTTCTACTACAGCAGGAGCAAGAATAGTAGGAGTGATTGGTTCCTTTGTTGGGGCAAGAGTAATAGAAGAAATGATTGGTTGTTGTGCAACCAACTGAGGAGGATCCCTATGTGGTGGGATTGGTTTAGAAGCCGGGGTTTGCTCAATCGGCTTAGGATGAATGATTGGCCGAGGGACCATTGGTGAAGTGGGTTGAGGGGCCAAGGCTTGCGTGGCTAGCCGAGGGGTTGTTGTTGAAATAGGCTGAGAAGCCAATGGTCGGATGATTGGCCGAGGGGCCTTTGGAAATGTTGGTGAGGTCAAAGGCTGTGGAGCCGGTTTAGGTAATGAAGTATTTGAACAAGCGACGAGAGGAACATGTTTGTGCACGATTGGTTTCGCTATTAGCACGGGTTGCATGACCGGTTGAGGTTGGGGCATGGGTGGCCTAATCAATCGACGTCGAGGAGTCGGCTGAAGATGATGATCTGGATGAGGTTGGAGAGGGCTCCTAGGTTGGTGCATAGCATCAATGCTCTTCTCAAGTCTGGGCCTCAATTCATCAGAATATTGCATTAATTCCACATCTTCTTTTGCTTTCTCAATTATTGAATAGCCTGGCCCATATCGTTTCAAGAATTTGGCCTTGACAATTTCGAAATCCCATATCTCTACTTCGTTCAATGAAAAAAACCAATCTAGGGCTACACCCTCTAAAGATCTCCTAAAAAGAAAGGCAAGGGTCTTTCTATCATTATGCCATCGAGATGATTTGCTCAGAAAATCATTGACATGGGTGAAGGGATCTCCTGAGCCATTGTAGCGATGGTAGGTTGGTGTTTGTGATGGAGGGATATGTGGGACGGGAAAGATGGAGCGAGATATTTTAGGGATGGCCTTCGAGTCCAAACGGTGCCTCGGCTCTTCAAAGTGTTCATCCATTTGGTTGAGGTTGTCCATGAATGCTTGAGTGAGGGCCGGGTTCCCGAGCCACCGGTGCAAGGTATTTAGATGAATGGGTTGGAAGAGGTGGCTTCAAAGTAGGAACTGGCATAGAATTATATGAATGCCCCACAACGGGGTGAGTAGAGGCACTACAGGGTTGCCTAGGAGAGGAGATGATGAGGGGCCTGACTGTCGATTGGGGTGGTGAGGGGGCTTGATTTCCCTCGACTGGATCTTCATTGGTGGGCATCTTTCCCTTTGTTAAAGATTGCACAAGTGAAAAGGATTCAGGATCTAGATGGAGGGATAGACCCTGGAGGATTTGTTCTACACCGAGTGATGCGGGTGGATGAGTAGGATTTTGAACTTCGGGTTCCCACGATGGCATTAACATGGCCCTCTGGTTGGACCATGGGTTGTTGCAGCTTGTAGTAGTCCGACCTCCCAACGTGGCTTCCGGACCTTAGCATCATGGGCATCATGTCGATCTTTCTACAAAGATGGTTAAAAAAGAGAGCAAGCAAAGCACACAATTGAAGATTTTTTTTATGTTTTGTTTTGTTAGAATTTTTTTGTTTCAATTTGGTTTGTTTGGAAAACAAGTTGATCACAAAATTAAAAAGTTTTTTTGTTTTGTTTTTTTAAGTGTTTTGCAAGAAGAAATTTTTGGTTGTTTTCAATTTTTGGGGAGCAAGCAAGTTATATGCAAACAAGGTTTTAAAATGACTACTCGACAATTTTTGGGTTGAAACCTTAGATTAGATAGATTGTTAGCAATTGTTCACTCAAATGGGTATGGTTCCTATTGCTTCAATCTTCAAGACCTAAGGTTATCACTCAATCACCACGAGTAGGAACTTGGGTTCTTCGGGTTTTGGGAAAGTGGTACAACCGGCCCAATCGTGCGGAGAGGAATACTCCACGGATGGGGACTTACGGAGGTCTTGATGGAAACCACCAAATCAACTAGGAAGGAATATCCCAGAAGAGAGGTAAGAATCCACCAAGAAGGTGTTTGAAGGGTGAGGGTGTGTTGGGAGAGAGAGTCCCCGCCTCAAATGCCCTACGGATCGGAGCAAGTCCGGTACCCGATGCAAAAAGCTAATGCAAAAGTAAAAATGGAGGGTAAGAGGAGAAGAAGCAATCAATGTGCAAAAACATGAAATGAAATGAAGTAAATAGAGCATGCGATATTCAAACAAGACAAGCAATCATGCAACAAAACAAACAATCTAGTGACTAGAATTGAATTAGAATGAAACTAGTTGCACAAACAAATCAAGCTAGCATGGTTAAAGACATTGGTTGTCCCACCGTGGTCGCCAAAAAGCTGTCGACTCCGAAAACGGGTTCCGGATCGGCACCTCAAGATAAGGTGATGAAAGATGGAATTGGGGAAAGGGGAGTGAATCGTAAGACACTCGGAAAGCGGTAAAGACTCCTCACCTCGGTCCCACACTCACATTGATCCCCGAACTTTCATCTCACGGCGTCGCTCGAGCACCGGAGATGGTTCGGGTCATGTGGGAGGAGAGTGAGGAGGAGATGAAATTAAAACATGAATAAAAATAAAGTGTGGTCGCCAGGAGCCGCGGGCTCCGCTTTATGTAATGGAAATAGAAAGAAGTTGACCGTGTGTACCTTAGTGTGGGAGAAAGGGATGTGAGTTCAACCTTCTTCTTCTTCGGCCGGCCGATGAAGAAGAGTCTCCAATCCAATGCTAGCTTGATCAACCTGTGCAACTAGAAAAATAAACCAAGTGAAGAAAATAATTAGAACTACGGGAAGTGTAGTAACTGTAGTAAGAAGATAAGAAAGAAGCAATTGGAGTTGGACTCACCGGCTTCGGGGTGAGCCTTAACCCCTTTTTTTGTATTTTTGATTATGTAAAAATGATGTAAATAAACTAAAATATGCTTTAAAAACAGTAAATGAACTGAGTTAATGGAGTTGAGAAAGCTTATAGAATGATTTGGCTTGAGTTGAAGCCGAGTTGGTTGAAAACAGCCGGTTCGGGTAGCTTGGTACCCTTCTGGCGCGACTTTGGTGCAGAGGATGTTACGGACGATCCCGATGTCAGAATCGAGTTCCGTTTGTTGGAGTGGACAGAAAACTCGGAGAGGAAGGATTTCAATGTTGATGACTTCTCCGAAATCCTCCTGTAGAAGTCAGTAAAAATTATGAAAGGGGCGGATATCAAAATCAGAACCTGGATGCGCGCCCTCAGTGTAGCAACCGTCACAAACAAACGGCAAGTCGGAATGGAGTGCCGTCAGTTGGGGACGAAAGAGGACGAAGAGAGGAACAATTTGTATGTTGAAGACTTTTGCAGCAGAAGCCTCGGATTTTCTCCAGAAGTCGATGAAGATGGTTGATGAAGAACACCCGGATCGAGCCTTCTCCTTCACCTCGGGATCGGTTTCTTGACTTCGGATCGCCTTTGGACGTCGGGACGGCTTTGGAGAAGAGCTGGGACGACCTTGGGACGAGCTAGGCACCGGGGGTTCAACCTTGGGTCGCTGAGAATGGCCCTCAATTTATAGGGGAAGAGAGCCGGTGCAAAATTTAGAAACTGGATGTACCGCGCCCCCGCGTTTCAAAGGAGACGAGGGCGCGCCCTCAAACCAAGGGCGCGCAGGGCGCGCCCCCAGTTCGGGGGCGCGGTCTGCGCGCCCTCCTCTTTCAAAGGAGGCGGGGGCGCGTTCGGCGTCTCACTGCTAAAAATCGACGGAAACTTCCGGAAATTGCTAAAAATCGACTTGATATACGTAACGCGCCCCCGAACCGGGGGCGCGGTACAAATAAGTGAAAATCCTCCCCGGAAACCTTCCAAAAACCCGGTTTAGAAGGTGCTAATCGGGGTAATTTCCGATTTAAAGAAACCGACCGCGCCCCCGCTTTTCAAAGGAACCGGGGGCGCGCAGGCGCGCCCCGGGTTGAGGGCGCGCGGGCGCGCCCGTGTTGAGGGCGCGCGGGCGCGCCCTCCACTTTCAAGCGAGCGGGGGCGCGATACACTCTCTCTCCCCGCGCGCGTGTTCCGCGAGCCGTATCTTGCAAACGGGATGTCCGATTCGGCTCCCGTTTGTCGCGTTGGAAAGAGTGCCTTCAACCGCACCTTCTCAAGTCGGTAAACCAGCCGCATGACTCCCGAGATGTTCGTACGGGGCTTTCTACCAGTTTACCCTCTCGCGGAAAGCCGAATCCCGGGGCGAAGTTCCGAAAGAGCACGGGTCCGGTCGAGAAATCTCGGGTCAACTCGGGATGACTTGAAAGGATGACCGAACAAGTCCGGTACGATCGGACAATCCGAAGTCATCGAAAAATCTGAGATTAACCCGGTAAACGTGAATCGAAAGCCGTAAAAGCCGCGAAACCCTAAAATTGACCGAACCGGCCTTATAGCCCCGGTTGATAAAATATACGGCTAGAATCGACCCGGATGACTCGAAAAGACCCGGTGATGACCGGAAAGGCCTAACATGTGGTCCGGGATAGCCGTGTCAGCACAGATCGAAAAAGCCGTAACGAAAGCCGTCATTGACCGACGCCTACCGAAATGACTTCTTGGAAACCCTGAATGTTACGGAACACATGCGGGACTCCCGAGACCTTCGATTATGGACCATTCAAGGTCGGTCATCGAGCATGCTTCGTGTTTTTACGGTTCACGCGCGGCTCTCGCTTGAAGGTTACGGCATAATTCCGGAAATCTTCGGTCCATTCTCAACTCACAAGGGGCTCCACCAATGTCCTTAGCTTATGTCCACGAGGTAATCCAGATCAGATAACGGTCGGATAAAAGATATCGCCTATGAAATAAGAGTCTAGGGCTCCGAATCTAGCCAATTTGGCGTGTCTACAGCTTGCCTCGCCTTGATGTCGGCTTTGCAAGGGAATGGCATGTAGCGGAACGGAGTGAAACGTAGAGAAAGCGTAGCGAAGCGAGATGGATCGTAGCGGAATGTAGTGGAGTGAAATGGCGATGGACTGAAAAGGTGGCATCAAGGTGTAGATATAGACACGCTCAACGACCAGATTCGGCAAGACGAATCTCCTCAAGTCTCTTGGTTAACCGCCATGTTTCATCAAGTCTTCCTATGTTCGATTGGTAAGAGATGTGCCATTGGCACGAGAGAAGAGTAGCCAACCCCCAACGCGGTGGGGAGTCCCCGAAACATGGGTTCGTAGGTTCATCATCAGTCGGTAACCCGATCTTTGCGGTGTTCTGTCTTGTGACGGGCTAAAATTTAAAGAGATTTGTTTTGAAAAAGTAAAAGAATACCAAACGAGCACAGTCAGGCTTTCAGATTCATTTAAGTCTTTCAAGAGACAAGATTCAATTCGGAATGGAATGATCTCAGATTCCGAAAGGGAAATGTTTAAGCATAGACCGCGAAGATATGACGGTGCAAGTTCTGATCAAATAGAAGGTCCTTGGCGGGATGAATTGGCTGCCATGGTGGGACGAATAGCAAAGAAGTTGCATTGGCCACAGTGGTGAAAAGAAATGAAAGATTTGAGGACACAAAGTGGTTACCAAACACGGTGGGATTAATAGACACGGTGGGATATTAGAGAGGTTGGTGGGACTAGAGATCATGGTGGGATTAGAGAACACGATGGGATTAGAAAACACGGTGGGATTTAGAATGATCGAGAGAGTGAGAAGGTGAAGTTTGGGAAATGCTGTATTTAATGATAAAACAAAATGTAATGCAATTAATGCTACATGATGCATGTTGGGCTAAAGAAAACAAAACAAAACTTGTATAACAAATAGTTGAAGATATAGATTGTCTATGAGGTCAGGATACCCATTCGGGAACTATCGTCCCTCACTGCACAATTTTGGCTTATCCGTGAGCACAAAGAATGACCTGACCGTCGTGGATTTTGATGAAGGGGATCTCGGGCCCGGTCTTCTTTGCATTCACGGTCTTCAACATCAATGCATAAAATAAATAGTAATGCACCTAATATATGCTAAGAAAGGAAATGATAACGGTGAGTTTGCGGTGTGATGACATGCATTCTCACAAAAGAGTTCATGTGTCCTAATGAGGACAGAGTGAAAGTTTCTCGGCAAAGTAGAGGCCGAGGTTATGATGACACCTCCTCCTGAGAATCCTCAGGGGAGGGAAGTGGTGAGCATCGCTTGCAAAAAGTTTCTCGGCAAAGTTAAGGCCGAGGTTATGGTGACACCTCCGCCTAAGAATCCTCAGGGGAGGGAAGTGGCGAGCATCGCCTCATTGAAATCTTGAAAATGCTCCTCGACGAAGTTGAGGTCGAGGTCATGGTGGCACCTCCTCCTAAGAATCCTTGGGGAGGGAAGTGGCGAGCTCCGCCTTGTTGTGAATTTCTCCTCATTTGTTCTTCGTGCCTGAAACACTTAGAATGAAGAGATTAGAACAACAATCCGGCTTATCCCCCTTGCAAGTTGTAGTATGCCTTGACCTTTGTCAAGGGGTATAGCCTTCTTAGGAGTGTAAAAATCAAGTAGCAAATATGCAGTGAAGAATTTGAAACATGAGAGATTGAAATTAAATATGAATGTAAAGACGAAAATTCAAACCAAGCATGGTGATAAAATATTTTAAAAAGTTCGAAAGTTTTTGTTGAATTTGAAAAGAAGTTTTCTTTTTTGTTGAAAAGATTAAATATTTTTGGGATTTTTGAAAATGCTATTTTCTTCTTCTTCTTTTTGAGTTTTTGAAAATAAATTTTTTTTTGTAGTTTTTGAAGATATTCAACTTTTTTTGTAGTTTTTTTAAAAATATTCAACTCTTTTTTTTTGGAGTTTTTGAAATGTTCAACTTTTTTTTTTTGATTTTTTTTTTTTGAAAATATCTTTTTGGAGAGAAAAATCAGTATTGACACAAGTTCACATTACTTGGTTGTTTTTCTAGGTTCACTGGTAGATACCATGTGCAAAATGGGATTCCTTACCCAGAATCTTTCCGACCTTCAACCTTTGATCGGCTAGAGTTTAGCTTTGATTTGGTTGGTTCACCCACACCTTAGGGGTAAGAATGAAGAATTGAGGGAAAGTCCTTGATAGGCTTTGGAGATGTCGAGAGGGATTTCTCTACTCACACCCAATTGCCCGTTGGGGTTCGGCCTCTTCGGGTCTTTTCTTCTTTATCGACAAACCTATTTTTGTGGCACACATTCGGACAGTGCTTTGACCTGTGGGGTAATTGACCATCTTTTGTGCCTTTTTTCTTTTTATACTTTTTTGGGTACTCATTCAGACAGGCCCATATTTGTTTAAACTTGTGGGGTTCATTGCCCATCTTTTGGCACCCTTTTTTTATTTGAGAAGTTGGACCTTTCGAGACGGCCTCCTACTAAGGCGGTGGATGCTTTCGATACTCTCCCCCTCTAGTCCCCTTTGCCTATCTTGGACCGAACAGAAGAGAATATGGTGAGGGTTTTCCTTCCATCTCTAAGCCTTGCCTAGCTTCTCTCGGGTGTTGGGTTATCCGGATTACGGGATCGGGACGTGTTGTGTGTGTAGAATGGTATCTACCCTCGACTCCTAGACAACAACCTAGGACATGTGGACTCAAGTCATACTGGTAGTTCTCTCCATTTTTGAGGTAGATTACATTCCATGGGTGAATCAATTAAAAATATGCCTTGCAATGTAAAAAAAATTGTTTAATAAGAACAAGGTAGCTACAAATATCGTCAGTCATGAATTTCTCTCAATTAAAATTGTCATGTGAAATTCAAAATCAATTTTTTAAAAAAAATATAACTTTGCGGATGACATAATGATAATGAATGCAATTTCATGTAATACCTGAGAGAAGAAGAAGTTCATTGCTGATGACGGCTTTGCTTGTGCTTGCCTTGCCTACCATGCCTTGCCTAACTGCTTCCACTTTGATATGCTCCATATCGCATTGGATTGAAGATTCAGAGTCATATGATGAAGTGAAAGATGTGGAGGATCTGATTTAGCATGGTGGAGTCAAAATTAATGATGTAAAAGGCAAAGATTGTGGTATCACCTAGGAAATTTCTCTACCTTGATTTTTTTGTTGAAAGTAGAATTTGGAAAAGGAAAGAGAATGCAAAAAGGAAAAAAAACATGTTTTGAAAACAAAAGTGTGCTAAAGTGGGCTCTTGGGCCGAAGAGTTGATAGTGGGCTTGAAAGCCCGGGAAGGGTTGGAATCAGGGGGCACGTGGGCCCCGAGTTGAATGCGGGCCAGAGGGCCCAGTTGATGTTGATGGGCATGAGGGCCCAATTAGATGCGATGGGCTCGAAGGCCCGATTGAAGGTTGAGCCCGAGGGACCCAACGAAAAGAGTGGGCACATGGACCCGATTGTGATTTCTGATAGGCTCGGCGGCACCATTGAACGGTATGGGTGCGCGAGCCGAATTCGAAGAGGTGGGGGCACGGGGGCCCGATTTCGAAGAAGTATGGGCACGCGGTCCCGATGGTGAAGAAATGGGGGCATACAGGCCCGAGGTTGAAGGAGTGTGGGCATGTGTGCCCGAGGTTGATGGAAGGTGGACACGTGGGCCCGATTTAGAAGGAATTTTGGCACATGGGCTCGGTTGTAGAAAACCATGGGCATGTGAGCCCGGTTGAGGTGACTTGCGGGCACGTGGGCCCGATTTAGAAGAAATTTGGGCACATGGGCCCGGTTGCGAAAAACATGGGCATGTGAGCCGGTTGAGGTGAATTATGGGCACGTGGGCCCGATTGAGGTGAATTGTGGGCACGTGGGCCCGATTTAGAAGAAATTTGGGCACGTGGGCCCGGTTGCGAAAAACATGGGCATGTGAGCCTGATTGAGGTGAATTATGGGCACGTGGGCCTGATTGAGGTGAATTGTGGGCACGTGGGCCCGATTTAGAAAAATTAAGAGCACGTGAGCACGATTGGGAAGAATAATGGGCACGCGGGCACGATGGAAGGAAAGGGGCACGAAGGCCCGAGTTGGGGAAAAGGGACATATGGGCCCGTATGAAGGAAAGGGGCATGCGAAGCCCGATTGATTAAAAGGGGCACGTGGGCCGGTTGAAGAAAGGGCATAAGAGCCCGGTTGATTAAAAAGGGGCACATGGGCCCGAGTTGGATAAAGGGGGCACGTGGGCCGGATGATGGAAAGGGGCACGTGGGCCCGGTTGATGAAAAGGGGCGCGTGGGCCGGTTGAAGGAAAGGGGCACGTGGGCCCGATTGGATAAAGGGGGCACATGGGCCCGGGTGATGGAAAGGGACATAAGAGCCCGGTTGATTAAAAGGGGCACATGGGCCCGGTTGGATAAAGGGGGCACGTGGGCCCGGGCTGATGGAAAGGGGCACATGGGCCCGATTGATGAAAAGGGGCGTAAGAGCACGAGAAAGGGGCATAAGGGCCCGGTTGAGTGGGATAAAGTGTGGGCCGTGGCCCTAAGATTGACAGATTTTGGGCCCATGGGCTGATTGATGGTTGTAAGAAGGATAAAGAAAGGGCGGTGGCCACTAAGATTGAGGAATTGTGGGCCCGTGGGCCCGATCGTTGATTTGGAGGAGAACAAAGAAAGGGTCGTGGCCACAAAATTGATTGATCGTGGGCCCATAGGCCGAATTGTTGCTTAAGATAAGAATGGGGTAAGGGTCGTGGCCCTAAGATTGATGCTAAAGGATTTACCTTCCTAGTTGGAGGAGGTCCCAGTATCCCCTTGCTAAGGTCTACATCCTTCAGGAGGCTTGTCGATTCATTCCCTATTTTATGGACCAATTCGGTCTCCTTACTTCCCGAGTTCGGGGGTCAATTCAATCGACCATCTTCATTGATCAATTCCAATGATGGTAACGAGTTGATCAATGCTGAAAAATCCTTGCCTAGTCCATCATTGGATTGACAATCAACTAAGTTTATGATTCCTTCATCTAAGCTCCCTATAGTAGGCTTCTCCTCAAGATGTTCTATAGAAGAGGGCATGCCTAGTCTAGGGGATTCCAAAAAGGTAGAAGGGTTTGGTTCGACCTCCCCTACTAGATGACTTTGATCTTGATGAGAAGCTGATTCTTACGCCATGGCGAGAGCACAAATGGTTGGAGTTATTAATTCCTCTGCAAGGGCGGGAGCTTGAAGGGTCGAAGTGTACGAATCTTCTACTACGGCGGGGAGCAAGAATAGTAGGAGTGATTGGTTCCTTTGTTGGGGCAAGAGTAATAGAAGAAATGATTGGTTGTTGTGCAATCAATTGAGGAGGATCCCTATGTGGTGGGATTGGTTTAGAAGCCGGGGTTTGCTCGATCGGCTTAGGATGAATGATTGGCCGAGGGACCATTGGTGAAGTGGGTTGAGGGGCCAAGGCTTGCGTGGCTAGCCGAGGGGTTGTTGTTGAAATAGGCTGAGAAGCCAATGGTCGGATGATTGGCCGAGGGGCCTTTGGAAATGTTGGTGAGGTCAAAGGCTGGGGAGCCGGTTTAGGTAATGAAGTATTTGCACAAGCGACGAGAGGAACTTGATTGTGCACAGTTGGTTTCGCTATTAGCACGGGTTGCATGACCGGTTGACGTTGGGACATGGGTGACCTAATCAACTGACGTCAAGGAGTCGGTTGAAGATGATGATCTGGATGTGGTTGGAGTGGGCTCCTAGGGTGGTGCATAGGATCAATGCTCTTCTCAAGTCTGCGCCTAAATTCATCAGAATATTCCACTAGTTCCACATCTTCTTTTGCTTTCTCAATTATTGAATAGCCCGACCTATATCGTTGCAAAAATTTTGCCTTCACAATTTGAAATCCCATATCTCTACTTCGTTCAATGAAAAAAACCAATCTAGGGCTACACCCTCTAAAGATCTCCTAAAAAGAAAGGCAAGGGTCTTTCTATCATTATGCCATCGAGATGATTTGCTCAGGAAATCATTGACATGGGTGAAGGGATCACCTGAGCCATTGTAGCGATGGTAGGTTGGTGTTTGTGATGGAGGGATATGTGGGACTGGGAAAGATGGAGCAGATATTTTAGGGATGGCCTTCGAGTCCAAACGGTGCCTCAGCTCTTCAAAGTGTTCATCCATTTGGTTGAGGTTGTCCATGAATGCTTGAGTGAGGCTGGGTTCCTGAGCCACCGGTGCAAGGTATTTAGATGAATGGGTTGGAAGAGGTGGCTTCAAAGTAGGAACTGGCATAGAATTATATGAATGCCCCACAACGGGGTGAGTAGAGGCACTACGGGGTTGCCTAGGAGAGGAGATGATGAGGGGCACATTGTCGATTGGGGTGGTGAGGGGGCTTGATTTCCCTCGGCGGATCTTCATTGGTGGGCATCTTTCCCTTTGTTAAAGATTGCACAAGTGAAAAGGATTCGGGATCTAGATGGAGGGATAGACCCTGGAGGATTTGTTCTACACCGAGTGATGCAGGTGGATGAGTAGGATTTTGAACTTCAGGTTCCCTGATGCCATTAACATGGCCCTCTGGTTGGACCATGGGTTGTTGCAGCTTGTAGTAGTCCGACCTCCCAACGTGGCTTCCGGACCTTAGCAGCATGGGCATCATGTCGATCTTTCTACAAAGATGGTTAAAAGAGAGGAAGCAAAGCACACAATTGAAGATTTTTTTTATGTTTTGTTTTGTTAGAATTTTTTTGTTTCAATTTGGTTTGTTTGGAAAACAAGTTGATCACAAAATTAAAAAGTTTTTTTGTTTTGTTTTTTTAAGTGTTTTGCAAGAAGAAATTTTTGGTTGTTTTCAATTTTTGGGAGCAAGCAAGTTATATGCAAACAAGGTTTTAAAATGACTACTCGACAATTTTTGGGTTGAAACCTTAGATTAGATAGATTGTTAGCAATTGTTCACTCAAATGGGTATGGTTCCTATTGCTTCAATCTTCAAGACCTAAGGTTATCACTCAATCACCACGAGTAGGAACTTGGGTTCTTCGGGTTTTGGGAAAGTGGTACAACCGGCCCAATCGTGCGGAGAGGAATACTCCACGGATGGGGACTTACGGAGGTCTTGATGGAAACCACCAAATCAACTAGGAAGGAATATCCCAGAAGAGAGGTAAGAATCCACCAAGAAGGTGTTTGAAGGGTGAGGGTGTGTTGGGAGAGAGAGTCCCCGCCTCAAATGCCCTACGGATCGGAGCAAGTCCGGTACCCGATGCAAAAAGCTAATGCAAAAGTAAAAATGGAGGGTAAGAGGAGAAGAAGCAATCAATGTGCAAAAACATGAAATGAAATGAAGTAAATAGAGCATGCGATATTCAAACAAGACAAGCAATCATGCAACAAAACAAACAATCTAGTGACTAGAATTGAATTAGAATGAAACTAGTTGCACAAACAAATCAAGCTAGCATGGTTAAAGACATTGGTTGTCCCACCGTGGTCGCCAAAAAGCTGTCGACTCCGAAAACGGGTTCCGGATCGGCACCTCAAGATAAGGTGATGAAAGATGGAATTGGGGAAAGGGGAGTGAATCGTAAGACACTCGGAAAGCGGTAAAGACTCCTTACCTCGGTCCCACACTCACATTGATCCCCGAACTTTCATCTCACGGCGTCGCTCGAGCACCGGAGATGGTTCGGGTCATGTGGGAGGAGAGTGAGGAGGAGATGAAATTAAAACATGAATAAAAATAAAGTGTGGTCGCCAGGAGCCGCGGGCTCCGCTTTATGTAATGGAAATAGAAAGAAGTTGACCGTGTGTACCTTAGTGTGGGAGAAAGGGATGTGAGTTCAACCTTCTTCTTCTTCGGCCGGCCGATGAAGAAGAGTCTCCAATCCAATGCTAGCTTGATCAACCTGTGCAACTAGAAAAATAAACCAAGTGAAGAAAATAATTAGAACTACGGGAAGTGTAGTAACTGTAGTAAGAAGATAAGAAAGAAGCAATTGGAGTTGGACTCACCGGCTTCGGGGTGAGCCTTAACCCCTTTTTTTTGTATTTTTGATTATGTAAAAATGATGTAAATAAACTAAAATATGCTTTAAAAACAGTAAATGAACTGAGTTAATGGAGTTGAGAAAGCTTATAGAATGATTTGGCTTGAGTTGAAGCCGAGTTGGTTGAAAACAGCCGGTTCGGGTAGCTTGGTACCCTTCTGGCGCGACTTTGGTGCAGAGGATGTTACGGACGATCCCGATGTCGAATCGAGTTCCGTTTGTTGGAGTGGACAGAAAACTCGGAGAGGAAGGATTTCAATGTTGATGACTTCTCCGAAATCCTCCTGTAGAAGTCAGTAAAAATTATGAAAGGGGGCGGATATCAAAATCAGAACCTGGATGCGCGCCCTCGGTGTAGCAACCGTCACAAACAAACGGCAAGTCGGCATGGAGCCCCGTCGGTTGGGGACGAAAGAGGACGAAGAGAGGAACAATTTGTATGTTGAAGACTTTTGCAGCAGAAGCCTCGGATTTTCTCCAGAAGTCGATGAAGATGGTTGATGAAGAACACCCGGATCGAGCCTTCTCCTTCACCTCGGGATCGGTTTCTTGACTTCGGATCGCCTTTGGACGTCGGGACGGCTTTGGAGAAGAGCCGGGACGACCTTGGGACGAGCTAGGCACCGGGGGTTCAACCTTGGGTCGGCGAGAATGGCCCTCAATTTATAGGGGAAGAGAGCCGGTGCAAAATTTAGAAACTGGATGTACCGCGCCCCCGCGTTTCAAAGGAGACGAGGGCGCGCCCTCAAACCAAGGGCGCGCAGGGCGCGCCCCCAGTTCGGGGGCGCGGTCTGCGCGCCCTCCTCTTTCAAAGGAGGCGGGGGCGCGTTCGGCGTCTCACTGCTAAAAATCGACGGAAACTTCCGGAAATTGCTAAAAATCGACTTGATATACGTAACGCGCCCCCGAACCGGGGGCGCGGTACAAATAAGTGAAAATCCTCCCCGGAAACCTTCCAAAAACCCGGTTTAGAAGGTGCTAATCTGGGTAATTTCCGATTTAAAGCAACTGACCGCGCCCCCTATTTTCAAAGGAACCGGGGGCGCGCAGGGCGCGCCCCCAGTTTGAGGGCGCGCGGGGGCGCCCCCGTGTTGAGGGCGCGCAGGGCGCGCCCTCCACTTTCAAGCAGAGCGGGGGCGCAGTACACTCTCTCTCCTGCGCGCGTGTTCCGCGAGCCGTATCTTGCAAACGGGATGTCCGATTCGGCTCCCGTTTGTCGCGTTGGAAAGAGTGCCTTCAACCGCACCTTCTCAAGTCGGTAAACCAGCCGCATGACTCCCGAGATGTTCGTACGGGGCTTTCTACCGGTTTACCCTCTCGCGGAAAGCCGAAACCCGGGGCGAAGATCTGAAAGAGCACGGTTCCGGTCGAGAAATCTCGGGTCAACTCGGGATGACTTGAAATGATGACCGAACAAGTCCGGTACGATCGGACAATCCGAAGTCATCGAAAAATCTGAGATTAACCCGGTAAACGTGAATCGAAAGCCGTAAAAGCCGCGAAACCCTAAAATTGACCGAACCGGCCTTATAGCCCCGGTTGATAAAATATACGGCTAGAATCGACCCGGATGACCTGAAAAGACCCGGTGATGACCGGAAAGGCCTAACATGTGGTCCGGGATAGCCGTGTCAGCACAGATCGAAAAAGCCGTAACGAAAGCCGTCATTGACCGACGCCTACCGAAATGACTTCTTGGAAACCCTGAATGTTACGGAACACATGCGGGACTCCCGAGACCTTCGATTATGGACCATTCAAGGTCGGTCATCGAGCATGCTTCGTGTTTTTACGGTTCACGCGCGGCTCTCGCTTGAAGGTTACGGCATAATTCCGGAAATCTTCGGTCCATTCTCAACTCACAAGGGGCTCCACCAATGTCCTTAGCTTATGTCCACGAGGTAATCCAGATCAGATAACGGTCGGATAAAAGATATCGCCTATGAAATAAGAGTCTAGGGCTCCGAATCTAGCCAATTTGGCGTGTCTACAGGCAGCGGAGATTAGTTGAATCTGGAGCATCCTTCGATCTCAGATACCGCGGTTTATCCTAAGTACTCCCCTGCCTAGGGGTACTATGGGATTTAGTTACTATATGTTACTTCCTACTATATGGTAAATCTGGTGCTAGTTTTGTGATGTGACTACATTTTTCAGATGGAGCATGGTATTTACTCAGACAGGTGTCTAGTTGTGTATTTTGGCATAGATGTTAGTGTTCTAGATGTGTTCTTGGTTTTATGTCAGGTTAGGTGTGTTATGAGCATACATAGAGTAGTCTAATGTGCAGGTTATGTTGGTTTTAATGCATATAGAGTCTGGTTATCATATGGGGTAGTTGAATGACTTTGTAATCAATTAATTAAAGATATATGATTAGTTTAAATCCTATGTATTAAATCTGATTTTTAGGCTTAATATGTATTGTATATCACTAGAAATCACTAGTATAGTAGGGTAGTTCGGGTGTAAGACCTACTGAGTCTGTGGTGACTCACCCCTTCCCATTATTAACTTTTTCAGCTGATTTCGAGGAGCCTCTTCCTGAGGAGGACTTTGGAGAAGATTTCGAGGAGGACCTTGGAGTTGATCCAGAGCCGTTCGAGGACCCAGAAGAGGAGGAGTTTGGTGACGAGTGATCACCACACATCATCTAGGTTGCTTGAGTTTCCCTTCTGTTGTTAGTTTGGTATTTGTTTGGTGTGATTTTTAGAGGTTGAATGGACAATGTGTTGAGTCCTTCTTAGTTGTTTGGTTGTGGTTACTTATAGTATTTTCTTGGAGTTTGAATTTGATTGGATCATTACAGGTTGTTTTAATTATTCAGATTTGATGGTGTGAAATGGATTTTGTTTGTTCTCCTAAACTGTCTCGATTTTCCAGATTTATTTCCGCTGCACCTTTGTATATTCCGGGTCGTGACAGGAGTTGGTATCAGAGCAGTCTTCCGGCCTGAAGATCCTTCTGGATCTGCCCGGATGCATTATTTGGATTTTGGAGAACAAAGTTTGATTTAGACCAAGTTGATTTTAGATTCTAGATGGAATTTAGATCTTTTTGTCTTATTGTAAGCTGTGTGTTGGAATTATCTGATTGGATGTTTATTTCTTGGAACAGGATGGCCTCCAGGGGTTACAATCGTAGGCGTGGAAATGGCGATGCACGGAATGTGCCAGAGATGAACGGGGATCAGCAAGGTCGTCGCCAGCAGGACTTAGTGTGAGGTGGAGATCAGGCACCTGTGCAGGGTCAGGATGGAGGTCATGCGCCAGTGCAGGTTGGAGGTCAAGTACAAGATGCAGCTGGCATCCTTGGTGCCATTCACGAGCTCTTCTAGGCGGTTCAGGCTCAGAACCAGGCTCAACAGGGTAGGGCACAGCAGGTGAATGCCAGAGCAGAGAGACCACAGATCAGCACCTTGGAGGAGTTCAAGAGGCTGAGTCCACCAGCTTTCCGTGGCGAGAGGGACCCGGCAATGGCGGAGAACTGGCTGAGGGAAGTGGGCAAGATCTTCAGGGCCATGCAGTGTCCACCTGAGGACATGGTCCGTTTGGCTGCACACATGTTATCTCATTCTGTAGGAGCTTGGTGAGAGTCTTTACTCCGCACCCGATATGCTGGGATGACAGAGGCTGAGATTGATTGGGAAGACTTTGTCGGAGTCTTCAAGGACAAGTACGTCCCCATGCACATCAGAGATGAGAAGAAGCGAGAGTTCCTACTTCTGGAGCAGGGCAGCATGACTGTGATGGAGTACGAGAGCAAATTTGTTGAGCTTGAGGCCTATGCACCCAACATGTACGAGGAGGAGTGCGACAGAGCCAAGAAGTTCGTGAGTGGACTTCGTGGAGCGATCAGGGACAGGTTGGTGTCCAAGGTGCAGCGCGATCTAGCGACGATCTATGAGGCAGCTTGCAGGGTGGAGCAGAGTATGGGAGCCTACAGGCAGCCTTCTCAGTACCAGAGGGCACCAGCACGTGCTGTACCCCAGCAGGGGGTGGATCGTAAGAGGAAGATGCCAATGGTTGACATGGCATGTGGTATTTGTGGGAGATACCATCCTGGCGGTACTTGCTACCGTAGGACCAGAGCTTGTTTTGGGTGTGGCCGGCGGGGCCACATGTTAGCGAGTGTCCTAGCGAGCCGGGGAGAAGCACCACCACCGGCGGCGGCTCAGATCAGGGAGGAGGTCCGCCGTCCACAGCTCACCCTTCCAGCACCTCCTCAGCGCGAAGCACCCCAGCAGCAGCAATTCGTGCCCCAGCAGCGACCAGCGCCACCTAGGAGGCTGTTTGTAGCACCTCGGGCACCACGAGCACCACAGCCACCACCACGCAGTGCCCAGGCCAAGGTGTTTGCTATGGAGCGCCAGGATCTTCCAGAGGCAGCCAATGCGGCAGAAGGTACTCTTTTATTTGCTGCATACCATGCTAGAGTATTATTTGATTCTGGTGCTACGGATTCCTTTGTTTCCTTCCGATTTGCTACATTTCTGTTCAAGTATTGCAAGCATGAGGTTAATGAGTGTAACCCAGTCAGTGTTAGCATGCCATCTGGTAAGTCAGTAGATGTGTCTTACTGCATGCCTCAGTGTGATATAGATATTAGTGGATATATCTTGAGGGCACGGTTATTTGTGATTGAGATGGAGGGTTTTGATGTCATTCTTGGGATGGATTGGCTAGAACATCACCACGCCATCCTAGATTGCTTCAAGAAGAGGGTGATTTTCCAGATACCTGGGGGTGACACTTTCTCTTATAAGTGTCTTAGTTATGGTAGGTCCAAGATGTTGATTTCTGCATTAAAGTCTTCCAGGTTGATTGGTGCCCAGTGTGAGGCTTATTTGGCCTGTGTTACCAAAGTGGAGGAGTCAGGAGTTAGTCTAGCATTGGAAGATGTGGCTGTTGTCAATGAATTTGTAGATGTGTTTCCAGATGAGTTGCCAGGTTTGCCACCACTTAGGGACATTGATTTTGCCATTGATCTTGTCCCTGGGGCTGCCCCTATTTCCATTGCTCCTTATAGGATGGCACCTGCAGAGCTGAGAGAGCTGGAGAAACAGTTAGAAGAGTTGCTAGAACTGGGTTTTATTCGCCCTAGTGTGTCACCTTGGGGTGCACCAGTGTTGTTTGTCAGGAAGAAGGATGGATCACTGAGATTGTGTATTGACTATAGGAAGCTGAATCAGTTGACCATCAAGAATAAGTATCCCCTGCCTCGCATTGATGATTTATTTGATCAGTTGCAGAATGCTAAGATATTTTCCAAGATTGATCTAAGATCAGGCTATCACCAGCTGAGAATCAAGGAGGAGGATATTCCCAAGTCAGCATTTAGGACCCGGTATGGCCATTATGAGTTTCTGGTGATGCCGTTTGGCCTTACCAATGCACCTGCAGCATTTATGGGTCTGATGAACCAGATTATCAGAGAGTACCTGGATCAGTTTGTGGTTGTTTTTATTGATGATATTTTGATATATTCTGCTAGTGATGATGAACACTGTCAACATCTGAGGATTGTTTTGAAGACTTTGAGGGAGCACCAACTCTACGCCAAGTTCAGTAAGTGTGCCTTTTGGCTCAAAAGTGTTAACTTTTTTGGTCATATTATTTCTGAGGCAGGTGTGCAGGTTGATCCAAGCAAGGTGGAGGCAGTGTAGAATTGGGAACGGACTACCAACCCCACTGAGGTGAGGAGTTTCCTTGGTTTGGCAGGATACTATCGCAGGTTTATTGAGGGGTTTGCTTCCATATCAGCCCCATTGACTGCTCTGACCAAGAAAGGAGGGTTTAAGTGGACAGAGAAATGTGATGAGAGCTTCCAGTGCTTGATAGAGAAGCTGACCACGGCACCTGTTCTTGTGCTACCTTCTGGTTCAGGAGGTTTTGTTGTCTACACTGATGCTTCTAGGGTTGGTTTGGGCTGTGTGCTTATGCAGCATGGTAAAGTTGTTGCCTATGCTTCCAAGCAACTGAAGCCCCACGAGAAGAATTACCCTGTTCATGACTTGGAGATGGCAGCTGTGGTTCATGCCTTAAAGGTGTGGAGGCATTACTTGTATGGAGAAACTTTTGAAATGTTCACTGATCACAAGAGCTTGAAGTACATATTCACTCAGAAGGACTTGAACCTGAGACAGAGAAGATGGGTGGAGTACATGAAGGACTATGACTTTAGCCTGAACTACCATCCAGGGAAGGCTAATGTTGTAGCTAATGCACTTAGCAGGAAAAAGATGATGGCTATGCAGTTGCACCAGACATGGGAAGGAATGGAGTTGTTGATTGATTGTGCACCCAGTAGGGAAGTGGATAACCTAACATCTTTCTTGGCACAACTTTCTATTGGGTCAGCTTTGGTGGACAGGGTGAAAGAAGCTCAAGTTGGGAATCAGGCAGTGCAAGAATTAGTCAGAAGGTCAGATGTCTCCAAGTATGAAGATGGTACAATCAGGCACCGGGGAAGGTTGTGTGTGGCGAGAGGATGCGAGCTAAGGCGGGATATATTGGCGAAGCTCATAGATCTCGGTATGCTATTCATCCGAGGGCAAACAAGATGTACCAAGATCTTAGGAGACAGTTCTGGTGGGAAGGCATGAAAAGAGATGTGGCTGACTATGTATCCAGATGTTTGATTTGTCAACAGGTGAAGGTAGAGCATAGGAAGCCAGCAGGACCACTTCAGCCATTAGAGATTCCAGAATGGAAGTGGGAACATATCACCATGAACTTTGTCACTGGTTTGCCTAAGACCAGGAAGCAGTGTGATGTCATATGGGTAGTGGTGGATAGACTCACCAAGGCAGCTCATTTCTTACCTATTAAATAAGCCCAACCGACAGAGAGCCTGGTGAGATTGTACTTTGATGGTGTTGTCAAATACCATGGTGTGCCAGTCTCTATTGTATCTGATAGAGATCCCAGATTCACTGGAAGGGTATGGAAAGGATTGCAGGATGCTTTGGGCTCTCAGCTCAAGTTCAACTCGGCATATCATCCCCAAACAGATGGTCAGTCTGAGCGTACTATTCAGACATTGGAGGACATGTTGAAGGCTGGAGCACTGGAATGGCAGGACAGTTGGGATTTGCAGTTGCCGCTCATTGAGTTTGCTTATAACAACAGTTTTCACTCCAGTATCGGTATGGCACCGTTTGAGGCATTGTATGAGAGGCCGTGCAGATCACCTCTTTGCTGGGAAGAGATTGGAGATCGCAGTCTTATTGGGCCAGATTGGGTGCAGGATAGCAATGAGAAGGTGAAGTTAATTCGCCAGAAGTTGCTTACTGCTCAGAGCCGCCAGAAGAATTATGCTGATCTGAAGCGCAGAATTGTCCAGTTTGAGGAGGGTGACCATGTGTTCTTGAAGGTTTCTCCTTCGAAGGGAGTTATCAGATTTGGTCGGCGTGGAAAGTTGAACCCAAGGTATGTGGGTCCGTTTCAGATTGTGCAACGGATTGGTGAGGTTGCTTACAGGTTGGCTTTTCCCCCGACAATGGCGAGGATACATCCGGTTTTCCACGTCTCTCTACTTCGGAAGTACGTATCAGATACAACACATGTCATAGATTTCCAGGAGATCAATGTACAGCCGAATTTGAGCTTTGATGAGAGGCCGATCTGGATCACGGACCGGATGGTGAAGCAGTTAAGGAGGAAGCAAATTCCGATGGTCAAGGTCCTTTGGAAGCATCACTCGTCGGAAGAGTCGACGTGGGAAGTGGAAGAGGATGTGAGACGTCTGCACCCGCAACTATTCGGTTAGTTAATTTAATTTTCGAGGACGAAAATTTTTATTAGGAGGGTAGATTGTAGCGTTACGTTTTAGTTTAAAAAAAGAAAAAAAATTAGTTAAAATATATTTATTATTATTTTACCCTTTTCTCTCTCTATTTATCCCCCCCCCCTTCGCTTCTCTCTCCTTCCCCGTACGAGCCCGCGGCGCCCCCTTTTTCCCCCCAAAAACCCTATTTTTCCCCCTTCCGGACTGCGTCGCCCCTCCTGTCGTCTTCCTCTCCGCCGCGTGTGTGCGCGTTGACGCAGCCATCGCCGCGCACGCGTCGCCTTCCGCGTGTCAGCTGCCGTGCGACCGCGTCATCCCGCCGCCTCGGCCGCCGCGGCCGCCGCGTCATCGCCCGCCGCCGCGCACCTCGAGCCTCCCGCGCGCGCCCGCGCGCTCGCGTCGCCGCCCGCCGCCCCGTTGACCGCCGTCGCCACGTGCCGGCGCCGCCCGCGTGTCGCGACCGCCCGCCTCGGTCCCCGGGCGCCACCGCCGCGCGTGCTGGCGCCGCCTCGCCGTGAACGCCGCCCGCCGGTAACCCTCTCTCTCCTATCGCCGCACTCCCTCTTCTAGCATATTGTTCCTCTTAAAATTAATTATCTCCCTTGATCCAATAGTTTGTCCAAACACCTACCCGGCTCGATTTTTCGTCGCCGACGCAACCGCGGTAGTTTCGTCGCCTGATTCATTTTCCTTGGAATTCCGTGCGCCGTTCGTCGTCGCCATAAAGGTAGGCGTCTCGACTATCCTTAGCATTCTACATATTTAATTAAATCGTAAAAATTATGTTTAGATCATCGTGATTAATAGGTTGGAATTGATGGGCTGTTTTTGATTTATTTACATGATTAGATAGTGTTAGATTAATCTGTTTTAATCGTGCATGCTTAGATTAATTCGGTTATTCATGTATGCTAGTCATCATGATAGGTTGTATATGTTTAAATCTAGCTAGTTTAGTATGTTTGCATCGCGATAAACCTTAAACATGTATATCCCGATTTGATAAAAAGCCGATGTAAGATTTAGGCATAATGTTGTTAGAATTTAGTTTATTTTCTTTTATGTAGTAGGTAGTTATGTTTAAGCATGTAATTGTCATGTTTATGTTGTAAATTGCATGATCCTATTTATATGCATTAGTTTGTGTTAAATTGTGGTATGGTATGCAAATATGTGATGCATAGAACCATGGGTGTTCATCTATGTATTTCATGTTTGAATTGCCAATTAAATGTTCATGTTTACTGTCTGAGTTAATTATATGCTTGCATGGTGTGGAATGTGGTTAGTGCAGTGAGCTGCATTGTGGTTGAATTGTACTTCACCAGACTTTATTAGTGGACCGTGGGCAGCGGAGATTAGTTGAATCTGGAGCATCCTTCGATCTCAGATACCGCGGTTTATCCTAAGTACTCCCCTGCCTAGGGGTACTATGGGATTTAGTTACTATATGTTACTTCCTACTATATGGTAAATTTGGTGCTAGTTTTGTGATGTGACTACATTTTTCAGATGGAGCATGGTATTTACTCAGACAGGTGTCTAGTTGTGTATTTTGGCATAGATGTTAGTGTTCTAGATGTGTCCTTGGTTTTATGTCAGGTTAGGTGTGTTATGAGCATACCTAGAGTAGTCTAATGTGCAGGTTATGTTGGTTTTAATGCATATAGAGTCTGGTTATCATATGGGGTAGTTGAATGACTTTGTAATCAATTAATTAATGATATATGATTAGTTTAAATCCTATGTATTAAATCTGATTTTTAGGCTTAATATGTATTGTATATCACTAGAAATCACTAGTATAGTAGGGTAGTTCGGGTGTAAGACCTACCGAGTCTGTGGTGACTCACCCCTTCCCATTATTAACTTTTTCAGCTGATTTCGAGGAGTCTCTTCCTGAGGAGGACTTTGGAGAAGATTTCGAGGAGGACCTTGGAGTTGCTCCAGAGCCGTTCGAGGACCCATAAGAGGAGGAGTTTGGTGACGAGTGATCACCACACATCATCTAGGTTGCTTGAGTTTCCCTTCTGTTGTTAGTTTGGTATTTGTTTGGTGTGATTTTTAGAGGTTGAATAGACTATGTGTTGAGTCCTTCTTAGTTGTTTCGTTGTGGTTACTTATAGTATTTTCTTAGAGTTTGAACTTGATTGGATCATTACAGGTTGTTTTAATTATTCAGATTTGATGGTGTGAAATGGATTTTGTTTGTTCTCCTAAACTGTCTCGATTTTTTGGATTTATTTCCGCTGCACCTTTGTATATTCCGGGTTGTGACACATTTGGTGGCACGTAAAACGAAAACCAGGAAAAAACTTTTTACTGGGATATTGTTTTCAATGAAATAGGAAGCACTAGTTGTTATTTAGTTGACAGGAGATTGTTTTCCTAGAAAACTCTTTGAAAAACACTTTGAGAAGAATATAGTAGTGATAGATAATTTTATGAATATTTATATAAGTAAAGTTTTTATTTATGAAAAAATTTGATGTAAAAGATAAGTTAATTAAATATTTATTTATAATTAATTATATACTTTTAAAAATTATAAGTTATATTTATTTAAAATACATATTTTGCAAAGCACAACATAAGGACAACCAAACAAGAGACACACTACATATTAGTACAACAAATTTTTTTTCTTGTAATTTATATATAAAAATAATTCAATCTACAAATTAGTTCACGACACTTTCTGACGTAATTTCTAGTTAAAATTTTTAATAAATATATTAAATGAGTATTTCATATGATAAAATAACTTTTGAATTATGGTATTTAATTTATCAAGCATTTAAAAGTAATTCTAAAATAAATTAATTATTTAATAACATCATCAGAAGTTCAAAAGTTTAACTAGAAGAAAAGTTAAAGCTAGTCGCTGAAAATGGCCTCCAGATAAAATCTAAGGATGCCGAAATCCTGTTTCTAGCCCGGTCAAAGAAAAATATTTTCCTTTGACTAATGTTTTACGTCTAAACAAATAACGTGATTGCTAGAGTTTCCCGAAAAAGGTGCTGCATGTGGAACTTTTCAACTCAAACAAACGGACCCTAAGCTGATGCCGTTTTTCGATGCAAAGTAAATTTTGCAAAACAATGTCTCACCTTACGCATATTGTAAATGAAGTATTAGATGTTTAATTGTATTTTTGTTTAAAATTTAAATGTATGTTAATATACAAAGTTTTATTGAATTGAAAAAGTTGGTTAAAATATAAGTTATTGTATATATGATAAACTGTATATATTTATAAAAATAAAAATAATTATAAATTAAATTAAATAATTTTTATAAAAAATTTATTAAAATAACTATAATTAAAATATAAAATTATATACTGAAGTATCTAGGCGTCTTTATTTATGATGTATTTAAATAAAAAATTAATTTAAATTATTATTATTAAATTATAAAATATACAATTATTTTTTACTTTTAACTTTTACTTACAACTAAATACAATTTTAGTAGAAGAGGCTAAAAACATAGCAGAATAGTTTACAAAGTAAGTTAAAAAAATCTATAAAATTTGATCATCGACCTAATATATTATGATTTTTACTATTATTAAAACATATTTCTAATACATGATTAACTCATGTTTCAAGAAAAAGAATTTGTAAGAAATAAAATTTTGGTCATAATATATAAATTACTTTCTAAAAGTTAAACAATAAATATCTTGAAAATAGTTTACAAATAATTAAAATGTTAAAAATATTTTCATGAAAATCATTTTCCTTCATACCAAATAAGATATTTGGTTTTCCTTTTCGATGGGAAAATTGTTACGTGTAAAATATTTTCTATCGTTTGAACTTTTACATGGATCCAAATGCACCCTAAATAAACGAACTCTTAGACCCTATTTGGTATGGGGATAACCTGGGATAGATCTGGTTTATCCCCAATCTTCTGTTTGGTACACACTTAAAAATGAGTTTAACTTGGATTAAGTTAATCCAGGTTATCCCCAAAATTAGGGATAAGTGTGGGGATAAATCATCCCACCTGATACTTGGGCTAGGTGCGGCTGTCCGCAGGGGGGCGGTGGGGGGGAGGGGGGCTTCGACGTAGGGGAATTATTTTATTTTATGAGTAATAAAATAAGATAATATAAAAAATATAAATATAAATATAAAAATTTAAAGTTATCCTCGAATTTATTGTTAACGTACCAAACATAGGATAGGATTATACTTAAACTTATCCTAAGTTAAACCAAACGTAATGAGGATAGGGTTAATCACGAGGATTTGTTTATCCCTATCCCCATTAATTTTATCCTGATACCAAATGACGCCTTAGGGGCTGTTTGGCACAATATTAACTTTGGGATAAACCTAGTTTAACTCCTAAAATTTGGAGTTAAACTATACTTATCCCCAAGTTAATCCCATACCAAACAGCCCTTTAGTTGTTATTAACAAGGAAAAATGAGTCATGGGTCATGTCCCCGGGTCAGCTTGGCCCAAGGTTGACCCAATCTGACCTATTATTAACATTTTTAAATTATATATAAAATAATAATAAATATAAAAAATGCAAGACATGCACTAAAAAATTTATTCATTTTATATAAATTTTACACATTCTATATCTTTTATATAAGTTGTGTACTCTTCTCATTTCCTTTTAGAGTACATAGAATGATACATATGAACATGAATATTATACTCACACTCTCTTGTGCAATTATCTTAATATTGGATCTCAAAAAGTCATCACTATAACTATCATAGGTGCAATGAATCAAAGTGTTCAATGATGATCCATAATTCATCACATAATACTCTTAGTCATACGTAGAAAATCAAGAGCCTTAAGATGAATCACACTCTTAAGTGGACTATCTATAATAGTGATTTCTACCCTACTAGGTGTGTTGATCTCCTCCTTGCAACCTCGCTCCATGATCTCTGTCTTGGGTCGCGTAGGTGTATTGCACTTTTTCGGTGAAGCATTGCGCCATCATAAGAGCAATATATCTAGACCTCCGTCCATCGAATTGCCTCCCTTGTACCATGCTCAATTGTCGCCACTCTTCAATGTAGAATCATCTAATGTCTAATATTGGACTCGGATGTTCAGCTCTGGAGTTTATTGTCGCTCCCTATCAAACATCTCTACATCTACTATGTCAAGAGGATCACTCAAAACTTGTTAACCATTTCCCTTACTTTGTTCACCTTTGCTAGATCATTCTTTGGTCTTTCACCTCTTCGTCATGGAGGGCAAAACCTAAAATTGATGGGCAAAAGTGATATCATCGAGTACTCCTTTAGCCCAATGTTGATCTTCTGGGTTGAATTCAAGTCACTCATCTCTTCTTCATCGCTCACCCATACTTTTAACGGATTTTTCTCATCGAAAATTTGATCCAAGTCGATATCTTAATCTTAAATCATTGGTTCCTCTGCTTGACCTGCCGAAACTTCTACTCTCCATCTTTGTTCTTCCTTCTTATTCAGCTTGATTCTTCTAAATTCTTCAACTTGGGCTTCATATTGTAGTGACAATACACAATGTGCTCAAGTCTTCTAGAAATTACCATGCTCCTCTACTTTGTATGGATCAAAGTTAAATATCGACCAATTTCGTTCACAGTCGAATGCTTAACTAGTTTGGCTAAGCTCTTTGATAGTCACATCCACCAAGTCTTCATAGCCCGGTGTTTTGTCATGGTCCATCCACCAATCAGCTATATAAAATAGAACAAAGTGTTCAAAGATAATTAAGTTTAAGAATCAATTTGAATTCTAATTAAGGCATCGATAGATACGTACTTAAACTTACGAACATGACAGCTCACTCCATTCTTGCTATACCAAAATGAAACACCCGCATTCTATGGTAATATATCTTGTTGCAAGCGATAATTGATTAATCATTATCACCAAGCATCATATTGATGATGCTCTTGACATTAGCAAGTAGCTCATTCATTATCTTAAACTATTGACTATAGTAATAACAAAAGAAGTAACCTAACAAGATACACATATTAGTAATCGACCAAAACATATATTTGAAATGCACATGAATGAAGTAAAAGACTAATGAAATGTACCTAATGCATGCATTGGTTAGTGTAATGTTTGCTTCCATTGACAGTCAATAAGATCCCATCACTTGGTGAAGTAGGATACATTTTTTGCATTCTTATCCTTAACTCTATAAATTGAACCAAATATCCCATGTCAACTTTCATATCACTGTCAACTATCATAAGCACCTACACTATAGGTTAGGCAATACTTAATGTCTTCTTCACAACCTTCCAAAAGTTTCAATTCTCTATAATTTTCTCTACCTCCCTCTCTTCTTATCTGTGGGGCTACATCTAGGTAACCAAGTACCTCACTCTAGTGAGATGACCATGTAACATAGAAATCTTCTATGAGTCATTAGACACTCTGAGAAAATATAGTGAGAGGCGAAGCGGTTTGTATTGGGTCGTGGAAGCTCTCTTTCCTTGGTATGTTCCCTCATTAGGCTAAGGATGAAGTTGTGATTGTAGATGATTGAAGAGATAAATTGGGCTAACTTTACAACCCTATCTATTTGAGGATTCTTGCAGATATCCTCTAACAAAAATCTAAAGAATGTGCAAAACTTAATGTCCAATACAACTTAAGTCTCTTGACTATCAATATTTGACTAGTGGCTTTGTATGATGTCATGTTGTCTGTGACTATTTGGACAATCCAGTCCTCCCCTATCTCCTCGATAACTCCATGTATCAAAGCAAAAAGTATTTAAAAATTTTTATCTTCCCCAAAACATCAACAGACTTCCAAAAGACAATGCTAACTAACTTGACAATATACTAAAAAGTTTATCAATATCTTCCTAGATACATGTTAAAAAAATAGCAATGAATAAGTTATAACATATAAAAAAGTAAGGCACTAAGTAAAGTGAACTTATTGGTTCAACTGTCCATCATCACCGTACAACCTCTTATATCCCAAATCCATTCAAAGAATTTGATATACTTCTATGTATTTTTCATCTCCATATGAAGAGATACATTGTATGTCTCTCTTGGTTTGGTCCGGGCACCCCTCTTCCAACATCGACGATGATGTTAATCATGTTGTTGTAGTAGGGTCCCTTGGCATTGTCTGCTGATATGCTATGGTGGAAGTACCACCTTGATATCACTCGTCCAATCCTCTCACTGCATAGTTTTTAAGTTCTTCATTATCATTGTTATTGTTGTTTAGCATTTCCATAGTCGAGTGATGAATAGTTCAATAGGATCCACCCCTCAATCGTCATCTCGAGTGAAATTATGGATCTCCTCCTCGAACCGGTTGTTTGATCCCCTCCTTCCCACTCCCTGATCATTGACCATTAATTGGTCGGTGTGTCAAAAGAAGTCTTTGTCGATGAACAACTTCCAACTTGCCTCCATAGCTTAGGAGAGATCATTTCTTTTAAAAAAACAATTCACTAATGGTAGCTAAAGAAGGCAATCAAGTACTTTTATAATTAAAAGATACATATTGTCTTTGATGCCTTCGTCTCAAGAAATGTCCAAATGCACTTGTTCGATCTCGTATGTGTATGGAATGCCTCATCAGTTTAGAAATTTCTTGCCAAATGCTATCCTTGTGTCTATTTAAAGCTCCATTCACTTGCTTCATAAATTGTAGATGTTTAGGAATTGCACTCTTACCTCCGGCCGAGTTCGAGAGCATAGGAAGATATTGCTCTTCAATACAGCAAGCTGGTGTTTTAATTTATAAATACCACCATAACTTTTTCACATTATTTACATTGCACTTTTCACTTTGCCATAGATATCAAAATACAATTTGACTATGTCGAATCATTCCAAGTCGCTCCGAAAGTTTGAATGTCATGATTTGGAGAAGACATACTTAATTACATTAATTAATAATTTAATTAAGTAACTAAAAATGATTAGAGTGATTAAAAGATAACTATTAACTAATCACCATGAAAATAAAATAAAGTATTGACGAATGATAAGTACAAAGGTAAGTGAAATAAACAACAAATGAACTAATTAATAACTAATCAAGTAATTATAAATTAATGAAAAATGTTTAAGTGAGAACTTAAAAATGAAAACTTTATGGCCCGTTTGGTTAGAGTTTCAAATTTGATACTATATCAATATTGATATTGATAATTTTAGAGGTTGGAGTATCAATATTAAAATTGATACAAGTTGACACTTGTATTACATAATGTGCTTTGTTTTCATTACCAATTTCAAAATTGATACTATTAACCAAACACTTCTTAGTGATTATTAGGAATATCAATTTTAAAATTGATAATGATAGAGGTGTCAAATAGTGTTACCAAACAGGGCCTTAGATAGAGTAAGAGCACCTTGAAAGAGGAGTGAGAGCAAAGAACCCTTGGGAATCTTATATAGGCCCCCAAGTGACCAAGGGGAGCTTAAGAAGTCCCCCTAGGTGGCACAACCCAGTCAGCGGATCCCACAACCCCACGACCCAGCCAAGATCATAGTGCAGGGTCAGATTAGGAACCCCAAATTCCAATCAGGTCGGGTCTAAGTCTCGACCTAATATTTCATGATTTTAGCATACAAGTGAGTGGCAATCTCTACATTTAAACTACAAGTTCCTCTCAAAGAAACGTGGTGTAGGAGGATTGCATCCATTTTTTATTCATTGCCCCCATTCCGAACGTAGCTTGAACTTCCTGTACTTGCTCGTTAGCTGCGCTTGACCGTCTGTTTATCTTATTCGCATGTTTATTCTCGTTATGCAAAATACAATTGTTAGCTGTTTTCTACAGTGATGATCCTTGAAGACGTGAATGGATATGGTTAAAATATTGATATAGATCTACTATCAAATCATCTTGAATACGATAATGGATTATAATTAAGATGTTGATTTATATCTACCATCAAACATATTTGAAACAATGTCAAAATAGAAATCAAAACTTTTCAAATCAAGAGATTAGATTAAGAGATTAGACATTTACATTACATCAAATCAAACGCCACCTATATATAATTCCACGGGTAGGGCACTTTTAAGCACGACCATGGGAAGATTGGAAAAAATGCACCATGTTCTTCGATATATTCTCTACATGATTATGATCTTATCATGGTAGTAAAGCGGTTCACCGATCAAAATAATGTCTCACCCCTAAACGCAAATTTTGGAATCAATGCCATACGTACCTCATGTAAGGATTTCCTAGTTTGTTCCAGCTTTGTTAAACCCTAATAATTAAGCAGTTCACTTAACCTTTTACTTAGCTGTTAAATATCAGGTCCCAATATAAAATAAAACAACTTTCCACGATCGATTCTTTTAGATATTAAATGTACAATACGAGATGTCACAAAACAATCTTTAAATGTAAACCTATTAGGTTCAGATGTAACATGAGTTAAAGCAAAGCAAAATCAAACATCACCTTTATAATATCTTGCGACATAGAGAAACAGACCAAGCTAGATTTAGCATAACTGCCAACAAAACGAGAATTATTACTCCACCGGATCTCATTATACCTTCTGATTTTTCATCCTCCTTTTTTAAGTTACGAAATTTGGTTGTTTTACTCATTTCCTTGTGGCAAAGAATGCATAACTTAGTTCGACATGTTGAAAAGAAGCAGATAGTTTTCCGAAGGAACTTATTACCAAGAACAACAAGTGACACGACAGGCTCTTAATGCCTCATCGTGCGGCATCTTGTGACTGAAACAGGCGATCCAGGAGGAATCATTCTTTTCTTCAGAAGATTGGTGTCGAACTAAGCAGAGTTCTTCAGAACCCACTCCACCAAGGTGGAAACGCCGAACCCGGTAGCAGCACGTTTCTTTTCACTCCAAACGGGACCTGCCAGGTCGACATGCATCCACTGGACTTTCTCGTCGACAAACTGCAAAACAAGTGCAACCAGGTCAGAGCCGGACACGTGACGCGCGATGTCAGCATCCATCATTTTGCGAACGATGATAAAACGCCCCCGCCAGCCGCGTGAAAATGATAGCGTGGTGTCAGGGCTGAGGTTCACGAGCTGAGCTTTTAAAAGGATTAGGCAAAGTCTTCCAATCCAAGGTTCCAGACCCGGGGCCAATCAGACCAATTTTTTTTCGAAGTGACGATTAGGCGACTAGACGTCAACTTAGATGTCACCAAAACAGTCAAGTCAAACAATAGGAATAGATGTTTATATATAATTATGTATATACAAAATTACACACATATATGTATATATCTAGTTTAAATATGAGTAGAAAATAAGATTCAAACAATTAACATTCATACAACAATTTTAAAATCTTCCAGAAACTAATAAAATTGACATATAACAAAAAATAATTTATAAAAAAATTAAAAGCACATTACATATTCATAAAGACAAACATTATAAATTAAATTTACTTTGAACCTTTGGTGAGCCAAAGCGCCAAAAGTCACTTAACTCTCGACAATAATCAATTATATTCGATTATAAAAAAGAATGCATGATCGCGAGAACATATCAAGCAACAAATCATACGTATAGTCAAACAATAGCATACAAACATCAAAAAATGTCTCTATTAAACGTAGAAGCTAAAAAATATTTGAAGAAACAAAAATAACAAGATTAGAAATCATCGATTCACCGGAAACATTTAAACTTAGACATTTTCAACATTTTTATTTTAACTTTTAAAAAATGTAAGAAAACTTTAAGCATAGAAAATGTAGAACAAGATTAAAAACACTCTAATAGATGTTAGAATGATAAACTTAAAAAAAATGAAAAAATATAGATGGGAAAAAGAATTCAAAACTTATGGGGTGTTTGGTTGCATGATAATGGACATTTTTATTTTAACTTTTAAAAAATGTAAGAAAAGGTGTTTAGCAAGGATGACAAATTTATGTTTTGAAAATGATTTTCTTCTTAGACAACAAAAGACGGTTTCACCTCTTTTTTCTATCTTGTGGTCCCCCACTTTGTTTGGTCATAGATGGTAGTTACTCTTTTTTGTTATCACATCCCTCCAAACATGATAAATTTATGTCAAGAGTTGGTTCACTTTTTTATTTTAATACAAATTTTTATCATAAAAATGTAAAAAAATTATCATGCAACCAACACCTCCATTAAGTTTTTACCATAGGAAGAGAGAGCTAGGGTGTTGACGGCTACTTCCTGAGGCCAACAAGATAGGTGAGGTCGCTCGAGAAAGACAAGTGTGGTGGCAATGGTGGCTTCCACAGTAAAGGATGGCACTGACGACAGCAACTATAACGATCCGACATCTGTTGGCGTCCGTCTGTCGCAACGACGAGTGTATGTGTCAATGGTTCGAATGAGCATTAGGTTCAGCCAACCAGGGGGTTTAAAATTTGAAGGTGAACCAGTAGATCCGCCTTGACGTGAACCGGTTAAAGAACAAGCTCCGATTCTTTCTCATGAAGGACCTAGACCATCCGGTCTAGGCGGCTAGAAACCCACCAAGGTGCCAAGGCGTACACCTTGGCCGCTCAGGTGACCAAGGCATATGCCTTTTTGATCCTCATCTAGGCGATGGATCTAGGTGGTCCAAGAAAACCGCCTTGTCACCTAACACCTAAACACCACTTATGCGACCGCCTTAACAACTATGAAAATAACTAATAGAAAGTTCATATAAGCAACCCCCACCCCTAGCCCCCAAGGTGAGCAAAAGAGGTTTGGATCAAAGATTGAACAATTCAAAAATAATATAAAAAATGTTAATAAAAATACAAAAAATAAAAATATATTTATTTATATTTTAAAGATAATTTCCATCTCCTTAGGCCCTACAGAAAAATTTTAGTATTTTCTTTTTTGCAGATAACTTTCTTCTTGCTTCTATTCCATATTATAATAAAAATTTCATTTTTCCAAATTTCATATATAAATTTGTGTTTACCATTTTCACCAAAAATTCCTATTTTATTATCAATTTGATGTATAAATTAAAATACGAATAGAACAATTTTGTATTTTTATTAATGTACAGTTGATTGGAGACAAAAATAAAATCAACGTCAGCTATACATGTAGGTGGGCCCCCAATGTCACTGGAATGCTACTAAAACTTTGACCAGACCGAATCGGGCAAACCAAGCTTGAACCAAACTAAAAATCCACTGAACCAGCAGATCTGGTCTGACATGGACTGTACCGGACCTGAATCAAGCTAAACCGAGTTGGAGAAGTTGTGAACCAGTCGGAACCAGGTCAAAATCACCTGAACTGGGCAGTCTAGGCCCTGAACTGGTCTAGAGAGGCCAAGAGCTACCTACACCGGGTGGTTTGGATGTTGAACCAGGATGAACCACCCTCAAACTGGTGTGAATGGGTTTTAGATGGGGTGAACCAGCGGAAGACCCACTAGGCCGGCATCTAGCCTGGCCTGGACCACGGAGCAGCTTGTGTTGGTAGAACCAGCACCATCAATGCATTGGAGCTAATCCACCCAATTGAGTAGCTAAGGCCACAGACGCACCCACGTGAGGCGCAAGAGGTGGAGGGTCTCAAAAACTAGTCAAGCAAAGAATTTTCCCTATCCTCGTCACCTTCGGTACTCGTTCGTCATCAAGATGTCATCGGAAAAGCAGAGGCAGTCACGAAGTAGGAGAGTTTAGCGGTTGCAAACGATGGAGAACAGCGGCAAGATGGTCGGGCATTGGTCCAAGAGTTGTCACACGAACATCATATAGGAGGCTGGAGGAGCCGGACGCAGAAAGGCAGACACACATTGGTTGCGGAGGAATCTCGCAGGGTCTTCAGTGACTAATGGAGACAGAGCAATTGTGCAGCAGTGGATGGATTCCAAAAGGAGAAAATTGGGAAACAAGGAAATGAAGAAAGTAGAAGCTGATGGCATGCAGATGATGTAGTTGACGACGAGAGATCACTAAGAGCCAACTCTATGGTCAGACAGTGGTCATGCAGTCGTGGTGCTCGAAGAGTCTGACGATTGCCGCATGGCCCAATCACATCCAATTGAAGTAGGCATAGCAGGTGACTGGGTTATCAAACCGATGAAGGGAAAGAGAAGAGAATGGCATGGAAGCCACTAGGAGAAAAAAGGAAAAGAGAGGAAATCGTCAGAACCAACTTGTTTTGGGGGTGTAGTAGAAGCCGACCACAGCCAATGGTGGAGAGGAAATCTCAATGGAGTGCCGCTGGGAGGCCTTCTCCTTCACCACTGGTAGGAAGCGGGCAAGCTTCACCACCCCCAGCCGGAGGCCGACTCCATCTTCTTCCACCCTGCTCTATCAGCCTGCATGTCATTATTTCAGTCACATTCTTGATTATGTTTTCCTCCTTTCTTGGTCCCTTGTCGACTCACTCCTCTTTATCTTCAACTGGATACGACGTCAGAGCACATAGCAATGCGCAACATCAGAACCTATGCTCTTGAGATAATCAACACCTTCAACAACATCCAGAGAAACTTTGGAGCAGGCAACCTGGCATGCACTTCGAGAGATCTCCAATCATGCATGGCAATTCCGTCAAGGTCTTGTGTCTTCCTAGCACTAACAGATCGGAAGAGTCCCTTAAAAATTCCACACTCCTATTAATTCTCTCTACATACTATCCTGACCACACCGACTCGAAACAATCGCCCACACAACGCCGACACCCTGCCACTTTCTTTTGGAGTCCTGCCAACACCATAGAACCACCAGTCTCCATCCAGAACTCCCCCGCCCTCGAAGCATCATCCCACAGCCATCTCGACCATCATTGTTAAGGGTCCAAACAAACCAATACACTCGACAAGTAGCTCAAAACTAGACTCAACTCGTTTATTATGATAAATGAACAAGCTTGAACAAAAAGAAGCTCGATTCATTAAACAAACTAATCTTAAACAGACTCATGCTCGGCTCGATAATATCGTGAGCAACTAGATTAAATACTTGATGAAATATTTATTTAAAAACATAAATTGAGTATTAGTACTCATAAATTGTCACTTAAATCTATAAAATAAGTAGAAAATTTTTTAATGAGTTTAAAGTTAGATTGAGTTTCATAAATAGCTTAAAGTAACAGTTTCATGACTGACTTTTGATTTATTTTGAGTTTTACAAATAAATTCATATCGAATTTGAACTTGAATTTGGAATGAATGTGAGTTGAGTTGCTATTTGAGATCGAGTTTAAGCTAGGCTCAATTAAGTAACAAACCAAACTTGAACAAAGGTTCAACATACTCGTAAAAGCTCGAGCTCAACCCTAACTCGTATAAAATAAACAAGCCAAACTTGAACAACATACTACTTAGTTTGGCTCAACTCGTTTGTGCACCTCTAGTAGCCATCTCCTCCCGGCTTACTATCCAACGCACAAGGTTACCTGATTTGCCACCTCCCCTGCCACCGGACAGCAACGAAGGAGAATAGGAAGCAACAACAGAGATGAACAAAGGGTTTGATATTGTCGGGACATTGCCATTCACGTGGCCTCAGCCTCACCAAAACATCCTCTCCTACCAACCACCTACAGCTGTGGGTGAAGATGCCACCACTAAGACACCACTATGCTCGCCTACACCCACCTGCCGTCCTCTGCTATTCGACCGCACAAAGGCAACGAAGATAAAAAAGGATGCCCCTAATCCAACAAATTTGTTGGGACCTTCACGCGGTGGGTGCCTTCTCGTGATTGGGGTGCTATCAGGCAACCACTATCCCCCTTCACAAGAGAGCCACCAGCACACACCACAACCCCCCCCCCCCCGAGGTTAAGACAAGCCACTCAAGCCAACCAATGGCCCAACTGGCCGATCTGACCAGTCTATGCCGGTTCAAGCTGGTTTTGAACAATTTGGAACAATCCAACTTCAAAACCGGCCGATTTGACCGATTCAAGGAGCCCATACCCGGCTCAAACTAGTTTTCCACCGGTTTAGCATGGGTTTAGGCCAACTCATTAGCTTTTTAGACCAGTGATGTAACCTCAAAATTTGAAACATTTTTTTAGATTTTGGAAATTCATTTTTCTGTTTGGCTTGAATTGGACCTTGGCGTTGACTTCTTAGGAAAATAGATGGTATTCCATAGAAGTACTAGCTAGGGTCAATGGTATGTATAAATTATAGATTGAGGTTGTTAGGTTCTTTGAAATTTATTTTGACATCTCCCCGTCGGATGGAGCGAAGATCCGACGTTAATTACATCGAGAATACTCGAATACCCTTGATTATCCGTCATAGCAATTCATTGAAGTAGAAGAACGGTGCATCCACAAAAATAAACATTCATACAAACACATAGGAGGAAACAACCCCATGAACTTGATGGAATGCAAACACTTAATTTATTTTTAAATTTTCATTTGGAATTAGTTTGTTTTAAATTGAATTAGTTTGAATTTAGTTTGAGAAATTGATTTGAAATGGATTGGTTTGATTAAATTGGGTTGAATTTAGTTTCTTTGAATTGATTTGAATTTGAATTGTTAATTGTTAATTGTTTTTTGATTTGGGTTGAATCAATTTTATTTGGGTTGCTTATTGATTTAAGTTTGATTTGATTAGAGTTTGATTATAATTGATTTGAATTAATTTAATTTAACTTATTGTTGGTTGAAATTTGACATATGGATTTCAACTTAACATGAACTGAATCTGGGAGGTTAACCGTCTTGAATTTGCTTAACTTCAGTTTGTTCTAGACTGAATCTACTCAGTTAAAGTTTGGTTGAATTCATTTGAAAGATTTAAATTTATTGATTAAGCTTGGCTTAGGTTTAATTTGAGGTTTTGATTTGGGTTTGATTTAATTGATTTGAATAGGATTTGGGCTTAGCTTACGGAATCTGGTTTGTTTGGATATCTACCTCCAGATTATCTGAATTATGAGTTTATTAGTTTAAGTTTATCTTGCGTTGGAATTATTTAGTTAGAGTTGATCTTGGATTTGATTCACGAGATTGGATTGTTTGAGTTATGGTTGTATGTTTTTTTTAACATAATTTGGTTTTATTTCATTTGACTTAAACTTATTTACTGATTTGATTGAACTTGAAATTTATTTTAAGAGTGTTTTAATTTCTTTGAATTCAGATTGCAGATTTCTTTGGTTTGAGTCTTGATTAAGAACTGAATTTGGGAGTTCCGACCCATTAAGGAGTTATGACTTTGTTTTATAAATTTGCTTGAGAATTAATTCTTTTCGGATCCTGTTTACAGATTCCATTATGGTTGGTTAATGTTCTGGTTTGGGTTGATTAAAGTTCATTGAATTGCTTGATTTAAATTTATTTGACAGATTATGGCTTGTCATTTGATTTCGTTGAAGTTGAGTGGCATTTGTTTGAATTAATGAATCTGTGTTTGGAACAGGTTAAGGACTATACAGATTGGGATTTTACAGTTTTCAATTTTAGTTTTGAGTTCTGATTTCAGAAATTTCTCATTTTTATTCGCTATCTTAGTTTGTTGATCCTCTTAGAACCTTTTCAAATCTTTATCTTCGGATGTGAAGTTCAGATTTCAATTTTGGAATTCAGGTTTTAAACCTTCAGATTTCAGAAATTCAGAGTTCAGATTTTCCAGATTCTGCATGTTTCAGATTCAGATTATGTTTAAACTTCAGTTTTTAAATTTTAGATTTTCATATTTTTAATTTGGCAGGCTTTACAAGTTTCGGATTCTATGCCCTGACTTCTGATTTTCAGGTTTGTTTCAAATTTCAGACTTGGGGTTTTCAGATTTTTATATGTTTCAGATTTTTATGAGTTTCAGATTATTTTCTCCAGTTAATATGACAGTTTTTAGACTTTACAGTCTTAGGTTCTGATTTCAGATTTTTTAGACTTTACAGATTTCTGGGTTTTGCGCACATAATTTCAGATTTCAGATTTTTGTTTTGTTTCAGATCTTATACGTTCTCACTTCCAGATTTGGCATTTTCAGATTTCCCCTCTTTTTAGATGATAGATCCCGGATGTTTTCATTTGCAGGCTTTGAGCTTCAGATTTAGATTTCAGATTTTTGTATATTTCAGATTCTTGATGAGTTTCAGATTTTGATTTTAACCTTAGGAAATTCTGCATACCCACCCTTTTTTATTAAATTCAGCTCTCCAACTCTCGGTATTTTAGACCCGGAATGGCATAAGAGGTTTTTTTCTTGTGACACTCTTTATATTCAGGTTGTTTTATTCTGTTTTATTTCATCATTTTTTTATTTGCAATCCTCTCAATTTCATGGGGTTATTGATCCTCCACTCAAGATCATTTGTAAACCGAACATGCCATCTCATTGCTTGGCCCCATGCCATTACAACTTGATTGTTTTGAGAGCATCTTCACTCAATCCTTATTGGATATGATGAACTTGTCAATTTATGGAGAATATACCCGGTCCTGATAGACTTATGGGTATCCCCACTGTTTTGATGATTTCATTAGCTTATGACCGGCATGACGGCATATTGATTATGCTCTAGCCTTGCATAGCTTAATGAACATGGTAAGACATTGGGGTCTTTTATGACCTTTGTATGTCTACCTTAAGGACGTAGGGGCGGATGGTTAGTCGACCCCCCAACTAGTCCAAATTTTAATTTCTTTTAGGTTAAGTCGAGACATAGGGGCGAATGATTAGTCGACCCCCCAACTAGTCTCGATTTGTTGATTAAAGAGGTAGATTTTTATTTAATTTCATTTGATTGTTTGTTTTATTTTTAATATGTCCTGTTTGGGCACTGTTCATCCGAAGAGGCCCTGTTTGGGCCGGCCGTCACCGCAGCCCATTACCGCGCAGCCGCGCGGTCTTCTTCCACTTCCTCTTTTTTTTTCAATTTGTTTTTCCGGTGGGCCCCACCACCTGGTTGACCCGCGGGTCAACTTTTCCCGCGGCTGCTCCTCGCACGCGCGCGCTCCTCACGCGGTCGGCCGCGCGCTTCTTTTCCCCCTCCTCCCTTTTTTTTTCGGTGGGCCCGCGGTGGTTTTCCACCGTGGACGTAAGTCGGGGGGGTATTATTTCCCCCCGACGGGCTTCTTCCTCACGGCGATGCTGCCCCGCGGCGGCTTCCACCTCCGACTGCCGCACGGACGCGGCGGAAACGGGAGCTCGGCGACGGCGTAGGAGGCGACAACCCGACGGAGGAGGGAGGGGGATCCGGCATCAGTGGAGGAGGAAAGGGGGAGACCTCCTTCGGCGACGACGGCTTGACGTCCGCGGTGGCTTGCGGTAGGAAGCGACAACCCGACGGCGCCCGGCGGAAGAAGAAGGCGGGAAGGGAAGCAGGCCCCTCGACTTCGCTAGGAAGAGGGGACGGCCCCGGCGGAGAGAAGAGGGCTACACGGCGGTCGAACAGCTCCAGTGGAGGGAAGAGGCAGCTCCGGTAACCCCCTCTCCTAGCTCCCGAGCTCGATCTCTCTCTCTTTGGTGGTTTCTGTCGCCCTCTCTCTCTCTTCCTTCCCCTTTCTCGGTCCTCCTCTTATAGCCGTCTGCCGGGCGCGAGGCTCCCTCGGAAGTCCGAGGGAGCTCGGATGGGCCCCCGGTCGGTGCAAGGTGCCGCCGTAGGCGTCTGGCAAAGGGGCTGCCCCCTATTCCGGGGATCCTGCAAGGGGATCACCCCCCTCCTACACACCCAACCGCAAGTCGGCTGCGGTAAAGCATGCCGCCGACTTGCCATTTGCGTTGGTCTCCCCTTTCTTCCTTTTTGCCTGCCGATTTTCTCCCTTCTTCATCGTCTTCTGCTTCCTGTTCCTCTCTTCTTCTTCTTTTCGAAATTCCAGGTGTCAACATCCAGCTTAAGCCCAAATCCTTTAATTTGGTCCATTTTAGTTCATTTTAACTTTCTAATGTCGTTTCTCAGCATTTTAGCTCAATTTCACCACCGTCCCGCATCAATTTGGTATCAAATTCTGGGATTGGCTCATTCCCATAAGCCGACTCTTTGGATGAATCCGTCAACATCAGGTGAATAAATAAATTGGTATGTTCCCTCATTAGGTTTAGGATGTAATTATGATCATAAATGAACGAGAAAATAAACTGGACTAACTTAACTAATCTATCTATTTGATAATCATTGCATATATAATCAAGCATCAAATCTAAGAAGTGGGCAAAACACCATGTCCAACACAAGTGAGGTCACTTCACCATTAGCATTTGTCCGACGAATTTATATGCAATCACATTGTCCATTACTATTTGAACAACTCGGTCTTCCTTTATCTCTTGAATAACTCCATCTATCAAATCATAAAGGTACTAAGTACTTTTTACTTGTCCTTATGCATCGACCAATTTTCAAAAGATGATACTGACTTAACAGTACATTAGAAAATTGATCATTGACTTCTTAATAATACCTATTAAGAAGAAGACATTGAGAAAAGTATCCTAACAAAAAATTAAGATAAAATATACTAACAAAGATAAGATAAAGTACACAAACAAAGACCTTAACTTAGCAATCCATCCATCTATCATTAAGGTGCAAACTCTTTCGTTCCAAATTCGTTCAAATTACTTGACAAATTTCTTTATATTTTCCATCTCCATAAGAAGATATACATTGTATATCTCTCTCGGGTTTTGGTCTAAACACTCCTCTCCCAACGTTGACGATTGTGTCAATCATGTTCTCGTATTATGGCCCCTTGGCGATGTTCACTGATATGTTGTGGTGGAAGAACGATCTTAACATTGCTAGTCCAATATTCTCCTTGCACAACTTTAAATTCTTCATTGCTATTGTGATGGTCATGGTTCGCCGGGTCGTGACCCAGGTTGCGACCCGGACCCGACTCGGTCGGTTGGGGCCGACCGACCTAGTCGCGACCCCAAGACCCCGATCCCATTTTTATTTTTTTATTATTATTTTTTGTGACCCAGGCCGGCCCCGTCCCGACCCGGGTCGCGACCCCGGCCGACCCGGGTCGGTTTGGCCACGGGTCGGTTTGGGGCCAAACCGACCCGGTCCCGACTCCCGACCCCACCTTCCTTGGTGATGGTTGTTTAACATTGTCGTGATCTTGAGATCAGTGAATCCACAGGACCCACTGCCCAGTCATCGACTCGAGTGAGATCCTGGATCTCATCCTTCCTCCAGTTAGTTGTTGGATCCTCTTCCACTTTCTCATCCACTCCCACTTCCTGACCTTTAACCTATCATTCGACTGATGTGTCAATAGAGATCTTCATCAGCGAAGGATTTTCGACTTGTCTCCATCACTCGAAAAAGGTCATCTATTTAAAAATAATAATTATTGATAATTGTATAAGATAATCAAGTAATTTTATAAATAATAGAAATGTACCATCGTCAAACTCTTCATCTTGGGGATCATCTAGACGATCTTGTCCTGTCACGTAAACATGTAGTGTCTCACCAATTGGGATATTTTATCTTGAATGGTCTTCTTGTGCCACTTGAAAACTCTCTTTGCTTGTTCCATGGCTTGTAGTTGAATACAAAATTGGACTCTTATCTCGGGTGGAGCCCACGTGCAAGACGTAACATTACCCTTCATCCCTACAAGATGAAACTTTAACTGATAAATTTTACCAAATATAATTTTTTCACAATATTTATACTAAACTTTTTTATCTGCCACAGAGATTAAGTGACACTATGTCCAAGCGGGATCATTTCGAGTCTTACCGGAAGTTTAAGTTGTGTTACTTAGAGAAGACATTTAATTAATGTAAATAACTATGTAATTAAAACTTAAAAATATTAGATTAACCAAACATAAAACTACTAACTAATTACAACAAGAGAAAAACAAATAAACTTAACAAACTTTACTAAGTTAGACAACGAAAGTAGATGTTAAGCAATGAAATTAGTTCATTAAAAAATAATGAACTAATTAAAACAATTAATCTAAAATGCTTAAACAAGAAAATAGTGCTCAAGAAGAGAATGAGTAGTAGTGAGGAAAAGTGAGGAGAATGAGGCCCGTTCGGGGACTATTTATAAGCGCCCAAGGGGCAAGAAGAGGGGCTTCAAAGCCCCCCACACAGGCAACGGTCAAGTGACCGTTTTGATCGTTGCAAGTTAGGTCGCGTCACTTGGCAAGTGGGACATGACCCAATCACGGGGACGCACAACTCCGTAACTCCATTGCAACCCGGTCTCTGGGTAAGTTCAATTGGGTTGAGGTCGGGCCGGTCACCCGATTTTTAAATTGAGTCGGGCCTAAGTCACAACTCAGGTCCTAACCTACTTTTCCACGAATTCTGATTTTTAAATGATCAAGTCAAGTTCTGTAATTTTACTAACAATCAGTAAAAGAATGCTTCATTGGAAAAGTTGTCATCATTGGAAAAGTTGTCAAACTACATGGTTTTTTATCAGAGTAAATATTTGATATTTTATATGATAAATTAGATGAAAATGTTAGTAACCTAAATTTCGAATAGTCAGATAAATGACGTTTTGATGCCAACACTAAAAACTATCATTTTCTTCTTGGAAAAGTTGATATTTTATTCATACGAGATATGATTTTTTGATATTTTATTACTTAAAATGACATTATTAAGTCCAATCACGACATACAAGAGAGCAAATATCAATAGATGGGCCCAAAAAGCCAAGTTTGAATGTGTTCCAAAGTACGACACACATAGGAAAGCGTCTCAACAAAAGAACACACTTGTTAGTCGACGTCTAGAAATCTCTTTTAAATCCTTTTACCTTCTTAGAAAAAGATGTTTGGTATAAGTTAGTCATGACAACTAAAACATTGTGCTATTTTATAGAAGTGTTAGCATGATATGTACAAAATATGTATTGAGATTATTAGATTCTTTAAAAAAATATTTTTTAACATCTTCCCATTAGACTCGCAAAGTTCCCATGTTAATTATATTGAACACCCTTGACAACTGCCATAACAATTCGTGAATAAAACAAATTGAAGCGGGACGAGAACTGAGACACCGCCATCTAGATATGCAAATCGACCCAAACTAATCACCAATATACTACCATGTGTCTCATCAGACTGAAATGAATCAAACCAAACCAAAATAAGGCCAACCAAACTCTAATGGAGCTGAAACCACTTGAAAACTAATTGAACCGAAATAAAAGTTGTTGAATTGACCCCGAGATGCACCAAAATGCTTTAAAAGTTGTTGAAATAAAAGTCCTATTTGATAAGATTATTAAATATCATTATATTTTTAATTACTTAAAGAAGATGTCAGCGAATGACATAGGCTGACAATATGAAACTCCTATTGGTAATAAAAGTTCTAAATATAAATTTTGTAGAAAAGTAAAGTAAGCAGGTGATGTTACTAAGTTAAAATAGCACTTGATTAGAGACAAAAGATCAGATGTAAGTAAATATGTAAGTTGTTTATTTGAAGTGCGGAAACAATTGAAAGAATTGAAATCTCAAAAAAACATACAGACTATAAAGAGTGAATTGGCAAAAGTAGTCATGGATGAACTTCGACAGATGGGTGCTCATTATGAAGGTTTCTCGTCATATAAAGAAGAATCTGAGGAAAAAATACAACGAAAAATTGCAAAAGTACCTACTGAAGCTAGATATCAAATTGATGAATCCGAGTGTCAAATAAGACATCCACAAACAATTGGAGCTAGAAATAGTGGTGTTGCAGGAATTGTAAGAGGAAGTGGAAGTGAAAAGAAAAGAATGAAACGAAACATAACTGACTTTATGCGTCGTGGTGGACAAGGATCAGTAGGTATTGGTAAAGGTTCAACTGTAGAAGGTAGTTTGTATAAATCAGATGATGCACGACAAAAAAGAATGAAGGAAATGGTAAACAAAGGACCTTTAAGAGAATCGCTCGGTTAGATGGTTTCAAAAATTTTTATATTCAATCATATTCCAACTCATGTTGCAGATCATCATTCCAAGAATATGATTGTTAAAGCACAAAATCTTGGACATGCAATCAAACTTCTCACACCCAAAAACATTAGAAAAATATTTAAATGAACTAATTGTAAACACAAGGAAGGATAACTCGGGGGTCGGCCGCGGGTCGGCCGGCCCCCAACCCGGCCCGGTCGGGCCGGGTCGCCGACCCGGTCGCGACCCGGCCCGACCGGGTCGGTTTTATTATTTTTTTTTTGAAAAAAAACAAAAAAACATGAAAAAATCATAAAAAATACCCAAAAATTAGGAAAAAATCAGAAAAATACCCAAAAATTTTTTTAAGAATAAGAGATGTGATTCAACAAGATTCATTCAACATTTATTCAAACATTACATTAAATTGTTCTTCTACATAATGTATGTACTCTGCCCATGACATTGAGGAAGAGTACGACGCATTAAACATAAAGACAAACTGATTATACTCTTCACTGCCTCGTACAATTGTCCTACGATAATTGGAAAATGAACCACCATAACTATCATATGAATACGTACTAGAACTATCTAATGCAGCCGCATCATCCCATAATCCTGTCCTTGATAAGATGGGCACCAAGAACCCCGCGATGGTTCTAACTCGCACCATACCCATGTTGTCTTGCCCCGTGGTCATAATCTTGTGTTGCGTGGGTAAACCGCTCCTCTTCCGTAAAGTGCGGCTTTGTGAAGGGGGTGTCTGTGGATTGGTTCTCCCTGACCGTAAGTGGTGCCGGCGGTGCTTCCTCCGCCTCTTGTACGTGTTGTCATCTCCGTCACTACTACTTTTTGAAGTTGAATCATCCGACGTCCGATATTGCACTCGGATGTTAGGCTCCGGTGTATCTTCCCTTGTCTCGTCAATCGTGTCCGGATCGCAATATCAAGAGGGTTAGTTGCAACATGTTTACCTTTGCCCTTTCGATTGCCTACTTTGACGAGAAGATTGTCCAGCTTTTTGCCTTTTCGCCACGTAAGGAGGGATCCGAAATTCCTCGGAAGAGGAACATTGTCAAGTTCCCCTCGAGCCCATTCCCGATCATCGGGGTTGAACTCTGGTTCACCCAACCCCTCACGTTCGTTGACCCGTGCTTCAGAGGAAGCCTCTGTTGAAATATCTCATGTAAGTCAATCTCCGGTTCTTGTACAATGGGCACCTCAATTCGTCTTCCACTTGCTTGTTGTACCCACCTTTGCTCCTCCTTCTGGTTCTCTCTTATCTTCTCCAAATTTCTTAGCTTCAACCTCATGTTATAGTGACGGTAGACTAGGCGCTCAAGTCTTTGTGATGTTAGCCTATTCCTTTGCTTGGTATGAATAAGGCTAAACGTTGACCAATTTCTTTCACAAATGGAAGCGAGACGTAGTTTGGCTTAGTACTCGGATTGCAACACTAGCCAAGTCTTCATATCCCGGTGCCCTTCCACGATCCATCCACCAGTCAGCTGTACATTATCATTATGTCTTAGTACATAATGCTATTAATAAGCTAATTACTTAATTAAAAAGTTGACTTAATTTAACTATACATACCTGGACTAAGAACCATAACTGCTCGTTGCACCCTTGTCGTCCCGAAATGAAATAACCTCATCCTATAATCACGCATCTTATTTGTTGCGATAATTGAACGGTCATCGTCCCCAAGCATTCTCCGAATGACTTCCTTTACGCCGTCCAACAGCTTCATTGATAGGCTTGAAGATCGGATCGTAGCAATATCTTGGGTTGAAAAAATGACCCGGTAATTGACCATGGAAAAGTTTGCTATCGCATCGACCAAAAAGGTAACAATTTGATTAAAAAATTTCATTTGATTAAGTTGTAAAAAACATACCAAATTTCGTACGTATAGGATGGTACATTGTTCTCTCCCACCGACGGTCAATGATATCCCACCACGCTAAAATCTGACACCCTTTTCGAAATTTCTTCTTTTGCCCGCTCAAGTGCATCGTAAAGGTATCCATTGTCCGCCTTCTTATCTCCATCGACTATGCGAAGGACTTTGACTAATGGACCAACAATATCCATTGTCTTCTTTACGAGCCGCCAAAAGTCTCCACTCTCTAATGTTTGTTCCACCTTCCTTCCCTTTCGTTTGTCTGATGGATTGGCTCTGCAATCCGGTTAGCCCACCCCGAGAAAGTATCGTTTGGGTTAGGCAGCGCCTATGTTCAAATAGGCTCTCCAAAGATATGTAGTGTGATGCAAACCGTGTAGCGCCGGGTCGTAAGAGATCTCGACCCTTTGTGTGCTCTCTCATTAGGTTCAGAATGAAATTATGGTTATAGATGAAGGATGCAATATATTGTCCGGCCTTAACAACCCGATCAATTGAGGATCTTTGCAAATATCCTCTAAAGATTAAATCTATGGAATGGGCGGAGCATGGTGCCCAATATAACTTCGTCTCTTGGCCATCAACATTTGGCCGGCGACCTTGTAGGCAAATGCGTTGTCCGTCACCACTGGACAACTCGATCCTCACCAATCTCCTCGATAATACCATCAATTAAATCAAACAGTATGTCGCATTTTTTACCTGTCCGGATGCATCCACCGACTTCCAAAAGACGGTCCCAAAGACGATGTAAGAACGAGAAAGTTGATCATTGTCTTCCTGGTAATACCTATTAAGAGGATAAAATGATATATCTTAGCTTAAAATTCATAAAAATTTGTATCACAATTTTATGCTCAAAAGCACTAACACGTCCAACCATCGGACACCAGTGTGCAGCCACGTTCTTCCCAGATACGTTCGAACGTCTTGTCATATTCTCTAATGTCGCCTACCTCCAATGGAAGATATGTGTTGTATATCTCCTTTGGGGTTGGTCCCGGCACCCCCGACCAACGTCTGCTATTGTGTCAATCACGGACTCATAATAAGGCCCCTTTGCGGCGTTACTGGTATACTACTATGAAAGAACCATCCGGAAGTTGCCCGCCCGATCTTCTCCTTGCACAATTTCAAGTTCTTTAATGCCGTGTTGATGGTGGTTTGCCTTTGACGCGGTCGTGTGATGACCGGATCTATAGCCAATCGCCGGTCGTCATCCCGGTGAGATCGTGCACTTGTTGTTCAGGGTCCGGATTTGATCCTCTCTCGCTTTCACTTCCACGTCCACTCCCACTGCCAGAACCTTGACCCATAAACCGCCCGGTACGTCGATACATGTCTTCGTCGGCGAATGACCTTCGGCTTGCCTCCATGGCTCTTCTTAAGTCATCTGTTTGCTATGTTAAATACGTATATTTTTGTAAAATATCAAATATTAATTATTACATACCTTCGTCAATATCTTGGTATTCACTTCTTTCTGGTCCCTCTTGTCCGGTGTCGTATATGTGTAGCGAACGTCTTGCGGGTTCCGCAATTTCTTCGCGCACAGTGTCCTGATGCCTCTTTGAAGCACCTTTGGATCTTTCTAAGGATTGAAGATGCTGTCTAAATTGGGCTCTTACCTGACGCGGAGTCCGTGTGCACGGTGGAACATATCCTCGATACCGGCTAGATGATACTTTAGCCGGTAAGTTCCACCGTATAGAACTTTGTCGCAATACTTGCATTTTACTTTCCTTTGCTCCATTGACACGACCGTGCAATGGAGCCAAGCTGGGTCATTCCGGTGGAGCGGGAAGTCTCACGGCTTGGGGATGACATGTTAGAAAAATAATCCACAAAATAAATAACACGAAATAAAATTTAGAATGACAAAAAAACCGCTTTGACAGTGTCAAAAATAACGCTTTAAGGGTGTGAACGACACTAGGTGGAGCGGAAACTATCCGAGCGAGGGGTGAGAACTGAGTGGAGGGACGAGCCGTTGACCGATGATGACTGAAATAGTGATCAGTGAGGAGGGGGAGACCGAAAAAGTGATCAGTAGGAGAGGAAGAAGACCGAAAGAGTGATCAACCAGGGCCGGGGAGGAGGTGAGGTGTGGAGTTGGAGACTTGGAGTGACTTGAACCCTCCCCTCGGGGCTATTTATAGCCCCCGGCGGGGGGGCACTGGTAAATGGTGAGGGTTAGTGGGGGAAAAGTCCCCCACACTAACTCTCTTAAGTGGGGGAAAAGCCCCCCCCACTAACCCCCACTAACCTCGTTAGCCGGGGGGGCGGCGGTCGGGGACCGCGCGACCCGGCCGGCCGGGTCGCCGACCGGGTCGCCGGTCACGCGACCCCCGCCGGCCGGCTTGGAGTCGGCCGGCAGGGTCGACTCCGGGCCGGTCGGCCCGGAATCCGGCCGGGTCGGGCGACCCGGGAGACCGGGTCGCCGACCCGGCATACCATGTGTAAACATACAAACAAAAATAAAAAAATTAAAATCATATTGGGATTCCCAATGTTGTTCTCTTTTATGTGATGGATGGACAAGACCTACAAGAATGTCCATCATTAACTTTATAGTTTATAGTATAGGAAATGTCATATTTTTATTCAGTTGATGCATCAGGTAAAGATAAACAAATTATCTTGCGTTGTGTACTCCCATCTTTACATGATGCATCAACTGAATCAAAAAATATGACATTCTTGTGAGTCTTGTCCATCAATCACATAAAAAATAACAATAGGTATTTCAATATGGTTCTAATTTTTTTATTTCTATTTTGCATGTTTACAACTAGTTTATTTAAATATTTTCCTAATATGTCTTTGGGTGTGGAAGCTTTGACTGCACGTCCAAAATTTTGTACTTCAATAATCATATTCTTGAAATGACGATATTCTACAACATGAGCTATAATATAATTGAATATAAAAAAATTTGAAACTATCTCACTGAGCGATTCTCTTAAATATCATTTGTTTATCATTTCCATATTTCTTTTTTGTCGTGTATCATTTGATTTATACAAACTACCTTCTACAGCTGAACCTTTACAAATACCTAATGATTCATGTTCACTAAGACATATAAAGTCAGTTATGTTTCGTTTCATCCTTTTCATTCCACTTTCAATTTCACCCGCAATTCCTACAGCACCATTACATCCAGCTCCAATTGTTTGAGAATGTCTTATTTGATACTCGGGTTCATCAATTTGCCATCTAGCTTCGACAAATGCTTTTGCAAATTCCAGTAGAATTCTTTCCTCAAATCCTTCTTCATCTGACGAGAAACCTTCGGAATGATCACTCATCTGTCGAAGTTCATCAATGACTACTTATTTTGCCAATTTACTCTTCATAATCTGCATGCGTTTTTGAGATTTCAATTTTTTCAATTGTTTTCGCACTTCAAGTGGACAACTTACACATTAACTTATATATGATCATTTGTCTCAAATCAAGCGATACTTCAACCTACTAACACCACTTGCTTGCATTACTTTTCCACAAAAGTTGTATTTAGAACGCTTATTACCAACGAAAGTTTCATATTGTCAGCCTATGTCATTCGCAGACATCTTCCTTCAGTAACTAAAAATATAATAATATTTAATAATCTTATTAAATAGAACTTCTCGCAATATTACATAAATATATTACATAATTATAATTTAAGATATTTAAACTACAAATATCTTATTATGGCTTAAACGTTTTGAGATCAAGCACTTATAACTTAAACATTTTGGAATTATGTATTTAAACGTTTTCGGATTGTGCATTTAAACATTTTGGGATTTTATAGCTTAAAAGTTTAATTTATGATCAAAATTTTACCATTTAAATGTTATTATAACAAATCTTATTATATTTATATTATAATAAAACCAAAAATAAATTAATAATTAATAATTAAATTTACTATATTTAATAGACAAAATAAAAATTGCAATACGATAAATAATAGATTAATATTCAATAATTTTTATTGCATATGAACTTTATATAATCTATTTTAATTATCCTTATTACATTTATTCTCAAAAAATATATTAATATTCAATAATTTTTATTACAAATACACATCTCATCCGTTATAAAGTCATTTAGATCCAAAATAATTATACGATAAATATAATGATTTGTAGAGTGTTTGATGCGTCTTAATTTGTTACATGTATGATTTTATTAAAATTACCATAAAATATAATATTTGACAAACACTACTGTTAAATTTTGGCATCCAAAAAATCTAAAAGGTTATTTTCTAAACACGTTTAAATCATACGGCAGTCCTCAACAAACTTTAAAAAATTCTAAATTTATTATTAAAAATGTTAATATTTATGTTGTAAAATATTTCTATAATACTAAATTAAATAAATAGACAACAGAATATGTTATTTTCAGAAAGATATATTAGAGACTGTGTGGTCAATAACGATTCATAAAGTATTCAATCAATTTATTTATATTACTTTATATTGTATTAATAAAGTTAGTAATAATAATTTTATTATTAATATATTAATTTATTATTATAATATATATTCTACAATGTACACCTATATACATAGTTAACATTAAAGAGTATATAATAAATTTTATAACTTAAATTTCACTTTGCTCGATTATATAATATTAAATATAATTATAAAATAGAATAGTGTATAATAAATTTTATAACTTAAACTTCACTTTGTTCGATTATATACTATTAAATACACTTATAAAATAAAATAAACTAGATGTAATATTTTAATTATATATAATTTTAAATAATGTTACTATAATTAATCTTATAATATTTAAACTACAAAGTAGATTAAAACCAAAAAATAGATAAATATTCAATAATTATTTATAAAGTAAATATTTTATGCAGTAAGGTTCAAAAAATAATAAAAATAAAAAGGTATTATTAAACTATACAAATTGTTATTAATGGTTATAAAAAATTTATTTATAATAAAACATTCTTAAATCTAATTTATTTTAAGATTTAAATTTAATATACATGATCAAATATTTATTTTGCTTATTATGTATTATTAGTTATAAAAAATTTATGATTGCACAGCATTATTTTATCTTAAGTAAAAATTAATATGATTTCAAACATATTTATTATGCCTTATTTATATATTTAAATTTAATACAACTATATTAAATATTAGTTTTATTATTACATCACATCACATTGATTATCTAATTTATAAGTATAAAATTTAGTTATTTTCAAAGCAAAAAATATAACATATGAATTATATTAATATTTGAATTTCAAATAAACAACTAAATAATAATATATATTATTACATCATTTAGATTGTATATGATTTATAATAAAAAATATTATTACATTTAAAAAATATATTATTTAAATTTTAAATAATCTTAATGTTAAGAATACGTTAACATTATTCTTAATGTTAATGTTAACAATGTTTAACATTTGTATCCTCGATGACCCGAGGGAATCCGAAAGCGGAACCCCCTGCGATCGTGATCACGACTGCCGAGGTCATTCGCTGGAGCTCGTCGCCGCTGTGACTGCCGGAGTGGAGACGATAGTGCCGCGGTCAGAAGCCGCCGTGAGACCCGGAGGCGTCATTGTAGCCCTTGGTCGCCGCTTGGTAGGTCTCTCGATCTCTTCGTCATGTCTTCCATTAGAGGTCTGGTGAGGAGTTTTAAGCACCCATTGTGAGCTCGCGTGGCCGACCGGACGATGCTCCTTTTGCCGCATGCGGTGTGATGGACGAAGTGGCCGACCAGCGCTTCTTTGCCCCCTTCGTGCCCGCCAGTGGCCTTCTCTATCGCAGCCCCTATACAGACGCAAGACGTCGAGATTGGGGTTCACGATTTCAGGCATCTCGTTTCTGCCCATGCCCGCAAGACCAAGATTCTCGCGAGATCTCGCGAGATGACGAACCATGACCAGAATGTTCTGAACCAGATCTATTTTAGCTAATGGGGTGTTGAACCGGCCCTAAAATACAATGAATCAAGTAAAACCAATTTAAAGATGGCTTGAATTGGCCTAGGGAGCATTGAACCAGGTGGTTTAGGCACTAAACCGAAATAAACCAGAACAAACCAGGTTTAAACCAGATTGAGCTGCCCCAAACTGGATGTCTGGACACTTGGTCCAATAGGACCACCCTCAAATTGGTGGTAATCAATCTCAAAACAAGGTTGTTGACTACTAGACCAGTTACAAGACGAATTGGCATCATCCAGTTGGATCAACTGGACTCGTGAAGCTCGCAGATGTGTCACAAGCGAAAAAAATCTGGTGGTATGTGGCACCTCCTCGTAGCCCCTGGATGAAGGGGGTTCGCAGGAAAACCTGAGGCCGCCCATTTGGGCGATGAGGGACCCAGCAGGATCGTGGCGGTCTGTCGATGCTCCCAACAGCATGTGAAATGACACGTCACAAGACTGAGTACTTCATCCCTAGCATTCTTCTTCACCGTCCTCATCCAAATGACAAGCACAGGAAGAGCAGACGATGACGATGTGTGCAACTGAGGGTGTGGTGCTGGCAAATCTTAGCCTGCCCCAAGCTCTCATCCATAATTGTCTTCCTCAACCTCTTCTTCTTTCCCTTTCGTCATCTTTTGGTAGAGCAAAGCAAGTAGGGGGTGCGGCGATAGGAGATTAAGGAGTTGATGATGGGAAGAGAGAGTAGGGGTGAGGCTCCAAGAGTAGGAGAACTCTAAGTGGAGTCTTCGGTGGTATTACAGTGTAGGCGGGCTTTTGAAAGAGGAGAGGTGATTGAGGTGGAGTTGGTAGTGTGCGCACGACCGAAGGAGAAGCAAGAAGATGGGATAGGGATTACGACGGAGGTCCAATGGTGGTTGCATGTCCGGAACCAAGAAATAGGTGGTTTTTTGTCAAGTGCTTCAACAAAAAATAGGGAAGAGCTGAAAAGAAAGATGGGGAAGGAGACACTGGACAATTCTAGGTGAGGGAGGATAACTAGGATCTCCCGGATTTGAAAGAGGCGTCAAACATTAAGAAATTTATTGAGATGAAAAAAAATGTGGAACCTACTACAGAGGTGAACTACTTACCATAAGAAGACAAGACAATGTGTGGCATTGGGCATCGGAGGTCCTTCGAAGACTGGCTCCTTGGTGGTGGTGTCGAGAATGAAACAAGACGCTAAGAGAGCTAGGGGAGGGGGGAGAGAGAGAGAGAGAATTTACATTTCAATGTGATCATCATCTACCTGATTTTGTTACAGTGTAAGGCTTATAAAAAAGTCTTCGAGAATTGCCAAAGGACCCTCCATGACTTTGAAGAACTAAAATGTAAAAAAAACTGACCATACGGACTCCAAACAATAAAATGCAAAAATTTAATTCTAATGTTACTAAATAAGAAAATAAGTGTGATGTCTCATGGAAACCCAAATAACAATGTCTTGGACCTTCTCGTTCATCAGATCAGATTCGATCCTCATCATAAACACACTGAAACAACGACTTCATAAACTTGATGGAATGCAAACACTTAGGATCCATTTGATTTCATGAAAAACTAAAATCAAGGAAAAGGTCATTATTTGAATGCTTAAAAATTATTTTTTAAACAAGACTTTAATGTTATTACATTATTTATAGTCATTTGGGTAACTTACATTATTTTATTAAATAATAAATAATAAAATCATTTAAAACAGGTCCAAAAAAAAGTTTCCTCTTATTTTTTCGACACCGAAATCTCCATTTCTCATTTATCAAAGAAGAATCGTTTTTTACCAACCCTTTATGCAAAAACAAATAAAACTCTACTCAATTTTTCACGAAAACTATCGCACCCATCCAGTTTTACAAGGAAACAAATGGGCCCTTAGTGTTTTGATTGAAGTTTTATTGTTTCAAGTTTTATTTTTGGGTCTCATTTTGGGGTGTGTTTTTGGTGAAAATTTCATGTCTTTCAATCTTTTGATCCTTGAAATTTGGTTTGAATTAATTGAAATTTCATTTTCAGAATTTGTTTATTTGGAGGTTTGTTGCATTTGTATTTATTTATTAAGATAGAATGTCATTATGTTGAGATTTAGGTTTTTTTAAGCTCAGGGATTTGCCAAGACTAAGGATCTTCCGAGCTTATTTGAAAGCATTTGGTCATCTTTTAGATTTAACATCTTTTAATAATTTTTTATTCAAGTTTTAGTTTCAGTAAGCTTTCAGGTTCGAGAAGTCTGGGGTTTAGGACTTGAGAACTCGGTTTTTTTAGTGAATTCTTGGAACTTAGAATCCTTCAGATTCTTTAGATTTTTAAGTTTCAGATTTCAGATTTCTCTTTCATTAGATTGGAGGGATTTCAGCTTTGTTGTTTGACATTAAGTGGTTTGGGTTGAGGGATTTGTTGAAATTTGGTGTTGTTCCCTTTTTCAGGCTTACTTGTGAGCGTTTCTTAAGATACTCCCAGATTTGAAAGTGTGAGCTTTAGGGTGAGGTTTCTGACTTTAGATTTTAAGTTACAAATCCAGATTTTTCCTGATTCTTGATTCGAGATCTAGGATTTAGGATCTTTAGTTCGATGGTCAGTCATGTTTCAAATTAGGAAATTCGAGTTTTAGAAATTGAGATTTTGAGTTTTCAGGCTTTGTACTTTGGAGGCTTTCAAAGTTTGAGACTTCAATTCTCAGGCTTGTGGATTGGTTTCAGGCTTTTGAAGTTTGAATATTTAAGTTTTGATTTGAGTTTTGAGATTTCATAGTAATTTTTTTTGTTCTGAAATTAGTTGGAATTTGACTCAGATATTTTGATGTTTTGGTTCTAATTCCAAGTTTTCACGTGCTTGTTTCATATTTAGAATTATTTGATTTCAAAATAATTTTCAGGCCCAAGAACTTTGGAGTTTTGGCCTGTTGGGGCTGCTTTATGTTTAAATTCATTAAGATTCAATTGTAATTTGGCATGTTATCTTTGTGATTTATTATTTTCTGAATGGTGTTTGCTTTAACTTATGTATCCGAGAAGTTCAGATTTTAATTGATGATTTTTTAAACTTCAGAGCTTAAAATTTAGCAAGATTCTGGAATCGGAATCGGAATCGGAATCAGTCGGTATCGATCTGATTTGATCGGATTCAAATTGGATCGACCGATTCCTTGAAAGGAAAACCGATTAGGAATTGGTCTAGATCAATTTTCTTTCACTTCAAACAATTTTAAAAATCAGAAAAAATCTCAGAAAAAATTGAAACCCACCTAAAAACTCCTAGGAATAAAAATATAACATTTAACCTGCTTCATGACATAAAATTGTAAGATAATTTTATTTAACATATATAACATGATAAATTTGACAGACTTGGCATAAAATACAATTTTATACTTTTTCTTCACCGATATCTATGAAATTGACCTTCATTCTCACTCCCGAGACTACTGAATGCTCCATTGAGATATACTTGTCATTATTAACCCCCGCATCCATGTGAAAATAGTGAATTGGCCATGTCACTAAAATCATACAGTGTCCTGCACATGGATTAGTGATGTGACTAGATAACATGGCTCAAAATCATTTAGAGAATAGTACCTGCACTAGTAGAAGAGCCTCTGCCTCATCCTCACCTTCTCCACCATTTGGTTGAGTGGGTGATATAAACTCCTCACCATCATCATTTAAGAAGTGTAAAGGTGGTTGCGGTACTGTCTGCTGGACTCACGGAACCTCGAGTGATATAAAATTCTCTTGTTTTGGCTTTTATTGTATCATGTGATGAACTCCCAAGTCCCATGTTTTTCTTCTAACTGTGCAAAATGACTCATTTTTCATGATGTTGTTTTTGTCTTTGTCCACATGGTACCGAGATTTGGTTGTGTAGCTAGGGTGGGGGTGGGTCTAGAGCTAAAACTAGGGCTGGAGTTGTACATAGGGCTGTCGGGCAAAAGATGGGACTAGTTAAAGAGTAGCAGGAACTTTCTCTTCCATGCCCTCAACCTCAACATCATCTAGTTCTCCTACTTATACACAGTCCTCAAGATCAAACTCAAATGGGTGGTCCCTAGCATTTCTCTCCTCCATCCACGCAGCAAATGCTTCTCTTGAAAAATATAGTTAATGTCAACCTCCTCATATGGTTCTTGTACTCTATATATTTCTTCATATGCTCCACCTGCATCCTTGCAAATTTCTCCTCTGAAAATTTAGACGATCGTTAATATCATTTATGCATAACCTCATGTTATAATGACAAAAACTAACTTCTATAACTTATCAAATGTCAATATGTTCCTCCTCTTGATGTGTATTAAGTTGAATATATTTAAGTTTCTCTCACAATAAGAGAAATTGGTGCTCTAACTCAAAATCCCGATGGCAACAGATGTAAGTGAATTCCATCCACTTCTTGTATTCACTTGAATCCACCACTCAATTGAAAAAATAATAATGAAAAAATAATTAGTCTTTGAGTTGAGGACTTATCACAAGAATATATTAATATCAAATATCATATAAAACATATCAAAAGAAACCTTATCACAAGAATATTTCAGATCTAGATCTCAGTAAACTCCGACCCTCATTCTGTACTATTGTATTTGAAAAATGATAAAAAAGAAATGATTAGTGTTCTCAAATAAATATTAAAAATATTTTCAAATAATTAAGGATCACTTGCTTCCATCTCAACTTTTATTCTATCCTGTTGAAATACAGACAAGCATTGTATGACTAATAAAGTACCCCGCAACATGTCATTGTCATTAGACACTTGTCCTCTACATTGAATGTGAAGGTTTAAGATATATCATGCAATCATTCAACTATATGTCAATGTTTTATATAACGCTTAAATTAAAAGAAAATAAGCATAAACATGTTCAAATACCTGTTGCATGTACATCATATTGTAATGTCATATTCCATCTAACATCGATTATTTTTCACTACTTTTTGTTTCCTCTGTGATTGTTTTTGATTTTCAACTTTGCACGTCCATTGCATCATAAAGAGTCTCTATCTAGTTCTTGTCATCTGAGTCAACGAATCTCAAGACAACTAACAGTGACTCAATAATGGACAAGTAGTATGTAATCCTCTCTCAAAATCTCTTGTCCGTGATCAACTTCTCCATCTTCACAAGAATTTCCAATAGATCTCTCTTGTTCCATCTCAACTTTTATTCTATCATGTTGAAATACGGACAAGCATTGTATGACTAATAAAGTACCCCGCAACACGTCATTGTCATTAGACACTTGTCCTCTACATTGAATGTGAAGGTTTAAAATATATCCTGTAATCATTCAACTATATGTCAATGTTTTATATAACACTTAAATTAAAAGAAAATAAGCAAAAACGTGCTCAAATATCTATTGCATGTACATCATAATGTAATATCCTATCCCATCTAACATCATTTATTTTTCACTGTTTTTGTATCCACTATGATTGTTCTTGATTTTCAGTTTGCACGTCCATTGCATCATAAATAGTCTATATTTAGTTCTTGTCATCTGAGTCAACGAATCTCAAGACAACTAACAGTGACTCAATAATGGACAAGTAGTATGTAATCCTCTCCCAAAATCTCTTATCCGTGAACAACTTCTCCATCTTCACAAGAATTTCCAATATATCCCTCTTGTTACATAGGTTGTCAACCATGTAGTTATAGTATGTTTCTACATTTATGAACATGACCAATGAATGTTTATGTCGATGCAAACTCTCCAATGTAATAAAATTTGTAACAAATCTAGTAAGAATAGGCCTAATCAAATCGCACCCCTCGGTATGTTCCCTTATGATGTGCAATAAATGGAGATGTGAATACATAAATGGTGTTATCATCTAGACCTACCTAATTAGTGTAGAGGCTAAAGGCTCTTTGCCTATATCCTTCAACATGAAGTTAATAGAGTGTGATACACATGATACCCAAAAGAGATGATGCATCTTTTCTATCAATTTTCTCCCTGCTGGTTTGTAAGATGGTTCATTGTCAGTCACAAATTGAACAATATTTTCTTCATCAATCTCCTTTACAACAGCATCTATCAAGGAAGAGATGTAATCGACATTCTTAATCTGACTCGAAGCATTAATTGATTTTAAAAAAGTTGTGCCTTATGAACAATAAATAAGAAAGTTGATCATGCTCTGATACATGTCCACCCATCACACATAACTGTGCAACCTCTCTCCCTCGACACCGACTTGAACATATCTATCTATATCTTCAACTCATCTACCTCCTCATCCAAACCTCTAGCATAAATAAACCCACTAGTTGAGACTTGCAATCTCAAACAGATCTCAACAATGGCATCAACCACAACTTGAAAGTATAGACTAGCGACTGTCTGTGCTAGGATGCTACATTAAGATAGATAAAAAAACTATTATTGCCTAAACAATTCACCCCCAATTAATTATAGTCTAATGAAATAGAGAACAATTTTAAGATTTATACTTATACGTAAAAACCACTTCACAATATGTCTCACTACTCTCTTTGCAGCTATTCATGTTGCTTTGACCCCTTTCATTACTTGTCAGATAAGCCTCTGTAAGGCACTTTGTTTCCTATACAAATGATCTACTGGTGTGGGGGGCAAGCGCGTCAAAGAAGATCGACAATATGCCCTCTCCTGCTCTCATACCCATACCCTCACTAGGTATAGGTTATGTCGACTGTGATCAATGAAAAACAAGATCAACTCCAGACTATCATGTGCCCCTCATCCTCTCTTTATGCATGCTTACTTACATGCATGACTTTCCTAAGTTCAGAGTTCGTGGATAAGTCATCACTATGAAGTTCAGCTTCAATTCTTACCTTTCCTTTTCCTACAGAGGTTCACACCTCTTCCCTCCTCTCTACAAGCTCCTCATGTAAATTCTCCCTTTGTTAAATCCTAATCTCCCTCTATAAGGCTTTTCTCGTGAGGTAGCGTTTAATATCTTCATTAATCTCCCTAGACACCTTATCATATTTTTAACATTGCCACCAACCGACAATGTGTTGCTTCAGTCAGTACACTCCTCCATTCATCTCCTTCCTACATCACTTGCATTTTTCTTAGCCACATCCACCATATATCGATGCTCCCACCTAATATCATGTGCTATGGGTACATCGCCTTCGCCGTTGTTAGCCATTGCTTGTAACTACAAATAAAGAAAAAATTAATTAAAAAATTAAACAACCAAGTTAAACAATGAAATAATTAAATTAAAGAAGACTACGTGTTATTCAGGGGGTGACTGGGAAGGGGCTGTTCGGGCTATTTAGAGAGTCAATGGAAACCAAACAAGGGGCTATTCGGCCTGTAGGGGTGGCCGGGACCCAAAGACACCTCACCAGAATCGCCATTGGAATCTACTACTCGCCGCTAGAATTGCCTGAATGTTGTCGGAATCGCGAAAAGGGGAGCCCTAGCATTAGGGAGCAAGAATCGGCCCTTTAAGGCCAATATTGGCTTAAATGGTAGATCGAATTGATATCTGGTTTGGATTGGACCCAATATTGATCCACCGTCAGGACAACCTGACGGAATTGGTCGAATCGGATAATTGATCTGATTCCCCTAGAATTCCAGATAGAATCGGTATTTCTGACCGAAATCGGATCGAGACCAACCAATCTGATTCAAAAATCAACTGATTATGATTTGATTCAGCCGATTCCATAAACCATGGAATTTAGAATGAAACCCAAACTCTTGAGTTTTTTTTAGTTGTAAGATTTGAGGCCTTATCAATCCATGCTTCATATCCTTTTTTATAAAAGTTTTCAGAATTTATGATTTGTTTACTCTCTTCTTATTAAGTGTTCTAATATTTTAATTGGTCCCTCCTCTTCCAATTTTTTTCCTTGGACTTGAGAGATTTCGATTTTGATGATTGAGGACCTCAAACCCAAATTCAAATCATGATATGGTGATTCCCAGCTGCCCATTCTTATCAGATTTCAAACTCTCAAATTTCAGATTTAGGGTCTTTGATATAGCATTATTTCTTGAATGCCACTAGAATCCTTGATCCTATCTTTTATTCTGAAGTCTTACCGTGCCCGATCTGATTTTTGATTGCCAAAACCTCTTGCAAACCTTGAATTTTCTGCCCTCCTTTCCTTAGACTTTAAATTTTTCCTGCCGACATTTCAGACTTGAAATTTTTAGGAGTCTTGTTCTAACTTTCATATCATTAGATTTAATATTGTAGATCCCATGTCTCCAAACGGTTGCATTCTTATAATTCAACGAGGCCATTCATACTCCTCACAACATCAAATGCACACCAACATGAAATTTCTATTGCTTGATCAAATGGAGATACATGTACATGGAGGAAAGGCATCGAAACCATAATTCCCATAAATTTTAATAAATTTAAGATTAAATCCATTTTGCTTTTCATAGGCATCATTGAACTTATCCCAATTGGTTTAAGATAGAATACACCCAGCCATTGATAGACATGTGGAGATCCTTCCCATTGATTTAAGATCAAGTATTTCCCGGCCTTGAATGGCAATGTGGAGCTCGTCTCATGGTTTATGCACCTCATTAGCTTGTGGTTTGCATGTTTGCACCTCAAAGATGCAGTTTCCCCATAGCTTGATAGGTATATTCCTCTATATCAAGAATATGGTATGACATTGAGATATTTATATGACTATTGTATATCAACCTTAAGAAAGTAAGCCAATTGTATCCCAATTGGTTTAGGATAGATTACACCAGGCCATTGATAGACACGTGGAGATCCTTCCCATTGATTTAAGATCGAGTATACCCCAGCCTTGAATGGCAATGTGGGGCTCATCTCATGGTTTATGCACCTCATTAGCATGTGGTTTGCATGTTCACATGTCATTGCTCATCTCATGGCTCATCTCATGGTATATTCCGCTATGTCAAGGACATGGAATGACGTTGAGATATTTATATGATCTTTGTATATCAATCTTAAGGACGTAGGGGCATGCATAAGACCGTCCCCTAACTAATCCATATGTTATGATTTTTTTTAAGTTAAACCAAGATGTAGGGGCGTGCACAAGACCAGCCCCCCAACTAGTTTAAATTGTTGAATTCATTTGTGGATTTCTATTTAAATTTGATTGAGAAATAGAGTGTCCCATGACTCTAGCATCATTCTCAACATCTTAATTATTTATTTTAGAGATTCAATGGTCATTCAGCCGGTCTTAATAGTTCTGGGCCCATTGGGCCAGTCAACGGGTCGAGCCCAGCAGGCTCACCTTGATTAGCTTTCAGCCTTCACCTGATCAACCTTTATTCTCTCTCATGGACACCTCAAACAAGTCTGCTAGCCTTGCTGCAGACTCCCAACACCTACAACGACAACAGAGGGTGTAGTGGTTGATGATGACAATGGCAGCAGAGGAAGCAGTAGACCTCAATGGCAGCAGTAGAGGCAATCAATGCTGTTGAGACAGTAGCAACAATAGGGGTAAACGACAACATCAGAAGCAATGGAGGCCACTGTTGTCAAGGCGAGCGCCTAAGCGATAGAAGAAGGCGTACGCCTTGGCCCGCCTTGGCGTCGCTCGGCCAAGGCGGGCCATTTTTTTTTTCTTTTGAACTGGCTGCCGGTTTAATTCCGGCCCGGACTTAAGTTATGTTGAACCCCCCCCCCCGATTGGTTCACTCAGACCCCCGCACTCCCTCCCTGCTCCCGAGCGGCGAACGCAGCGACCCGACGGCACTGACGGCACAGCGGACGCCCAAAGCTGTTGCCGCCGCCCTCAGCCATGGAAGCCACCGCCGCCACCTCACGACGATCTTGGTCTCCTTGGCCACGTAGGAAGCAGCTCTCACCGCCGGATAGCCGTACTCTTCCATCCTTCTCCTATTCCGGTAATAGTTAAGTTTTGTGTTTTTTTATTTTTCACCTATATCTTGGCATTTCTTCCTTCAAGTTTAGTCTTGTACATCTATTGGAGTGTTTTTAAACCTCATGTACATATACAATGCTTAAATTTCGAAGATATCAAGTGGTTTGGACGTGTTCGGTGTGTCGGAAATTTACGACTTTGTTGTTTTTTAATTCTTTGGCTATTTCTTAACATCTACGTATTATGTAGACACGGTTTGAAGTTTGTTTATTATAGTTTGAGTATTGTTTGATCCATTACAAATTTTTCTGTCATTTTTAGCAGTGGTTTGTTGTGGGATTGTGAGTAAATGGCTTCCAGTTCGGCTTCTGGTTCGGTTAATACGACGGAGGAAAAGAAAAAAACTAAGTCGGCTGATCCGTGATGGGAGTATGCTTATTGGCCAGATGAGCATGACAAGAATAAGATTAAATGTGAACCTTGTGGATTGGTTACAAATGGTGGAATAAAAAGACAGAAGGAACATTTGATTGGCGAGTTTAGTGATGTGAAAAAATGTCCGAAAACTACAACAGAAATTGCCGAGGAAATGCGTACATGATTGAGTAAAAACAAAAAGAGAAAGATGTTCAGTTCTGATATACATACAGTGCTTGAATGTTCTGATGAAGAAGGAGATGAAGGTGATGAGCAAAACCAGAATGTATCAGTGAAGAGTTCATCTTCAACAAAGAAAAGCATGACATCAACTATGGTTGTGGATAGAAGTAGCAAGAAGAAAGGACCGATGGATGCATTTGCAAGATTATCTGCTGAAGATTTTGTAGATGCAAGAAGAAGTGATAAACAATATCAAAGTACTATGGGGACTAAATTCAACAAGGATGAACAACTAAAATTTGATCTTGATGTGGCCACTTAGTTTTGTGAAGCAGGTATATCTTTTAATGCAGCCAAATTAAAAAGCTTTCATGTCATGTGTGAACAAGCGGGGAGGGTTGGGGTCTGGTGTGACGCCCCCGAGTTATCATATGTTGAGGGTACCTTTGTTGAAAAAATTGGTTAAACGAACAAAGGAAATGTATTCTATGTATGAAAAATCTAGGAAACTTTATGGTTACACTATAATGTGTGATGGTTGGACAGATAAAAGACAAAAAAAGTTAGTGAAAAAACTGTCCTGAAGGTACTTACTTTATGGAGTCTGTTGATGTTTCTGACTGTAAGGAAGATGTCATCCTTATGTATGAGCTCCTTAACAACATAATTGATAAGGTTGGCGAACAGAATGTGGTACAAATTGTGACAGACAATGCTTCTTACAATGTTTCAGCTGGGAGGTTGTTGATAAACAAAAGGAAACAGTTGTTTTGGACACCCTGTGCGGCGCATTGCCTTGATTTAATGTTAGAGGATTTTGGAAAGATAAAATTTTATGCAGATACCATCTCCAAAGCAAAGAAATTGACTACATACTTGTATAACCATTCCCGTTTACTAGATTTCATGAGAAAAGAAACAAAAGAAAAGGAACTAGTAAGATGTGGAGTGACAAGATTCGCTACATCTTTCCTTACTTTGGAAAGATTACATGACGACATAGTCAAAAGAGGGTTGAGAAGATTGTTTTCTTCTGATAATTGACATAAAAGTGTGTGGGTAAAAACAAATACAGGAAAACATGTATCTTATATTGTCTTTCAAGTAAAGTTTTGGCATGGAGTTGAAGAGATTTTAAGAGCATCTCAGCCTATCTTGCAAATGTTAAGGCTAGTGGATGGTGATGAGAAACCAGCTATGGGTTATTTGTTTGCTGCTATGGAATTTGTAAAACATAAAATTGTTGAAAATTTTGCAGGAAAAGAAACAAAGTATGCTCCCATATTAAATATTGTAGATCGTCGATGAGAGATACAAATGCAACGTCCTTTGCATTTAGCCGGTTTCTTCTTAAATCCCAAATTCTATCATGATGCTCAATCTAAAGATCCATCTTGTGTTGGAAAATATGAAACTGCATTTTATAAATGTGTTGAGAGAATGGTGCCGGATAAAGATGTGCAGGACAAGATAGATGAACAAGTTGGTATGTACATTACTACAAAAGGCACATTTAGCATCTCATTTGCTATAAGGGCACGAGAAAAGAAACTTCCAAGTAAGTCATTTTCTTATTGGAGATATTAACTATATGTTAAAGAGTGTAATCATGTCTTAATTTGTGTTTTGTTGTCAAATTGTCAATATAGTTGATTGATAGATGCAATATGGTGGACAAATACCTGAGCTAAAGATGCTTGCATTAAGGATTCTCAGCTTATGTTGTAACTCATCTGGTTGTGAACGTAATTGGAGCACATTTGAATTTGTAAGTATTTTATAATTTTAATATTTGACACATCATTCTCATCAATTATGTTTAATTTGTAATCCGTGATATATATATGCTTTTGTTGTTTTTCAGTTTCATACGAAGAAGAGAAACCGTTTAGAGCATAAGAGATTGAACGATTTGGTTTATGTGCAATACAACCGCCGCCTTCGTGAAAGGTTCTTTGAGATTAAAAAAATTCGGAAAGATATGAACCAATTTGTTTAGAAAGTTTGGATTGGGGGAGTGAGTGGATGGTAAAGGAAACTAACAATTTAGTTTATGAAGGTCAAGATCTTACATGGGAAGATATTGAAAATGCTATGAGAGCTTCAGAGAGTAGAGCACAAAAAGTCATTGGCCAAGCAAGTGGGGCCACTACATCACAAGCTACGATGGTGAGAGATGAAGATAGTGATGAAGATCATGGAGAGGATGATGATGTAGATGATGCACCATGGGAGGAAGAAAATGATGAAGACGGCGGCGATGCAAATGAAGAGGCTAATGCACATGATAAGACTTTAAAGAATGCCATGTTTGGTTTTAAGATTTGAATGACATTATGTTGTGATTGTGATGTACTTTGAACACTTTACTTCAATCTTTTGCTTTTGAGTACTTTTTTGTATTTGTAAGTCACTTTTATTATTTGTTTTATTTACTTTACTTATATACTTTGATCATGATGTTAGTTTTTCGTTGTATTTTTGTATTCCTATTTTTTTGGTTAGTTACATAGCTTGTGATAATGTGAAGTGTTTGTGCCTATGCCGTCTGTCATATTGTATTTGCATATGTTGTCTACTTTATTTTTCAGATTTTTTAGGAAGAAGTTCAAGGAGTAGTAAAGCACGTATCATTTGGTAAGTAAATTTTCAGCTTTTGTAATGTGTTTTCAATTTTATATAAATTGTATTCTTGCTATGTCAATTGTATTACTTTTATTTTTCTATCCAACTTTGTATGATTGTTAGTTGTATAAATCATTTTTTGTACCCACATTTAGAGTACATATATACATATATATACACATATATAAGTAATTATGTATATACATAATTACATATATATAAACACATAATGTCACCGTCTTGACCACTTAGGCGACGCCTAAGCGGCCGCCTAGTCGCCTAAGCTTATTCTACACCCTCCAACACCTTGGGCGCCTTGTCGCCTTGACAACTATGATGGAGGCAAACGACTTTGATGACGGCGGCAAGACTTGTTGAAGGCCTCGATGGCACCAGGGATGCAGGAACCAATGGCAGCAGCAAAGGATGCAAACAACCTCAATGCCAATGGCAGGGGTCACTGATGACCCCGACGATAATCATAGAAGAGGCAGAGGGAGTCGACGACGTTGAAAGGGGAAGACCACAATGGCAGCAGCATAAAATGCTGGTGGTCATGATGACAGAGGCAGAGGAAGGTGATGGTGATGGTAGAAGAGATAGAAGGAATCAACGACAATGGTAGTAGGTGGTGTTGTCCTCGACAACAATGGCAGCGGCGGTAAATGAAGCAAGTGACCCACAAAAGAATGAAGATACTCTCTCACTATCTATCTCTCTCTCTCTCTCCCTTCCCCTCTTGTTGATGCCACCAGAAGTCTTTTTATAGCTGTGAATGGGTATGATATCAGGAGAAGATCTCAATTGACCTTATCTCCTCCAAATGGGTATGGCTTCACGTGGGGATGGTCGATCCTTCAAGATGCTCGGAGGCTACAGGATACGTCTCACGATATTCCAAGTCTATATCCTAGGAAGGTCGCAATGGTGCTTGCCATTGGAAAAGTCCAATTAAATGTCGGAGGCCATCAGCAGCCATTACGGTATACAACCAGAGCTCATGCAAGGTTTTCTTGCTAGAGGATTTGATCCCAATCCAGCTTGCTGTCGCTTGGGGACATTAGGAGTCCTGGAAGCCCGTCAGCAAGCTACATTGGCCGCTGACCCTTCCAGAAGGCCAGCTTGACCTGTAAGAGCTCCCGTAGAAGCAGAGACCTTGATCAGAAGATTTAGTTAGGTCATGGGCCAAGTAAGGACTGCAAAGTCTGCCCATAAGTGCCCTCGTAGATGGGCCATCACCTACACTGGCCATCATTAATCCATCTAGTCTAAACGGCTATTAGTCAGTCCAACTGGAATAGGAGGGGAAGGTGCCAGCAGATCCCAATTTGATTCAGACTCAGATCAAGCTCCTCATACTAGCCCAATTGTGGCTTGACTTTGATCCAAACCTCGATTCACAGTCCACACCCTTTATTTACCCAATAGACCGGTCTCTTTCTGTTCATTGCGCAAGACAGCCTCCATCGACTGGCTGCAACCAAACCTTCTTGTCTGTCAGCTCTGCTTCCTTGAGGTACACCTTTTCTCCTGCTATCCGAGCATAGAAGGGCTTAGGCCCCTCTTGTTTGGCCATCAGTGGTGATAATATAAGGAGGCTCTCCTCGTTTCAATTCCTCTACTGGCAGTCCCTGGTGTGTTCCGTTTTTTTATCATCTTCCCTTTTTTCTTGCGTTTTAGTATTTCCGATAATGCTAGGTTCTGACTCAACCTCTGACAGGCCCCTGCAACTCTCAGTTGGACAACTTGAGAAGTGATTCTCCCAGTTGCATCCCCTTTCATTCCCAGTTATCAAAAAAAGGTATATTTTCTTAATATATTTTTCTTGCTTCAACGGTGCGTACACTTGTATTCATGTTGACATGCACCTCGGCATATACATCTTACTCTTCCCATGCTCGTTTGGTATCAGTAGAACCCAACAGTTGCAGTTGCAGGGCTTTTCTAGCACTATCTGCCAACGTTCTTGGTAGTTTTCACAGCCCAACCAGTCAATGTCCCAAGAACCCGTTGCTTAATGGGATCTGGGGTGACTGCCAGCCGAACCGCCTTTTTACTAGAGAGAGAACGACGGCAAAAAGGATGACGGCATGATGAATGATGGCCACCCGAGAGTGCTTCTCATGCGGCGGCAGCAGGGATTCCAAATAGGAGCTTTTGAGCATGTCACAAGAGGGCTTCAGCCTTTGAGAGAAACAGATGATCACAAGAGGGCTTCAAGTTGCATGGGGCAAAGATTGTTGTCTCAGTTCTTGACTTCGTCTCAGAATGCTGAAAGAGAAAAGATCTCTTGAGATTCTCGAAAAAATCTTGGAAAATCGGATCTCATACTTCATTTATGTAGGGTGCCTTACCCAAGGATTGCCATCTCGCATCTCGACTTTATCTCATGGAGACTGAAGAGAAGAAATATCGAAAAAAAATTTAAGAGATTGGATCTTAGAAATACCAATCAATATCCATATTTAAGTGTAAAATGTCGTATAATCTCTTCAAAAAGAGCAATAGAACTCATATTAAACATTAAAATAAGTTGTGAAAGAATTGAAAGGAAATACAAACACAAAACAGGTGAACTATTATTAACAGGAGATATATACAAGGGATCATGTGTTAGACCTAAACTTTATCTTGAACAATATAGATAACAAATTGATGACATCTTAGATCAATTGTACATATATATAGTCATTAAAATATTAAGTTAAAAAATTTTATGAAACAATAATGTCTAGATAAATATTTGAATGGATTTCATAATAAATTTGGTAATATATGAAACAAACTTAACAAAATCTTCTAACAAGTTAGGGGTAGTAATAGGCGGAGAAAATCAAGATATCAGAGGTATTATATAGATATTCTAGTTTCAGTGATCTCATTTCTCAGATGTATGGAAAGAGATTTTTGAAAGATTGCATTCCATGTGTGGGGGTTTTTTACTTAAGTACAACCGGCTTTTTGAGGCTAAGTTGGGCCCTCAGCCTAGGTGGTCCCGAAAGATAGCTTTGCACCGCGAGCACCTTGACGACTATGGATGGATTACATACAATGAAGAACTAACAAGGGTGTTTTGTGTTTATGACTAGAGAATATAATAGATATTCTTAGTTTTATACCATGCTATTTAATATTTAATGTGTTGTCCAACAGTTGGCTATGATGGAAATGTAAATGAACAAGTTAGCTACTCTTATTATCTCATTCAAATGCATTAATAAATTTCTTAGGCCATATATATGCATTTGCAACACATCTCTTTGTATCAGATATTAAAAAATACAGGCTAAATTCCTAAATTTTACTGCATAAATCACACACATTTGAGAATTGGGATATGTGGAAAGGTTCATAGAAATGAAAATGACTATTTAAGTCTTAAGTATTATGAAATTCTTATGTTTCAAATGCATGCCCAATAGTTGGCTATGTGATGGGGACCCGGTCCGGTCCATTTTGGGGTCTATTTGTATTTACGTCCATTTGGACTTGTTTGTAAATATTTGAAGTTTATTTTAGTCTTTTCCTTTAATTTGGGTCCTTACGAGGACATGTATGTAATTAGTTATTTACGATGTCTTGTTTGTAATAGGCTCCTCTATTTAAGAGGGCCACTTGTTGAAATGAAGAGAGAGTGTTATTGTCCAATTTTTGGAACCCTAGGGGCTGCCCCTTGTGCTGGGGTGCTGCCCCTTCCCTTTCACCCCCTCCACGATGGAGGTCATCCGACTCCACCTCCGGTGCAGACCGGTCTCTTCGCGACCCTCCGGCGTGGGTGCCTTCTCCTTCTCCTCCGCCGGCCTCCGAGCCATTCCTTCCCCTTCCCCCCTTCACCGGTTCGAGTTGAAGCCCTATCGACACCGTTCACCCCCGTTTACGTCCGTTTCGACACCTCCGACGGCGTCGATCCCCACCCCTCCGTCCACCCCCGCCTCCGGCGATCCCCGGAGTACCTCCACCCACCATCCCGATGCTAGAAGCCCTCCCTCGGACCCCTGTCAGACGGAGAAGAAAGAGGAAGAAGAAGACCCGCGTCCGCAGCCCCGTCGGTGCGCACAGCCCCGCTAGGGCTCCGGTGCGGCCCCCTCCACTCCGGCGTCCTAAGGGGACTAGAGGAAGACGAAGGAGGTGCCAACGGTGCCGCTGGAGGTCCCCTTCCCCTCCGGCAGCGGCGAAGGCGACGCGCGGCGCCGCTTCCGGCGACTGCCTCTTCCGCCCGCCGCGGCCGCCGCGGACGACTCCGCGCGAACCCCCGCGCTCGAAGACCCCCCCCGTGCCGCCGGCGTCGACGGCGGCGATGGAGCCCCACCGGCTCCCCTTCCCCTCCGGCGACGGCGGCCTCCGCCGGCCGCGACCGCCTCCGCCTCCGGCCCCCGCGGTCGAAGCCGCACGCGCCGAAGCCCTCGCGAGCGCCCGCTCGCGGTCGAGACCCCGACGGGGTACGCGGCGGCCGGCGAGCCGGCCGCGTCCCTCGCCCCCGCGGCCAACCGCGCGGGGCCACGTCCCCCCCCCCGTTTAAGTCGCGGGCGAACCGGGCACCGGTTCGCCCCGCTCGCCCGGCCGGCTCGCTCTCGCTCGAACCGGCCCGGTTCGTCCCCGGACCGGTTCGGGGCCCGGTTCGAGGCCGGTTTGACCCTCCGTAGGCCGGTTTGGGCCTTAAACCGGCCGGTTCAAGCTGTTTGGGGCCGGTTCGGGCCGGTTCAAGAACTTTTGGGGCCGGTTCAGGCCCGTTTTGAGGGTTTCGGGCACGATTCGACATATTTTGGGCCCGTTTTGACCGGTTTAAGTCCGGTTTTGCTTTATTTCATGCATTTTAGGTCTTTTGCGCCTCTTGAAGGCTCGCTGCAGCGCCGCGCCGCCAGTCCGTCCCGCCTCGTCCCGCATCAAATGGTATCAGAGCCTGGGATCGGCCCATTCTCATGAGCCAACTCCTGGGATGCTTCCGATGAAGTGCGGCGCTTGGTGGAACGTGACGGCAACATTTGAAGACATCAAAACTCGAGGACGAGTTTTCTCCTGGTAGAGGAGAATGATGGGGACCCGGTCCGGTCCATTTTGGGGTCTATTTGTATTTACGTCCATTTGGACTTGTTTGTAAATATTTGAAGTTTATTTTAGTCTTTTCCTTTAATTTGGGTCCTTACGAGGACATGTATGTAATTAGTTATTTACGATGTCTTGTTTGTAATAGGCTCCTCTATTTAAGAGGGCCACTTGTTGAAATGAAGAGAGAGTGTTATTGTCCAATTTTTGGAACCCTAGGGGCTGCCCCTTGTGCTGGGGCGCTGCCCCTTCCCCTCCACGATGGAGGTCGTCCGACTCCACCTCCGGTGTAGACCGGTCTCTTCGCGACCCTCCGGCGTGGGTGCCTTCTCCTTCTCCTCCGTCCAGCGGCCTCCGAGCCATTCCTTCCCCTTCCCCCTTCACCGGTTCGAGTTGAAGCCCTATCGACACCGTTCACCCCCGTTTACGTCCGTTTCGACATCTCCGACGACCTCGACTTCCTCCGCCCTTCCATCCCCCACCTCCGGCGATCCCTGGAGTACCTCCATCCATCCCCTTTGCCGTCTGCGCAAACCTCCGTACCCTCTGTTGGAACTGCGCACCCACCCCCCCCGCCTGACCCCTTCGGGGAGTCAGGCGTGACGAAGACGGAGAAGGAAGGAGGAGAAGAAGATGAGGGAGAGATAGGGCTGGTCGGACCCCCCCCCTAGGGCCCCTCGGCCATTCCCTGCCTTCTCCCTGCCCCCGGGGGGGGGGCGGCCTCCGCCGGCTCCTTCCCCCCCCCTCTTCTGCGCACCGGAGGCCGGTGACCATCGACGGCCACCCTCTTCCCTCCTCCCGCGACGGCCTCCTCCGGCGACGACGGCCCTTCCGGCTGCCTTCTTCCCCTCCGACGACGGCGGCGACGGCGGCGTCCGGCGCCGGCTACGGCGTCTCTTCCTCCCGCAGCGGTGCCACCGCGGCCGCGGCTGCATCCGCGAGGCGACACCCTCGCGCGCTCGCGAGGTCGACGACGGCGCCCCCGAGGGGTACGCGGCGGCCGGCGAGCCGGCCGGCGGCACCGGTTCACCCCGCTCACCCGGCCGGCCCATCCGTTCGCTCGAACCGGAAGCGGTTCGCCTCCCAGGCCGGTTCGACCGCCGGTTCAGTCCGGTTCAGGGCCGGTTCGGCCCGGTTCGACGGTCCAGAGCCCGGTTCAAGCCCTAAACCGGCCGGTTCAGGCCATTTCGGGCCGGTTCAGGCCGGTTCAAGCGATTTTGGGGCCGGTTCAGGCCCGTTTTGAGTGGTTCGGGCATGAATCGACATATTTTGGGGCCCGTTTTGACCGGTTTAAGTCCGGTTTTGCTTTATTTCATGCATTTTAGGTCTTTTGAGCACCTCCACGGGGCGCTGCAGCGCCCACGTCGCCGGTCCGTCCCGCCTCGTCCCGCATCACTATTGTGGAAGAGTAAATGAACAAGTTAGCTCATTCAAGTTAACAGATTTCTTAGGCCATAACTCATTCAAGGTAGCTCTTGATTCTCTTTCTCCATTCACATTAGTTTTATGTTATTTCTTCAAAGATATTTAAATCAACCAAATCATATTGAACCACCCGTCTCCATTTGCACATTATAGACAAATATATAAAAAAGTATCTCCTGGTTTTGTGTTTGCGCATGGCCAAGGAAGACCTATTATTGGCATATTCCTGTGTATTCTTACAGTTGTTAGTAAAAATGACACCAGGAAGAGATTGGGCACAACAAGATCGCACCTGATGAAAAGAAATGCCTTTATCAACACACCAAAACCTTTAAATATTCAAATTAAAAATAAATTGGTAGGCATAGAACTACAGTGATATATCCTATGTACAGACAAAAATGTTGAGTCATCTATATGTATGTCCGTGTGTGTGTGTGTATATTTGTTACCTCTCATGCAACAAAAAATAGCAGTAAATTAGAGATGAAGAACCATCTAGAAATACCTGCTTCAGAAATAGTGCCGCAGTGATAGCACCCCCTTGACGGCCACCAGTATTGACCATATCTGCTACACTTGATTTCATTGACTCCCAATAGCTGTCCTCCAATGGCATCCGCCATAGCTTCTCTCCTGTGAATTCTGAAGCTGCAAATACCTCTTTTGCCAGGTCATCACTTGGTGTGAATGCACCTAAAGAAACATAGGTTACATAGCTTAGGGCTAAAGGTTGAGTAGTCCTTTATGATACAAGTCATGTTGTATAGTCACACATACCAATGTGTCGCAGAAATCTGAAACTGAATAGGCTGAAACAGTGCAACCCCACACCCCTCCCAATATATGAACTATCTTATCTGAGGTGTGAGGTACCCGAAGCGAGGGGAGAGTCACCTCGCCTCAGATGCTTGAGGTCAGAAATATTTTTAATATATTAATATTATATATTATTATATATAACTTTAAAAATTGTAAAGAAGAACATTAAAAAAGATAAAAAAACAACTGGTAGGGGCTACAGGGCACCAGGATGTCACTTTGGGTAGAAGATTGGGCATTGGGTGTTTCAAAGCGGAGAGAAATAGATTTTAAGCTACTGGATTCGACCGTTACTGGATTCAGATCCGGGTGAGGCAAACAAGGAGGGAACTGCTGAGGAGAGGCATTTTTGCCTAGGTGCCTCACCTCACCTCAGTGCATAAGGACTAAAGAACCATTCATCTTAAAACTTCCACTTACAAAAAAAAAACTAGAAAATACCAGTTGGATGATTTTAATACTTGTTGACAAAAAATTAGTCGCTGAATGGTTTGTTGTTCATAAAAGTCTCACTTCTGATCCCTATCTAGATATTGTGTAGTAAATGCCATAAACACTGAAAGCAGGTAACTAGTTATACAAGGAAACAAGTATACAGATTATCTACAAAACTGACATTTATCAAAGTCTGCTTCTCCCAAGAAAATGTTATATCTTTGCCTGCGATTGTGTACATTTTCACTTTATATACTGCATTGTTTGCAAAAGACAAAATGACAAGTTGTTTGACATGGCAGCATGTATATGGAAAAGAAATATTCCCATACTGATATCATAGTTGATGTTGCATATATTTGCATCATAGAGAAGAAGATAATCCTACAACCTTCGCACATTCCCGTCCACTACCATCTCACTCTTACATGGCTTCAGCAGATTACATAGCAACACAAAATTGAATAAGCTAGAGAGCAAAAACAATCTTCAGCACTGAAATAGAGATCAACTTCTAGTGCCACCCTAAACAGACAGCGCCAGCACATTTCTTTGCTAACCAAGAAGGCCCAGTTTTGATATATAAAGCAACATAAAATGGGAAAGAGAGTTGAATAAAAAAGTGGTTAACCTGCAATGCTTGGGCCAAGTGCAATTATACATGCACCAGTTAGTGTTGCCAAGTCAATTACCTGCAAGATAATATCACAATGTCTTATACATAGATTTTAGCTTCTAAATGTCAAAAAGCAAAGAACGAAACTATTATCTTTAAGAACTCAGTCGTAATTCAAAATCCTCGAGAAGTGGTGCTCTAAGTTTAACTAAAATCTCACTAAAAGAAATTGGAATAGAAATTAATTATCTTCTCGCCAAGAGAATGTACATGCCATGGATAGTTCATATTTCTTACAAAACATGAAACTCGTGGCCATGGCCCAAAGTGGAAAGGAACTATGCAGCTTATCAAATAGTCTATTGTGTACAGAAAAACAGGAGCTTGCCAAATCAATCTGCTAAGAATAGGCTAAAATATGATGTTACTTGGTGTCTCTCCTTCAGGAGGAACCTAAAGGACTTGGAAATTGCTGACCTTTCCCTTCTTTTGTCTATTCTGGATAAGCACAAGTGTGCGGGCAATAAGGAATATATGATCATGTGGGTTCCCTCCACTAACAATAAATTCTCCTCCAAGTCGGCTTCTAAGAGACTCACTTTCAGGATGATAATGCTACTTGGCGTCTCTTCATCAAGAGGAATTGGTGTCTCTCCGTCAGGAGGAACCTTGAGGTCATGGAAATTGCTGACCTTTCCCTTCTTTTGTCTATTCTGGATAAGCATAGGTGTGTGGGCAAATAAGAAAGATATGATCATGCGGGTTCCCTCCACTAACAAGTAACGATAAATTCTCCTCCAAGTTGGCTTCTAAGAAACTTATTTTCGGTGGTATTCTGGTTCCATGGCATAATGCTGTTTGGAAACCCCCCTTTCCCTTCAGAATAAAACTCTTCCTGTGAAAAATTTGCAGACATCGCCTGCCTACAAGCAAGATTGCCATTTCGGATCTCGATTTCATCTCGAAAGGGTGAAAGAGAAGAGATCTCGTGAGATTCTCGGGAAATCAGATCACGAATTTCATTTATGTTGGGTATACCTTACCCAAGGATTGCCAACTCACATCTATATTTTATCTCATAGAGACTAAAGAAAAAAGATTTCGAAAAAATCTCGAGAGATTGGATCTTGTAAATACCAATCAATGTGCATGTTTAAATATAAAATGTTATGTAATATTTTCAAAAAGGACAAGGGAACTCACTAAACATCAAAATAAGCTGTGAGAGAATTAAAAGCGTAATACAAAAATGATGAACTATTGTTAACAAAAAATATACAAAAGATCTTATGTCAAACCAAAGCTTCATCTTGAATAATATGGATAGGAGATTGATGACATGTTGGGTCAATTGTACATATATAGTCATAAAAATATTAAGTTATGAAATTTTAACAAACAATAATGTCTAGACGAATATTTAGATGGATTCTATAATAAAACTGACAACATATGAAACAAACTTAACAAGGTCATCTAACAAATTAGGCGTAGTAATAGACGGAGAAGATCAATGTACTAGAGGTACTACATGGGTATGCTTGTTTCGGCAATCCCGTTTCTCGGACGTATGAAGAGAAAGAGATTCTCGGGAGATCGTGTTCCATGCCTACAAGAAACCACCTTAAAGGACTAGGTTTGGCTATTCATAATTCATGCATTTTCTGTGGTAATAAGGAGGAGGATATTGAACATATCTTTTTGCACTGGGATTATTCAATCACTTTGGAAACTCTAGTTCCTGGGATGGAAAGTCCCATGGAGGGAGTTCACATCAGGCTACTCTCTCCTCATGGGCTGGTCACACCTCAACCTATCGCAATCATACAATTTGCTATGGAATAGTACACTTCCAGCCTGGTTGTGGGCTATCTGGTGTGCGAGGAACAGAAGGATGTTTGAAGACTGTTTTGACCACCCTATAAGATGATTATTAAAAGGATGAGCCAGTTCATAATTTATTGGTTCTTTGCAGTCAACGGTAGAAGACTGGATGCTGATGTTTTTATAGATTACTTCCTTCATTTTGATTCTTTCTTCTTGTAATTCTTCTTTGGTACTATTCCCTGCTATTATTGTGCACTCCCCCTCCCCATGCCCTTCTTTTTTTGAGTTCTTACTTTGTACCATTTTTCTTTTTTCACATTTAATGAAAATTTGTAACCTCTTGGTCACTTTCAAAAAAAAGAATAGGCAAAGAGATTTTTGTTCCCAACTTGATACCCACAGTACATGGTTCGAAGAAATACAAACCCAGGTCGTCCAAGTGTGTTAATACATTCATAACAGAAGAATTTACCAAGCATGGATAGCTCATGCCTCTTAAGGAAGAAACTAAATTCATTCTGCACCATAAACCATAACAATAAAGAGCTGAACAGTACATCAAACATATGTCATCTGTGGAAAAGAGGGTCTTCCTCCAACCAATCAATCTACCAAGATAACTGATAAAAGACTGCTGCTAGTTCATGGGTTTGCATAATCTGCTGATATCCATCAAGAATGGATGTGCCACACAAGGATAACACCTTTTATTTCATATCATGATGACTGATTTTAGCTGGTTCCGAGACAGGATTGGCTGCTACAGGTCATAATTGGCACGAACTAATTCCCATGCTGATATCAATCCTCAAATCCTGGTAATAGTATAAACTATACATTTAAATATCTTACACTTCGGTAGAATCTTGAATTGAGATGCACTGGCTCAAAGCAAGAGGAATCAGCAAAGGACTACCAAGACAATAAACAGCCATAATTTTTCCCCAAACAGTGATAACATTTTAAATTAGTTACCAGCATTTGGGTGTTACATGGTGGCCATTCAAATTTTCCAAATAGCAGTAGTGTTGCAGGATAAAATGAGAAATGGTAAAAATAAGCTAAAAACAAATTAAACCAGATCAAACTGGGACTGAACCCAAACGGATCTAGCCAAACCACCCCCAAACTGATCTGAACCATGATTAGACCAGCCTGCACCGGCTTAACCCATTCAAACTAGGCTAGGCTAAACTGGATTTAAACCAGTCGGGGCAGGGGTGAACTGGCTTGAAACTGGTGTAAACTAGGTCAGAACTAGCCTAGAACAGGCAAGCCAGGCCTAGACCAGGTTTGACCAGATGGCCCACGAGGCGCAGGACCCAGCCAACACATCTGGGACTAAGAAGTCCTTGCCAAGCTGCCATATATGCGCCGAACCTGGCAGGGCAGTCTGTGCACAGAGCAGCAACCACAGGAGAGCCAGTGTTGACCAGCAGACCAGTGTAGAGCAGCTGCACCAGCTGGGAGGAGAAGTGAAGGGAAGATGACAATGGTGGGAAGTGGCTTGGGGCAGGGGATCCAGAGGTGGCCAGTGGGAAGGGGGATCAATCGTGTTGCAGGAGAGGTGGGAACTGTGGGTTGACGGGGCAGGGGGGAAGGACATTGGAGGCTGCAGGTTGACAGGAGGGGGGGGGGAGGGTGGTGCTGGCCGACAGCATGCAGGGTCAAGGGGGGAGGGCTAGCAGTGAGACTGGTTCGTAGGAGGCAGGAGGCAAAGGTACTGGAGATGAGGGGGGTTGCAATACCACTGGAGATGGAGAGCAATCACTCAAGAATCTCTCGAAATCTCCTGAAAATCTCTCTCCAAGTTTCTGAGAAACGAGATCACCAGGATGACATCTATATAAATATATATATTATCCTTTATTTTCTACCATGTGCTGATTACTCCAATTTTAAAGCTCCGTGCTAATACAAATTGTCGATAACATCCATATTATCACCCATTCTTTTTCCTATTATTACTTCAATTAAGTGACTTTATGAAATTTTCACACGTTAACAACTCTATTATTGCATCTATCCAAAATCTTATCTAGCTGTTGTTGACTAGCTTTTATTATATTTCATAAATTAAAATTTCTATAAAACTATATATGTAAAAGTGAATCAAATTGTCACACAATCTCTCAATTTTCAAAGAGCTTGATATTGCTCGAGACATGGAATGCGATCTCCCGAGAATCTCTTTTTCTCCACGAGTCCGAGAAACGAGATCACCGAAACGAGAATATCTATATAGTACCTGATGGGGACAGACTCAGACTTAACTAGCAATACGCGGTGAATAAGAATCTGACTCCCTAATTCAGGCTCTAGGGCTCCAATTTTAGAGTTATCTAGTCAAGAAATTTTACTTAGAGTTACTTTCTCTTTTAATGAATCAGAAGGGGGTAGGAGAATGAGGGAGAGCGCAGTTTTGAAAATCTGAGATAGATTTTGAAATCGGTCCTACAGCTAACGAATCAGATTTTAGTTTATCTGGAGGGGTGATTCTCTCAAATATGCCTCGCCAAGACCAACAGCAATAAAGAAAGATAGCTAGGACCTATTACGCACTTGGCATGGCATCACGACGAGATAATAAATGAACAGGGAATTGAACCATGCAAGGAGGAGAGATTCAGAGGGTACCTCCACAACTGGGTGTGGGGAAGACTGTCTTCGGCTGGGAGATAGGTACCCCCCCCCTTTAGCTACAAGCCATTTACCAAATAAGTACAAGACCATAAAATATGACCCACACCTCGCAGGGTGGTAAAGGGTCTACAACAGGATAGTGGGGGGACACCTATCTTCGGGTTGACCGAGATAAGTGCAGCAACCGTCCTTATCAATAACTTCTTAATGTTGTTCAAATCCTGGAACAGTGGAAAGATCCTTCCCGAGTTGTGGAATCAGGGACTCTCTGTATCAATACCCCATAGGGTTCTGCTGACTGCAAACACCGGCAACCAGGAGGCTACCAAGGTGATAGCCGAGTGGAGGTCCTCATCATTTTTCGGTCATAAACTGTAGGCAGACCGAAATGGGGACTGCCGATTTTCTGTAGGCTCCGACAAGAACAATATAACCACAACGAACAGCAACCCCCGGATGTCAAACCGAACCCCAACTCAGACTGGGGTGTGGACGGACCGGTCTTGGATCTCAGTGGCAATAATAGTGACGCATATCTCAGACCAGAAAAAAAACCAGAAGAAAACCGGCTGTCGATCGATCCCGACTGGATTAGGACCAGTATTCAGCAACAGCAAAGGAACCTCGACATAACACGATATAAGGGAAAATCAGGAGGAACACTGTCGTCGTCTCCTTGAACCGGCTGAAAGAGGACTAGCCTCGGGGCTCCAAAGAATACTCGCGAACCAGAATCCAGATCCGGAAGAAGAGAAAACAATGAACAGACAGTAATCGAGCGGGACAGGATTGGGACCAGTCTACAGCAAGGACTCTAGACGAGCAGCAAGATAAAACGACTGTGCCGACCAGTATATAACAGGAACCGACTGCATATCGATCATCCCAGCAGAGCCCTCAATTAACAGAGCCAGAAAACCTCGGAACAGGCCAATCACAGCCTAAGAAGACCATCCCATGCGGGAACAAAGAGCTGAGGACGAAGCCATAGTGAATCGGACCAGAGTCTGGAGTATCCGTCCAGATTGCTTTAGCAGAGGGGAGGATCCGCGGACGGAGACCTCAACCGAGTGAAGAGAGTTCGAAATACCCCGTCATTGGCATTGCCTCGGATGAAGATAGTCTTCAGATATCAACGGGCACATGCGATAGATACCGAAGAGGATCCAAGTCCGGCAACAGCGAGTTGAAGAAGGGGAGGACACTCCTTCCTCTCGGCTACCTGGGAACGGCTCCGTTCAGATACCAGCCAATGCGCACCTCAAGACCGAACAGCGGAGGTAGGGATGCCGATCTGCCGCCAAAAAATGGTAGCTCGGGAGGAGGACCATCAAGCCGCCGGGGAAGGCCTTTATGCACCGAAGAAGAAGTACTCGAGCCCGAGCTAGGCTCGTCTGGAGGTGGCTACAGGGCCGGAGGCGGAGCTCGCCGCAGACAAGAGCACCGCAGGTCTCGCCGCGGAGGGGGAAGGCCGCCGAGCTCGCCGCCGGGAGGAGAGCGTGAGGGCGAGCGGGAGAATCGCCCTAGGCAGTCGCCTGCGAGAAGAGAGAGAGAGGTCCCTCGCCGCCCGTCGCTAAGGGGGCTGAAAGGGGGGTTTAAAGGAGGCTACGGGAAAACCGAGGTGACCCTGGGGAAAGGAGAAACCAACGAGAAGAAACGCGAATCAACTTTTTCATTTCGTCCATCATCTCACAAAAGGAGGACTCGGGTCCTCTTTATAGGACCGAGACCCACATATTTACATGTATACCCAAAAAAGACCAAAATATGCAGGAAGACCCTAGGACGCCTAAAATTCTAAGGACATCCTAGTAAAATCCAAAAAATTGTAAGTGACTCAAATAATAAATCAAAGAAATCAAATAACCATGCTCCCTAGCCAAATGGGGCCCAATGATTTTCTTCGACGTCCGTAAACCTGCCTGAATCGGGGCCATTGCCTAGTGTCCCCACTAGTACCTCTTGTACCTTGATCTACTCCGTATATAACTATCCTTAACTTGTTAGATGTTTTTGTTAAGTTTATTTCATATATTACCAATTTTATTGTGGAATTCATCCAAATATTCATCTAAATATTATTGTTTGAAAAAAATTTATAACATAATATTTTTGACTACATATTTATAATTACAAATCTCCTATCCATATTATTCAAACGAAGCTTTGGTTTAACATGAGATTCCTTGTATGTCTCATGTTAACAATAGTTTATCCTCTTTATAATAAACTTTTAATTCCCTCACAATTTATTTGGATGTTTAAAATGAGTCTCATTGTCCTTTTTGAAAAGATTACAAAGCATTTTACACTTAAATATGCACATTTATTGGTATTTTCGAGATCCAATCTCTCGAGATTTTTTTTAAAATCTCTTCTCTTAAGTCTCCATGGCATAAAACCTATATGCGAGATAGTAATTCTTGAGTAAAGTATACCCTACATAAATTAAATTCGAGATCCGATCTCCCAAGATTTTTCCATGAATCTTACGAGATATCTTTTCTTTCACTCTTCCGAGATGAAGCCAAGATCCAATACGGCAATCCTTGGCTCGAGAAAAAGTCTAGATCCATGTTTATAACCTATTGATGTATCTCCTACTAACAATGATCATTCTTTATATATTTGTTTTGATTCCTCATGTCAACTTGTCCAACGTTTAACCTCAAGTCTCATTTCCCCTTTTGAAGAGATTATTATGTCATTTTACACTTGCATATGAGATCCAATCTCCCAAGATTGTTCCTATATTTCTCCGAGATCTCTTCTCTCCAATTACCTCGGGATGAAATCGAGATGTGAGATGACAATACTTGATGGAGAGTGCCAAAGTAGGAAGAGAACATGGTTGGTTCACAAATGGTTTTGAAGAGGCTGGCTCATGCATTAAGTAGGCACAGGAGCTGCTCTAGTACCACTGGGGAGATATCATGCGGTAAAGGCAACCCCATTGGTGGTGCAGGGATCGCACACATAAGAATGGCAGACAGGGCGTTAGGCAGACATATGAGGAGAAAGATGCAGGGGCATCAGGTATGGGCATGAGAAGAGGACCGGCAGGTGGGTTGGATTCTGGTGGAGGCTTTGGGTGCGGCTGTTGTCGGTTGGAGTAGGATGAGACAACAGACAAGCCAGCGCAACTGGAGCCAACCCATACGGCCCTGAGCATCCTGCGCAAAGTGGACAAATCCTGGCTTTGGCACCCATAAACTGAAACCAGATGGAGCATGCTGTCCCCATGGAAAGGAGGGGGGCTTGCGGATGCACCGGAGACAACAGCAGGCTCCATGCATCACTGGAATTGTGTCGAGAACTTATGTGGCTGTGGTTTCAGCCAACCACAACTGCCAATCACTCGGGCAAATTTGAATGCCAGTTCTAGATGCTGCTGAGTCCTGGGATTGCTAGAGATGGAAGCTGCGGTCAGAATGCTGTGCTTCAGTTGGCAAGTGTTGGAAGAAGCAAATGCTGCACTGTGGGGATCGCCAGAGGGTGATGTAGGTGACTGTCATTGAGTTACTGGATGTTGCGCTGGAGGTTGCCAGAGCCAAAGAGAAAGAGAGACGATCAGTGGTTGTTGAGCAAAAATGAATAAAGAGGAAAGTAGGAAGGAAGAAGGTGGAGAAGAGAGAAGGCCCTCCTGGCCGACAAGAGAAGAAAGAGAGTACCAGACACCCCAGGTCCCCAAGTGGTTCCGAAAATTCCACTTCAATTCATTTCTTCCTTACTTGGGTTGCAAGATGAGCTTCCATTAAATAGAGCCAACATGACATTTTTTATTCTCTTAACAAAAGCTATTTACAAGTATACCCTTCATAACAAAACAAGACTATTCAAACCAAAATAACTCCAAATTACTGCATTTAAATTGATGTTAGCATTCATTTCTCATCAAATACTATATGTAGCTGCTTAAATTTTACCTTTTCAACACCTTGGTTACAAGCATAGACCAAAGCATCTGCAAGTGTTAATCTTCCTTCTGCATCAGTATTATTAACCTGAAATGAAACATAAAGACAACATAACAATTAACAACAGAAATTTTAAGTAAATGTTCGTCAAGAACAAATTCAACACATTTCATAAATAAATAAATAAGAACCCTTTCAGAAGTAATTAACACCACCAAAACCCAATTCTCAGAATCTGTAATCCTTATTAATGTAAGCAGATTTAAAAACCTCGATTGTCTTCCCATTTGAAGCAGTAACTATGTCACCTGGCCTCATGCCAGTTCCACTGATCATATTTTCACAAGCTGCCACAATGAAATGAACCTGGAAAAATCAATCACAAGCTCAGTACTTTGTTCTTTTCTTCAGACAACTGCTGTATGTCCAGAATACATTACCAAACAAAACAAATATGTGACTACAACAGGAGAAAGTCTTGCCTCTACTCCTGGAGGCTTAATTTGACCTATGGCTTTCGCAGCACCAAAAGCTGCTGCAGAACCTCCCATGTCAAACTTCATAAGCTCAATTAGACAGCCTGGTCCAGTTTTGATGTTGTAGCCACCACTGTTGGAATAAAAAATTTGCATATCAAAAGCTCAAAATATCAGAAAATATCCAGAAAACTAACAAGAACGAACATGACTTTTAGTTCTTTTGTTTCAAATAAGTTTCCAAGATAGTTCACATTAAATGGAGAATCTATATAGACTATTTTAATTTGAATTAAGAATCACTAATATTGCAAACCATTTAGCTGATGCCTGATGCTTACTGTTCTCCAACTGAGGGAGAAGCAAAAACATCAAAATACTCATTTGTGTTCAGATAGAAAAAGAATGCCATGAAACCCATAACCAGAAAAAACAATTGAAAGCAATTAGAGGCTGGATGAATGTACCTGTCAAATGTCAATCCCTTCCCCACTATTGCAAGTTTCTTTTTCACTTCTCCATTGGGAGGTTTATAACAGATATGGATGAAGTGTGGAGGATTTGAAGATGCAGCAGCAACAGCTAGATAAGAACCCATCTTTAGCACCTTGCACTGTTCAGCGTCCAAAATCTTCGTTGTAAAAACATCACTGTGTTCTCTAGCAACCTTTGAAGCCTCTTCTGCCAAGACACCTGAAACACAGATAATTCTAATATTGACCTACTATACTTCTTTATGGCAACTTTGAGAAAAAAATATAACCTAATTGGATATCAGAAAAGGTATTACAAACCAGGGGTAAGCACATTGGCTGGTGCATTTACAAGCTCCCTTCCAAAGATCACTCCAGCACAAACATCATTTGCATACTTGAGTTGTTGCTGCAACTTTGAACTTGACCCTAGACCAATAATATCTACAGACTTAAGATGCAATTTCTTTGTCTCTGTCTTGAATCTACAATCATCATGGAGACCTAGAACAGTTCCTATTTGAGCCAAGTGCAATGTTAGCTTAAGCAATCAAACAAAACAAGAAACACAAAAAGATGAAGCATATACCTAGTACAATTTTGTATGCAGCATTCAGTTTCAACTCTTCAGAAAATTCATTAGTAGATGCAAGAACAACAGCAGCATCAGATGCTTGGGATGCTTTTGCAGCTGATGCAACTGCTTCACCAAGACTACAATATGCAGTTGACATGGACAGCGGTATGCACTGCCCAAGACCAAGTAAGGCCAGCCTCCTGAAACCAAGACCTGGAAGTCTGAGAATAGTTGACTGTCCAACCTTCCCAGTGAATTCCTCCTCCAATGCTGCCTCAACTAAGAGTCCATTAAGCTGCTCGTCCAACTTTTTCAAAACTAAGTTTTCAAATTTAGAATTTGAATCTTTAGACATATCTTTCTCAGTGACACCAACTGCAAGAATGTCACCTTTCCATTCTGCAAAGTCAATGTCTTTTGCGGAAAATGAGATCTGAAAAAAAAAGATAGATGCAAACTGATATGCATTTTCAAAACAAAAATAAGATGATGGTTATCGTAGTATAAAAGAGTCTGAAAAAGGATAGGGTGAATTAAACAGGTCAATTTTCAGAACAGACTGCAGATATAAGAATTTATTAAACATTTGGTGCTAAACAGTTTTATAACTAAAACCACATGCACACACAACACATCACCGGATGGAGTGAAGTGAACATCAACCAGACCTTCCATTAGAAGTAAGAAAAAAAAACCGTATAATAGGGAATTCAAATGTGTGATAAAACGTTTCATGCAAAACAAAGTAAGACAAAAAAAAATTTTCAATAAGAAAACCGCGGAAGCTTTACCAATCGTTTGAGGTTTATATCACTAACAAAATCAGGGGAAGAAAATCTTAAGAAATTAATCCATAGAATAATCTGATAATGCATCCAATTTGGGCCAAACGGGCTAGGACATCATAGAAAAGGTTAACTCAATCTAAAATACATAACTGACCCTCTAATTGTAGTCTCTGTGGATGTGAGCACAAACATCCTAAGGGAATCAAAAAGCTCTTCAAATGCAATAACGTCACTGACAAGAGAAACTAAAAACACGCTTTGGAAATCAACAAAGAATGGCATCAACCTACATTATATCTTTCAATATTTAGAACATTCAACAAAACCAAAGGAAAATAAATCTTATAGAAACACCAAATCCGACCATAGATCGAATCCGTTACACCTATACTAAGACATCATCGACAAGGGCACACCCCACTCTAACAACATAAATGGATCACTGATAAGAGTCTCCAAGGAAGCTTGCCACGCAAGTGCCCCGCAACAAAAACCAAACGAGCTCGAGCAAAACAAGTGTCGGTAGATCGACCGAAACGAACCCGGTCAGAAAACATCCCGCTAAAAAAAAAAAGAGCCAACAAGAAGAAAACATGTTCTATGATGTAGAGCAAGGAGGAGAGAGAGGAGGTATACCTGAGGGACCTCGACGGCGTTGGCCTTGGTGAGCCCGAGAGTGGCGCGAGTGACGCCGCCGTGCGCCATGCGCACCCGACCGCCGTGCGCCGGGAGGACGAGAAAGGATACTCGTAGAGAATGCTGGAGAGAAGGCGGACGAAGAAGGCGGGCGGCGGACCAGCACGGGCAGGAGAGGCGCGACGCCAAGACCGCAACAGCAGCGCCGGCAGCACGCATCTCCGGTGCTGTTCACGCTTCACTCTATTTAACGTCCAGTGATAAGACGTCTAGGAAGCCGAGAACCGTTTGGATGGACAAAAGGGCCGGCGACCCCGCCTAGGGCTAGGGGGATCGGGCGAGCCGACGGGCGACGAGGCCATCGCGGTCAAATTTTTTCTCTTCTTTTATTTTTTTTATAAATGTCTAACCACATATTATTTACAAAGTGATATATTAAATTTTTTAATTTATTTTAACTTTATTATATCTATCTATGTTTTCAAATTATTGCATAAAAATATATTTTTTATTTTTTATTCGTAAATTTATCTTTTTATTATTAATATTATTGTTTTAAATGTTAAATTAAAATAATTATATAAAAATATTAAGTTAAATTTCTGTATGACAGAAAGATATTAGGAAGACACATTCTCAACGTACAATAGCGTTGACGGTTGACGTTGACCTTTAGTATCATGTTAGGAGATGAGAGCAAAGACAAAAATAGATATAAGAACATTTAACTCTAACTTTTCATATGTATTACTTGTTGTTGTTTTCTCAATCTTTTACTTCATATATGCTACTTCATAGTTGTTCATAGTTGTTATTAAGATAGTTCTTAATATGATTTCTCTATCAACCCAAAAGAAATTTAGATCGAAATTCATAATGGTATCAGAGTAAGAATATAAGAATTTATTAAAATAAAATTCTTATAACTCGAGTCCTCAGTATATAAGCTGGAAACTAGGACCTCTGCGAAAAAAGAGCTTTGCTCTGGAGTTGGAAACACTAGTAAAACGACGTCAAGTACTGAAGAAACATGAGCTATAAGAAGTTGTCTGCAGAACTACAAACAACAATAGATAGAAACTTCGAAATAGTTCCAAAAATGTTAATAGAAATTTAGAAAACTATAGAGTACCATTCTGAACAACACTTAGTCACATGGCCAGACATAAAAGTAGAACAACTTGAAGGTTCACGTATAATTTACTTAGCTATGCTTAAAGATTACAAATTAGAACAACTAGAAAACAGATTAATGAATACTTCATCAATGAAATTGAAAGAAAACTAACAGCACTTCAATTAGACGATGACGAAGAGAATCTAAAAATGGAAGTAGCTAAGGTATCAGGATCTGGAGAACTTAAACCAGAAGAAAGTTATGAATCATATGAACAACATAGATATGGAGGTAGATACCAAGAATTTGAACTTAGGAGAAAACCTCAGGATAGATTTTATAACTTCCGAAGCCGAAAAGAACTATATAAAAGGAGACAATACAACTATATTAAGAGTAATAAACAATTATGAAAATGCAATTAAAAGACAGTTATTAGGAGAAAACTGGTAGTTACAAAAAGATATCACATGAACAATTACACAAGATAAATTCCATTATCTAATAGTAAACTTAAGATTAGGCGACATATGTCACCTAGAACAATATAATTGCATATTCCATAAATATTATTACAAACTATTTGATAAAAGTAAACAAGATTCGTACATAGGATTATATTTTTTCTAAGATACCAGAACCATGGGGTTCTAAGTTATGAAAAGATTATCAAGAGAAATTAAAAATGTGGATTAATATGCAAATGGCTATAAGCAAATAACTTGTAGAAGAAACTGCGAAAAGAAGAATGGACACACTAGGAGCCAGAATAGTGTTTACAAGAAATAAAATATCATATTACTATTATGAAGCCAGACTAATGAGACAATCTAAAAGATTAAAATATCTTGAAAAAAGAACAAAAATTATGTTGTCAAAACATACCTTATCCAATAGATATAGGATGTGTGATAGAAATGTATACCCTACAAGTCAATCATATATGATATGATTAAGCATTTCTAGGAATATCTCATTCAATTAAATAGGCAAAGCTTCGTTACTAGCTTTTATTAGAAGCATATATCGTAATGAAGTTCTCGATCACACGCAATGATGATCAAATCATGATGAGATCATGATAACGAGATCGATCATCTAGAGGTATGTGATCTAAATGTTCTTAGTCATAGGATCCTTGAGACGGGACATCAAGAATCCGGATAGACTAGTGTGTGTGATGTCTTCTCGTGTGATGAGAATGACCGATCTCATTGGTCATCGGTATGGGGACACTGAGATACACACGTAGGTACTCCTTAGTGGAATGAGTTCACTAAACTGACCAATTTAGAAAAACTTGATCGTTATCTTACCAAACTGTCAATCAAGTTATTCTTACATCTCAATAACACGGTTAGATCTTTGACCTGAGTCACCAAAGATGTTTTATCGGATATATCTTGTACCTTGATTATTGACTTATGGATCACCATCTTGATGGTCCAGTATAGTTGATGTATTGGGTGCAAGAGAAACCTGGTGGAGGCAATTGAGTAGACAACAAGGGATCGTTCACTCTCAGTAGGAGAGAGAGAATGTCCTATGGGATAGTACTCTAAATCTTTGGCCAAGGTACTTAGGATAATTGGAAAAGGAGTTTTCCAATTGATCCGAACCTGAGTACATTATCTCATAGAGTTGGAATATTTAGGGGTTGACAGTCAATGTCGAACCCCTGACCAACCGGGACATCGTATGAACGAGGATTTAAATCCATGTGGTAATTGATGATGTAAAGGCTCAATAGATGTTATTTAACTCCCCAAAGTCATTTGGGATCATAGGATGTGGTTTGTACCTTTTATGATCAGAAAGCCGTAAAAACGGTTATCGGATAACAATTTTGATTTAATTTAAAGGAATTGTTCTTTTAAATTAATTAAGACTTCAACCAAATTGACTATTTGTGAAAAATTCCACCTTCTATATATAAATGGCTTATGAAGCCAAATCCTAACAAGCCATAGGGCTAGAGAACGTCCTAAGTATCCTCTCCTCCTCTTCTCTCCTCTAGAAGGTGATCTCACATGGTCAAGCTTGGATCTAGAAGGTTTCTGTAGGCCCGAAGGAAGGGAGAACTCGTCTATTGAAGCAGATCGTGTGAATACCGCTAGATACCGGACACTTGAACGGTTTTCAGCAAGGAGGAATGTCCTCTCTTCATCCATGGTGAGGGATTTTAGAAATCCCATGAGATACTATCGTTCTACTTCATACTTGGTTCCCGGTTTTACTTGTTCGACATCGACCAAGGCAAAGATCATGGTTTCAAGGAATCAACTATTTTTCCGCTGTCATGTATGAATTCCTTACAATGTGGATACTCTATTATTAGTTCTTTATCCTTGGATGCTAGTTCAATACTCATCTTCATAATCCGAAGTTACTTCATAGTAAATGAAGTCACTATCTAATTCTGATTCAGAGTTAACCAGAGTTAAGTATTCCATTATCTGTTAGAATTGTTTGTGATTTACTATTTTATGTGGGCATTGATTAGCATAGTGTCCAGGTTTTTGACATATGAAACATTTACATTCTTTTGCCTTTTATCGGATTTTTTCTTTTTGTATACCTTTTTGTATTTTTGTTTCTGTGATTCATTGTGTGAAATTTTCCAACTATGTCTATACTAGTTTTACTCGGTACTTCTATTATTAATTCTTGTGGTAAGATACCTTCTTTGCTTAATGTCATTCCTGTTCCATTATCTATAAATGCAATTATATATTCTATTTCATAATTTTATCTCATTAATCCTACCGGTATATAAATACTGTTTGAACTTGTCATCTGTATAATACTATTTCAATCCCTTCGTAGGCTAGTATTATTTTGTCCTCATGTATCTGGAATGGTTTCATTTTTATTAGGAAATTTGTTCCTAATATAATCTCTCTATCTTGCCAACTGTAATTACCATGAATTTTTAATGGTATGTTAAATGTATAATCTTGTATTTTTATTTGTTCTATTGTTTCATAATGTATTTCACTTGTTTTTCCATCAAAGTTTCTAAAAATATATAGTTTATCTAATTTTATTTTTGGTTGGTTTTTAGTCATTTTTTCCATTATAAAATTGGCAAATGCTTTTGTATTTATTATTAACTGGGTGTCTTTTCATTCTATTCCATCATAGTATTTTCCTTTTAATAAATATTGTATAAGTGTACTTTCTTGTGGTGCATCTTATGAAGTTGAAGGGTATGTTATCATAAGAGGTTCAATTTTTATTTCTGATATTGATCTTATCGAATCTCTTCCTTGTAGTCTTCCATTATTTATTGTTAAAGATAATCTTGGTCTATCATTTATTGATAAGGATTTCTTAGTGATATCTATGTCATACAAACCTAGTATTTCAATTTCTTCTATAGTTGGTTTATGAATTCTTCCAACTTGTTGAAATATTGTTAGTAATGTAATAAAATCAGAGTTTTTAAATACATCACTGTGAAGTGTATTACTTAAAGCATAACTAACCATATAGGTTATAGAATATGGCATGCTGCCTTCTTCCATAAATTGTTTTATTTTAAAATCTTGTCCTAATGATAGTACATGATTTATATTTTTATCTTTGAGTGATATTCCGAATTTAGGGTTAACATTGTTGGGGATCGATTATCACGTATATAATGATATTGTATTTCAATGTGTTTTCCTCTTAACATTATTCAATTTTCCTATGTCATTTCCATATCATCCACATACAAGGATAATATAATAACTATGCTCCCACTCTTCATAATTACATCATGAAATTTGAGATACCATTGTCTAGATGATTGCTTTAATCCATACAAGGATTTTCTTAACTTACATACCATATTCTCCTTTCCTTCCACCTTTAAATACCCATTTACACCCAATAGCCTTCCTATTCCTAGGCAAATCACACAATTATCTTGACCCTCAACTATTTCTTGTTGAGGTGGTTTATATCCTAGGTTCTTCTTCCATTGCGTATCATTTCTAGAGTCTTCATTGTAATAATCATCATCTATTACAATTGTGAGGTTCCTTCTCAATTTCATGAGGTTCCTCTTCCTCTAGATTTTCTAGGAATGTAACATCCCTATATTCAATGATCTCCTTATCCTTATGAAAGAACCTATAGCCATTTGATTTCTCACAATATCCTATGAACTTACATTTCAATGTTCTGGGTTCCAACTTATTTAAGTTGTTCTCGAATGAGAACATGGGCAATGGATCCCCATTTCCTGAGATGACTCAGATTAGGTTTCCTCCCATTCCACAATTCATAAGGTGTGGATTCGATAGACTTGGTGGGTATTCTATTCAATATATAACTTGCCGTGAGCAATGCTTCTCCCCAAAATTTCTTAGGAAGACCAGAATGGGATAGCATACATCTAACCACATTCATTAACGTTCTATTTTTCCTTTCAGCCACACCATTCTGTTGTGGCGTATACGGCATCGTTACATGCCATTTTATTCCATGCTCTTGGCAATATGACTCAAACTCCTTTGAGTTATATTCTCCACCTCTATCGCCTAACACCTTAATATCTCTACCCAATTGCCTTTCTACTTCTCGCTCTATATCTTTTAAAACAATTTCGAGTGCCTCGTATTTAGCAGAAATAAGATACACATAGGCATACTTAGAGTAGTCATCTATAAATGTAATGAAATATTCCTTGTTATCATATGATTTTACACTTAGAGGACCACAAATAACTGAGTGAATCAACTCTAACAATTCCGTGATCTATGTCCTACCGTGAACGGCTTCTTAGTCATCTTTCCAACTAAGCAATGTTCACAAGGTGACAAATCTATTTTCGACAATGGCAAAGATATTCATTCTTACATTAATTCCATTTTAGATTTTCCGGGATGACCCAATCTAAAATGCCAAAGATCACATTCGGTCTGATAACACAAGGAATACTTAGAACTATCATCTGAATTATTTCTTTCAGTGTCAATTACAGGAATATAAAACAAATCATGTTCTGGGGAAAACTTCCCCGTTGCATATATATCCCCATCCTTTCCAATTGACACACCTTCATTCCAGAATCTAACATCGAGGCCCTTCTTCACCAATGCAGGAACAGAGATGAGATTCCGCCGAATTTTAGGTGCATAAAACACATCCTTGAGGATCATAACATTATCCCCAAGATCCAGCCTATAAGTACCAACACCTTCAACATCAATATAGGTGTCATTTCCCATCATTAGCCTCTGTTCACCAGCATTCAATTTCTTTAGGGACACAAGCCCTTTCTTGGTCTTTGCAATATGCCTAGTAGCCCCTGAATCGTACCACCCCTCATCTGAATTTGTCAAACCTGCGCCACATTCAAGAATAACACCGACAAATTCTCTTTTTCTAATTCCTTTATCTTCCGGTGTAAATTTTCACCCATATTTCTATGCTTACTTGGACAGTTGGCTTTGAAATGACCAAACTTTCCATAACCATAGCAAGCATATTCAGGAATCTTCTTGTGGTGTCGACATCGAGCAACTAACTTCTTATTTATTGCATTGGCCTCTATTAGATTCACCTCTAGTCCTTTCCTTCTAGCCATTATAAAAATTTCTGTTTCTAACTTTAAAGGCAACATAATGACTACTAAAACTGAACTTATAATTCTTAAGATTGTGGCAATTATTTTCAATGAGGGCAATTTTTTAATCCATGAAGTGGTGATAAAAAATTTCTTTGGAATCTTACTTCCAAAAGTGATTAGATCCTTAGCTCCAACTATCATTTCTTTTTCATGCACTATCACATATTCTCCCTCTTGCATTCTATAGGTATCATACCTATGTAGCAAGAACCGGGTTTTAATTCCTGTGATAATAACATATCTTTCTATGATAGTATGCCATAATTTTCTAGTCTTCTTATCACCAACTATCGATTTGCTCACTCATTTTCTTTTCAGCCTCAATGGGAATTTCATTATGTTCTGGAGCAATGCCTTCAATTTGATTTTCTATATTGTCACAAATTAGACAATATCTAATTTTTCTATGCCATATTTCATAATTCATTCCGTTCAGTTTATCCAATTTTGCCAACTCTATAGCAACTAATACACTGGCTATTAGGACTAGGGAGTTTCTAAAATAAGTGTGATATTGATTTACAGCAATCCAAATTTGCATGATGACATGGATAATCAACTTAATTATCATGTTAATCAAATAAAACATGCTAATCAAATTTAACATGATGATGATAAAATAACCTAACAATCGTACTAATTAGGTTTAAAATGGTATTATAAAGCTTGAACTATATAAACAATTCTTATTATCTAATCACATGGATATATGAATAAATTAGTTTGATTTTCAACTAAATTGTAGAAGACTATATATGCAATTCTATATCTTACAAGGTAAATGAGCAACACCTAGTGATATAAGTGCAAATCGATATGCCTACGTGTACTGTGCTGATTACATGCAATTCAAAAATAAAACTTAAACAGCACAAATCAGCAAGGAGAGTATACTAGTGAATAAAATATTAACGTTGCAGTGTATCACAATGATGTGTAACCAAATAAATAATTATTTAAACACATGCTTCTGTTCATCAATTCACCTTTACCAAATACGATGGGATAAATAAACAGGGTTGAAGAAGATGAACCAGAGTGGCGGTGACGCTCTGAGATGGGAAGCAGGGTACTGCGGCAACGACGATACAACTCTACGATGGTGCTGCGGTAGTGACGGAGTGGCGGGCAAGGCAGCAGTCAGCGGTCAGCTGTAGGGCCGCGCTCAGGCACTGCGATCAGGAGTGTCGATGCTGGGGGCTGCGAGACGGCGGTGTTCAACGCGGACGGCAAGCCCTCGGCGACGAGGGGACGGCACGTGGTGGCGGGAGGGGCGGCGGTTAACAGCGTCAACGCGGGTGAAGCCGCGGCTGTACACGGCGGCAGATGGCGCTAGCGCGCGGGGGGTTTCGGCGACCAGATGGGCGCGGAGGCGTGCCGCGCACGATGACAGCGTGGCCGCGCGGCGGCTGCCAACGCGCGAAGATGGGAAGACGTGGCCGCACGGGCGGCAGCGCGGAGGGGGCGGCAAGCCGGCGGGGTCTTGCGGCCAGTGGCAGCCACGCAGCGGCGACGGCCAAAGGTCCGCCGCGCAGGCGGTCGCGCAGGAACGAGTTGAAGGTGGCGACGGTGGCGCTGGCGCGCGCTATCAACAAGAGGGCGAGGTGGCGATGCGGCGAACAAACAAAGATGGAGAGGCGGCGAACGAACCAAATGGCTCTGATACCAATGTTGGGGATCGATCCCCGAGAGCGGACGAACGAGGAGATGAGTTCTTGCAGCGTTTTGGGACTCCGATGGAGAGCGTACAACAAGGGAACCGTTCTCCCGATTATTCCAGGTTTTAAGGCGCTTCCGCCTACACCTCCGTCCCAACCGCAACCGCCTCCATATACTCCCGAAAATACCCTTTTCGGTTATTCCGGAAAGACGTGACGCTCCCTATTTTCTTGGGATGCTTGGCCACGTACTAACAAACATGGAATATTAGTTTTTGATAACTTAATTTTTCTTGTGTTATTCCTAGGATAACATCTTTTCTATTTGGTATTCTGTTATCCAATAAAACTAATTCTATTAGTGTATCTATTCCTTCTTGAAATGTTGCTTTTATCATAATCTGTATAGTTCTTTTATGTATGCATCCTATCTCAATAGCATGGTAGACAAATATCGAAAACATCGATATCTACTGATATAAACGGAATTAGACAATCAAAATTTGTAAGTTTGAAATTTATTTTTGTATTTTATAAACTTATTGTTAACTCTTGTTTAAGGACATAGATAATTCTATTGTTTACTTCATGATGTACTAAGGTTATTTTTTATTTATCAACATCTTTCGTTACGAGTTTTATATTCTTCTTGTAGTGGTAATATTGGATATCTCCATATTTCGTTGTCGGCTAGAGATTTTATTTCAACTAGAAGATTTTTATTAACATATTCATAGAATGCTATTCTTTTGGTTTTTTACAAAACATTGAAAATTATTGTTATATTCTCCATATAATTAATAATATTTAATTATTCTTCTAGTTCTTTATTATTGATATATTCTCAATGAATAGTAGCAGATGATTATTGAAAATACCAATATAATTGCTTCTTTCTATTATATTTGAGCTTCTTAAGTTCCAATCTTTGATTTTAAAAATTGTTATTTATATTTTGAGAATGGTAATTATTGTCCTCAATCATAATAATATATTCTTTGATATTTTTCATTGATGTTATATATTCTAGATTAATTTGCAAGTCTCCGATTGCTTGCCCTAATTTATTTAAACCATCATAGGTTTTTTACTCAAATTATTGTTGTTCCTGTATGAGATTCTTGCTTGGGTTACTTGATGTATGATTTGTTGATTTTGTATTTTTGCCATGTCTACTACTATATTTCCATCGGCAAAATTAATATTTATTTTTGTTTCTCTTTTATTAATAGGAGTAATATATGAGGCTATTAGAAGATTCTTAGATATTTCATTTATTTGGGGCATATTATTCAAGGAAGATGATACCTCACTATATTCCCCATTATTTGCCATTGCTACTTTGAGAAAATTTTTCATCATGCTGAAATAGACAAGATAAATAATTAGCAGTAATATTTTGATATCCTGTTAAAAGATGTATTGAGTAGCTAAAACCTTCTACCTACGTAAACAATCTTATTCTTCTACTATTTTGATAAAAGATGTATTGAGTAGCTAATAGTTTTAATATTTTAAAATTTTTTTAGTTTTTAGTATTATGTAGAGTAATTTATTCATGGTTTAGAGAATTTACCTAAAGTATATCCTATAGTATTTTTTTTCTATTGCTAATATTCTAACCCAGTAGTATTAACTAGCATTTGTTGATCTTGCTAATTGATAAGATTCCTCAGGTATTTATTATTTTCAAAATTTTTATAATCATAGGTTTTATGTGTTTTATTTCTTTCTTTTCTTCTTCAAAAAATTTCAAGATATATATAAATAGCTTGGCAGAAATTGTTCAATAATATTTTGAAATGGTTCAATAAAAGTCAAGATATTGTAAAATAGAAATACTATCACAAGTCAAAAGAAAAAGAACTACAAACTAAACATATAGTTGTTTATTTTAAAAAAGATGTAATAGAATTACAAAAACAAATTAAAGAATTAAAACAAATGAATTTAATCCAAAATAGTATAAGTCCACATAAATCACCAGCATTCATGGTAAAAAATTATCCAGAAAAAAAGAGAAAAAACAAGAATAGTAATAAATTATAAAAAATAAATAAGTATGCAAAGTTTGATGATTTTTACATACCTAGTTGTGATAGTAAACTTAAAAAGCTACGGAACAAAAAATAGTTTAGTAAATTTTGATGCCAAATCTGGTTTTTAGCAAATAAAATTAAAAGATCAATAATCAAAAGAATTAAGTGCCTTTTTAACTCTATATGAACATCATGAATAGAATGCTATGCCACACGAAATAAAAAAATGCTCCGCAGGTTTTTCAAAAATTGATGAATTCAATATTTGAAGAATATAATGACTTCATTGTAGTTTACATAGATGATACACTAAATTTTTCTGATGACTATAATTGACATATACATCACCTCAAAATAGCTAAAGAAGTCCTTATTAAAAATGAAATTATATCATCACCAAAAAAGATAGAATTATGCAAAAAAAATAGAATATTTAGAAAAAAAATCATTGGTCAAGGATCAATAGAATTACAAAGTCAACATATTATTTGTAAAATTAAAAAATTTCTTGAAACTTTTGCCACCCTAAAACAGTTGCAAAGTTTTATATGAATCCTAGATTAAGAGAGAAAATATATTTCTTCATTAGGTGAAATAACAAGAAAGTTACAAGATAAGATAAATTTAAAAAACAAAAAATATAAAAAATAAAATGATTAAGTTAGTATCAGAGCTCGGTACCAAGTCTCTATCCATCGATTCTTCGTCTTCGTCTACTTTGTTCTTCAACTTCACATATGTAAGATATTAGTAGCCTTTATTTATCTTTAATTCTTTCTTTAGGAGTTTACTACCCTGGTGTGTAGTATCGATTTTACTAGTAAGAAGTACCCGTAAATTGCTTTGAGACTAAGTTTAAGGGAAATTTCTAGCAAAGGTGAGAATATCCATACTAGTAATGTCTGAAGAAAAGAAAGAAGATTTTCGTTTAGATTGCGATAGCCTATGTGTTAGTTTAGATAATCATCACCATATAATACATAATAAAAAAGTTACAAGTGAAGTAAAACAAAACTTTCAAAATATATTCAATCAACAAAATACCATAATAAACTATGGAATCCACTCCTATAGAATTCTTCAATCAATAGAACGAAAGATGACTTCAACAAAAGTCACAACTGTGTCTGAGTTCAATACTCAACAATATACTCCTGGAATAAGTTTAAATAATATCATAGACTTTATTTTTAATTATAAAGATATATTTAAGACAAAAAATATGATGAAGAAGAATCAATAAAGTCGGTCTAGAATCAGATTATCGACAATTTCTAGAACACAAAGAAATTCTAAAAAATAAAATATATCATTATACTTTAAATATGGAATTAAAAAATTTAAATGAAATCGAAGAATATTGTGAAAAAATTTATGATAAATTTAAGCAATATAATTTTAAACTAGAATTTGAAGTAATATCATAATATTCTACTAAATTAGAAGAAACAGATGAGATATTAAATAGCCTTGAAAGCCTTGATATAAATATGATAGAAGAAGTAATGCAAAATCTTTCAACAATAGAATGAGGTGAATCATCTAGAACCCCTGCCCAAGCTTCTAACCATAATCAACAGATCCCAAAATACCAAACATATGGTAAAAGACCAGCTACACGGGAACAAAGAAGATATTACAGTTGGAATGATTATGGAATACCAAATAATCTCAAAAGAAATGAAAACCCTTGGTGGATAAAAAATATAAAATCACTTGTAAGCTTCGCTATTTGAGAAATAAAAATTCTCCTTCCTTTTAGTTCTCCGAGTCTTTTTCAATCCATTGAGCGCTCTCAAAGCTCTGCCTCACCATAGAGATATTTGAGAATGCCCAAGTAAGTTCTTTAATTATTATATTTTGGTTTATTGGTTGTGTACGCATATCATTATGTTCGGATAAATTTGTTAATAGTTTTGTAGTTATTGTTAGTGGTTTGCTTCCATTGGTCATTTTGATATTTCCAAGTTCATGATATATATAATCCTTCGTCTATATTTTTATCATTTAGGTTAATTGAGTATTGTGAAAAATTCTAAATTTAAGATATTGATAGATTAAATTACTCTGTATCATTCCAATTATTGACTTTATAGAATTTATAAATCTTTTGTTTGCTATTATAATTGTTGTTGGTGAGTCAATTCATTTTCTAAAATTTGTTTGTATAGTTACATCTATTGCCCTTAAGTGTATGCACTTTATTTTATCTTTTATTTTATTTTATTTTAACATTTGATTTATCTTTTTTATTTATAATTTGTATGTTAACATAGTCATATTCATCTTCTTCGGATGAATTATGTTCTAGTATTATTTCTTCTCGTGGCTCTCGGAAAATATTTCATAATCATAATGTTATATATCTGATAAATCTTATACAACTCTAATATTATAAATTTCTTCAATGATATTCATATCGATAACATTAACTTGTCTTTCTTTTTTAACGCATATTTGCATAACGCCCTTCTTCTCCATATTCAAAACATTTACATTTTTATTGGGTTTACATTTTAGATATTTTTCTATTGGAAGTGGAGTTTTTGGTTTATAGTTTACTTGAATTTTTTATAGGGGTATTTTTTAGGTTTGGTAGCATAATTTGTTTTTTGAATTTTTTTATATGTTGTATTATTTTTATTTTTGTTAGGTGCCCCACGCGTTGGTTTACACTCATATAATAGGGTTGGTAAAAATTTTTCACAATAGTTGGGTGGATTTGGTGAAGCTTTGCAATTTGGTACAGATATTGAGATTTGTTAAATGATTGCATTACATATGGTTCTTTATAATATTTTTTAAAGAGGTTTATTGCACAATTTATTCTTGTAGATAAACTATTTGTTCTTGCTTTTCTATTTTCTGTTTCTCTTAGTAAGGTGTGGTAGTAATGTTTAAGTTTTTTATCCCATGGTGATGGAAATTTATTAAACTATTTCAATTCCCAATGAATCCAGTTTGTAGGAAGTCTCCATACTTGATTAGAATAATCGGTAAAAAATTCTACTACATAACATAAATTACATAATCTCATTTTCTCTAATATTGTTTCTAAATCATCTATGTTTATTGCATCTGCTCTTGTAGAAGATGAGAAGAATTATAATGTAACAAATTGAAACTGCATAAGAGCATTTTTGAATGAAGCGTGTGATCTTATTTCTTTAAAGATTTCTTGTTCACATTGAGATACTAAGGGGTGTGCTGCAGATCCTCTCATTTTACTTATTATAAAATCTGTTAGGCTTGTTACCATTAAATTTGGGTATAAAAATTGTAATGAGAACATTGAATGACACCGGGGAGAGAAGAAGATTATGTTAGATGTTCTTATCTCCTTGAACAAAAAACTACGTCAAAAGAAAACAAAAGGAAACAACTTGCCTACAAGTGGAAAGCTCTTGCAAGGGTTCCTCTAAGAGGGGAAGCTTTGACCTTTCGTCCAAGAGAGAAAGTTTCGACCTCAAAATAGCAAGTGAAGCATGAGATTTTATGATTGTTCCTTTAAGGCATCGCAACGAGAGCTCCAATTTTGTAGCCGAAATTTGTGAGGTCTCTATGGCACTCTTTGTAGTGAGGGCGTGATAGGAGGGAACTACAGGAGGAGTCCATTGTCAGGTGGCAGTGAGGGAGGAGCCTACCATGAGGTGGCCTCAAAAAGGGTTTTTGTAGTGGAAGGAGTCGACCGCGAGGTGGCTACGAGGGAGATTTTAATGCATATATGCCAAAATGACGTGATAATTTTTTAACAAAAGATAATTTAAATACATTAATTGTAGAATGACATTGTTTACATAATAATTCCAAAATAGAAGTATGTAAAGGACTTAAGAAAAAATGCACAATCTTGAGATGCTCCTTGAGCCCACCAAGTTAGTGCATGGGCAACCTTGTTGGTCTCTTTTGGGATAAAGGAGAAGACAACAACAGGGGTCTACAACAATTGTCGACACATGTTGATGAAGGTTTAGTCACGCTAGGGAGGAGGCCCAACTCCAATGATGGCATCAATCACAACCTTCACATCACTCTCAAGAATAGCTTGGTTATGATTCTTTAGAGCACAAGAATATGCCATTGCCACTACCTTAGCTTCTAGAGTCTAAGGATCCACATACACATATCACAAAGGTATGTATTAGCCATTCCAAGTTCTTTCCTACCGAGTCTCTGACTAAAACAACAATAGTGCTTCCCTTTTCTCTTGCACAATCCACATTTATTTTTACTTGATAGATGGGTGGTGCAAGCACACAAGTTTTATTTTTATGAATTATATATAAGGATTTTAACAAAAAAACTTAGCTTTTTTTTTCTAAAAATGCCACATTTTTTGAAGTTTTGGCATTTACAGAGCCTAGTGCCCCATTAGTGGGTGCCTTCTAATCATCTAATATAGTGAGAGAAGATGAGATCTTCATCTCATTAAAAAGATGTATTATTTACCTTACATTAAATGTTAGCCTCCATATAAAGTCTAGAGGCAACATGGACAAATAGATATGAGATCTATTATGGCTCATGGTGATGAGCAAATTTAAGGCAAGATTAAAATAACAATATATCTTCAATACTTCTTGTTGGTAAGACCAATGAAAAGAAGTGAGATCATTAGATGAGAAAATGAAGGCATAGTTAATAGTCAAGAAGTTGGTCAAGAATATTAAGCCTGAATAAGACATAAGATTGCTCTTCTACTATCATAATGATGATTGGTGGAAATGATGTTTAGTATATTGAATACATATTGCAAAGGAGGAGCTTGAGAAGCTTCTGGCATCTCAGTCATTGACTTACTTGTCATACATATATACACATCAAGTATAAGATACTATTTGTGTATATTATAGTATAAGATACTAAACATATGTCTTATGGTATTAGATACTAGATATGTGTATCTTGTATGAGATATTAGATATACATATCTTTTATAAGATGTTATATATGCACTTATTGGTATGAGATACTAAATATGCATCTTATATCTATAAAGGCTGCAAATAATGACAAGTAAATGAAGGCTTGATGTATAAAGATTAACCTACATATACAATTGGTGCAAGAGTTGTATCATTGACCGTGGGAGGTACAAATCTTTAATAGCCTTTTGGGGTATCCTTATGTCTTATGATGAAGATTGTTGGTTTTATCCTTATATATGAACATTATCGATATTTCCTACTTGAATAAATATTGATTTTATTTTGAGTTATGGAAATGATAATTATTCTAAGATTATGAATGGCAAAATATTTGCTAGTGGGAGCTTAGTAAATAATTTACTCATTTTATATATGTAAGCTCTCATGGTATGTGTGAATGCTCCTCTTAGGAGGAAATGGGTTGATATAGATCAATTTATTTCTTTAACTTAATATAGACATGGCCATATCAATGAGAAAAGACTTAAGGAGTTCCATATAGATGAAAACATGAAGGCAAATGATTTTGAATCATTAACCAAATATGAGTCTTATCTCATTGAAAAATGACTAACTCTCCATTTATTGGAAATGGAGAGTGGACCAAGGAGTTATTAGAACTTGTACATTGGGATATGTGTTGGTCTGTGTCTATTAAGGCTAAAGATGGACATTCTTATTTCATCTTTAATAGATAATTTATCTAGGCATAGATATATGTGCTTGTGAAGTGCAAATATGAGGCTTTGAGAAATTGTCTAAGGTTATAAATGAAGTAAAGAATAAATGAAAAGAGTATTAATGTTTTTTGATTAGATCAAGAAGTGAAACACTCAAGTACTATATTCACACATCATTTGAAGGATATTACAATTTTGTCTTGATGGACATCTTCCTATAACCTTTAACTTACTTGAGTAGTAGAAACAAGGGTGATTGTGTTATGTGTGACATAACACAAATATTAACAACCTTTGCAAAATCTTCCTTGTCTATTTAGGGCTAAACACTCAATATAACCACTTTATATTGGTACCGTCTAAATTTATTCTAATTATTCCGTATATGATATGGAAAAAGGGGTTAACGCTTGATCTTAATCTAGTTAAGATTTCAGAATATCCGACCATGATAAATATGTCTAACCCATAATAATTAGAATATAAGATAGAAGTGTAGACTTGTGGGATATCCTAAGGAAACATCAGGATATTTAAATATACCACTTTATGAGATAAAGGGCATGTGTTTCTCAATTTACTGTATTCCTAGAGGAAGAGTTTCTCTTTGAGGAAAACAGTGGGAGCAAGGAAGTTTTGGAAGGTGTTCCAAACCCACAACCCAAAGACACTTCTATTAAGGTACTGATTAATAATAACACACATCATAGGTCTTCAATTGTGTGCATTCAATCTTGTAGATGTGTGAGACATATCTTTGATGGAAGAATATAGGCACAATAAAGTGAGGATGTTGATTCAAAGACCTATGAAAGGAAATATAAGATATTGATTCTAAAATAGGAGGAGACAATAAAATCTATTATAATATCCATCTATTTTAGCAAAGTTCAGAACTTGGTAGATCCACCTGAGGGTAAAGTACCCATTAGGTGTAAATGAAAAGAAAAGATGGATATGAGTGAATTTGAAGATGAGACCTACAAGGCATGGATGATTAAAAATGCATCATCTAAGTTAAGGAGTTGACTATGATGATATCTTTTAACCATTGCCATAATTCAATCCATTTAGATTTTATTAGTACACATTATGATTATGAGATATGTCAATTAGATGTTAAGATAATATTTGTCCAATGGAGAAATTTAAGGGGAGGTGTATATGATACAACTTCTGTTGTATATGATACAACTTGAGAGATGTGAGTCCCAAAACATTCGAAGAAAGTGTACATGTTGGTAATATCTATTCATGGACTACAACAACATTCTCAACATTAGAATATAAGATTTGATAAGATTGAATCTTATGACTTCATTTGTAATGAAGAAGAACCTCGTGTGCATAAATATGTTGGTGGGAGTGCTATTATATTCTGGGTATTTTATATTAATGGCATACTACTCATTATGAATGATGTAGGTATGTTATCATCCGTGAAGCCTAACTATAAAATGAATCCTCCATAATTCTTCTGGGAGAAGCTTCCTAATGATTTAGGTCTATGGAGATAGATCTAGAAGGGATGCTTGGCTTGATCCATTTGTTGTACATAGAAACCATTGTCAAAGGGTTTGACATGAAAACTCCTATATAGGTGTCCTGCTTATAAGATATAGAGTTTATCTCTTTTAAAGAGAGATATTATACATGAATATAGTCTCTTATGCCCTAGTCATAGGGTCTATCATGTATACTATATACATAGCCTAATATGATGAGTACCATAAGTGTTATGATTAATCATTAGGCAAATCCAAGTGAGAGTCACTGGATAGTTGAAAAGTATATCCTTAAGTACTTGATAAGTACCAAGATGCATTTCGAGTATGGATGATAGGACTGGAAGTTTGAGTTAGACTTAAACTTCTAGTTACATATGACTAGTAGCTAGGGTACACGTTTACTTAGATGGTGATGCAGTGAGCTGGAAAAGTTTCATGCTATAGACACTGAAGATTTTACAAATTCTAATTGTTGCTGACTACTTATGAAGTAGTTTAGATGGAGTTCATCTTATTTTTGCGAGTTGTCCCTAATATCTCTGATAATGTACCATTATTTTATAAAAATGATTGATCATTACTTTTGTAGTGGAGCCTTTCTTTCATCAGAAGTTTAAACACTTATGTGACAGTACAACTTGATCAGAGTGGCTGCAACTCATGAAGATATGATTAAAGATAGAGTATCATAAACTATAAACATTGCAGATCTACTAACTAAGGCCCTGACTCAAAGTGTGTTTAAGGGTCACCTTGGGCTGATGGAGATCAGACATGTGGGTGATTGGCTTTAGTGCAAGTGAGAGCTTGATAGAAATGTATGCCTTACAAGCCAATCATATGTGATATGATTTTACATTTCTTGTAATATCTTATTCAGTATAAATGGCATAATCTTCATTACTTGCACTATTTAGATGTGTCTATCATAATAAAGTCCTAGGTTACATGCAATGATGATTGAATCATGATAAGATCATGATAATAAGATCAATCATCTGGAAGCATGTACTCTAAATGTTCCTAGTCGTAAGATCCACGAGACAAGACATCATGGATACAGTAAGACTAGTGTATATGATATCTTCTCATATGATGAGAATGACAGATCTCATTGGTCATCAGTGTGGGGACACTAAGATACATGTACAGGTGCTCATTAGAGGAATGAGTTCACTGAACTGAACATATAGAATCCTTGAATGGTATCTTATCGAACTGTCGATCAGGGTATTCTATCATCACAGTTGCACGGTTGGATCTTTGACTTGAGTCGCCAAAGATGTCTTGCCGGGTGTATCATATACTTTGACTATTGACTTATGGATCACTTAGTATTATAGTCTTGTATAGTTAATGGATTGGGTATATGGGAAACCTGGTGGAGGTAACTGAGCGGACAATAGTGGATCGTCCACTCTTGATAGGAGAGAGAGAATGTCCAATGGGTAGTACTTTAAATCATTGACCAAGGTAGATAGTATAATTGGAAAAGAGTTTTTCAATTGATCCAATTACAAGTACAAGATTCCATAGTGTCGGTATATGTAGGAGTTGACAGTCAATGCCGTACTCCTATCCGATCGGGACATTGGATGGATGAAGTTTTAAAGTCATGTGGTAACTGATGATGAAATGGCTCTTTGGAGAGAAGTTTATCCCCGAAGCTGTTTGTGATCATAGGATGTGGCTTGTACCTCTATGATCGGTAGGTCGTTAAATCTATTATGAAAAAATAGATTTAATTTAAAAGATGTTATTCTTTTAATTAAGCCTCAACCAAATGAGCTATTTGGCCTAATAAGTCACACACATAAGGGCTAATCCATAAGTTTGGGGGTAAGGGTGTCAATATAGAGAAAGGAGGGGTTTTTGTGAAAAACTCCAAATTCTCTATATATTAACAAATTGAGCATGAGCCCCACAAGCCAAGGCTGCAAAATTTATCCCTACTTCTCTCCTTCACATTTTTCCATGCTGAAGGCTGTCGAGAGTCAATGGGACTTCTTCCGAGGCGAGTCGGAAGGTCCGACGCGAAGGAAAACCCGACTATGGGGGCGGTTCGTGTGGATACGACTAGAGGCCGCACACTTGAGTGGCTGAATGAGCATGAGAATGCTCGATCTTCTCCAGTCTTTAGGGATTATTTGAATCCCGCAGAGATACGTGTTCAAAACTGTTTCAAATACCGATTTTGGCGACGTCGTTCGGTTTCGATCGAGACCAAGACAATGATATATAAGGAATCGATAATTTTTCGCTGCACTAATCTGATTGGAGCGATTCCCAATAAGTGACCCATCACTCGCTAAAGAACAGATAAACTCACCTTTAGAGTTTGCTTGATAAATAAGAGTTTTCAAAATTCTAGGCACTAAGGCATCAGTAAAGCATTGGTTTGAAATCCTTGTATCTCAATTACCTTTCACTATCAACTCTTGGACGTAGACAAGTTGCAAATTCACAGCATTATTCACGATAGGTGGCCCTCTTATGTCGGAAATGTAGTTATGAACCCAAATATTAATGAAAGCATCCATCTTAACTTTGCAAAGACAACCCCTTTTGAGCTCCACTCTAACTTGGAGAATAATTTTATAAATATTAGAATGGAAGTACTTGACTTTAGTTTTCCAAGAATCAACATGCCTATGATATTTGAAGTGCAGTAATTGGACCAATAATTTGTGTTTTTTATGAATGAAAGTCCAAGCTAACTTTAAAAGAGGACTTAATTCATGGCTTTATAATCCCAGATTCCTAAGCCCTCATTATGCTTGGATTGAAAATCCCTAGTAGAGAAGTGTATCTTCTTCCTGCCATTTTGCGTATGTGCCCACCAAGATTTATTTGGGATGCTATCACACTTCCAAATGGCTCCAATTGGAGGTTTCTTCACATACACAACGTAAATGGGGATTTGATTAAAGGCAGACTTTATGAGCGTAGTCCTTTCACTAGTATATAAGCAACCAATTTTTCAACTTGCAAGTTTACTTTGACAGTTTGCCACTAACAAGTCATAGTGGTAAATTATGTTATCAAAGATACAACGAGAAATACCTATGTAAGAATATAAAGGATAGGCTCGAGAAAAACCTATAATACTGCAAATATGATTTTGCACTTAAAATGATATTAAGGTTGATTCGGTCAGATGATGGACTTCCCGGACTGTTTGAATAGCAGTAACTGTGACGGTTAACATGCGACTCGCTAAGTGGGATGGTACGTAGCCACTTGGCGCTGAGTAGGATGGGATACAGCTCATTGACTCAACGTGGCAACCTCTGTTGCCCTTTTGGTTCACATCATAGTCAATGCATTGTCATATTAAAAATGTATGTTTTCCTTTTCATTCATGTCGTAATTAATGTTGTAATGCATCATTAAAATTATTCAAATGAATTAAATTTATTTATTTATTTCTGACTTTTATCATTTTATACTATAATTTAAGTTTTTATCATATTTTTAAGATCAAATTTTTTTTATAAATTTAATATATTTTAAACTTATTAAAATGGTAATAAAATAATTTTATTAAGTACAGTTAATGATAGGCATGTATTAATTTTATTATGTACATTTATTTTTTATTTTAGTATGCTATTTTGTTATTACTACATAATATTTAATATTTTAAATTTTAAATTAAAATATTTGTTTGTAGTTATAAAATCATTTTAATTTATTCAAATTCATATATTAGTTGTAAATCAATCAAACAATCTTAATTATTAAGAGTTTAGATTTCTATTCAACATATTCATATATCAGAAGTGAATCTCAAATCTTAGACATCAGATTTTAATGTTATCAAATGCCACCTTATCTAGCAACTTCACATATAATGATATCATCTACAAATAGATGTAGCAAAATTTATAGGAAAATATAGAGCTTCAACACAGAGGATGTAATGATATCGGGATAAAGGACACCCCTGCCTAGTTGGGATGAAATTAGACCTTTGTCTATTGAGATTTAAAGAATATAACATTGTGGTAATACACTTCAAAATCATTTTACCAACTGCATAGGAAAACCATAGTCGATAAGTATAAGATTAATAAATAATCATCTAATCTTGTCATAAGCCTTGTTGTTTTCTAGTTTAACAAGAAAATGATAGAAATGTATGTCCTACAAGCCAATCATATATGATATGATTCGACATTTCTAGAAATATCTCATTCAATTAATTAGGCAAATATTCATTATAAGCTCTTATTAGAAGCGAATATCATAATGAAGTCCTTGATCAAATACAATGATGATTAAATCATGATGAGATCATGATAATGAGATTGATCATCTAGAGGTATTTGATCTAAATGTTCCTAGTCATAGGATACTTGAGACGGGACATCAAGGATCCGGATAGACTAGTGTATGTGATGTCTTCTCATGTGATGAGGACGACCGATCTCATTGGTCATTAGTGTGGAGACACTGAGATACATATACAGGTGCTCATTAGTTGAATGAGTTCACTGAACTGACCGAATTAGAAACCCAAAATGGAATATTACCGAACTGTCTAACAGTGGTTTCTATCATCACGGTTGCATGGTTGGACCTTTGACCTGAGTCGCCAAAGATGCCTTGTTGGGTGGAACTTGTGCTTTGACCATTGACTTATGGATCACAATTTAGATGGTCCTATATAGCGATGGATCGGGTACAAGGAAAATCCGATGGAGGCAATTGAACGGACAACAAGGGATCATCCACTCTCGGTAAGTGAGAGTGAATGTCCTATGGGATAGTACTCTAAATCCCCTGGCCGGGGTAGATAGGATAATTGGAAAAGGAGTTTTCCAATTGATCCAATTCCGAGTACAGGATCCTATAGAGTCGGTACACTAAGGAGTTGACAGTCGATGCCGTACTCCTTTCCGACCGGGACATTGGATGGATGAGGGTTTATATCCATGGGGTAACTGATGATGGAAAGGCTCAATGGAGATGAAATTATCCCCATAGCCATTTGGGATCATGGGATGTGGCTTGTACCCTTCATGATCGGTAGGCCGATTAATCTGTTATCGGATAACGGATTTAATTAAATTAAATAGAATTGTTCTATTTTATTTAGGCCTCAACCAAATAGGTTATTGGGCCTAGTGGGTCACACACAAAAGGACTTATCCACAAGTACAGGGGCAAGGACGTAATTTATAGAGATTTTGGGTTTTTATGAAAAATTCCATAATTCTCTATAAATACTAATGGTTTCAGCCAAACCTCATCAAGCCAAGGGTGAAAACCACGTCCAAAGTCTCCTCCCTACCTCCTCCTCTCTCTAGAAGGTGTCCATGGTCGATGGAGCTCCGTTCGGGAAGAGTTCTCGAGGCCGGCGCGAAGGGAGAACCTGCTGTGGATGAAGTTCGTGTGGATACTGCTGGAGACCGGACACTTGAACGGTTTGTAGAGCTTAATAAGCTCATCTCCTTCCTCTCCATGGGATTATATGAATCCCTATCAGGTATATTCGAACCCGATTTGATCGGTTTTCCATTTTCGTCGTTCGGTTCTGATTGAGACGGATTCTAAAGGAACCCATACGAATCGTCGCTTCCGCTGTACCAAATTTTAATGGACGATTCCTTACAGAAAATAGCCATTTTTTTGCTTTAATTTAAGAGAATGTAGAGTTTCCTAAACTTACTATATACAAATGCTTATTGATAATCCGAGATCAAAGAAGGCAATAGGTGTAAGGATTCGTACCACAGTAATAGAAGCATTCGATTCCTTGGATTTCTATAATAATTGTCTAAATTAGAACTAAACTGTGTAATCGACAAGCTAGCTTCAAACCAAATTAAAAATACTTTGTAGGATTCAACCAATCTATCAACTTTCAGTAAGAATGAGTGTTCTCGTGCTATCCAAGCTGGTTAAGTGAATGACCTTTATCAATATCCACATAAATTTTCTCTACAAATGAGTTCTCTTGCACGTTGAACCTTCCGACTAGTCCCAGAAGGAGCTCCATTGGGTGCCGGCAACCTCTAGAGTGGGAGAATGTGAACGAGAAGGTTGAGCACAAAATTTGGAACCCTCGGTTAGATTGGATCTAACCAAATTCACTTCTACTTATAAGAATTAGATTTTTTTGTAAAAGCCCTTTGATTTCTATAAATTATGCCCATGTCCACTTATAGATCATTTTTATGTGTGTAACTCACTAGGCCTTATAGTCTATTTGGTTGAAACATAATTAACATAAACACTTATTTTTAATTAAATCTATTATCTTATAATATATTTAATAGCTTTCTAATTTTAAAGAGTACAAGCTACATATGATGATCCTAAATGACTTTGGGAATGATCTCATCTCCATTAACCATTTCCATCATCAACTACTACACAAATATAAACTTTTGTTTATCCAATACCCTCATCGATAGGGATACTGATGCAAATGTATGCTCAACAAGTCAATCATATATGATATGTTTCTACATTTTTTTAAGTATCTCATTCAATTAAACATGCAAATCTTCAATACTAATTCTTAATATATGCATATATCATAATGAAATCGTTAATCAAATGCCATGATGATTGAATCATGATGAGATCATGATAATGAGATCATTCATCTAGATATATGTGATCTAAATATTCTTAGTTAAAGGATCCTTGAGGCATGATATTAAGGATTCAAATAGAGTAATGTATGTGACATCTTATCATGTAACAATAATGACCGATATCATTGGTTATTAATATGGAGCCACTAAGATACATGTATAGATGATTATTAGTCGAATGACTTTACTGAACTAACAGAAATATAAACGCTAAATGGTATGTTACTTAACTGTTATTTACGATTTTCTATCATCACGGTTGCACACTTGGACCTTTGACCCAAGTCATAAAAAATGTCTTGTTGGCGAATCTTGTGCATTGACCATTGATTGTGTGTAACGATTTGAAAAAAAAGAGGGGTTAAATTTTTTTTTCTTGTGTAACGTCCCCTCCCCCTCCTTGCCGTCGCGCTCACCCTCATCCCCACCCCCGCCGGTTACGCCCATCTCCCTCGCCGCCGGTTACACAGGCCTGCTCCCCCTCTTCTTCCGATTTCTTCTCCGCCTAGATCTCCCTCTTTCTGGCTCTCCCTCTCTCTCTCTCTCTCTCTCTCTCTCTCTCTCTCTCTCTCCGTCCCCTGCGCAGTCACCCCCTCCCGTCGGGACTCTCGCTCCCGCCTCCCTCCCCGGCTACGAAATCGCCCCTCCCCCCGTCTCGGTCTCTTTCTTCTTCTTTTCCGGCCGCCTTCTTCTTCTTCCCTCCCCGGTCACACGGCCAACCGCCGTACGCCCCACGATGTCACCATCCGCCGCGCACACACGGCCACCGCGCGGCGGCCTTGGCCAAACGCCGCTCGTTGCCATCGCCGGCCTCCGCCCCCTCCCCGTTCCGCCGAAACTACCACCGCGTGAACCCCCCCCCGTCGAGCTCTCTCTCCCTCTCTTCTTGTTGTCGACGCGCCGTCTTCCTCCCCTATGGACTCCCCCCCTCTTCTGCCTACGCGCGCGAGCTGCGCCGCGTGAAGCGCCGCCCGGCCGCCTCTGTTTTCGTGGCCAGCCGCAGCGCGGACCCGCGGCCGCCGCTGCCGTTGTTACAACCCCACTCCCCACGTTGACGTAGTGCGCACCCACGGCCGCCGCCTCCCTGCTGCCACCTTGTCCGCGCGACCCACCGCCGGTCAGCCGGTCTCGTGCGCCAGCATCGTGCCCTGTCTTCCCGTGCATCCGCGCGACCAACCACCGCTGTGCCTCCCCATCGGTACCCCCCCTCCTTCCTCTTCACCCTCGCCTTCGCTGTTCGGCCGCAGTCCAGTCGCCGCCGCCGCCGTGCCCCTGCAGCTCCGATCGCCATCGCCGGCGAGTGCCGTTGCCGCCGCCGCGAACGTCGCGAGCCGCCGGTCGAGCCGGCCCAGCACCCCGGTCCAGCCGCCGGTCCAGCGTCTTCGAGCCGCCCAGTCCAGCCGGTCGAACCACCCGGTTCGGCGCCGGTTGAACATTTTCTGATTTTCATAATTATTAAATCCAGAAATTAGAGTTAAGGCCATAGAAATCAGCAAAGAATCCAGAAAAATCCGAAAAAATCACAGGAGCTTCCAGGTAGGTTTCTCAAGCTTGTCTATGTATTTTACTCCATTTTGATTAGAAAATATGCATGATTTAACTTATGGACCTTGATTTGACTAGTTTAGACTTTGGACATAAGATTTGTGATTTTTCTCAAAAATCCTTGAAACCAGAACTTTGAAATTGATATTTTGAATATTATGGAACATGTTTGGCATGATTCTGGATGGGTAGAAATATTTTTCATGAGATTTGACCATATGTTATTTATGTATATGATTATGTGCTAGAATGGACCTAGAATTGAAATATAATTATGTGGAGATTTGGAAAAACTCATGGGTCATCAAATTATACCTTTTAGGAACTGTTTAGGTCAGATTATGGCTGAGTACATCAGAATTTAATTTGTTTAGTTATGCCAAGCTTGATTTAAGTTAATTGTCTTGTATATGTAATTAAGTATGTCTAGTTCGGTTTGTCATTGCATGTGTGAGGATCATGTAAATTTTGATTAGTCTGGTTTTAGATTATGAATTATGTCATGCATGATATGATTATGTTCATATGGTCAAGTTTGGTGTATGTTTGATTTAGAATATGTCAACCAAGTTGGTTAGTACAAGTCTTGTCTAGTTATGGTAAAATATGTTTAATTTGGTTTCAGATCATGGGCTATGCTATGCATAGTTAGTCATGTAAATTTGGTCATGATTAGTAAGAGTTGTCATTGAGAACAAGTTCAATTATGTCGGGTTATCATATGTCATGTCAAGTTCGTTATGGATGTTATGTCTTGCATGAAGGGCTATGAAATTGGATGGTTATGTCATGTATGCATGGTATGGTCAAGTATGTCATGATTTGAAATTATGTTATGAACTCTTGATATGACGTGTTATGAAGGCTTCACTAGCCTATGTTAATCAATTTCCCGTGGGCAGCGAGAAACTTAGATGAATCCGGCCCTCCCACAGATACCGGATTACCGCGGTTTTCCCTTAGTGTCACCACTGCCTAGGTGCACTTTGGGCTAGCTTAGTATATACTACTTCTATATATATTAGAGCTGGTGAAAGTATTTGTACATGTGAAGCAAGACGACCAATTCCTTGCTCTTTGGCTTTGTGTTTTGGAAAAGATATGAAATATGTTACTTGTGTGTCATGTATGGAGGTTAAACCATGTCATGTTAGAAAAATCAGATTTGTCTTGTTTTAATTTGGTCATGTTAAGTTAAGTCTTGAGGTCATTTAGATGATATTTGTCTAACTTGTATGTTCTTGTGTGCATTGGTCTAGAATTGAGTAGCATTGGCATAATCTTTTCCCTTAAAGATAATCATGGTTTGGTTGTGGGTTATGGATAAATATAGAAGACATGTTATTATCATTTGTATTATATCTCAATTTACATATGTTATCTATCATTGCATGTTTATATGTTAGTATCCGATTGGCGAGAAATGGGTGTAAATCCTATGGAGTCCCCGGACTCACCCCGTTGTGGGATAAAATTTTTCAGCAGGTTTTTTTTGAAGATTTAGGAGCTTGAAGATGAAGTTATGGTGGAACCAGAGGAGTCAGAGTCATTTGCACTTGGAGATTCTTGGTACTCTCTACTTAGGTAGATGATCTTGATTGTTTTTTAGCAAGAGTGTTGTGAGACTTAGTAGTATGGTTCTATTATCTTGTTTTGATTGATCTTATGAAAATATTTAAGTTTGGGTTATGGAATCTAAGTGTTGGGTTGCATCCCATTGTCACGACATTATGTATTTTCGCTGCATATTTTGAGGTTATGTTTTTTAAATTCCGGGTCATGACATTGTGGATCACCAATTCGATGGTCTAGTACAACGATTGATTGTCTATGAAAGAAACTGGATGTAGAGAATTGAGTGGATAACAAGTGATCATCTACTTTCGGTAAGTGAGAGTGAATGTCATATGTAATAGTACTCTTAATACCTGACCATGGCAGAGAGGATAATTAAAAAATAAGTTTTCCATTTGATCTGATTTCAAGTACATGATCCCGTAGTGTTGATATACTAAGGAGTTGGCAGTTGATGTCTTACCCCTATTTAATCGGAATATTGAATGGGCGAGGGTTTATATCCATGCTGTAATTGATGATAAAAATGCTTAATTAAGATAAGATTATCCCCATAGTCGTTTGAGATCATAGAATGTAGCTTGTACCTTTCATGAATAGTAGGCCATTAAATTTGTCATGAATAACAAATTTATTTTAATTAAATATAATTATTTTATTTTACATAGGCCTGAACTAAATAGGCTACTAGACCTAGTGGTCATATGTATAAAGACTAATCCATAAGTATAGGGCATGGGCATAATTTATAAAGATTTTGGGTTTTATGAAAAATTCTAATTATACTATAAATATATGTGAATTTAGCCAAATCCAATCAAGCTAAGGGTGTTAATTTCGTGACCACCCTCCTCCTCCCCCGCCTCTCTCTCTCTCTCTCTCTCTCTCTCTCTCTCTCTCTCTCTTGCACAATTTTCCAAGATGGTTTGAAGTGCTTATAAAGTTCTTCTTTCCTCTCTCCATGGGATTGATGAATCCTTAAGAAGTATTTTGAAACACATTCTATTTGATTTTTGCTTTTTATCATTCAATTTGAATTGTGACAAAATCAAAAAGAACCACATAAGAATCATAACTTTTGTTGTATCAAATTTTATAGGGTGATTCTTTACTATTGTATCAGAGGCAGGATCAAGTCTCAGTCGAATCTGACAACAATTCAACATTACTTTATGTATTTTATGTTTTCCTAAATATGTGCAAACGTTTAATTTGACATGGCCACCGTAATTCATATAAAATAGTTATTTGAGATTAATTAGCACTAGTAGAATCTCGTGACATAGGTCTTTCTAAAGCCTAAATCATTCGAATTTTAAATCACTAGAGAGTCGGGTAGAAGGTTTAAAACATCATGGTTTAGTGTATAAAAGACACTATCCGAATTTGAGGATTTCTCGAAATCTTCATTTATGGGGTTGTAAAGGCTTTAGAATATGGGTAATGAAAATACCTAAGGTTTACTTATGATCTCTTGCTTTATACAACGACAAAGGAAGAGAATTTGGTGTTTCTGGCAGGAGGAACCCCTAGCTGTGGTGACAACTTCCCCTTGCATTTTCTATCTTTTGGCTAGGTTTTAGAATAAGATACTGCAATATTCAGAATCTATAATTGACAAGGAATCAAATTTTTATTTTTAGTGATTCTTTCCAACCCTGGAAAGTTAGATTTGGCAACTTTATCCATGGCTTCTTTTTTCTCATCTATGAGGCATTATCTAGTGGAGAAGGATGAATAGGGATTGCGTCATAACTGGAAACAACATCGCCAGGTGAATCCACACTTTAACAACTCCCTATTTGACTAGGAGTTGGCTGTAGCCATGCGCCAAAAAAATTTAAAAATTTTCATAAAAAATTTTAAAATTTTTTGAAAAATTATATGGTGGATTTTTAAAGTGTTTAGTGATATGGTATATAATTTTTAAGCTCTATTGTCATAAATTCATACTTAGATAAGTTTTATAATTATTTTAAAAACGTAAATTATTAAATTAAAATCTAAATTAAATTTGTAAAATAAAAATTTGTAGAATAATTTTTAAATCATTAATTTTTTCTTTATATATTTTTAGAAAAGCATAAATGTTCTATGTAGTTTAGATATGATTGTTTGACTCATATAAATTGTTTATATGCTTTATTTATGTTATTTATTTCATAAAAATTATGACAACCATCAAATTTGTAATTTAAAGCTTATAAATTATATTTTTGTGATATAAATCTCATATCATATTATTATCACATATTCAAACTATGTACATGTGATGTTTGATGGTGTGAATGCATAGAAATCATGGACTTATGTTTAATTATCATGCGATGTTGTTTAATTTATGTGGATGTGTTTATTACGGCATGCATGCCTCCTTCCCTCTTTATTCAATTATGATTTTACATTCTACATTTTTCCATTAATGTACTCCACTTGGTTAAAGCTAATATTTCTTATTAAATTATTTATATTTATGAGTCTACGTACCCTTAAGTTGCTTGCAATGATAAGAAGCTAGATGATGGAGAAGAAGAGTTCTTCTAGAAAAAGAGACACACCTACATTAACATCAAATGCTAACTTTTTTAGTTGCACACCATTATATCACTGGTGTTGCACATTTAGGGTTAAGTCCTTGATCATCCATTTAATTGCTTACATATATGGTATGTAGATGTGTGCTACACATTATACCTTAGATATATGATAGTCCAAAGGTATATATTATAATTAACACGTATTATTGATGAGACTAAAAAAAATCTATCATCATTTTAATTAGGTCAATAAATGTGAGATATTAAGAATGACTCATTAGCCTTCTGTTATTATGGTCATGATGAGACAATCTTAGATGGATGAGTTTATTGTGTTTCCCACAAGACTCATTCAACAAGGGATTGATGATCACGGGCAAGGCATTTGCCAAACATTCGGGTAGACCATTGACATGGCATTGTTATGTTTTCCACAAATGCTATGTTAAGAATCCATTCTTATAATGTAACAAGCAGATCTGTCCTAAGTAGAGTATATAATTTAGTATGTTTCTCACAAGGTTATAACTCTATAGGCTAAATGATTTACCCACCTATTAAATATGTGATGACTTCTGTTTCCCACTAGGATGTCATCGTGCTATCCCATCTTTGCATATTAAAAGTTATGTAAATTCGTCGAAGATTAGTGAGAGCATAAATTAGGATAAAAGATCATATCTTAATTTCAAATGAATGTATGCAATGTACACATTAATGAAATTATATATTCATTATAGAATAATATGATAAACCACCAATAGTAAGCTATACTAGATGTCAAATAGCTTAATGGCTCACACTTAGACCGATTTAGAATTTAGAGAATGGTTTTCATGGTTGACCAAATAACTAACCCACTTTAGAAGTAAGTGCCTCCTACACTATCAAATGTTATGAGAGAATATGGAATTTTTATTTCATAATATCATATAAAGAAGATATATTGTTTGTCCTATACTAGATGTGAGACTCTATATAAATTGTGAAAGCAACATGGATAGGTGAAAATGAGATCCATCATAGCTCATAGTGATAAGATAATTAAGGGCAAGTTAAAAAAATTAACACATATTCAATACTTCTTATTGGTGATACCAATGAAAAAAAGTAATATCATTAAAGAAAATAGAAAGACAGAGTTAAAAGTTAAAGAAGACAGTAAAGATAATAAAACTTAAATAAGATAGAATTCTTCTATTATCATGATGATGGTAGGTGGAAGAGGAGGCAAAAAGTGTGTTGTAAATAAAGTAATGGTAGAGCTTGAGAATCTCCAAGCATTTATGTCATAGATATACTTGTCTCATGTATACACTTGATAGTATTAGGTACCATATGTGTATATCATAGTGTTAGATACTAAACATACATCTTGCGGTATTAAATATTATATGTATATATCTTCTATAAGATACTATATGGGCATATCTTGGTATGGGATACTAGATATGTATCTTATGTTTGCAAAGAGTTGCATATAATGACAAGTAAATGAAGACATAAGATGTTGACATACATATGAAATGATGCAAAAATTGCATCATTACTAGTGGGAGATACAAATATTTAATAGTCTTTTGTAGATGTCCTAATCATTAAGATTACTATTATATCATTCTATAAAAACATTATCTATATTCCTTGCTTGATAATTGTTCTACGATGTGAAAATAAAATATTCTATAAGATGTTCTATGATATTACTATTGTATAAATGATGATTTATTATGAGATATGAAAATGATAATTGTTCTATAACTTTCAATGGCAAAGTGTTGGCTAGTGAGAGGTTAATAAAATGTTTAATCATATTAGATATATAAACTCCAATGATATGTGTGAATATTTGTCTTAGGAGGAAATGGATTGATATAGATCAATCTATCTTTAACTTAATACAGACATGGTCATATTAATGAGATACAGACTTAAGGAGTTCCATAGTGATGAAAGGAGACATGTATGATTATGAATCATTAACCATATGTGAGTCATATCCCATTGAACAAAATGACCAATTCTTGATTTGTTAGACAGAGAAAAGCTAATGAGTTATAAGAATTCATACATATAGGTATATGATGGCCTATGCCAATTAAAGCTAAAAAAGAATATTTCTACTTTATTATTTTCAAAGATGATATTTCTATGTATGGATATATGTACTTTATAAAGTAAAAATCAAAGACCATTAATAAATTATTAGGTTTTAAAAGTGAAGTAGAGATACTAATGGAAGGAGTATTGTAACTTTTTGATAAGATCAATAATAATTCATACATAATTTGAAAAATAATAAAATCTAATTTTAATGAATACCTCTTTACACATCTCAGTTTAATTGAGTAGTTAAAATAAAGAAGTCGTGGTATATACTACACAATACAAATAATGACAACCTTTACCAAATTTTTTTGTCTATTTAGACCTAAGAACTTGATATAACCACTTTTTCTTAAACTAATTTCTTCTAAGTTTATTTCAATTATTCCATATTGGATATGGAGTGGGGTTTAAAGCTTGACCTTCGAAGTGTCTGGCTTTGGTGAAGATATATAACTCTAACTAGTAGGAATATGAGACTTTGAAGTGTTAGCTCATGGGATATATTACTTAGGTCACTATATTTATAGAGAAAGAGTTGTTTACAAAAGATAGTGTAAGAAAGGTAAATCAAGAAGAGATTCTAGTCCTCCAACCCGAAGTCACTTCTAATAAGGTACTAGTTAATAATTACACGTGGGCAACTAATATGTCTTCACTTATGCCTATTCAACCAAAAATATATGTAGGACAAATATTTGATGAAAGACATGAGGTGAAAGATAGTGAGAATGTTGATCTAAAAACTTATGAATAATCAATATGTGATATTGGTTATAAAATGAGAAGAGGCAATAAAATCTGATATAAACTCTATTTATTCTAACAAAGTTTAGTACTTGATAGATCCACCTAAGGGTGTAGTAACTATCAGATATAAGTGGATCACTAAGGAATATATTAGATTGGCTTGGAAGGTAGAGACCTTCTAAGCAAAGCTGGTAGAAAAGATATTATGCAAGTCAAATAGTTGATTATGATAAGACTTTTTTACCTATGCCATAATTTAATTCATTCAGATTTTATTTGTCACACACTATGACCATAAGTTATGACAATTGGACGTTAAGATACCTCATTGGTGATTTTTAGAAATATGTGTATGTGATACAACCCCAAGGAATCAAGTCTCAATAACATCCAAATAAAGTAAGTTGTTAAGAGCCATTCATATACTAAAATAAATTTCGTATAGTTGGTCTAAAATGTTTAATGAGATTAAATCTTATGTCATTTTAAGAATAAAGAGAAGCCTTGCGTGTATAAGAAGACAAGTGAGAGTGTGATAATTTTATTGACAAGATTATATGGATGACATACTAGTTATTAAGAATGAAGTAAGTATGCTATCATTAGTGAGCCTAGCCATCAAATTAATCCTCCAAGAATAATCTAGGTAAAGCACCCCATATTTTGGGTATGAAGATCTATAGAGATAGATATGAAAGATGCTTGGCTTGATCCAGTTATTGTACATATACACCATAGTTCGGGTTTGACATGGAAAACTTCAAGATAGGTTTCTTATTTATGAGATATGGAGTTAATCTCGCAAAAAAGATGTCTTTATAAACTTCTTGAAAGATAAAAAAGAACATGAGTAGAGCCCTTTTGCTTCGGTCATAGGGCTCATTATTTATTTATAAAATGATCATTCAAACTCCCAATCATAAGCATTAATGTTGCCTTACCATTCCTTGATTTGGGAGTGGATTCTTAGACAAGTCCTGCCCTCGAAATAAAAAAGAATGGTTGCACTGTTTATGCTATTCCTTATATTTTTTTACCTAAGTCCTTGCCTACTTGATATCCAAGCATCTCCATGATTTTTCACCCTATATTGCTAAGTGTCAGCTTGTCCTTAGGTTGTTCAATGATGGAGAGTGTACTTTATTTTAGGGATTGCTGAGGGATGCAGATAATTGATTGAGTATTAGATTCAAGCAAATCATTATAGATTTTAATTTTAGATTTTTCTACATGCGAATCCTATCCCTGGTCTTCTTCCACATAAGTTTCTTCAAAGATAAAGACATATTGGGCTCAAGGGGTGCCAAAAAGGTAGGTTGAGACTTAAATATGGGAGGATTATTGATTTTGAGTTAAGATTCATCCAATGGTCTTTCTTGCTCACAATCGGCTTGCTCTTGAGATACGATCGAGATTATCACGACTAGGTGACGAGTAAGGAGAGATGGTTCTAATGCTGGGATAGGGGTACAATTGTTTGGAAGGATTTGATTGTGCTTAGCTGGTTGTGCGAGTTGTTCAAAAATAATCGGTTGTGCAACAATCTAAGGCTAGATGCAATTGATTGAAGAGTTGGGAGTTAAACAATTGATTGGGGCTGAAGAGACAAATGTTGTGCAACCGTCTGAAAGAATGATTCATGAATCGTACAACTAGCCAAGGCTAAAGAATTGATCAATGAAAATGAGCCACAGGTTGAGCAATTAATTGGGGAAGATGATTTTGATGAGTTTGATAGAGTTGTCAAGGGGAAACCCTATGTTGTGGAGGGATCCTAGGTCAATGCCTATAGTGTTCTATTACATTCCCTACAACTTGAACATTCCCACTTTCATTGAGGGCATGATGTTCTGTATTATATAGGTCCATGATTGGTGTATTCTTAAGTTGAGCTTGAATGTATCTTTCCCTTTCATACAAATCATGCATATTCGTATGATAATGCATGGCCAAAATATTCTTCAAAGTCGGTATAGTGTTAGCAATGATCATCTTAACTATTTCAGATTCGGAGAATGAATATTGAGCTTGTCAACCTTCAATCTTCATCTACCAGTATAATATGTGAACACTTCACCCTCTTTCATTTTCTTGGTCATTAGATAGGTAAGTGAATAGTCTGACTCAATGCGATCTCTATGCCTTTGTAAAAATTTTATTTTAACTATATCAAAATTGCTCGCCTCCACCGGGTTGAGTAGATAAAACCATTCTAGGGTTGTCCTGTCTAATGATTGTCTTAAGAGGAAGGCAAGGGCCTTCCAATTATTTTCCCATTGAGACAATTCCTTTATGAAATCCTTGACGTGGATTAATGGATCACCGTGCCACTGTAGCAGTAGCAGATTGGTATTTTTGAAAAAAGAATGTAAGATAGAGCAGAAATAGAAATTTTGGGGGCCACCTAGGGATCTATTAAGCACTTTAGTTCTTTGTATTTTTCTTCAATTGATTGAACTCATTTGTTTCGACCTAATTTATTGAAGATTCCCGAGTGACTATAAAAGGGGGCCACATTGGGAGACCTGAAGAAGGTGCCTGAACTAGAGCAAGATGAGCTGATGTGTTAAAGTAAGTAGGAATCAGCCATGAGCAAAGTGGGGACCAAGCAAATGGTGTTGGGCTAGAAACGTGGCCTGTAGGCCCGAGAGGGAGGGACAATAGGTGCCTAAGCCGAAGGTCGAGATGGACTAGCATGAGCCAAATTTGGACTAGTTGGGCGTGAATCCAAAAAGAAATTTCTACTTCATGTTGGAGATGGAATGGAAAAAACTATAGGTAATAGCTTAGTATGTATTCTAGATGTCATGCTGATCAAATTCAATGACATTGATGATATACAAAGTGAGTTGATCAGTATTATATGTGTAGATATTGGGGTTAGGTATAAGTGTCCGTCATATATCACAAGTATAGCCATATTAGCAAGAAAAAATAGATTTGTTGATCAAATTAACGATATCCTCATTACATCTTTTCCAGAAGAGGAGCATGTTTATTATAATTTTGATAGTGCAGTTGATAAGGCAAAAACACATTATCATGTTGAGTTTTTAAATAGTTTGACTCCATTTGTATGTCACCACAAAATTAACTTTGAAGAGACATTTTCCAATTATGTTATTAAGAAATTTGGATCCATCAAATAGTTTATGTATTGACACAATATTGGTTTGTATGAATTTTTAAGAAAATATCATTTAGGTGTAAATTGTGAGTGGATAATATGAAGGAAAAGATATTTTGATTCTTTGTATACCGTATCTTGAAGAACATGACACATATCTATTTTAATTTAAAAATAAATAATTTCTATTACATTTAGGATTTGCTGTGACTATAAATAAAGCACATTAGCAAAAGATTAACAATCGTTAGAATTTATTTACCAAAATCAATTTTTTTCTTATAAACAATTATATATCACTTTGTTATGAATTGTATCAAGAAGACCAACAAAGTTGGCTATCAAGCAATTAAAATTGAATGACATAACTTTATGTCATTTCACACATAATATTATTTACAAAGAAAAATTTGACATTGACATATGCACATATATTTATTTTTATTATAAATATTATTCATTATTTCTTATTAGAATATGACTTCAAATATCATAATGTTGAAAGAATTGACACTTTGCATGACAGAATGAACTATTCACTATCTATTGGTTTAGAAGAAAACATTGTATATATTTTTGAAAAATAATAAACCTGAAAAAGTTATAAACACATATTTTAAGGATGAATGAACGACTAAGCTTAAACTTTTTATAAATTTTATTACAATAAAACAAGTTATGAAAAGTTATATAGCTTGTTAGACTCTTTTATTATCTTTGATCTATAAAATTCCGACTGTACACTTTAAATTTATATCCTTTTCTAGGAACTCTTAAGCAAGCTTTAATGTTTTAAGAAATAATTGTAAAATTTTATCATTTTCTTGGGGGAGAAAGAATTTAAAAGATTTCAAATGGTCACATCAAAATGAAAAATATCATATTCAATATTTGGACACCAAGTCTACCATCAGTTCAGATGCTGAAAATGTCATTACTACTCGAATAGATGACATGGAAACAAGTAAAATTTGAATACTTTATCAATTATTTGAATTTAGAATTGATGATGAAATCATTAGTAAAAATAATTTTGTTTACTTTTATTATTTTTTTAATATATATTATTGTTACTTGCAGATTTATTATGCATAGTCATTTAAAAATGATGAAACAACTATTTTGTCTCATCGATCAGATAGAAAAAAATTAAGCGACAAACATTAATATTAATAGATGACACATACTATATTATTCCTTACTTTATTTCCATGACTATTTTGCTTATTTCTTATTAATAACTATGTGTTTATTAGAAGCTTAATTCCCATGATACTTATTTTATGAGAAAATTTGGTGAAGAATGATGATGAAAAAATTCGATAAATCATTCATGAGAAACCTATTGTGTTTGCAACATCATTAAGAGCATATTTATTCAAAGGTACATGTCTACTATTATTTCTACATTACATAAAACGTTAATGATATGGCTTGTTTTCTTTTTCAAAAAAATTTGATTAAAATATACTTTTAACACAAAAATTTATATTTGTTCTAATATGAAGAAGGTTATATTGTTGCAAACTTGGTATGACTAATTATATTTATTCTTTTAATATTCATTCTATTTCACATTTTTTTGTACCAAAGTATGTTTATAATTTTTTAGAATGAGTAATAATGAGCATGAATTGTCACAATGGCTCATTGATAGGACATCAAAAAACATTACAACAATAAAATTTAAAGAAATCTTTTTCAAAGAATTGATTAACAACACAAGAAACTCCTATTTTAGTAATAACTTTTTGTGTATATTTTATATTTTATATTTATTATTGTATTCACTTCATATGAATAATAAACACGATATTTAATTTTTTTTATTCTTGTCTTGTGAATTAGAATCATACGGTACATGCTAAAATTTTTTAGGTTCAATATTATTTCTTAAATTCTTTTAATAAATTCTTGTAGGTAATCTCAATCAATGCCAAGAATCATAACAAAGAAAAATCCATGGTATATAGCTTGTTAATATTATGTAAAACTTGTGAAAGAAGAAAACTTTGTTCTTTTTTGTTCAAAATGTTCAAAAAAATATCATTCAATCAATTGAAAAGTAACTTATCTCATTACCATTTGATTTGACAATGTTATTAAGCTTTTCTTTCACATATAATTAACAACTAAAATGTTGTAAATTTTTTTTAGTATTGTTTGAGATTAAAAAATGGTGACAATACTTCCATTTTTGTCACTCATAGTTTTCAACCAACAAGTTGAATTAATACTTGAAATGCCTATACATTTGTCAAAAGAAGAGAGTGTTCCATTAAAAAATTTTCTTACATTATTGTTTATTATCAACATGTTGAATTTTATTTCTTTACAAGATAAATATTTGACTACAGTGTTATGGAGAGCTTGATTTATAAGAGATATTTATTCACTATCACATGTGTCAAAAAATGAGGTAATGAGCATATCAATTATATTTGTACGAAAGTTATCTACATCACTAACAATGAAATTGAAAGCTCTACTTCTTGGCATGTTGATGAAGTCAATGAATATATCTAAAAAAGTCAAGACTTAAATAACAAATTTATCAATTCTATTGTTTACTTTCGTTGAATACATGTGCTCCACATATTTAATGTTGAACAATTTTAATATTTCAATTCATTTCTAATTACTCATTTCTTATATCATGTTATATATTTGATTCACAAATTGACGATTCATATTCTTACACGGAAGCACCTTCTTTGACTAAGAATAAAAGTTGTCAATTTTATTAAAAAACATAAATTTATAATAAAAATTTAATTTATCATCTAATTAAACATTCTATTAGCAATGCAATTTATTATCAAACGATTCAAACGTCTTATGAGATATATTATATTTCTACATTTTGAGGAGAGCATACTTATAAATCAGATGTAGTTCATTCGACGTTGGTCCGTTTGTTTGTCTGTAAAATGGGTCACGAGATCATCTTTTCCCGAAAACTCACCTATACGGTCTATTTGGATGTCAAGAAATTAGTTAATCAATGAAATGTCTCTCCTTTGACTCCTTAAACAATAGATTTTGACATCTCTGTTCTTAATCCCGACGCCATTTTTTTTGGAGGGAACGGACAACGTTTTTTGTAACACTCAAAACTTTATGAATTAATACATTTTAAATTTTAAATAATAAATTTAGAACAATTCAATTTGTAAAAAATATTATACTGTATAATATTTTAATGTGATAGAAATTATAAAAAATATTTTAGTTAAATTATATATTACTATACATATATCGTGTTTTAAAACATAAATTTATTAAGAATAATTTAAAAAAAATCAAATAATCAAAAATATTTTAATATATATACACTCATGTAAAAAATTGTGTTATCAGGCAAAAAATTTATGTATTACCAAATAACATATACTTTTTTTATTTTTTTTGAAAAAGTTGTTCTGTAAAAATGACTTTCACTTAAATTTTATTCTACATGGATCAAACTAACTAACTATTGCATGATAGTTATAGAAAAAAGTAGATTAATATACATGTGTGTAAAATTGTCAATTTCAAATAAAAGTTGTTTTTGTACGCGGTACGCAGAAGGAGTTTTATTGTTAAGAAAAGAATATCTTACGAAAACTGTTAATCATAATAGTAAAAAGAACGTCATTTTATTAAATAAATTATTTTTATTTAAAATAAAATTGGCTAGGTTAACACTTTTTTGTCATGAATAATTTTTTTTAAAATAATTAATATCTTAGAAAAATTATCTTTTTTTGTTATATTTATGTTAGAAAAAATTATCTTTTGTAGACGATACAGTAACCAACAAAGTCATAGAAAGGTAATTACGGACAATCAAATGTCAAAGGTTTTCAATTTTCTTTAAACGTGGATGCAACAAAAAATATTTTCTTTGGTTAAGTTTTACGTCAAACCAAACGGAGCCTAATTTTCGAAGGTATTTTAACGTTCATGTCGTGCGCGCTCACTCACCTTCCATCTTCTCCCGCAGCCCGCCTTCTGGCCGGTACTACTTCGGAGCGGTGATACCGTCACTTTCCTCGTAGGCTCGAACTACCAGATGAGGATTTCCACCGGCGAATGTGGCGGAAGCGGTTCACCACTTCCAGCGCCATCCCCATCCGACGTCGTGCAGGCGTTCGCTCGCTTCCTCATCCGCCATCACTCCACAGAGCTGCGTTCCGTTCTCCTCAGCCCGGACCCCATCCTCCATTACTCCCTTGTCGTCGAGTACGTGCTACAATCCTCATTTCTCATATTCATCAGTTCTTTTTTCTCTCTTTCTTCCACTCCTTGTTCTTTTTTCCCTACCAGTTTCGCGGAGTTACTCGACTTCGACCCTTCCCTGGCCCAGTTGCTCTTCACGCAGCCGGGCTTTCTAATTCCTCTCTTTGATCAGGCTGCGAGGCTTTCTCAGGTGAATGGCTTCTTCTTGTCGTCCGTTTCTTTCGTATCTGTTTTCTGGCGGTTCGTCGGATTTGTGATTCATTGATGTCCCGGTACAGGGTATTGCGCTGGATGGTTCGAAGGAACTGAGAGTCGAGGCATCCTTGAAGGAGTTTGTACATATCCGTATCAATGTCATCGGTTCCCCACTGGAATCCCCAGGTATGTGCCTTTGCATGTCGACTATCTCTGGATATGCTGATCATTAAATGATCTGGGTAATGCCTCCGGCACCGCAGAAACATTTCCTAGCATTGGGCGATTGAGAGTGAAGCATCGTGGTTTCCTTCTCACCGTTAAGGGAACCGTCATCAGGTCCGGAGCCGTCAAGATGATAGAAGGCGAGCGTGAGTACATATGCAGGAGATGCAAGCATCGGTGGGCAATTCATTTTCTTGTCGTCTAGTTTCTGGTTGCTTTCCTCAATGCGCATAGCGGGTGGCTGGCACATATTTGCTTGATCCGATATCATTATTCCTTACTCCTTAAACATGAATATTTTAACATAAGGGAGTACCCGTATTCCGTTGATGGAATTAATGACATAGCTTCTAGAGAAAACCAATGAATTAAGAAGTTCTTTTTGTCTTAAACAGCACATTGTTGAGATCAGTGGAAATATAAAATAGTGTGATAAACTCCTTGCATAACTAAGAGAAGAGATGAGTGTGTACTTAACAAGAAGAGCATCTCAAAGAGAAATAATGACTGAGCATAGAGACATACATGTTAAGCTGCTAGGATGTAGAGATACTAATTTAATGACTTATACGAGCAAAGGAAAAGGCAAAAAACAAATTAATATTGCTTCATCTAGTTCTGATGAAGAGGATGCACATACGAAGGTAATAATGTATGAAAACAAAATGTCCCATAATGAAGATGAAGAGAGAAGGAAGGGGCAAGGGGCTCAGGGGTTAGACATTCATTTGTTGTTGAGCCCTTTTGAGTTACACAACTTGAAGCTCGAAGTTACGAGTTTTGTCACTTGCAGTCGACTCGACCTATGGAATGGACCTATGGATAAGTCAATGTTTAGAAAAAAAATTCTGCACCGCAGACAAGAAATCAAACATTTAAAGGAGTCAAATTGACTATTAAAGCTGCAAAGCAGACAATAAGACACTTTTGTATGTAGTTTTTGCATAGATGTTAACTTGCAAACCTACTAATGCTGCAAAGCAGACAATAAAACACTTCCATAATTAGTTTTTGCATACATGTTAACTTGCAAAACTCTTATTATCATTTATGTTATTATCAAATTAAGATTAATACTTAGTCATATGTTAACTTTCTACATATTATCATTTATGTAGGTATCTCAACTCATGCAATTTCTACTCTATATTTTCAAATTATGGTGGATGCCCTTGAATAGTCTACATTAGAATTAAAAGTCTCAACTTCAAAGTATATCCACGAGAGCAGATAACTATTATTGGGGGATGATTCAATATTATTTGAGTTCATATAACCCCTTGTACTTGTACAAGTATTAAGATTAGTATATTCTAATAACATGACCTGTATGTGATACTTGTGCAATGCACATGATAAAATAAAATTGAAAATAAAGAAAAAAAACATCTGAAGAGGTATATTAATGGTGAATAATCATTGGTGAAAGATAAAATAAAACACTATACCATAATATTCATGTGACAAATAATTATTGTGTTTGTATAATTATGTTTATTTATCAATTTACATAATAATTAACTATATTTTTTATTGCTCTAGTTTATTTTCTTAAATTTCAAAATTCAACATGGTGGTGAGATGTGTGATAATAATAAAGTTATGGAGGACACATTGTCAGTGATATAACATCTTGTAAGCTTGAGCAAGATAGGATGATCACTGAGTTAAAAGTATAGCTAAGCACATTTTTTAATTTATTACTTATATTACTGGGTCTTATTCTAATGCTATTTTTGTTTTAAATACAATTATATTTGATAAGACAAGAAATTTATTCAGTTTTTGATTTGAGATCTAATGAAAGGAGAGTCTCCAACAATTTTAGAGGTAGGGCAAGAGAGGTGGTCAGGAGGGGCTTCTTTTGCCAGTGTTCCCCTAGGGTTCAACTATTGTCGGGGGTTGTGTGATCTTGTGAGGTGTTGGTAGTGAGGTGACTCAGACGTGCTTTGTGGAGTTGTTTTGATGTGGTAGTGGCCTAGATGATCGTGGGTCGTAAGCTCTAGCACCGAAGCATCTAGGTTCCTTGGTGGACGGGGTTGACGGTATCGACCACAGGGTGACGGTGTAGCAACCACAGGGTGATGGTTTGGCGAAGGAAATCTCTCAAGGGGTTGGAGGGGAAGGTCGGTTGCAATGTCATGTACAATCATCCATCTCTTGTGATTTATTTTAGATGCCTAGAACTCTGGCATTGTGTGGCAACTTGTAAGGATGGGGTGGTTTGCCGTAAATGTAGGAGGGTTGGGCACCGCAGCTGGTAGTGGTTGTGCGGGGACTTTTGTTCACGGTAATCTTGAAGTGGAACTAAGATTCTTGGGCGGTCGGTGGTTTGCTGGAGGTCCATGGTGGCTTGGGTGGTTTGCCCTAGGCTCTTCATGCTTAGGAACTTGTGTGATTGGGCCTGGTTGGTCATTGTGGTTGATAAATCATTCTTTGCTTGGGGATGATAAAACTGAATTTTCTTTTAGAAGACAGTCTTGGGAGGGAGTGGTTGACATTGCTCGTCCATCTTGGTTGCTGGGTGCTTGTTTTAGGCTTACTAGCATATGTGTGGTCCATGTCGGCTATTGTGGCATTGGTGGAAAGACTAGGGGCTCTCGTTCAGGGTGGTTACAGAGCATTTATGTGGCCTTTTATGAGAGAAGTGCTAACCTTGATTGAAACTTGGCATCCTTTGGAAGAGAAAATCAAAATTTTGGCATCCATGGCAGGGCAATGACTTTGTATCACTATTCATAGTGCTAGTCAGACAAATCCGCCAATGCCAGGGAGAGCCATTTTTTAGCCGAGTCTTATTACATCTATTAAAAATAGATTCCCCTCACTACTTTGAGCTCACACCTTCTATTTTTGGTATCCTGAGAATGATTAATGCCTTGTAGCCTTGGGTTCTTTTTCGGTTGTTGGGGGGGGGCAGCGTGCTCCCTCTTGAGAGGATTGGTTCGGGTGGGGAGAGTGGTTTGGCTTCATGTCTCGTCGGCCCGAGAAGATGTTGGGTCCGTTTGACTTATGGAGACTGGCCCGTGGACTTGTAAATCGACCATATTTGTCTTTCAGAGATGTCTTGATTGTATGGTCTTCCCTTGGTGCACCGGGCTGGCTCTCCATGACATGTGTTCTACCCGATCGAATTAGTCTGACTGGTCTTTGTGTGTCTTGGCCACCCGTCCAACAGAGTCCTCCTTTGCTTTCATATGGTTGTTGGGTGGCGAGTGGAAGGCCCTTACATATGTCATCATTATGGCTAATGGCCTGGGATACCTAGAGGTTTTCGATGAGCAGCTCTTTTAGGTCATAGATTGCAGAATCGGTCGATTCTCAGATTAGATTGGCCATGATCTATCTGATCCCCCCGAACAACTGATCCAGCAAGGACTTTTGATTGGATCGGTTGAAATCAGTACTGATCCTACTGAATCAAATTGAAAATCGATCGATCCCAACTGATTTGTCGAAAATTGGAATGATCCGGAATCGGGTCGAATCCAGGACTCAATTTCAAACCGATGTCCCCTCAATAAGGGGGAGATCAGCCAATTGTCTCACCCCCTTGATTCTAGCTTCTCTCATCCCCCTCATCCTAAGGCTCTCCTTCAGCGATTTGATGACCTCTCTCCGACGATTCCCTTTAAAAGGTAAACCCCCCTCCTTGACATGTTATCTGCATCCACATTAATATGTTAAGGGAATTAAACAACTTAACAGCATGATCAACTCCTTAAAGGAGGTTAGAAAATTAGAAAACCACCCCCGAAGGGGTGGTTCATCAATGATCATAGCCACCCTCTTGAGATGACTCCCCCCGCCCTGCCCCGATGGGGGGGGGGGTCGAAGGGTGACCCTTCTGTCATCCCTCTTTGGGAATGACAGATAGTCAACACCCGTTCGGGGGTGTAATTCATTAGGGTGGGGGGTAAGGGTCATCCAAAGGCATGGATTGCAGAATCGGAGGAATCGGTCCGATTCCGGCCGATTCCAGAATCGGATCGGTGGATTCCGATCCGATTCCGGGCAGGAGGACCGATTCCGGGAAGAATTCCGCGGAATCGGTATGAATCGCCTGGAATTGGTCGGAATCGATCCGATTCCGACCGATTCCTTCGGAAGACCGGGTCAACCGGTCTGGTTCGATTCCCGGTTCGATTCTGAACCGGGAATCGAACCGATTCCGGCTTTAAAAGGGCCGGAATCGACCCGCGGGGGTCGATTCTGTCGATCCCGCGGCGGCAGAAGCTGGATCCGGCGATTCCGGCGCGATTCCGGCGATTCCGGCCTCGATCCCAGCTGCCAACGTCGATTCCGGCCGATTCTGTCGATCCAAGCATCGATTTCGGCCCGATTCCACCGATTCCGGCGGCGATTCCGGCGATTTCGGCGATTCCAAGCAACGTCTTCAAGGGATTCCGCCGATTCAAGCTCGGACCGGCCTCGAATCAACCTCTTCTTCGATCTTTGTAAGGTTTTTGGTAAGATTTCTTCGCCGAAAACTTCGTACGTCCATTCTTACGCGTTTCCGACGAGTCCGAGCGTCGTTAAACATTGTGATTTCCGACCGAACAAGTCCGTCCAAGTTTTGAACTATCCGTTTAAGTCCATTTTGCACGGGAAAAATTTCGGATATCCCGTACGTTAATTTACGACCATTTCCGGCAAATACGTAACCCTTTAAACATACCGAATGGTGTGTTACTTGGGTTGTCTGCTTCCCGAACAAAGTCTAAATCAATTTTTATGTTATCTAATCATTTTTAGTGCATTGTTTACAATTTTTGGAGATATAAGCAATGGCCGATCAAGGTGATGCAACATCAGCACGTGCTTCCGACGTGGGTTGGGAACACGGGCAGATGGTAGACCAAGTCAGGAAGAGGGTACATTGCAAATGGTGTGGGAAGGAGATGAACGGGGGGTGTTCCGCCGAAACAACATATCGTCGAACGGTGGGAATGTCAAGAAATGTGACAAGGTGCCCAGGGAGAAGAGTGAGGAGACGAGAGGCTACATAACAGTAGAGCCTCTCAACGGGCCGTTAGGATCGAGCGAGAGGGAGGAGTTGCACGACGAGCTACTCGAGAGGAGGAGGGACCGCGATTTGCCTACCTCGAAAGGGAAAGGCGGGGAATGCACCACCGAGCCGGAGCCAGAGAGCGAGGACGAGTCCTCGGACTCCGAGCTTAGACGTGCTAGGCACGATAGCAAGCGTGCATTTGCTGAGGAGGAGGACAGGAGGAGGGGAGCAGGAGGGTCTGAGTCCAGAGTTGACCCAGCTTTGGGTCGATCAGCATCGGCTCGCCTGACCTTTTGCTGGGACCGAGAGACTGACCCCAGGAGACAGGAGCCACACCTTCGTTCTACTTCTACCAGCACTCGATTTACACCGAGTGACGAGTATTTATGTAGGAAACAGAGTGCTGGCAGATGAGGATTAAACAGGCAATGAAAGGGGTGAAGGCAACAGGAACGGCTGCAAAGAGAGCCGTTCGCCACATTGTAAAATGGTTTTTACATGCAGGTATCACTTTTTAAATTAAAATTGACATTATGTGTGTTTTATTTACTTAAACTTAATTTTAGCCTCGATCCCATTTTTTTTAACTTGATGTAGGCATCTCGGCACGTACGCAACCACCAACCCCTACTTTCGGACGATGGTGGATGCCGTGGGTGAGGCCGGATCGGGTTTGCAAGCCCCGGCGACGGACATATACGGCGCTGGCCTGGATAAGGAGGTCCAGGAGTTGAAGGAGTGGATGGATGGATTTAAGTTGGTGTGGAAGGAGAGGGGTTGCACAATTATGTGCGATGGGTGGACAGGTATCCCCAAGAGGAGTATGATAAACTTTTTGGTGTACTGTTCTGAGGGGACAACATTCTTGAAGTCGGTAGATGCTTCTGGGAAGATAAAAAATGCCGACTTCATTTATTCTCTGATGGATGGGGTGGTGGAGGAGATCGGGGAGGACAATGTGGTTCAGGTTGTCACTGACAACGAACCATCATATAAGGCGGTTGGGAGGAAGTTGATGGAGAAGAGGAAGCACATCTTCTGGGTGCCCTGTGCAGCACATTCCATAGATCTCATTTTAGAGGATATAGGCGAGGAGGAGGGTGTATCCACACTTGTCGGGCGGGCGCGTACGATCACATCTTTTATTTATTCGCATCCCCGCCTCGCTACATATCATGAGATCACACACAGGAGGGCACGATCTTGTTAGGCCCGGTCCGACTCGATTTGCTACGAATTTCATTGCGTTGGAGAGTCTACACCGGCACAGGCATGCATTGGTTAGGTTCACACAGCCCGAGGAGTATTACAACTATATGGTGGACAACCTGCATGACAAGAAAGATCAGTTGGAGATTCTTGTCAGGTCTGAGAAGCAGATCACTGACAAGAGGTTTTGGGAGAGGATTGCCTACTACTTGGCATTCGTTGAGCCACTGGTAGTTATCTTGAGGTTGGTAGACTCAGATGACAGGGACTAGATGGGCACGTTGTATGATGCCATGGACCGGGCAAAGCTGAAAATTAAAGAAAAAAATCCCAGAGGTTACAAAAAGTGGTGGAAGATCATAGATGACCGATGGGACAAGACCTTGCATCACGATGTCCATGCTGCAGGTAACTTGGTTAAAAAATTATTTTTGCTGAATAATTGTCTTATATGCACAGTGTTAACTAATATAATCTTGCAGGATATTTTTTGAACCCCCGCATCCAATGTGGAGGACAGGTAGTGAACGACAACGAGGTGATGCGGGGTATATTTGCTATTATTCAGCGTCTGTACCGATCTCAGCAGGACATGATAGAGGCTGAGATAGAAGTAAGTTAGAGTTCATTCAATACTTTGGAGTAGCCTTATCAGGCAACTAATGTTTTTTTTTATAAAATTTTCAGATGCAGAAGTATAAGAAGAGGGTCGGCGTATACTCAGATGCTGATCTGAAATATTCAGTTGACAAAGTGTCACCTGGTATAGTAATAGCTTGATGAAGATTTTATTTTATTTTCATATAAGTTATGGTAGATGATGGGCTAATTGTTTACCTTTTGTCTTCTTATTTTTTCGCAATGAGTGGTGAGTTCAGTGAACACCGTGAGTGGATGGAATCCACTTGCCGCCATCGGTATCGGGATACTCGGAGGCACCCGCTTCCTCCCATCGCGAGAGGAACTGAGTACATTCAACCCGATACATACGAAAGCGAGGAACATGTTGACCTCGGACCGAGAGAAGCTGGTCTTCTGTCATTACAACAAGAGGCTGCGTATAAAGGACATCAAGGATCGACAGAAGATCAGCGAGGCACGATTTGCACGATTCGCAGGTGGTCCGTACGAGCAGAGGCATTCCTCCGCCACACCACCACCCGAGGAGGTGGACGTGGATCGAATATTTCGGGAGGAGCACGCACTTGCCTCCTGGATAGAGAGAGAGGAAGCCAAGGATCACGGTGAGTTTGATCCCGATGACCGTGCATGGGCTGAAGGAGAGTTGGATGGTGTTGAAGCCGAGGAGGATGCTTCAGCTCCATCTCCATCTACTTCTTAGGCTCAGGCAGGGCCTTCTTCTGCCTCAGCAGCTATGGAGCAGCCACCTGCAGCTTTAGCCCCAGCTCCAGCTCCAGTCCCAGCAGCTGCTACCCAGCCCATTCGCAATCCGTGGAAAACGAAAACAAAAGTGACTGCACGGAAAATGGGAGGATTTGCAAAGTTGAAAAAACTTTGGGTTCCGGACCTTCTGGTAGTTCAGAGATGGCTGAAGAGGTGAAGAGAAGGAAGCTAGAGGTCAGGCGTCCTGTCAGCCCAGATGACAAAGACGCGAGCTCATTCTCACTCCTCGTGTGATGATGACGAGGAGTGCATACCGCCGACGCGGCCATCGGCGGCCGGTGAGTCTCCCGATTCACGGCTTCCAAAGCCGTATTACACGCCGGGATTCGGATACACACGATTCTTTTATACGAGCCACGCATCCGGCATTTGGCCGAGTTGACCGGCGGTGGATTACACCACCAGCTCCATCATCCTCTGCTTACGTCCCGGTCGTCCCGCAGTCCGATCAATACGACCTTGATGGCATGGCATGGCATCGGCATTATTTTCATACGAATGTGGTCCCGAACAAGATATAAGACGAATACGAGGCAGGAGCGTGAAGCGCAGCAGGGAGAGGAGGAAGACCCATATTTATATCCTAGATTTTGGTAGTAGATTGATATAATGTAAATTTTTTTTTATGATGTATCATTTCTTTGATTTTTGAATCAATGGAATTGTAATATGTACTTAACTTCAAGTCTTCAATTGGTGTTTATTAGTATTTATTCGATGTGGTTCTGTGGATGAATGCATTGGTTATTTTTAAAATTTTTTCTAACTCATAATCTATTTTTTTAGATTTTTTTCTGAATTTTCTGATTTTTTTTGACGTAAAAAAATCAAAAAAAAAAAAAACCGATTCCGGACCGATCCGGAATCGATTCTCTTCCCTGGAATCGGAATCGGAATCGGTCCCAACTGATTCCGATTCCGATTCCGATTCCGGAATCCTTGTCCAAAGGTGACCCTTCTATCACCCCTTTGGGGGTAACAACAGATGTTCAGGGGCTAATTAAGACCCTCGGGGGAGGGGGGGGGCTAAGGCCCTTAGCCTAAGGATCACCCTTCTGTCACCCCCGGGGGTGACAGATGATCATCCCCAAAGAGGTGGTTAACATTTCTTCAGCGGTGTAATTTACCCCGAAAGGTGCTCACAGGCAGCCACCCCTGGCTGTTTTGCCAATCACAGGCACCTGTTGCCGGAGGGGAGGCCGAAGAGGGGGAAGGGGGGGATCGGAGGTCTCCCCCCAACTGACCTATTTTTTTTTTTTTGGGAGGGGGGAGCCTTAGGTCTTCAAGGGTGGAGGGTCGAATGGCCACTAGGAGGGGGAGAATCGGTCTGATCTCCCTCTTATTGGGGGGGGATTAGACCTTAAAGATGTCCGTTATCGGGTCCGGAATTTGATCGATTCCGGATGTTTCCTGTTTCCCGAGAATCGGTCGGGATCGGCTGATTCCCGGATCGACCGATCAGCAGCCCGGAATCCGGGCTGGATCGATAGTTCGGGTCAGAATCAGGTCGCTAGGGTCCGATCCGAGAATCGGCCGATCCCAATCTGGATCGGCCAATTCTGCAAACCATGGATGGGTTTAAAAGAATGACAGATAGGATGAATCAAGCATCTACTTTGGTTGTCTGATAGGCAGGCTTGCATGGTGCTCGTGGTGTCAACCAAAGGTTGATTTTACAAGTGGTGGAAGCGTGTGGTTCAGAAGAAGAAAGAGGGATCTAGAGGGGGGCAGAGCTTCATGAAGCATATTCCTTACCTCCTAATTTTCTTTTGATTCTCTCTTCTTTTTCACCTTCTCAACCTTGTACGCAGAAGAGTGGGTGTTATACTAACCCTTCACTCTGGTCTTTTTGTCTCTTTCTCCTTCTTCAGCTGTTGATGGTCGGGGGTATGTAGAGTTGCTTCCTTCCGGACCTTCTTTTCACACTGGCATCTAGTGCTTCTATGGTTGACCTCTGGGCTTTTCTTCTTGGATGGCTGCTGATCGGACCTTGTTGATGAAGGCTGAGGGGTTGGTTGCTGGTCTAGCTTCCTTTAGAACCTCATGCTTGTTGCCGTGACCCTCCTTTTATAAGTAATGTGATGATTCAAATTGTAGATGAACCCTGCTAGTGGACTACCTAGATGGCAGTTTCGATGAATTGATGGAAATCCGGTGGTCATTTCTTGATTTCCAGTGATTTTTGGCACTGGGGAAGGATTGGATTCCTTCCCCTGATATTTAGGACCTTCCGGAGTCTTTATTTAACCTCAATAAGCCTGTGCGAAGCTGTCATTGACCTCCGGAGAACCCTGGCCTCAGCAAGCGGTAGAGGCGCGGTGGCTGCCGCTTGCACCTTGCTGCCTGATCAAGTCCATAGACTTGATCTGTGAGTCAATGGATCAGGCATGTATTATCCTATTGAACCAATACTCATGGATATGCCAACTTAGTTGGTGGATGCAGCATGTATTGGGTCTATGTAGGGGTGCAATCGAGCCGAGCCGAGCCGAGCAGGGCTTTGTTCGAGCTCGGCTCGATCGATTATTTAACCGTTCGAATTCAGCTCGATACTTGACGAACTTTCAAAAGTTTTGTTCGAACTTGACTCGATTTAAGCTCGACGAGTTTGAGCTTGGCTCGTCGAGTGCTCGCTTATGTAAACGAGTCAACTTAGGGTCCATTTGGATCCACGTAAAAGAGGTTGATTGCATGAACTTTTCCCGGAAACTATTTCAAGCTTGTCATTTGTTTGCACGTAAACTACGAGTCAACTGAAAAGTTGATGTATTGACTCCTCCAAAATCAGGATTTTGGCATCCCACAAAATTATCTGGATGCCGTTTTCGGCCAACATGTACTTGCTACAAAGCCAAGCCACATGGAACTGTATACATGGTAGTTAAGTTAGATATAATTCAAATAAATTAAATTTATTATTAATCACTCATATCAAATTTAATTTTTTAAATTGACAGATAAAACTAGTTAATACAAACATCTACAACATATACCAAATAATGTTAAAGATAGAATAAAAACATGAGTAGACTATACTAATACACATAATAATTATTATTATACAAACAACTTTTACCAACAGCCAAATAATTATTTTTGTAAATATTATCTTAATCAGTATAAAATAGATGATTTAAATTTTATTTTTTAAAATTTAATTCTATGTTTCTTCTACTTCTTTTTTACTCCAAACCAATTGCATCCTTACACCAAACCAAACGGACCCTTAGCTCGAACTCGAATCGAACTCATATTAGAACTCATTTGCGAGCTCGAGATTGAGCTCGTTTACTTAAAACTAGAGTTCAAATATTTAAAAAGTATTTTAAACTATTATTTAGACATAAAAATATAATTTTACATAATATTAAAAACATAAATATATAATAAATATAATATATTTTATTTTTATTATTTAAATAAATAGTTAATCGAGTAATTAATCGAATACTTAATCGAGCATTTTATCGAACACTTAAACGAGCTGCTTGTGAACTTTTCGAGCCGAGCATGTCTCTGTTCAGATTCGGCTCGTTTATAAGTCAAGTTTTTTTTCTGTTCAAACTCGTTTATTTAACTTAATAAACGATCCGAGTCGAGCTTTTAACGAGCCGAGTATCGAACTACTTGTTGATGGGGGACAAATGATCTAGACTAGGGAATTTACTAAATTTTAATGACAACCACGTTCAATTTAAGAACTATAAAGAAGTATTCAATAAGGAATCTGAACTATCAATGTGGGAAGTAAATTGTTATCACTAGAAATCAGTTCGATTTGCATTTCTAGATATTGGGACAAGAAAATTTTAAACAATACTAATGTTCAGATTCAAACTAACCACACAATCAAATCAGTAAACAATTAACTATTTCAAATCTGAAGCTAACAAGAATAAGGCAACTCAAGATGAATTTAGTTACCAACAACACTTTAGATGGTAGCTAGATCCTACTACACAGGGAGCATGACATTATGAAGAGTATAATAAACAAACAAGAAGTCACTTCAAGGAGAGGGGAAACAGGAGTACCTGAGCACTTTAGATTCAATTTTGTTTCAAATTACTTTCTCCATCAGAAATGTAACTTCCAGTAGTCCAAACAATTTGGATTCTACGCAATCTGAAACAATCAGTATTTAGCAGACCAATAAAAGTCAAGTGTGATCACAGGATGTAGGCTCAGTAATCATTATGGCCTTGGAATCAGTCGAGCCAAATTTTCATCAAACAGTGAAGGCCACTGTCAATAGTGGACTGTTGACATGGATTTGATCAATGGCATCTTGAATAAATCAAGTCACCAGGAAGATCAACTTTGGCTCGGTCATCATGTTCATTAATGATATCGCAAACAGCCAACAGAACAGAACACAGTCGAATTCAGATCTTATGGAATCAGAATAATCTGGATTTCATGCTTAACCAGATAACTTCACAAGATCATCATCTAGTTGAAACCGGAATGCATGCAGCAGTGTTCAGAATCCACTTTAAAATCCATCAGGTGGAACAATAAGCCGCAAATCTTGACTGGAATAAGGACCGGTCTAAACGGGACAACTCACTGACTGGAGATGGACCAGTCTAGCTTCATCATCTGGCTGTACTAGCCTCAGTTGTCAAATCCAGCGGGAGGACAGTTTCAGATGAGGCTACCATTGGTGTAAACGAAGGCAACGACTCACAAAATCCGGCACATCATTCAGAGTCAAGCTGAACTATAAGTAACTCGACTGAAACCAGCTCAGAATGCATCCATCTAATATCTACAACCGGTTCAGAGGATTGAACATCGGTGTAGATAAAAGTAGTTTAGTGTTTTACCGTTCTTCAGCTCAAGACGAACTAACCAGAAGGAGAAAGAGACTTTGCAAGAACGGGGTCCCACTGAAAGCCACAGATCCGGAGCTCTCATTACCAAACGTACCAGCAACGAACAGATCTGGCGCCAACACTGAAGCTCCAAGGTATCCGCTCACGGAAACAAACTTCCAAGCTGGAAATACATCTCCTGGTGAAGCAAATGAAGTCGAGAAGCAGATCTGAAGAAGATCTAGTTGAAACCGTTGAGGTAGAGACGAGAATACCAGCTAAGATCCATCCGATGGAGATCGAACAGAAGGAGGAATAGTAGATCTGAAGTGGAGGAACACTTTTCTCAACAGGAACCAGCGCTAAAACCCACTGGATAGAGGAGATCGGGACCGAGAATGAGAGGGTTAGGGTTTCGCCATCGCCGGAAGGAGAGAGGAACTCGCGGGGCTGTTGGGACCGAATGACGGAGAGAGAAGATGTCGCTTCCTTAAGTCATGGGACCGGGGGGGGGGGTAAAACAGGAATCTGGGAACTCTCCAAAAGAAGCACAAAAGAGCGCACAGGGGCAAAATGGGAATCAATCGACATTTTTTTTAATTTCATTCAACCATCGGCCCATTAGTTACATGAAGGCTCCTATTTATAGGAGAAAAACCTGGTAAATGCCGTAAAACCTCTGAAACTGAAACAAACACCTAGCGGTTACTGAAAAAATGCCAAAAATACAGGACATGACTCAAAAAAATACTAGAAAATCAGGAAATGCTTAAAAAATGATTAAAGCCTTCCAAATTCCAGAAAATTCATAGATGCTCCTGAAAATATTCTGAACATCAATTAATCTCAGAAAAAATAATCTCCCAACCAAATTGACCCCAATGGTCTATGCCGGTAGGCCTTACCAAAATATTCTTTGCCTCGGGTGTCCTCACCACTTGTTGAGTGTATTGGTTCGCTTGCACCCCTAGGTCTATGAATTAGATACACATGGATCCACCAACTTAAGTTGACAGATCTGGCTTGTATCAATCTTAGACCCGATACAAGTCTCCTTCCCCACCTGACAGGGAAAGCGTAAGGTGACAGCTGCCACCCTTTCACTACTGGAAGGCTGTGATTTTTCGGGATTCGGCACCCCTCCACCAGGACACAGCCTGGAAAATTTTATTGTTTTTTTGTTTTGTTTCAATTTTTAGAAGAATTGATCCGGGCCAATCCTAGATATGTTTTTATTTTCTAGGATCAGCTGAGCTGGCATATTTGAACCGGATCTGGATCAGGATTGGCTAGTGATCTTAACCCAAAATTCCTTGCATGTATCCTTTAGTCAAGTTTGTGTTTGTGTAGCACCATTGGATTCATATGACTGAATATTGCTATTATCTAGATAGACGTTCAACATGTTGGGTACATAGCCATATTGAGTCTGCAATGTCAACTTTGTACCCTAGGCACGCTACTTTAATGCTTTAAGTAAATCCATGTTGAAGTCTAGTTGAATCCGCTGCTTCTTGATGTCTTTCTGTTCTTGTAATACCCATTGAAAATGCTGCATGCAATGCCTCCTACCCTCTGAATTCTCTTATTCAGTTTATCCTTTTTTTCAGTTTCTTCTTTTGTTTTCCTTTCCATGGGTTTCATCGAGGCTAGCGCAGCCTATAGACGAGGTTGTAGCAATCCTGGATGCTTTCATGTCATATAGTCAAAGGATTTTGATCTACTTCGCTTAGAGTGTTGCATAGGCTATTTGCATGTCTTTGTTTGCTGGCTATAATCTATTGTCTATTGTATCTTTTATATTTAAAGTTAAAAAAATGATGATATTACATTTGCTATTTTTATGAAAGCTAATTTCTGCTCCACTTTATTTAGGTTCAGAGTGCACCCAGAGCTAGAAACTGGAAACAAGATTCAGCTTCCAACGTCTTGTCCATCCCAGGTCTGTTGACCAAACATTTTGCATTAGATGTAGTCCTTGTTTTGCATGCTATCCATCTTTGTAGCATCTTGTGCTTTTTTCTCACTGGCCCACTTCGTTGTGACAAAGTTACCACATTGTTACCTACTTTGAAGAAGCTTTAAGACACTTGGATATTATATTTATTGCTTTTTTAATTCTATGCACTGCTTTAAAAAATTGATCTACTAGATGCATATGCCGTTCTGTTATCTTTGCTAGTTGACCTTCACACTTTATGCCTTGAGCTCTCACTCATGGTATGTTCACTGTCTTATTCTTCTTATTGACATGCAAGCACTAGTGGTTTCTTTGAAAAATAATTGTTTCCTAATGTGTTGTAAAGCTTGATGAGTTACATGTCTTATTGTTTGTCTTTTCCTAGATAGTCTGTTTGGTTCGTCTTATGTTTTCTGCTAGATAATTTGGCTGTCAATCATCTAAGCTCTGTTGGAAAGATGGTGCATTTTCAGGGGGAGCATTTATGATTGATGCTTCTTAGATGGCTGTGGAAACTTCATTTTTAACTTCCATATAGTAATCAATGTGATCATCATTTTGAAAATATGTGATGTGTGATATGATATGGAAGCTTGTGTATGATTTCATGTCGCATGTATGTAGCTACATAAAATTTGAGTTCTGAAATTCCAAGTATGAACATAGGAATATCTTTATAACTTAGGAAGCTCTAATCACATTTGAATTATTTAAGGTTATGTAGCTGTGAACCTCTTTTTTTCCATTTAATTTGATTTTTTTTTTAAGTTTTAAGTTTTTTTAGAGAAATATGGATGTCCCGGATTCATCTAGGAAAATATGTGATGTCCTATGAAAATATTAGATAGTCCGGTGGTATTTTAAAAGTCTTAGAACCGAGGTTCGTGTTTTTTGAAAATTTGATTTTGATCTCTTTCCGCTAGATGATGCGAATTTTTGACGTTAATTTACATCGAGCAACGGCTCGAATACCTTTGATTAACCATCGTAGCAACCTCGTTTGGAGAGTGTGCGCATCTATAGAAAAGTAATGACTAAAAAGGGTAGTGGCCTTTTGGGTCTGATGAGATGCAAACCAATATATTTATGGTTGATTTTTTGTTGGTTTAGAGTTAGTTTTATGAGTTTTAGATTTAGGTTTAGTTTCTTGTTGATTTTGGAGTTGTTTGATTTCTATTTGATTTGGTTTCGGTTTGGTTTTGTTAGGTTTGATTTTTTCTTGTTTGTTTGGTGTTTTGTTTAGTTTGGTTTTGTTTTAGTTCGGTTTGATTGGTTCAAGTGATTTTAGTTTCGATTTTTAATGTGTTTGATGTCTTTCAAACAATTTTGGGATTTGATTTAACTCATATAATTTTAAAGTTTCAGATTATTTGGCAATCTTATTTTTTCTGTTTTTTAGGTTGGTTTTGATGTATTTTGAGTGTTGAAATGTTGCTAGTTTAGTTTTCTTTGAAATTAATCTTTTGTTGTTTGATAGGCGAAGTTGGACGACTTTAAAATGAACTTTCAGGGTTGTTCACGTCTGATTTTTATGTGTTTTCAGGTTTGTTAAAATTTGATTTTTGTTTCAAGTTTAATATTTGTGAATGTTTCTTAGTTATGATTCGGTTCGTATTGAACTTGGATGATTTTTATTTGAGTTTTCAGATCTATGATGTAACCTCAAATTTAACAAAAAGATTAATTCTCTTGTTTTGGAAATTCATTTTCCTCTTGAATTTGAATTAGACCTTAGCATTGACTTTGTAAGAAAATAGATGATATTTCATAAAAGTACTAACTAGGGTCAAAATTATGTGTTGAGGTTGTTTAGGTTCTTTGAAAATTTATTTTGACCTCTCCCCGTCGGATGGTGCGAAGATCTGATGTTAATTACATCGAGATAACTCGAATACCCTTGATTATCGTCATAGCAATCCATTGCAGTAGAAGACATACATCCACAGTAAGCATTCACACAAATATAGGATAAAACAACTCCATGAATTTGATGGAAGGCAAGCACTTAATGTGTTTTGGATTTAGTTTGAATTATTTGAATTGAATTGATTTGAATTTTGGTTTGAATTGAATTGATTTGAATTTAATTTGAATTTGATTCAATTTGAGTTGGTTGATTGATTTAAGTTTATTTGGAATGAATTTGATTGGAATTTGATTTGTGATGAATTTGTTTGAGATTGATTTATTTGAATGCAAGTTGATTTAAGGTACAGATTGGAAATTATTTATTTGATTTGGGTTAAGTTTGTTTGATTTGATTTGGGGAAATTAGATCTGTTGTGGTGTTTAACTGATTGTTTTATCTTTGGATTTGATGAGTTGATTACAATTTGTTGTTTATTCATTAACTTGGATTTTTCAGATTGTATGAATTGATTTAGGTTTGATTGAATTGAGGAAAATTTGATTTGAATGTTTGTTGTCAGAATTAGTTTTGATTTGATCTTTTATGTGTTGATTGTGATTTAAATGTGTGTTCTTTTAAATAGGTTTGATTTATTCGGAAGTCTCTTTTTAAGATCATGTTTCAATTCTGGTTTCAGAGATTTTACATTTTTTGTTTGTTATCTTTGTTTGTTGATCCTCTAAAAACGACATTCGGATTTTAGATCTTTGAAGTTCAGATTCTTGGAGTTCGGATTCCAGATTTCTTACAGATTCCTGAAATTCAGATTTTTGAAATGGGCTGACTTTGTACAGATCACAGATCTCGGACCTTTACAGTTTCAGATTTGACTTAGTTGAATTTGATCGATTTGATTTCAGTTAACTCTGCAGATTTTGTATTTCATGAATTTTGCAGATTCTGCACCTTTCAAAGATTCTCGAACTGCAGGTCCTGACTTCAGATTCTCAGATTTTTTTCAGGTTCAGAATTTTATGATTTCAGTTTTTTTGTTTCAGTTAAATTACAGATTTTACAGGTTTCAGATTTATGTTTTCAGATTTTTTTTGTTGTCTTGCCTTCCAAAATTTCATGGTGCAGTCCTCTCCTCTTTGTGACATCAATCTATGCACCGAATCATGAAGTTCGCTTGTTCTCTTAAATATGAGACATGATTACAATTTGAATGACCAGAAATCAGGTCCTTTCGAGTCCTTGATGAACATGGAACTTGTCTGATCAATTTGAGATGGAAAAACACCCGGTCTTTGATAGACTTGTGGGCATTCCTCTCACTGATTTTGAGATTGAGCATATCCCGGCCCTTGATAGGCTTGTGGGGACTCATCTCCTTGTCTTGAGACTGAGCATATCCTGGTCTTGATAGACTTGTGGGAAATTAGCTCATATCTATCTTCATGGCTCCTCCATGAGTTGATGAACTTGTCATTTCGTGGGCGGCATGTACCCGGTCTTTGATAGACTTATGGGCATCCCACCATGCTTTGAGATTGACTACACCCGGCTTTTGATAAGCTTTGGGCAATCAACTCACCGATTAAACCTCGTTGGCTCATAGTTTGGCATATCGGCATGTTGATCACGCACAGCCTTCCCACGGCATAATGGGTAAGTAACTCTCTTGGGGCATGGTAAGACATCGTGGGGTTTTTCTGCATCTTTGTATGTCACCTTAAAAAGTTATGGAAGGTTTAGAACCGACCCACAAATTCTTGCTTAAGTTTAGCCGAGACCATGTGACGGGTTTTTTTTAGCCGCCGTATGCTTGCCATCGGTTTGTTGAATTAGTTACCGAATTTTTATTTAATTTCTCGTAATTGTTTGTTTTATTTTGATTTTTAAATTACGTGGTCGAGCGCGCTAGCCGGCCCATTGCTTTCCATTTTGTTTTGATTCTTTTAAGTTACGCGAGACCACGTGGCGGGTTTTTTACCCCGCCAATGCTTGCCATCGGTTTGTTTAATTAGTTAATGAATTTTTTTATTTAAATTTTCCCTCGATTGTGTATTTTTAAAAGAGAAGTATCTTTTTCTGTCCGCAAGCTTCAAATTTAACGGCCCATCTCCTCCTTGCGCGCCCGCCGGCCGGTCCCGCCGGGCCTCCTTTTTTTTTTTTTAAAACCCTTGCTTCTCGGTGGGCCCCACGGCCGTGCTGACCCGAAGGTCAACATTCCTTCCCCGCGAGCGCGCACGCGCGCGGCTTGCACGCGGCCGGCGCCTCCCCGCGCGCGCTCCCTCTTTTCTTTTCTTTTTTTTTTTTTGCTTTTTCTTCACCGCGTGGGCCCCACTTCTTTTCCACGCTGGACGTAGGTTCGGGAGGCATTATTTCCCCCCGCTACAAGGTGCATTCCCCGACCTCCTTCCGGATCCCGGCGGCGGGCCGCAGCCGTCTCCGGCGCTCCGACCGCGGCGGCATCGCTGGAGATGAAGAGTGGTTCCGCCTGGCTTCGGAGGTTCACGGCTTCCTTCTCCTCCCGATGACGCCTTCCGGCGGGACCTTCACGGCTTCGGTGGAGCTTGCGGCTTCCGGCGATGCCGAGGCTCCCGACGGGCTTCTCCCGGGCGATCGGATGCTCCGCACGGCCGATGGCACAGCCTCAGAGGTCATGACGGCGCTGCTTCGGAGGAAGACCGAGCTTCGACGGCATTATTTGGGAGAGGGCTTGTGCTTGACGGCGCCGTGGGGAGGAGACGGCATCTGCGGCCCGATCGGAAGAGGGAGCAAGACTCGCTGGACTTATGGGGAAGGTGAGATCAACCCGACGTTACTGACGGCTCTCTTTCTCTCCCCTGTTGATCGATCTCAAGGCCGCTGCGATCTCTCTTTTCTCTCCTCCTTTCGGATTCCCCCTCCTCCGCGGCGACTTCGCGGCTCTTTATACGCGTCGGGAGGGCTCCGTGCCTTGGTAGGAAAGTGGTTCCGGGTCCGAGAGGGACCTCGAACTTCCATATTCTTAGCCTCGTATCCTCAAGGAAATCGAGACCTCGTTCAAACGAGGATAGCCTCCGTCGACCGTTGCCTCGCGAGTAGGATTCGGGGCTTCCACAACATCCGAATCGGCATCGATCGTGACTCGATGGATTGTCAATATCCCGATCCGGATTTTCTTCTTTGTTCGTCGTCCGGTTTTCCCTCTCTTTTTTTTTTGTCGAGCCCTGTGTCCGAGCAGACCCGCGGGCAGCTCCCTTGGCCTATTTAGAAGGATATCCGGTCCATTTTTCAACAAAGTGCTACGGGCCTTGGAGATGGCTTGCAAAATGGACTCTCCGGCCAGCTGAATTGGGCCAATCGGAGTCCCATTATAGGCTATGTCGATGGGCCTTGTGGGTGGGCTGAATTGAGACCGATCAGGGTCTGGTTATGGGGTCGGTTATGCTGTACATAGCCCGGATCCTAGAGAGCCTGAGCATGTCATTTTTTTTTGTTTTCTCTCTTCTTCTTTTTTTTTTTGAAAATTTTCGGTTACAACAATCTATTTTAAATCTTTTTTTTGGGACCTGCTTTTATGTTTTGTTTAATGTTTTAGATGTTGTTTAAAGTTCGGTTTAATTGTTGTTCTGTTTAGGGGTTTAATTGCATGAATTAAGCGTCTTTTGATTGACTTTTCAGATTATCACCAATCTGATTTTTACATATGTTTTCAGATTTGTTAAGGTCTGATTTTTTTATTAACTTGTAGATTTGTTGATGTTATTTATTTAATTTGGAGTTTGCATCACATCCGGTCCAATAGGCTGCCATTCGATACTCGGTTGCATCCATTCGGGTTAACACTTGAACATCATTTCATTTCATATCATGAATTGGAGTACAAATAGTTTGTATATGATAACATCGGGTGGAGACATAGGTGTTCCTTCACCCGATGTAAATTTTCATAAGGTCGGAAAATTTCGGCATTACGACGGCATGTCGGCTTATTCAACCATTATGGAATTTACCCATCCAAGATGACAAGCGTTTTGACTTGTCATATCGGGTGAAGAATCATTGGCTACGGGAACCCGCCCGCACTGTCATCTGGATCGACATTCTGGGATGGACTTGGGGGAGCCATCCAAAAATGAAGTACTCGTGAAAGGGTGTTTCACTCCTTATTTTAATTTAGTTTTTTGCGTTTCTGATTTTTTTATTTTTTATTTGTCAAAGGCCGCTTGGGGTGGTTTAAGTTTCATCGGCGTTCTTGATGCTAGGGTTAGGGCCCGCTCGGACAAACGATTGACCCGTCGTACGGATTTCAAAAGGGCCCGGAACATCACCCCTACCCACCACTGTTGTAAAATGACAGATTTCTGCACTTTTGTTGAGTTGCGCTGTGCTGTTTTTTTTTTTTGAAACTCAAGGGGCGATTGTCCTCTTTGAAGGCCGCAAAGGGGCTGCTAGGAGAAGACTTCAAGTCTGGTTTTTTTTGAAGGCAAACAGGACTTGTTTGGCTGAGCCACAAAGGGGCTGTTGAGGGGGCCTGCAGAGGGTTAAAACAAGACTTGTTTTAAAGGGCTACAATGGGCCAAGGTGTAGATTGTTTTAAGGGGTTCTGGATGGACCAGGATGGGGATTTTGGACCTATTTTAAGGCTGCTCAAGGGGCAGGAAAACATGGCTTCAAAGGGTGTTGCAAAGGTGCTGTTTGGGATTTTTTTAGGAGTCAGAAGGTGTTGTTTGGATAGAAGCTTTAAGAGCCTGCCTGCCAGAGTAGACTTGGCTTGTCGAACAGATTCCATGAATCTCCGGATCATCACTCTCTCTTAAGGCCCTAAAGGGATAGGCCGAGAGAGAAAGGGGATGTCAGGGAACAGGTTATGCATGTTTAGGACTAGTTGTAGGGGAAATGCTTGAGTGCTGTGCTCGAGAGCATTGAGGTCCACCGGATAGGTGCTTGGTTTCTGAGGAGCAAATGAGTGGAGTTATAGGTCCACTCGGTCCTGTGAAGTAGGTCTGATCCTAGGGGATATGTGAGTGGGGCTATGTGTCCACTCGCCCTTCAGAAAAGTTTGGGTCAAGTATGGATTTCAATTTTACCTATGGATCGTGGGGATCCCTTGTCGAGTCTAGATTTCACTTCGTGAAGCAAGAGTCAAAGGATGCTAAGGAACATGTGGGTGGGGATTTGTGTCCATTCGGTCCCTCGAAAAAAGTTAGATATTTTGGTCTTAGGGAATATGTGAGCGGGGTTATATGTCCACTCGGTCTTTTAGATAATGTTTGATGTTTTGGTCCTAGGGAACATGTGAGTGGGGCTGTGTATCCACTCATTCATTCGGAGGAGATTTGAATCCTAAGGAACATGTGTGCAGGGCTATGTGTCCACTCGATCCCTCAGAAAAAGTTTGGGTCATGTATGAATTTCAACTTAGACCTATGCATTGTGGGGGTCCTTGCCAAGTTTGGATTTCACCTCGTAAAGCAAGAGTTAAAAGATCCTAAGGAGCATGTGAGCAAGAGTTAAGTCACTTGATTTTCAGGAGTATTGCCTAGGGTAGTGAGTAGGTTGGAGACTGATCTCTATCGACGTGACAAATCTTGTGGAGTCATAGACTCGATGTTGCTGTCGATGTAATGGCGTCGCTATCGGTGTTGCACTATGTTGACAACGAAGTTGGTCTGCTATCGGGGTTTGCAGTGGGGTTGTGATGGGTATACCAATCCTTCCCCCAATATGAGGACCTTATTGCAGATTAGGGCTTCAACCAAATCTTTGAATTGATAACAGTCCTAGATTTCGTGTCCTACCAACCTGTGGTATGGGCATAAGTTGACTCTCGACTTTTGGCGGCATCTTCTAAGCGTCTATTTTTCGGTAGGTGGATTAACCTATTTTTCATGCAAGTGTTGAACATTTTTGCGTGAATTCCTGTTTGAAGGAGTACGATTTCATTGTACGCTCTTCCTAAGTTGGCCTTGGCACGAGATTAACAAATGTCTTGTGAGGGAGAGCCATAGTGTCATTCTTACCCCCATTATGGTTTGAAGAATAAGGGACATCGATTGGGTTGATGCTTAGGACTGCTGGTTGCTTGTCCTTGACCGGTCTTGATTTAGCTACTGCCATCAGTGGGCTTATTATCATAGGGGTGTTGCCACCGGTGACATGGAGTTGACTGAGGTAGGTGACTGGGTAGGGTGCCATCGTGTTGTGTTTTTCTTCATATTGAGCCAGCTTTATGTTGATTAGCTGCTCAATCATGGCTATATGGTAGGGCTCCATATATTGTCGAGGTAAAAGAGGAAGTGGTTGATATTGGGGTGCCACAAGTACCTCATCGTCAGATGGTAACCTTGAAGCCAGTTGTTGATATATAGTGGGTTGAGGTGACACCACAAGGGGTGGCCCATTTAGAGTGACGTGGGTCTCGTTAGAAATTTTAGCGACAACTAAATTTTGTGTTGACTGTGCTTGAAGTAGGCCAATGTTGGCTAGAAGAGCCTTGAGCTGTTGATTCTCCTGCCAGAGACCCACCATGGTTATGTCGGGCGGTGCGTCCCCATATTCATTATGTCGTACAGCCTCCTCAACATCGTCATGTTGCGCTGACTTGATAACAGTTGGTGGATGACTATCATGGCTGCATGTCACTGGTCCGGGATGGACTTCGGTCCTTGGAGCTTCTGGGATATTGTTCGGACAACTGGTTTCGGAAACGGTGTAGCAGGTGAAGACCCGTAGCTTGCCCCTTGTTCCCTTTGGTTGAGTTGTAGTGACCCCGGGTTGAATTCGGGATTTTGATTTGAAAGGACCCACATCTAAGCATTGCTGGCAACTTGACTTCGGAGGGGGTGGTCCTATTGGCGGGGGCCTTGGCTTTTGGAAGCCATAATTGCTTGACCTTAGGGGTAGAGGGTTTGGGACCTTGCCCCCAGTTAGCACGGATGTTTTTCGATTTATTGGCCCATTGTCGAGTGGACTTGTTGGGAAGTTTGCCCTCGATTAGCAAGATATTTGCTGAGTCGTTGACTAGGTATAGAGTCTTGTTGAGGAATTTGCCCTCATTTGGCAGTATAAGGTGCCGATAAGATTGACCAATGGACCGACCGTTTGATGGAGTTTTTTAGATGGCAGGCGACTGTGCCTGTTAGTTTTCCTTGATTTGGACTTCTGGTCGGCTTGTCTGTAGAATAGAAGCCAAGGGCTGGTCCCTTGCCTTGGTAGCATTTTTCTATTGAGCCGATGGTTGGCATAGGCTTTGGTTTTTCATAGGAAAGGGTTGCCCCCTTTCCTTCGCTTCGTCGACTGCTGATCGGCCAATTGTCTTCGAGTGAGCAGAGGGCTTGCCTCTCCCCCGAGTTGTTATTGCAGCAGCCACAACGAGCTTAGCTATAACCCGATCGATCCCTTCCAACCAGTTTATAACAAAGAATTGGTTATGCAACAATAGGGTGTCGAGTTGTGGGCGACGACGTTTGTCTTTTGCGGCGCAGTGGATGCCCCATCGAAGGTTGAAGAGTGCGTCTCACCCCCTGGGCATTGGATATTTCTAACTTTGAGGGTTTGGTGGGAACCGCGCTTGAGTGTGAGCCTTTTGATGGTCCATGGTTGTATGGGCGCGAACTTGGAGCTATCGATGACTTGGTCTACCGGAAGGGGCTCTTGTGGGGGGAGTCATCTGGAATGCCCCCGGTTGCAATGTCTGTGAGCAGGCGAGGTGCCCTGAAGGTAGCACGGAGTAGCAGGAAGGGATATATCTTCTCCTCGGTGGCGATTGAAGTTTCCAGCATTACCCTAGCTGGTTGGGGAGTAGGACGACCCTTGGGAAGTTGCCGAAGGCGATGCTGGGAGTGACTGTGCCGATGTTGATTTGTTTGACATATGCCTCATAATGGGTGATGCCATTGTTGAGCTCTATAAGTCCTACAAGCAACAAGACTAGCTCGATTAAATGTAGAGATCTTTTTCTTTTTTTATTGAATTAAATATAGTGGTGTGCATGTCTCCAAGTTGTTACGATGGAGAGATGAAGGGAAAGAAAGGTCCCACCGGTGTGTCATTTGTGTGAACCTTATTTTTTCGTTTCAAAATTTTTTTTTATGTATTTGGGGGAAATATAGATGTCCCGGACTTATTTAGGAAAATTGGTGATGCTCTATGAAAATATTAAATAGTCTGGTGGTATTTTAAAGGTATTAGAATCGAGATTCGAGTTCTTTGAAAATTTTGAATTTTGACCCCTTTCCACTTGATGGTGCGAATGTCAGGCATTGACTTACATCAAGCAATGGTTTGAATGCCCTTGATTAACCATGGTAGCAATTTGTTTATGAGAGTGTGCACATCTATAAAAAATAATGAACTTGAAAGGGCTACGACCTTCTGGGTCTGATGAGATGCAAATCGACCGTTTAAGGTTGATTTTACTTGGCTTTTTATGAGTTTGGTGGTTGATTTTTGTTGGTTTATAATTGGTTTTATGAATTTTAGATTTAGGTTTGGTTTCATGTTGATTTTGAAATTGTTTGATTTCCGTTCGATTTGGTTTCGGTTTGGTTTTGATTTGTTTAAGTTGAGTTTGAATTTTTTTTTGTTTTAAAGTGTTTGGTATGTTTTAAGCATTTTTGGGATTTGGTGTCTCGTTTGGTTTTAAAGTTTCAGATTAGATTTCAGATCTGATTTTGTTAGGTTGGTTTTAATGTGTTTTGAGTGTTTGAAATGTTGTTTATTTTTAATTTTTTAAAAATTAGTTATTTACTATTTGATTAAGAGTTCAATTAGGCGAAGTTGGATGACTTTAGAATGAACTTTGAGGTTGTTCACGTCTAATTTTTACGTGTGTTTTCAGGTTTGTTAAAATCTGATTTTTTGTTTCAAGTTTAATATTTGTGAATGTTTTTCAGTTATGATTCGGTTCTTATTAAACTTGGGTGATTTTTATTTGAGTTTGCAGATCTGTTTTTAAATCTGTTTTTTTAGGGACAAATTTTGATGTTTTGTTTAGTGTTTTAGATGTTTTTAGAGTTGGTTTAATTGTTATTTTGTTTAAGGGTTCAATTTCATTAGGTTAGGTGGATTTTGGATGAATTTTCAGATTTTATTTTACATCTGAGTTTTCTTTGTTAACTTTTAGATTTGTCTAGGTTAGTTATTTAATTTGGAATTTGTGTCACATCTAGTCCAATGGGTTGCCGTTCGATGCCCAATTTCATTCAATTGGAACAATGCTTGAATGACACTTCATTGCATAAGTTGGGGTACAATGGTTTGAATACAATAACGCCAGGTGGAGAAACCAGTGTTCCTTCCCCCAATGTAAATTTTTATAAAGTTAAAATAATTTCGGCATTATGATTGCATGCCGACATATTTCAATTGATAAGGAATTTATCCATGCAAGACGACAAGTGTTGTCTTGCCATATCAAGGGAAGGATCGCCGACTATGGGAACCGGCCTGCGCCGTCGTCCGGATTGACATCCCAAGACGGACCCGGGAGAGTCGTCCAAAAGTGGAGTACCCGTGAAAGGGTGTTTCACTCCTTTTTTTAAAATTTAGCATTTGGTATTTCTGTGTTTTTTTTAAGCCACTTCGGTCGGTTCAAGTTCCATCGGCGTTCTTAGTCGGTCTTCAATCTTCTTGGGCTTAATGGGTCCATCTTGCACATTCTTGGGCTGGAAGGGCCTGCTGGAAAGTTTTTGGGTGAACAGACTTAGAAGGCCATCTGGCTATGCCCTTGGCCCGTCGAGCGGTTTCCAAGGGGTGCCAGGTCGTCACCTTCAAGCTGGCCCATGAACAAACTGTTGTCCTCCTCCTTGTTTTGCTTCTGCAGAACCTGTTTAGGAGAGCCTCTTTTTTTGCTGAGATGACATGATATGTGAGCCTAAAGAGGGCCGAAAGTGACCTATTTTAGGGCTCGAAGTGGGGATTGCACAAAGGACATTCTGAAGGCCTATTTTTTAGACTGCACAAGGGGGCATTTTAGGAACCTGTTTGGGACTGCTCAAGGGGCAATGGAACAGGGGTTTAGGAGGTGTGTAAGGGGGCATTTTCGGACCTATTTTAGGCTGCTCAAAGGGTAAGGAAAACAGAACATTAAGGGTGCCACAGATGAGGTTGAAATGGGATTTCTTTCGGGGAGGCCACAAAGGGGTTGTGATGCGGGACGGGACCGGGGGTCCCATAATTTCAAAATTCAGGAAATACCCAACACTATAACCAGCAGTTTCAAAGACCAAATGTGGAACCAAATAGTTGGTATATGTTTCAAAACAGTTAAACGTGCTGTTAATAAACACCAACTCGTCGACCGAACGTCCCACTGCGTGTGCTATCCAACTCTTTTGTTCCATCTGGTTCTGCTTCATTCTATCCAAATTCCTCAACTTTAACCTCATGTTGTAGTGACAATACACGAGGTCTTCAAGCCTCCTTGATGTCAACCTATTTCTCTGCTTTGTGTGAATCAAGCTGAATGTAGACCAATTTCGCTCGCAGCCCGAAGCGGATGTGGTTTGACTTAGGACCCTGATGGCTACGTCCGCCAAGTCCTCGTACCCTGGTACTTTACCATGGTCCATCCACCAATCAGCTGCATAAATTGAATGTCGTGCATTATTATCTAAGTAAGCTTTGATTAATTAAGTGATGAAAAACATCTCTACGTACCCGGACTTAGTATCATCACAGCTCGTTCAACTCTGCTCGTCGCAAAGTGAAAACTCCGCATTCTGTAATCATACATCTTGTTGCAAGCGATAATAGCCCGGTCGTCGTCACCAAGCAACCGTCGGATGATGTGTTAAGTAATGATGTGTTAAGTAACTACTAAACTAAATATCTAACTAATCTTCTAGCTAACTAACTATGCAAGTAAGCAAATAAGTATTAAAAAGAATAAACTACTTAACCCACTAATCAATGGAACTAATATTAAATAAATATACTAAATGAACTAATGAAATGCTTGATGAAATAATTAAGTAAATGAGAAAAAAAATTTGAGCAATGAGAGCAATGAGAGCACAAATGAGAGGTTGAGAGTGAGAGTGGGGGGTAGGAGTAAGGAGAGCCCCGGGGGCTTTAAATAGCCCCTGGGGGCTGAATGGGGGGGGCTGCGCCCCCGAGACCGTTGACGCGGTCTTGAGACCGTTGCCAACGGTCTGGCAACGGTCACCGGGTCGCGCGACCCGCCCGGGTCGCGCGACCCGGCCACGACTCCGCGACCCGGCCGGGGGAGTCGCCCCGACCGGGTCGCGACCGAGCCGGTCGGGCCTAATCCCGACCGGGTCGGGGCCGGGTCGCGACCCGGGTCGCGACCCGGCATACCATGGCAACAACAGCATAAAGATACTAAGAACCCAAAGTTTAACTTGCAAAGAAACCAGTATGCTGACATCCACAAATTATGCAACTTAATCAACAGGACAATTTCAACAGCAATAGGGAACATATCCTCAATAGCGTATAACCCTTAGAAAATTTAATAACCATATCATCCAAGAACAGTAGTAGGGACGATTAGTTGAGAGGAACAAGGCTCAGGAAATATATCATCATAGCCGTAAGGGAATCAGGAAAACCAGAAAATTCATCATATTCAGGAATCCTGCAAAGAACAGAAACCGGCAACTAATTAAAGCTATCAGGGCTCTGTATATCTAGTTTTCATCATCATTTTCCCCTCATAAAAAATGTAGGCAATTCTGGAAGATGCCATTACTGTAGGCTCCAATCACTCAAAGTATTTTGTAGAAAATCAGATCAATATGCAGACGGAAATCAAGTCATCATCTCAGACTTAGCAGTAACTAGAACAACCAATCAGTTCACGACTGAAAGTGGACCAGTCAATGTAAGTTCAACTCAAAAAATAGACAGCATGATAAGATCGCCGAACACCTCAGTCAGAAGACTCAGAACCAAATATCAGGAACCGGAATAAGTCAAATAATTCAGATGTTCTTCAGAACTGAAAACATATTGGAATGGAGAACCGAGATCACTAATACTCATTGAAGAACCAGAACTATAGGGTGGACCGGTTTGATGAAGGATGGAGCCCAATATCCAGAACCTCACAGAGGGACCAGTCACAGTCCGAGACTGAACAGGGGCGGAAACAAAGACACTCCGACTTGGCTGCTTCCGGATCTGAAAACCCAGGGCAACAACAAGCCGAGTTGAACTACTCCCTACCAGTAGAGGAACTGGAGGTATCCAATAGACAGAGCAAATCTGGAAGCCGAACCTCAATGGACCATCACCAACCTTCCGTGAAGGGAGATTAAAAGGAGGAGTGCCGTCAAACCAGAGGAAAAGTGGGAAAACTCCTTCATCATCGGCACTCTGCCTCAGATCAATGCTAGCTTTTCATCAATGTCAGATTCGGACCGATCATTAGCTTGTTGCCTCGGGTAGGAGCCGTACAAGCCATAGAACAACTCCGGAAGGACTTAGCATATCACCAGTAGCAGCAACGGGACGAGACAGAGTCTCGTTAGTTCCAGCGCATTGACCGAAGAATATTCTCACAGGGAGGAAAGCACACCAGTGAATGGAAGAATCCAGTTGAATGAAGAAGCCAATGCACAGGAACTCTTCTACGACCGCTTCTGGAGGGAGGAGTTCCAGCCAAACTCAGGGAGGGGAGGAGAAGGCACTATTGGTCGAAGAAGGAGACCTTAAGTTCGTTGGAACCGATCGGGAGGAACGATCTTCCGTAGAGTTTAAGAAGAAACTGTAGAGACGGACGAGGGGAGAAAATCTCTTCATTGAGGTTCGGCGAGATCACCACGGGAAGAGACGGATCAAAAGAAAGACGACCCCGAGCTAGGGTTTCGTCGTTTGAGCGGGGAGGGAGGAGGAGCTTGCATGCGGCCAAATCGTTGTCGCAGGAGAGAGAAGGAGACGCAGGTGAACAAAGACCATCGGAGGGGCAGAATCGCAAGAAAAATTGCAACTTAACAATTTCACTTCAAAAATGTATTCATCATGTCATTACAAAGTTGCTCGGGTCATATTTATAGGGCCGCGCTGCTGCCTCAACTTAAAAAAAAATTCATTTTAACATTAGAAAATGAGATTAATGCTTCTAAAATGCCAAAATAATGAGAAAATGAGAAACTTGTTTGGAAAAACCTAAAATTTGGAAAAATTATTTAAATTGTCCTAATATCGATATAAAATCAAAATTTACATGGAATTTGAAAATCATTAATCGGTTCTTGCGTCCCGATTCGGTACTTATCATGAATCGGTTCTTACGTCCCGATTCGGTTCTCATCAGGTTGAAGTATGGTTTTAAGGGGAAGCCACACGGGGGCTGTTTAGGTGGAAGATTGAGAGCCCGCTCGGAGTAGACTTGGCCTGTCGGATGGATTCCAAGAATCTCCGGGTCTTCACTCTCACCTAGGGCTCTACGGGGGCTGGAAATGACTTACGTATTTGGTGTGAGAAATGCACCAACGATGATCTGCTTTTAGGACCTGTTTAGGGATGCCTTAGGTAGGTCGAACAGGTGGTGGGAGGATTCCCGGTTGGTGTCCAAAGAGGAGCTGAAATATGACTTGTTTTGGGCGTCTAAACAGGGGTCAGACAGAGCTGTTTTGAGGGTCCGAAAATGACCTGCTTTTGGGCTATTTTAAGGGTCAGAACAGGGACCTGTTATGGGGTCTCCTAGTGGACCGGCAGTGGCTTGCACGTGTGCTGTTATAGGACAGTTTTAGGGGTCCAAGAATGGCTGTCTGAAGGGGCCAGGTTAAGGGCCTAAACTGTGCCTGATTAAGGGGTCGCAGGGACAGGCAGAGTGTGGTTTGCTGTAGGGGCCTGACAAGGGGTTGAATGGGGCTGGAAATAGCTTGATTATGGACCTGTTTGGGGGTCTGGAGGATGGACGGAACAGGTGACAAAATGATGGGATATAGGGCCTGTTCAAGGGACTGTTCGAAGGTCAAAATACGTCCTGTCTTAGGGTATGTAATAGGGCTGAGTAGGAGGTGTTTGGGGGGGGGGTCAAACATGTGGCCAAATAGGGGGTCGAACAGGGGCCTGTTTGGGGGATTTTTGTGTGAGTCGATCAGGTGTTGAATAGTCCTTTTGGGTTGCCAATGACGATAAAGGCCGGCTTAGGTCATGTGAGGGGTCGAGTAGAGAGTTTGGAAGAGGTAGGAAGGTGCCCTTAGAGGGCTAAATAACTAGTATTTTTTACATCTCCTACCTTCTCTTTTTGCTTCGGATATAAGGGAGGATGAAGAAGGATGCTGAAAGACTCCCCTCTCCAAGGGAGATTGGCGCCAAGGGGAGGCTGCAAGGGGAGCCCCATGTTCTTCTTCTTCTTCTTCTTTCTTCGATCTTTCTTTTGGCTGCGGGTAGAGCTGGAGGTAGGCGCGCAGAGGGACAACAGACTGGCAGCTTGTCGGCATCTTCAGCTGATGGCCTTGGCCTTGGGCGCACCTTGTCTTCTTATAGGAATGGGAGGGGAGGCCAATGGACAACTAGGAATGAATGTAAGATGACCTTTCCCATCTCCTAGGTAGCTTTAATTTACTTGACTCCTTGAATTCCTCGAGGAATTTAATGCCTTGACCTGCCTTTTGAGTTTTCCCACATTGACTTGTCCCCTGGGTTTCACCATGCCATTTATGGGTCAAAGATGAGGTGGCAGCTGAGGTGGATAGGGCGGTGGGACCCGCCGATGTGGCGGCTGAGTTGGACAGGTCAGCTAGGCCTGTTGACCGGGCCAAGTGGCTTTGACTGCAACCCAATTCTCTCCTTCCGTGGGCTGTATGTAAATGTCCATGGGGGAGCTGAGAAATTGTCAAATTAAATGAAAATAGGGGTTGGGCCAGCTAAATATGTGCTAATGGGTCTGTTAAGGGTCTGATTTGACCCAATTGGGGGTCGGCCCAGCCTGTGTTGGCTTTGGCCCTTCTTTTTTAATTGTTTTTTTTGGCAAAAACAGACGTCAACATAGGCACAATTTTCCAAGAACACTCACTGCATGGTTAGAGGAGAAGGAAGGGAAGGCACCACCAGAGTTTGACCTAGATGACTGTGTATGGGCTGAAGAGAAGCTTGATAGTGTTGATGGTGAATTTATAGAGGACATTGTTCATGAAATACAACTTATACCACTCCCAACTTCAGCCCCACCCCCAACTTCATCCCCACCCTTAGCCCTAGACCCACCCCCAGCTATAGAATCTACTCCAAAAAAAACAAAACAAATTGCATACAAGCCACACAGGCCTTTTCCAACATTGAAAAAGGGTATATTAGCATGCGTTGAGCTTTGAGACTTCATCCCAGTTAGAAGAAGAAAAACTTAAAAAGAGGAAGTTAGATGTTAGGCGACGTCATGTCATTGGAAGTAGTGATATGACCTCAGTGGATGATGGGGAAGAGTTCATATCACCCACCCAAACTTAATCGCCTTTGCATAGAAGAGGTGGTGGCATTGATTGCAGAATCGGCGGAATCGGTCCGATTCCGACCGATTCCGGAATCGGATCGGACGATTCCCGGCGGAAGGACCGATTCCGGGAAGAATTCCTCGGAATCGGTCTGAATCGCCTGGAATCGGTCGGAATCGATCCGATTCCGACCGATTCCATGTGGAATCGGTCGATCCGACCGATTCTAAGGAAGGCCGGGTTGACCCGGCCCCGGTTCGATTCCCGGTTCACTCTGGGCTCGGTCGATCCCGCGGCGGAAGGCCGGAATCGACCCGCAGAACTGGCCTCGGTCGATCCCGCGGCGGAAGGAGGAAGCGCAGGCGATTCCGGCGCGATTCCGGCCTCGATTCCGTCGATCCACCGTCGATTCCGGCCGATTCCGTCGATCCAGGGTCGATTCCGGCCCGATTCCACCGATTCCGGCGATTCTAGGGGCGATTCAGGCGATTCCGGCGATTCTAAGCTCGTTCTTCAAAGGATTCCGCCGATTCAAGCTCGGCTCGGCATCGAATCAACCTCTTCTTCGATATTTGTAAGGTTTTTGGTAAGATTTCTTCGCCAAAACTTCGTACGTCCATTCTTACGCGTTTCCGACGAGTTTGAGTGTCGTTAAACTTTACGATTTCTGTCCGAACAAGTTCGTTTAAGTTTTGAAGTATCCGGATATGTCCATTTTGCACGGGAAAAATTCCGGATATCCCGTACGCCTATTTTTACACGTTTCCGACGACTCCGAGTAGAGTTAAACTGGGTGATTTGTGATAGAATCAACTCCGCTCAAGTTGTTTGAACATCGATTGGATGTTCTTTGTACGGGAAAAATTTCGGATACCCCGTACATTGATTTCCGGCAAATACGTAACCCTTTAAACATACCGAATGGTGTGTTTCTTGGGTTGTCTGCTACCCGAACAACGTCTAAACCAATTTGTATGTTATCTAATCATTTTTAGTGCATTGTTTACATTTTTTGCAGATTTAAGCAATGGCTGATCAAGGTGACGCAAAGACCGGCGCGTGCTTCCGACGTGGGTTGGGAACACGGGCATATGGTAGACCTAGTCGGGAAGAGGGTACGGTGCGAGTGGTGCGGGAAGGAGATGAACCGGGGGTGTACCGGCTGAAACAACATATTGCCGGTACTGGTGGAAATGTACAAAAATGTGACAAGGTGCCGGGGGAGAAGAGTGAGGAGATGAGAGGTTACATGACAGGAAGGGCCTCTCAACGGGCTGTTCGGATCGAGCAGAGGAGGAGTTGCAGGACGAGCTACTCGAGAGGAGGAGGGACCGCGATTTGCCTACCTCCAAAGGGAAAGGCAAGGGGAAGGCAGCAGCTCAGCCGGAGCCAGAGAGCGAGGACGAGTCCACGGACTCCGAGCTTAGACGTGTTAGGCACGCTAGCAAGCGTGCATTTGCTGAGGAGGAGGACAGGAGGAGGGGAGCAGGAGGGTCTGGGTCCAGAGTTGACCCAGCTTTGGGCCGATCAGCATCGGCTCGCCCTACTCGGGACCGAGTGACGAGTATTTATTTAGGAAACAGAGTGCTGAGCAGATGGGGATAAAGCAGGCAATGAAAGGGGTGAATGCTACATGAACGGCTGCAAAGAGAGCCGTTCGCCACATTGTCAAATGGTTTTTACACGCAGGTATCACTTTTTAAATTAAATTTGACATTATGCCTGTTTTATTTACTAAAACTTAATTTTACCCTGATCCCATTTTTTTTAACTTGATGTAGGCATCCCGGCACGTACGACCACCGGCCCCTACTTTCGTACGATGGTGGATGCCGTGGGTGAGGCCGGACCGGGTTTGCAAGCCCCGGCACAGACACATATACGGCGCCGGCCTCGATGAGGAGGTCCGGGGAGTTGAGGGAGTGGATGGACGGGTTCAAGTTGGTGTGGAAGGAGAGGGGTTGCACAATCGTGTGCGATGGGTGGACGGTATCACCGAGAGGAGTATGATAAACTTCTTGGTGTGCATCGTTCGAGGGGACTACATTCTTGAAGTCGGTAGATGCTTCGGGAAGATAAAAAATGCCGACTTCATCTTTTCTCTATTTGGATGGGGTGGTGGAGGAGATCGGGGAGGACAATGTGGTTCAGATTGTCACTGACAACGAACCATCATATAAGGCGGCTGGTAGGAAGTTGATGGAGAAGAGGAAGCACATCTTCTGGGTGCCCTGTGCAGCACATTCCATTGATCTCATTTTAGAGGATATAGGCAAGGAGGAGGGTGTATGTACACTTGTCAGGCAGGCGCAGACGATCACATCTTTTATTTATTCGTATCCCCGCTTGCTACATCTCGTGAGATCACACACAGGAGGGCACGCTCTTGTTAGGCCCGGTCCGACTCGATTTTCTACGAATTTCATTACGTTGGAGAGTCTACACGGCGCACGTACGCATTGGTTAGGTTCACACGATCCGAGGAGTATTACAACTATATGGTGGACAACTCGTACGACAAGAAAGATCGATTGGAGATTCTTGTCAGGTCTGAGAAGCAGATCACTGACAAGAGGTTTTGGGAGAGGATTGCCTACTACTTGGCAATCATTGAGCCACTAGTAGTTGTCTTGAGGTTGGTAGACTCAGATGACAGGGACCAGATGGGCACACTGTATGATGCTATGGACCGGGCAAAGCTGAAAATTAAAGAAAAAAATCCCAGGGGTTACAAAAAGTGGTGGAAGATCATTGATGACCGATGGGACAAGACCTTGCACCACGATGTCCATGCTGCAGTAACTTGGTTAAAAAACTATTTTCTTTGTATAATTGTCTTATATGCACGAGTGTTAACTAATAAAATCTTGCGGGATATTTTTTGAACCCCGCATCCAATATGGAGGACGGGTGGTGAACGACAACGAGGTGATGCGGGGTACACTTGCGATTATCCGGCCGTGCCGATCTCGGCGGGACAGATAGAGGTGAGATAGAAGTAAGTTAGAGTTCATTAAATACATTGGACTAGCATTACCAGACAACTAATTTTTTTTTTTAAATGTTTCAGATGCGAGAGTACAAGTTGAGGGTCGGTGTATACTCGTACGTCGACTGAAATATTCAGTTGACAAAGTGTCACCTGGTATAGTAATAGGCCATTGATGAGGAATTTCTTTTCTTTTCATATAAGTTATGGTGATGATGGGCTAATTGTTTTCCTTTTCTCTTCTTGTGTTTTTCTTGCAGCTGAGTGGTGGGTTCAGGTGAACACCAGGAGTGGATGGAATCCACTTGCGGCCATTGGTATCGGGATGCGAGCCGGAGCACCCGCTCCTCCCACCGCGAGAGGAACCGGAGTACATTCAACTCGATACATACCAAAAGCGAGGAACATGTTGACCTCGGACCGCCGAGAAGCTGGTCTTCCGTCATTATAACGTGAGGGCCGCGCATAAAGAACATCGAGGATCGGCGAGAAGATCGGCGAGAAGCGATTTGCACGGTATGCAGTGGCCCGTACGAGCGAGAGGCATTCCTCCGCCACACCACCACCCGAGGAGGTGGACGTGGACCGATTTTCCGGGAGGAGCATGCACTTGCCTCCCGGATAGAGGAGAGGAAGCCGGGGATCATGCGGTGAGTTTGATCCCGATGACCGCGTGCGTGGGCGAAGGAGAGTTGGATGGTGTTGAGCCGAGGAGGATGCTCGGCTCCACCTCCATCTACTTCTCGTGCTCGGGCGGCCTTCTTCTCGCCCGGCAGAACCTACGGAGTGCCACCGCACTTTTAGCCCCAAATTTCCGCCCTCTAGTCCCCGGCTCGCTACCCTGTACCCCATTCGCAGTCCGGGGAGAACAAAAACAAAGGTGACTGCACGGAAAATGGGAGGATTTGCAAAGTTGAAAAAAACTTTGGGTTCCGGACTTTCTGGTAGTTCAGAGATGGCTGAAGAGGTAAAGAGAAGGAAGTTAGAGGTCAGGCGTCCTGTCAGCCCAGATGACAGCACGCTGGCTCCTTCTCACTCCTCAGGTGATGATGACGAGGAGTGTATACCCGCGACGCAGCCATCGGCGGTGGTGAGTCACCCGATTCACGGTTTCCAAAGCCGTATTACACGCCGGATGAGCGTACACCGCATTCGTATATTATGGAGCCACGGCATCCGGCATTTGGCCGGGTTGACCGGCGGTGGATTACACCACCAGCTCCACCATCCTCTCGCTTACGTCCCGGTCGTCCCGCGATCCGATCCATACGACCTTGATGGCATGGCATCGGCATTATTTTTATATGGATATGGTCCCGGACAGTATACAAGACTGAGCACGAGGGAGGAGCGTCACGAGCAGCAGGGAGAGGAGGAAGATCCATATCTATATCCTAGACATTGGTAGTAGATTGATATGATGTAATTTTTTTTTGATGATGTATCAACTCTTTGATTTTTGAATCAATGGAATTGGAATATGTACTTAACTTCAAGTCTTCAAGTGTTCAATTGGTGTTCATTAGTATTTGTATGATGTGGTCTTGTGGATATCATGCATTGGTTATTTTTTAAAATGTTTCTAACTCATTTCCTATTTTTTTAGAATTTTTTCTGAATTTTTTGAATTTTTTGACGAAAAAAAAATCAAAAAAAAAAAACGATTCTGGGCCGATCCGGAATCGATTCCCTTCCCAGGAATCGGCCGATTCCGGCCGATTCCTGGAATCGGAATCGGAATCGGTCCCGATTCTGGAATCTATGGGTGGGGGTGGTGGTGGAGGAGGAGAAGGAGGATCCGGAGGAGGGGGATCCTGAGATGAAGGTGGTGCTTCTCATGGTTTTCCATCTCGTCGGGATCTCGCGAGATCTCACGAGAATCTTGGTCTCGCCAAGGGTCCGAGATACGAAATCATCGAGATTTCATCCCATGTAGACTGGTCCATAATTTTTTTAGGACGATCCGTGACTACTCTGCGCCCCATTTATGATAGTGTAAACACATTTAATATATTTCACTATCACTTATACTATCATGTAAAAATGTGTTACAAGTTTAATACCATATTATTATTTAAATAAGATTATATACAAGTTTAAATCTTTTAGAAGCACAAAGATCATCTTTTTGGTATTGAAAGTGCTTTGTAATTGTTCATTCACATAGTGGATGTACAAAATGTGTTATATATTTTCATGTAAATTTATTGATGTACTTATATTTTTATAAGATATTATGTTATGCTTCTTACATATATACATTTTGATCCGAGAATCCGAGATCCGATCTCTCGAGATTTTTTTGAGATCTCTCTGAGATCTCCTCTTTCACCCCCTGAGACGAAGCCGAGATCTGAGATGATAATCCTTGTTTGCTTCAACTTCTAGTGCCCGTACTAGTGGTGTATGTGCATTAGATTTAAGCTCCAGGTAATACTTTAGTAAGAGAAGTCAACGTTGGCATCAAGGGTATTTTGATGAGTATGCAACAATTAATTATCCAAAGATTGCTTCTTCTTCAGCTTTTCAATCATACTATTTAGTGGATCCTTGGCAGCTTATGATTTTAGCCAGTTGGCTGAATCATTATTTTCATATCGACCCATAGGTCCCGCACCGATCATGAAGAATAATAATGAATGGTGTACTTACGAGCAAAGCAAAAATGATGACGACACTCAATATCACCAATTTTGGTGAAAGGTATATCATTTGTATGATTGTATCATTATCATTTGTCATTTATATTTAAAATTTGTAATGATTATTTTTTATGGTTCGTATGACATGTTAGACACAAAAATTATATTTTTGACAATTTCTTTAGAGTGTTTTGTAATTTTTTAGAAACTTTCATGATTTTTGTGAAGCAAAAAATAAAAAAAACTGATTTGATTCAAATCAGTCCCTATCGAATTTGATTCCGATTCTAATTTTGATTCCGGAATCCTTGATATATACATGCCTTTGTCCAACCGATCTAATGGCTTATGGCACGCCTACACCTATGCCCTCTAAATGAGATTTGTTTTGACGATAAAAATGGTCTTTTATCTCATTGTTTTGGCCATCCTGCATAGGCCCTACATGTTTTAAGTTTATGGCAGCAAGCCTATGAATTTAAAATTGATGAACAAGAAGTCTCCGAGGCCTAGAAGTTACATGGCAGCAGGCACAAAAAGTCCCAAAGCAGATGGGCAGCAGACCTATATGGCTTGAGTCTCATGGTAGCAAGTCTATAAGGCCAAAACTGATGGAAGTAGCCCATCGGGTTTGAAGACGATAAAGATCAAGCAGGTCATCAATATATAATGAAGCTCAAATAGGCCCTTTGGGCCCAAAATGACATTGGCAGCCCATTGGGCTTTAAAGATGATGATGATGATGATAAGAGGCTTCATGTCTAAAATGATATGATGATAGGCCGGTGAGGTCATGTGACAAAAATATGCATGTTAAATATTCAAATTAAATGACAATGCTTAAGAGGCTAAGTTTATTAAGTTAGACCCCCTCATAATATTAAATGGACACACGAACACGTCCCTGGAGTCTACCAATCCTGGATGGGTAGGTTGGCATGCTCCCATGCTACACCGATCCTTCTCCTGAAGTAAGGAGTATCAAAAACTCCATCTATTAAGGGAAGCAAATCCCACTGATTTGATGGAAGATCATGCATCTTGCCATGCTAAACCGACCCTTCAATTAAGTGAGGAAAATATAGGGAAAAGATATATCATGTCAAATTGAATGGGAATTATGGCTCCTTCATGCCTTCCAACATGTATTTTAATATAACATGCACCACACATATTAATGTAACATGCATCATGCATGATATTTTATGTCATATATCATATCATAACCTTAATGCTAAGAGAAAGACCGAGCATGGGTTTTCCATGCCAACATGCTTGTACTTCACCGATAAGATTAATGCATTGGATCTATTCTTTAATGCATATTAAAGACTAATGAGGTCATTTCTTACTCATCTGATAGGAGTTAATGACTTGCATGCCTTTTCCTATGCTTATGTATCCCTTGTACCCCATGAAATGTGAATGACATTTATTTGTCAAATGTGCATGTCTATAGTTGGGGAGCATCATGATAACCGACATGTATCATATGGAATGCAAACATAAATAATTTTCTCATCGGAGCCAAATCTGAAACCAATATTGAGAATACGATCTCAAAATATCATTAAGTTAAATTTCAGATTATCATAGTCAGAGAAATTTTAGTACAATCCGAAACTGATCACATATTAAAAATCTAAAACCAAGATGATGTGAGACATAGCAATCCCCAAGGTTTCGGATTCGAAAATACATAATTCAGATTTCAGATTACATTTGTGAAATGGCAATCTTCCAAATCTGAACATGAACATAAAATTGTCGATTTCCAGATCTGATTTCAGAATGATCCTTTCTTGATGGATTTTGAAAATGTTGGCAAAAAAGAAAATGTCATGCTTCTGATGACAATCAATATTCAGGTTTGAATAAGTCTCAATCTTCTTGATCATGAATGTGGATGGACATGAGTATGCATCTGATTATATGAATGACAATCTGAAATGAGCTCTAATTATATGAACACGAGTCCTAATAAATGGCAATTTGAAATGCCTAAAGATTAAGTCCATGACAAGCATAAAATCATATGAATCTGAAGACTAATATTTTTCAAGTTTAAAATGTTCAGATCTGAAACACGTTAAGTTCAGATTCACACCTAAACCCTAAGAGGAATATGAAGATGCCATCGATTAAGGATGAATTGTTTAAATGTCAATGTGCTTAAAGCTACGAAAGATGGATTGTTATGAATGGGCTACCATTAATCCACCAAGTCCTAATTCCGATATGAAGGATAGCCAAAATGAGGATTTCCAATGCTAAGGCCTAGGCCCTGATCATGCTAAACAAATGGAAAGAATGCAATCTGATTTCTAAATTAAAAAATGCAATGTGTATCAGATTTTTGGATCTTCTAAACTCCTAAATCTAAAATGGTTGAATGCCAATACTTAAATTCTATGTTTAAAATGCTTGATGTCAAAACATAGAACATGAAATGAGATGATCAGATGACATAAAATCGGATTTCAATGTTGTGTTAATGAACTTCTTAAGTCTAAGATTCTTTGATGCCAATACTCTAATGGAGAATTCCAAGTCTAATATGCTCAATGCCTAGACTTATAACAAATGATGGAATTGAATTTGATTTGATCAAAATATCATATGGGTTGTCCCTAACATATTAATCAAACTCTTAAGTCTAAAATGATTAATGCCAAGACTTAGAATAACAAAAATGCAATGAAGATGCTTTGATCAGATACCATAAAATCAGATCTGAAAATATTTCTAAATCTAAAAATGTTAGTACTTTTATTGGAATCGTGGTGAGTTTTAATAAACTCAAAGTTCAACATGTCTAAATACCATGACTTAGAGAAAAAAATGGAATTGAAGTGAAATGGAGATATCATGATCAAAAATGCAAATTCTAACATAAAATGAAATCCAAATATGTCTATTCTAGACCTTGAATTCAAGGAACTCTTAAACTTAAAAAATGTTTTAAGATTAGACTTTGAATAAAAAATGTTAAATGAAATAAAATAAATTACGCTTTTGTCAAACATGAATACAACTTAAATCAAACTTAAAACTTAAAGTTTGCTTTTCATTTAGTTTATGGAGTCCCACGTGTTCTTTTTTAGATGTATGTTTTCACGTTATGAGTTGATGTGACGGTTAACCAAAGAGTATTTGAATGTATATTCTATGTAACTAACATTATAACTTTGCATCTTCTGATAGATCAAGGTCCAATAACATGTTTAAATGAATCCGAAACCTTAAACATATATGTTTTTTATACATATTATGTATTTTAGCCTAATACTGCTGTGAAATATTATTTATTTTTATAATAGTTTATACTAGTTGAAACTCGAAAGATAATGAAAATTATTTTTTCCAAATAAATGGAAATCTGATGAATTTTTAAAATCTATATAAAAATGAGGTTTCACATAGGGTAATTCCTATGTCAACACCTGGAAAATCTGTAGAACCCACTTTGTCAATTCCTATGTATGCGTACCATTCCAAATTAACTAATACTTCTATAGATTATTATTTATTTTGATGATAGTTTAAGCTAAAACAAAACAAAACAAAACATTTTTTTTTTTTTTTACAAAAGGGAGAGGGGCAACAGGATTTTTGAGGTTTCGACATAATCATATTGCTTACAATATTAAGGTACAAATACTTCTTGGACCTTCAGTGCTGAGACAATGAAGTGAGCAATTGAGGCAAAATAACTCTTACTGCCTCAACAGCCTTTGCCTCATGTGTAGACTATGCACTCATATGGTAAGATTCCTGATTTGCTGGTGCATTTGAGCTTGCTCATAGTTGTCAAGGCGACAAAGTGCCCAAGACATTAAAGGGTGCCAAATCTACTTAGACGACAAGGCGGCCACTTAAACATTGTCTAAGCGGTCAAGGCGGTGACATTAGATATTTATATATATGTATGTATGTGTGTATATACATATGTACAATTATATATAATTAGTTGTTAATAATATGTATATATTTATGTATGTGTACAAACATATATACATGTATACGTATTATGTAAATATGATTTTATTTATGTAATTATAAATATATTGATATATATTTTATGGGAAAGAGTTAATATCAAAGTGAGAGAGAAAATATGATTAAGAGAAGACTTAAGTTTTAAATATACAATATATACTTATAATCACAAATCTTAACCATATATAATAATATAAGTGATAATGAAATATATTTGCAATATTATTAAAAGGGTGCCGACGAATTGCGGATTGACCTGTGTGGTCAGGTCACTGAGGTCAAGGGGGCTGCATCCCTTGTAGGAGGTTTCATGGGAGCAAAACCCCTTGAAAGAAAAAAGAGTCATGAATGAGATCTTTGGCACCTAGCGAAGTGCCTTGGATGTCTTTTGGACCCCCCATAAATTGCCTTGGCAAGGTGCTGCTAGAAAAGTGCCCTACTGTCTAGGCAGGCACCTTGACAACTATGAGCTTGCTACATAATAAATGTAGGTAAAGTTGCATATGGATGATCAATTAATGATACATACTCTAGGACCAATTTCACGAAAATATTACTTTTTATAAATGCTTAATATTGGAAATCCCACTGTTACTTTGAAATGTACAGGTTATGTACAAGCAAACTACCTTTCTAACCCAGTTATTGTAGGGATCCGTTTTCTATATTGTCATCAAATGGAATTTCTGCATTTTACAGATTTTTTGTGTGCAATGCTATTTACGGTGGCTTCTATTTTGCTTGCCTCTTATCATTTTTTGAACAGGGTGCTAAGTCTTGTGAAGGGACAAATTTCGTGTTTGTTGAAGACAGTATTGTATGCCATGACTATCAGGAAATTAAAGTACAAGAAAACACTCAGGTTTTGGGCATTGGCTCTATACCTCGTGCGATACCCATTGTTCTGATGGATGACCTTGTTGATGTTGTCAAAGCAGGAGGTACCATATCAATGACAAGCTTGTTTGGATACTGTTTTTTGTCTTTATGGAATGTTAGTCCCTGAGATCTATTTGAACTTGTGATTTGTATTTTGCACTTTGCACCACAACTAACAGGTCTCAACTTATTATTTGTAGAGGGTGAAATTATGAAGCAGAGCGTCAATTTAGTACTTTGTTTATCTGGTTTTTTTTTTCAATGTGAAAATATGATTTTTTTATTATTGGCACCGAAAATATTTAAAATTTTAATTGGATTTGGATAAAAATCCAATTTAACTCTTATTTGGTCAAATAAAGTTCAATTCCAAAATCCAGCCCATTATTTGGGCCCACTTCAATTGCCACTTCATTGAGAAATAGCCCAAATTAATGCTTATTTGTCTAGCCCATTGTTCACATACATAATGGGCTGCCTCCTTGTCCTAAATCAGGTCCATTAGGGCATGTTTGGTATGAGGATAACTTGGGGATAAACCAGGTTTATCCCCAAATTTTAGGGGATAAACCTGGTTTATCCCCAAAAAATTTGGGTGCCAAACAGGCCATTAAGGATTAATTTTAACCCACCTTAATGTCAATTTCGCTGCCCCCTTTGTGTGCACTTAACGGGCTATGTTCTGATAGGTTCACTTGTTAACCTATTTGTGGAGCAGTTTTCATGGAAAAAAATATGGCCTTTCCGGAACCTTCCTCACCTCCTGTGCACTCACCTTCAACCTTGCCAAGATCCATGCTCTCCTCAGTGGCTGGAAGTTCCTAGAACCTGTCCCTTATTAGACAATAAGACCTATGGAGAAGACAGCCCAAAAATCAGAGAAAATAGCAGTAAGTGTGAAGTCTGTCGATAGAGGTAGCAGGGGAATCATCTTGGCTCAGACTGAGGGTGACACTTGCCTTGTTTAAAGGGCCGTGGTCATCCCAAGTAAGGCTCCTTAAGGTGGTCAACATCTTAGTCTTAAATGAGAGATTAATTCTCTCAAATGAGGTTTGAAAACCTGCCAACAGGGGCACCTGCCAGCAAGGATCGCGAGATCGGGATCGGACCTTGGATCGGTAGGGTCCGTTCCGATCGGATCGGATCGGTCCGATCCAGACCGATCTGCTGGGAGCCAGACCAATCCAGAATCGGTTTGGATCGTTTTTTTTTTTTTTTTTGCTTTCTGAAAAATATGTAAAAATCGCCAAAAAATAAAAAAACATAGAACTCAGAAAAAATGTGAAAAAATATAGGGAAGAAGAACATGAAGAGATTGTTCAACCTTGGACTTTTCAACTTTTAAGATAACTTTAACATTTAACATTGTTAAAAGAGATACATCATACATCAAATAAAACACATATTTGTATCAAACAATCAGTCATACCCAATCACACAATAGTACAATACATGTTCTTCATAACACTCATATTACATTACGTTAAATAAATAAACAAATACATATGCCATCACCACCAACAATGGGAATGTCCTGAGTAGGATGGATCTGGATCTCTGTCCTGGTCATCCTGATTGTCTTAAAATCTCCATTGATTTGGGTCAATCATAATTGACCCGTATCCATGGGAAAATAAAGACCGGGCCATGTCGTTAAACTCATAAACTTCATGATCAATCAGAGGTGGAGCTGGAAAAGATGGTGGATAGCAAGACTTAGTGTCTGAGGCAGACTTTGGACAGGAAGATGCGAACTCGTCAAAAACATTCATCCTAATCCAACGTCCGCTGCCCTGCCACTCGAACATGAGTGTCTTTTGTCACTCAAATCATCTGGACCTGCTCCACTCGTGTGTGCACTACTAGTAGAGCCACCCTCACTTGAGGCGGCGCCTTCACCTATGTTGCCACCCCCACCTCCACCTCCACCTCCACCCCTTTTACGCTGCTATTGTGTAGGTGAGACAAATTCTTCTTCATCCTCATCTGATGAAGGTGGCTGAGTGGTCTCGGTGTCAAGGAGATGATGTCGTCGTTTGATACATGTCTTCTTCCTCTGCAATGTAGGATCTCCTTGACTACTTTGCTGTGAAGATAAACAAACTTTCTTTAAAGCCTTGAATAATCCACCATTCTTCTTGGTGGTGGTGGTGGTGGTAGATGGACCTGCAACTGGAATCCGAGCTTGAGCTGTAGCGGCCGGGGGGGGGAGCTGGATGTCTCTCTGGAGAAGCTGTAGCCCGAGGTGGATCAGGAAGTGGAGCTGTGCATGGAACTTGACTTTCTTGACCTTCCTACATGTCTTCATCCTCACTAACGACGCTGTCAAGCTCTCCTTCGGCCCATGATCTGTCATTTGGGTCGAACTTTGGCTCTCCCTCAGCGTCCTTGTCTTCCACCCATGTTGCAAGTGGATGTTCTTCTTGGAATAGATATTCCAAGTCCACATCCCCCTGGGACAAGCCCTGAGTAGCTTGGGCTTGGGCTCTTTCTTGGTACAATCTGTAGGCACGCAATTTTGGCCCAGTTGGAGAGTTTAAATTCTTGTTTTCATAGAGAATATTTAAAGCAGATCGTGTTTTCCGGACGGATCAAGTTTCTGGCACGTTCTGAAGGGGATCAATAGAGCAATCAGCCGAGCCAAACACCCTGTGTATAGGGCACCTGGCGCCCTGTATATAGGGCACCAGGCACCCTATATACAGGGCGCCTGGCACCAAATCAAATCGATTCGACCGGCTGATTTGACCCCCCGCAGTGACTCGTCTTGTCGACCTGGCAGACCTCATGATGCTGGCGCCCCATATACAGGGCGCTATGCCGCGTGGCACTGTTTTTCGAAAATGGCCAAAGTGCCCTCTTTTGAGCTATACATAGACCTCCATTTGGAGCTTGGAGGAGGTTCCAACTTCGTGCCACCCTAGAGCTCATCCAACACCACGTTTCTAAGCCATTTACACCCCCCATAAGCCTTCAAACCGATCCAAAATCGTCCACCAAAAACCCAAAAAACTTTCTGTTTCTGTCACCCAAAAACATGTTTTTTCTCCAACTTTGAGAGGTTTTATCCGTCTCTCATCTTTTATCCAGCATCCAAACCACCTTCCATTGGCTTCATTTGAGTATTGTCTACAAGGAAGAGTCCCTACTTCGTCCCAGAAGCTGCCCAGCACTACGAAGCGGCGTCGCAAAGAGGGGAAGAAAATCTATTCGAGCCAGACTTAGTGCCCCATATATGGGGCGCTTTGACCCTGGTCAACGTGCCCTATAAGGGGGGCACCTGCAGCTAGCGCCCTATATACAGGGCACCAAGAGGGGTAGAAGCTCGTTTTGTCATTTTCGGAGTCCGATCGCCCGTTTAATCGAGTTTTTGTCTTCCTTTTTCGTCTTAGCACTGTTCATCATGTTATTTGGCATGTCTTAGATCATTTTGCATCTCATATATGTTTAAAAACCTACCAAAAATAGGGGTTGGGATTCCGTCCCGATCCGGTTAGTTCATCCCCTTTTCGTACGATTAAGAGTCGTTCTCAAGCATGATGCTATACTTCGCGCCGCAGCTAATGATCTTCATTTGTCTTTCTTCACGTTTTCGTGCGGTGACATTCTTAGGTAGATCGACCGGAGTGAAGCTTCAATCCGATCGTAGGTGAAAGAACTCCCTAAAGCTCTCCTTCTCGGCCGGCTGAGAAAGGAGAAGTTAAAACCTAACAATCTCCCCCTGTTTACATCCCCAAGGTACGACGGTCAAACTCTCTCTTCTTCTAGTTCATTTGCTTAATACTCAATCACACTTTGGAGCCTTCGGCTCCTGGCGACCACACACTTCACCTTACACTACACACGCTTCTTCTCCTCTTCTTCTCTCTCCCCCTCGCCGACGCACGCGCGAGCCGAGCCGGCTCATCCGGGTGCCTACACAATCCACCTGCAAACTGTGCGAATCTTTGCTCAGATGTCTTCTGTCTATCTTTGATATTCTTGATCCTCAGTCTCATATTGTAATGGCAGTAGACAAGCTTCTCTATTCTTTCTGCCTTCAACCTATTTCTCCTCTTCGCGTGAATAAGGTTGAAGGTGCTCCAATTTCTCTCGCACTGGGATGAGGAAGTGCTCTGACTTAGCACCCGAATTGCAATGGATGTGAGTGGATTCCATCCAGTTCTGTTGGTCACCATAATCCACCACTCAGCTGTAATTGAGTTAGAAAATTTTTAAAAAATAAGATTAGCATTCATCCACAAGACCACATCGAATAAATACTAATGAACTCCACTTGAAGTTAAGTACATATTCCATTGATTCAAAAATCAAAGAGTTGATACATCATGAAAAAAAATACATTTACATCATATCAATCTACTACCAATATCTAGGATATAGATATTGGTCTTCCTCCTCTCCCTGCTGCTCTCGATGCTCCTCCTTCGTGCTCATTCTTGTATACTGTCCGGGAGCATATCTATATGAAAATAATGCCGATGCCATGCTATCAAGGTCGTACGGATCGGACTGCGGGACGACCGGGACGTAAGCAGAGGATGGTGGAGTTAGTGGTGTAATCTACTGCTGGTCGGCTGACGAATGCCGGATGCTTGTGGCTCCATAATATAAGAATCGGTGTCCGCTCATCCGCCGTGTAATACGGCTTTGGATGCCGCGAATCGGAGACTCGGCCGCTGGCGATGGCCGTGTCGCCGGTACGCACTCCTCCTCATCATCAACCGAGGAGCGAGAAGGAGCCTCGCGTCTTTGTCATCTGGGCCGACAGACGCCCGACCTCTACCTTCCTTCTCTTCACCCCTTCGGCCATCTCTCGAAGTACTGTAACCCAAAGTTTTTTTAAACTTTGCAAATCCTCCCATTTTTCGTGCGCTCACTTTTGTTTTCGTTTTCCCGACCGCGAATGGGCCGGTAGCGGCGGCCGGGACCCAGCCGGGGCTAAAGCCGCAGTGGTCGCTCCATAGCCGCCGGCGTGCTAAGGCCCTGCCTAAGCCTGAGAAGTAGGTCGAGGTGGAGCTGAAGCATCCTCCTCGACTTCAACACCATCCAACTCTCCTTCAGCCCATGCATGGTCATCGGGATCAAACTCTCACCGTACGATCCCCGGCTTCCCTCTCTCTATCCAGAGGCAAGTGCGTACTCCTCCCGGAATATCCGATCCACGTCCACCTCCTCGGTGGTGGTGTGGCGGAGGAATGCCTCTCGCTCGTATGGACCACCTCGCGAATCGTGCAAATCGCTCCTCACTAATCTTCTCGTCGATCCTCGATATTCTTGATGCGCAACCTCACGTTGTAATGACGGAAGACCCGGCTTCTCCACCCGTCCGAGGTCAACTCGTTCCTCCTTTTCGTATGTATCGGGTTGAATGTACTCCCGCATTCTTACAATGGGAGGAACTGGTGCTCTGGCTGAGTATCCTGATACCGTTGGCAGCAAGTGGATTCCATCCACTCCTGGTGTTCACCTGAACCCACCACTCAGTTGCAAGAAAAAAAAGAAGAGAAAAGATAAACAATTAGCCTATCATCTTCCATAACTTGTGTGAAAAGAAAAGAAAATCTTCATCAAGCTATTACTATACCAGGTGACACTTTGTCAACTGAATATTTCAAATCAGCATCTGAGTATAGGTCGACCTTCATCTTATACTTTTGCATCTGAAAAAATTATAAAAAAAACATTAGTTGCCTGGTAAGGCTACTCCAAAGTATTGAATAAACTCTAACTTACTTCTATCTCAGCCTCTATCCTGTCCTGCTGAGATCGGCACAGACGCTGAATAACAACAAGTGTACCTTGCATCACCTCGTTGTCGTTCACCACCTGTCCTCCATATTAGATGCGGGGGTTCAAAAAATATCCTGCAAGATTTTATTAGATAACATTATGAATAAGACAATTATTCAGCAAAAATATTTTTTTAACCAATTAACCTGCAGTATGGACATCGTGGTGCAAGGTCTTGTCCCATCGGTTATCTATGATTTTCCACCACTTTTTATAACCTCTGGGGTTTTTTTTTTACTTTCAGTTTTGCCCGGTCCATGGCATCGTACAACATGTACATCTGGTCCCTGTCATCTGAGTCTACCAACCTCAAGACAACTACCAGTCGCTCAATGATTGCCAAGTAGTAGGCAATCCTCTCCCTAAACTTCTTGTCAGTGATCTTCTTCTCAGACCTGACAAGAATCTCTGGCTGATCTTTCTTGTCATGCAGGTTGTCCACCGTATTGTTATAATACTTCTCGGACTGTGTGAACCTAACCAATGCATGCCTGTGCCGGTGTAGACTCTTCAACGCAATGAAATTCGTAACAAATCGAGTCGGACCAGGCCTAACAAGATCGTGCCCACTTGTGTGTGATCTCATAATATGTAGCAGGCGGGGATGCAAATAAATAAATGATGTGATCGTCTGCACCTGCCTGACAAATGTGGATACACCCTCCTCCTTGCCTACATCCTCTAATATGAGATCAATGGAATGTGCCGCACAGGGCACCCAGAACATGTGCTTCCTTTTCTCCATCAACTTTCTCCTAGCCGCCTTATATGAAAGTTCGTTGTCAGTGACAAACTGAACCACATTGTCCTCCCCGATCTCCTCCACCACCGCATCCATCAGAGAAAAATAGTTGGCATTTTTTATCTTCTCAGAAGCATCTACCGACTTCAAGAATGTTGTCCCCTCAGAACAATACACCAAGAAGTTTATCATACTCCTCTTGATGATACCTGTCCACCCGTCGCACATAATTGTGCAACCTTTCTCTTTCCACACCAATTTAAAACCATCCATCCACTCTTTCAACTCCTGGACCTCCTCATCCAGGTCAGCGCCGTATATATGTCTGCTGCCCGGGGCTTGCAAACCCGGTCCAGCCTCACCCACGGCATCCACCATCATCTGGAAGTAGGGGCTGGTGGCTGCATGTGCTGGGATGCCTACATCAAGTTAAAAAAAATTGGGATCGGGCTAAAATTAAATTTAAGTAAATAAAACACACATAAATGTCATTTTAAAAGTGATACCTGCATGCAAAAATCACTTCACAATGTGGCGAACGGCTCTCTTTGCAGCCGTTCTTGTTGCCTTCACCCTTTCATTGCTTGTTTAATCCCCTTCTGCCCAGCACTCTGTTTCCTACATAAATACTCGTCACTCGGTGTAAATCGAGTGCTGGTAGAAGTAGAACGGCGATATGGCCTCGTCTCCCTGGGGTCGCTCTCGGTCCCGGGTAGGCGAGCCGATGCCGATCGACCCAAAGCCGGGTCAACTCGACCCGCACCCTCCCCGCTCCCCTCCTCCCCGTCCTCTTCCTCGCAAATGCACGCTTGCTATCGTGCCTAGCACGTCTAAGCTCGGAGTCCGAGGACTCGTCCTCGCTCTCTGGCTCTGGCTCTGGCTCAGCTGGTGCCTTCTCCTTGTCTTTCCCTTTTGAGGTAGGCAAATTGCGGTCCCTCCTCCTCTGGAGTAGCTCGTCGTGCAACTCCTCCCTCTGCTCGATCCTAATCGCCCGTTGAGATGATCTACCTGTCATGTAGCCTCTCATCTCCTCACTCTTCTCCCTCGGCACCTTGTCACATTTCTTTAAATTTCCACCTGTTCCGACAATATGTTGTTTCACCCGGAACACCTCCCCGTTCATCTCCTTCCCACACCATTTGCACTGTACCCTCTTCTTGACTGGGTCTACCATGTGCCCGTGTTCCCAACCCACGTCGGAAGCACGTGCTGGTGCTGCATCACCTTGATTGGCCATTGCTTATATCTGCTAAAATTGTAAACAATGCACTAAAAATGATTAGTCCATGTAAAAATTACTTTAGACGCTGTTCGGGAAGCAGACAACCCAAGTAACACACCATTCGGTATGTTTAAAGGGTTACGTATTTGCCGAAAATGGTTGTAAATCAACGTACGGGGTATCCGAAAATTTTCCCGTACAAAGAACATCCAATCGATGTTCAAACAACTTAAGCAGAATTGTTCGATAAAAAATCACCGAGTTTAACTATGCTCGGAGTCGTCGGAAACGTGTAAAATAGACGTACGGGATATCCGGAATTTTTCCCGTGCAAACAACATTCAATCGAATAGTTCAGAACTTAAACGGACATGTTCGGTCGGAAATCATAACGTTTAACGACGCTCGGACTCGTCGGAAACGCGTAAGAATGGACGTACGAAGTTTTTGGCGAAGAAATCTTACCAATAACCTTATAAAGATCGAAGAAGAGGTTGATTCGAGCCCGATTGGAGCTTGGATCGGCGGAATCCCTTGAAGATGTAGCTTGGAATCGCCGGAATCGATGCTGGAATCGCTGAAATCCTTGTGGAATCGGTGCTGGGAGCTGGGATTGACGATGGAATCGCCGGAATCGCCGCGGCCGAGCAAGGATCGACGATGGAATCGCCTGAAAATCGCCGGAATCGAAGCCTTCCACCGCGGGATCGCCGGAATCGACCGCAGCGGTCGATTCCAGGTCCAGAATCGAACCGGGAATTGAACCGGTCCACAGAATCCGGTCTTCCGACGAATCGGTCGGGATCGACCGTTTCCATAAGGAATCGGTGGAATCGGATCGATTCCGACCGATTCCTATCGATTCCGACCGATTCCGCGGAATTCATACCGTAATCGGTCCTTCCGCAATTCGATTCCGGAATCGGTTTGATTCCACCGATTCTGTAAACCATCACCCCCATTGGGGGGTGAAATAATCCCCCCAATGGGGGGTTTAGTTCCCTATACTGCAGGTGCAGGCCCTGCAGTGCTAGGCCGGGGGAGGGGGAAGGGGAAGGAGGGCCTGTCAGCCTGGCGGGGAGGGGGGGAGGGGGAAGGGGGGATCGGAGGTCCCCCCCCTTACAAACCTGTTGTAGGGGTGGATCGGCCCCTCACAAGCCTGGATCGGCCCTCACAACCCTGGATCGCCGGTGAAGAGTGCCCTAGATCTCCAAGGGGAAGGGGAGGAAGCAAGAAGAGGGCAAGCTGGGGGGGGGGAGGATCGGTCGGATCTCCCCCAATTTGGGTGAGATCGGACCTTAAAACGGTTCGGGATCGATCCCGGAATCGGATCGATTCCGGGTCTTCCGGTTTTCCGGAGAATCGGTCCGGATCGACTGATTCCCAGATCGATCCAGGTGGATCAGTCCGGGATCGACCGATCCGCACGATTCCGACCGGGACTCCCGGCTGGATTGCTAGTTTGGTCCGGAATCGGATCGGTGACTACCGATCCGATTCGAGAATCGGCCGATTCTACAATCCTTGCCTGCCAGAGCAGTATAAGAAGGCTGCAGGAATGACACCTGAGGGAAGTAATTTCATTAGATCCTTTCCATTTAATGTGGTCCTCTAAGCAAGGATGATCCTGCCCAGCTGCTCTAGGCCTTACCCTCCTTAGGTGCTACTATGGTAATGGCAGGCACAAAATTTCTTTAATGCAAGATTCCTTCGCTATGAAGTATGTTAGAAAGGTTACCAAAATTATAACCTGCCAAAGCAGCAAGAATGGGGTTGCTGGAAGGCCATCTGTGGTGGATAAAATTGGAAGATCCTGTCCCATTTAATGGGAACTTAAAGTTGGAAAGAGAACTAGCCTTGCTGGTCAAGGCCGATGAGGCAACCCTGCCATCCTTATGGGTGGCGGCAATAGCAGGCAGAAGGTATCTTTGATGCAAGATTCTCCTGCTCAAGAGGATCTTTAAAAGGCTGCTAAAAATAGATGTCTACCAGGACAGCAAGGGCCCATCGGTGGAAGGCCATTAAGGGGATGAAAATAAGCAGGTCCTTTCCTAATTCATACTCTCTTCAATTTGAGGATAGGCTTGCTTTAAGAGGGAATCCGATCAGCTCATATCATGGCCTATAAGAAGGCTTTGTTTGTCCACTGCTTGGGGGGGGGGGGGTTGGAAGCTGGCAGGATTAAAAGGAGAGAAGGAGCACCAAGAAAATTTCCCTCGAGATTGGAAGCTGCAAAAGACCTTGCCATTATGCCGTGGCCTACACCTGAAGAAGAAGGAGGAGCAGGGCCCCTCATCCTGTTGCTGCTGCTATTTCACACCCATCTGAAGCTTTGAAGGAAAGGGGAGGTACCAAGAAGAGCAAAGAAGGTGAAGGAGAATAGAAGGTGAGATGCATTTCATGTATGCTGTGACCCTCCCAATACTCCCCCCTGTTCTAGCCAGCAGACAGCCCCTGTGCAAGGCCAAAACTACTCCAAAACGCTCATGAATCCCTTCAAATAGAGGCTGACATCCCCTTCTTTGCGCAGTCCATTCTCAGCTTGTCAAATCCTTTGCAATAGGTCCTTCTAAACCTGCATACTCCTAGGTCTGAAGCTGCCTGGAGCTAGCCCCTCTCAAAACATCTGTATGCCTCGTATTCAGCCATCAGACGACCCCCCATGAAACCTGTCTCAGTGCACTCCAAACAGGTATCAAACCTGTCGCATGGGTGTAGCACAGGCATTTCAAAAAAAAAGGAACAAATTTTTGCATACCCTGCATAGCCTCTAGCTTACCCCATACAAGATAGCCCCCACGCCACCCTAGTTGGCAGTCCATTGCCCTTCCCATACAGTCACCCAATTGGGCCTCTTTAAGCAAAAAAATCAGTTGGATTCGGACCTGAGGGGGACAACAGACAACACAGAAGCTTGGAGATGCTCCAGATGGTGGAATTCAATGAAGATCACATCAAAGGATGTTCAGACAGCAGCCATGGCAAGGGGTCCTAATCGGCTGCCTCCTTGCATCCAAAGATCAATAAATAAATCTAATCATGACGGTGCATGGGAATGGCTCGATGCCAGGCCCTCTAGTCTTGGTTATAAATAAAATAAATCCTTAACTAAAATGGTGTGCGGGAATGGCTCGATGCCAGGTCCTTCACTTTTAGGTAAAATTAAATAAGAATGCATCAAATTAATAAACAATTTAAGTTAACTGAGGGCCGGTCCTACGGATTATGCGTCCTACGCTAATTAATAAACAATTTAATAAACATAAGTATATAACACTAGTTTTGCATTCCGTTTAGTTTATTAGGTTATAACTCCTATGTAATTTGTTGATGTATGTTTCGATTTCTATAAGTTGTCATGATCAAGGGTATTTGAGTGTCTTGGTGTAATTAACATCCAAAATTTGTACCTTCTGATGGTGAGAGGTCCAACGACATAATTAAATGAACCCAAAATCTCAATATTTGCATGTTCATGCTTACCATGTATTTTGGCTGATATTCCTATGAGATATCATGTGTTTTTCTTATAGTAGCTTATGCTAGCCAAAGAAGACAAAATTTTATTTTCCCAAATGAATAGAAGTGAAGAATTTTAAAACCCATGTCATTTTTTTAATTGAATTTTTTAGGTTTCACATGTAGCCACCACATGGACGAGGAAAAGATGGCCGTCGTCAGGAGGGATGGGAGTTGGTTAGGGTGCTGCACAATGTCAAGGTAGTGTAACACCTTAGGGTGAGTTCTTTTTGAGATGTTTGATGCAAATTGTTCTCAGCGAGTGGTCTTAAATGAAGTGGATCCTCTCATTCTGAAACATCTCCTCTTACCATCAAATATCATCTATATCCAATCTTAAGATCCGCTGGATGTCTTTAATTGAATAATATCTGATCACATTGAATTGGATTTGGATAAAATCCGGATCCATTTACAGCTTTATTGGAAAGGGCTTTCAGCAGGATTGGGCTCCTAGCTGTGAGATTAGCTTGGATCAGCTGATTCTGAATTGATCCAACCCCAGCTTGAGAGATGATGGAGGGGTAGTAGGGTTAGTGCCCTTCTGTGTTCTCTGCTCTACTATCATGTTGGATCACTCAATTCAACTTGAGGTTGTATTGCATCCCTAGAGTTAGTGCCCTTCTGTTCTCTGCTCTACTATCTTGTTGGGTCACTAGATACAACTTGAGGTTGTATTGCATTCCCTGGACCTGATACAATCATCTCCTTGCCTGTTAGGGTGGAAAAGACGTAGGGCAGCATCGTCAACCACTCTACTGCCAAATTGTGGCAGTCCTCATCGTGATCAGCATCTCCTCCTTCCTAGATATATTCCAAATCATTTTTCATTTTTTTTCCTTAAATTTTTGCAAGAACCAATCTAGGCTGATCCTGGATTATATTTCTTTTGGGTGAATTGGTTTAGTAGGCTGATCCAATCCCAATCAAGATCAGGATCTGCCCTGGCCGATTCAAGGGTCAATCTTGACTCATATATCTTTTTTTTTGTACTGTTCTGGAATGGTTGACCAGATAGGCCTCTGGTGACTTAACCTAAGGAGGGGAGCTGGATCAAACTAGCTCAGCAGATCCTAACTGATGTGACCCTGATCTAGTGTTGGATTGAGCGTTTGGTGGCGCAGGGGCTGCAATATGCTCTGATCTGTCTCTCCACCACCAAAAAAACCCTATCTGACTCATAGATCGCGGAATCGGCCGATCCAGTTTGGAATCGTTCGATTCTTGGATCGCATCGGCCATTGCTGATCCGATTGTTGGCCGAAGGACCGATCTGGAAAAAAGTTTCAGCAGAATCGGTCGAGATCAGCTGGATCGGTCGGAATCGAAATCGGATCGGCCGAATTGGTCGGAATCGGAATCTGATCGTTTTTTTTTTGCTATTCCAGTCGGATCGACCAGGATCAGCTAGAATCGGAATCTGATCGATGTTTTTTTTTGCTTTTTTTTGCTTACCGATTCTGGATCGATTTTCTTCCATTGGATCGGTCGGAATCGGTCCGATCTGATCCGATCCGGATCGGATCGGTACCCACCGATCACGATTCCGATTCCGATTCCGATTCCGATCCCGCGATCCTTGATCTGACTTGGATCAGCCACCCCTCCATCCTAGAAAAGACTAGCATCTTCTCTCTATTTTTCAGAGTTCGGAAGATAGATCCAGGACAATCCTGGTTCAATTTTGCTTTTGGCAAATCAGCTGAGCTGGTTGATTCGATCCTGATCTTAAATGGTGCATATCCTTGCATCCTCCTAGTTATCTTATCCAATCTTATACCATCTGGTTAAGGACATGCATTCGGTATTCAAATGCCCCCTAATATGCCAAGTCAAATCATTTATATGTCCGTGAAATTTTTAGATTTTATTTAAAGAGGATTATGACTTATTTATGCCACCCACTAATGTAAATTGTATTCTATGAAATCTTAATGAAAAATTTCATTTTTTGTGTTTCTATATACTGGATGAGGATGAATTTCGCACCCATCTTAGAGATTAAAGCAAAAAATGTCCGTTAATAAGAAGTTTTAAAAATAATTAAATAAAAATTTCATGGTCAAATGGAGTGAATCAGAGTTAAATAAATAATAATTGAGCAAATAAAAATATTTATAAAAAATTAATTAGCCAAATAAACAGATAATTAAATAATAATTAGTCAGATAATCAGACAATATTCAAATATGCAAATAATTATCAAATATCTCAAAGGATAAGTAAACAATTGAATGAATGGTGTTATATATGTAAATAAGCAATAAGTTGATTTAATAAATGGTAAACAGATAATTAAACTGCAAAAATAACAAAACAGATAACAAACAAAAATTATAAATGAACCACTTATCAAATTAATAAATGAGATGGATAAAAGTCAATCCTATAAAACTGAAAGCAGAAACAAAAATAGTAAAAAAAGAAGCAAATAAAAAATGAGGGCTGATAGCGAGAAACAAACTTGAAGAAAAATCATAAAAATTTGAGTACGTGTTGATAAAACATCAGATAAATGCTCCAGCAATGCCATGATTGAATAATGTAATGTTGTTTAACAACAAAACAGAAAAAAATCTTTATAATTCAACAAATTCAAAGGGGTCAGGTCATACTAATTAAAATTTAAATATGAACTAAACTGAGCTTTAAAGCAGTGAATAAAACCATAAAAATCGTGTCAAATCTAATGCCAGTTTATCAACATGCCAAAAGGGGTAAATAAAGAAGCCAACAACGCACATAAAATATTTGTAATAAACACATTAGGTCATGGTGAAATTGTTCTCCTATTTCCTATTTATTCTGTGTCAAATATTTTTTTTATCTCTCATGTGAATGAATGACTTCCTAGTAACATGTTGCTATGATAGTTACTTAAGGTATTTAAGTAGGTATTTAAGTGATTGCTTGATGTAATTAACACCGAATTAACGTCACGTCAGTGAAGATTGGTCTAGGCATATCTTTATAAGCTCACACAATAACCTCAATTCAAATGTGGATGATATATCCTAAGTTATGGGGATGTCTCTATGTTTATACTTGGGAAAATTTTTGGAGCTCCATCTGCAAGTTCTATATACATAACACACCAAACACATCTATATATTTTCACATCACGTCACCATATCATTTTCGATGATTTATGATGTGGAATAAGAATGAGGCTTTCACAGAGGATCTTGGTATATTGTGCCTCTGGATCTTATTTAATGATCCAGTAACTTAAAGTTAGCTGATGTGTCATATCAGATCCACTGGATTGATATGATTTGAGTGGGAAACAAGTGTTCCACTGCTGAATGGTGACAATCCCCATGGGATCAATTGCTCTTTACCTTGGAAAATGTTTAGGACATGTTTTGTTTTTTCTTTTTTTTTCTAGTTTTTGAAGGACCAATTCAGGCTGACCTTGGATTCGCCAAGCCATTCCTGATCTGGATTGAGATTGGCCCTTGCCAATCTTACATGGAAAACCTTGATCTCTCCATATGAAAATGAGTTGAAGGAAGACTTAAGAAAATGAGAGAAGGTAGTAGGGCTGCAAACTGGTTGGATTCAGTAGCTGAATCATTAGTATCCAATTCTGATAATGGTCAAGGTGTTTCGATTCCAATGATTTTGCAATCACTATGTTCTAATTTTGATCCGATTCCGATTATGTTATTGGAAGTGGAGCCAAATCTAATAATTTTTGAAATACATATTATATATTAATTTTTATTTAAAAATGAGTTAACAATTCACATATACTTACTAATATTTAATACAATCTCTTTTTTTTATAATTTTATCAAATTATATATCATATTTTTTGATTTAGCTTTATTTTAATTAATTTTACTTATATACGTATTTTTTTATCAAAATTGGATAAACAGAAATAGAATCACCTGATTCTGATACCAATAAACTATCGAAATATCCGATTCCGATTCCAATAGCTCATAGGATACAAAAATGAGTTTCAAACCCATTAATTTTTATTAGAATCAAATCAAATTTGGAATATCGGATTCCGTTCACACCCTAGAAGGTAGGGTTTGGAGGAAATAATGAAAGATCTATATTCCTTATTTCCTTCCCATTCATGTCCAAGTTCATTGCTTTATTTACAGATAATATCAGTTTGTGCTTTTATTTAACCTACTCCTAATGTAATAAGTTTTGCATCTATTTTCCCAGATGATGTTATTGTTACTGGTGTCTTATCAGCAAAATGGTCCTCAGAACTGAAGGATGTTCGTTGTGATCTTGATCCTGTCTTGATTGCTAATTATGTAAGGTAAACTGCTGTCGGAAGCCTATGATCAAATTTGGACAATGATATTCATCAAAAGATGGAGTAAACTTATTAATTTCAATTTTATTTTTTGGATCAATTATATATCCTGCCCTTTCAGAAAATTTACTGTCTTAATTTTTGTCTTCAAGTACTTTTTCTTACTTGTTTTCTTTTTCCATTTTGTCCAGCAGAATATCTGCCAGACATAGATTAGTTAGATTAGGAATGATTTAGTTGACGGACAAGTCCTTTGCTGAATGACTCAAGAAATGGTTGCTGAAGGTACCATTTGCTGATAAAATCTTGTCTATCTTCGGCTAGTAATCTCAAGTGAATTGAAGATCATATGCTCAAGTGGTGTTAACAGGTTTTTGGAGCTAAAGTTAAGGAGAGAGCATTCTCTGAGTAAAACTTCTATCCTGATGTGAAAAATGAGGAAGGGGGATCATGACAGGGTGTTGGGAAGGGGGATCCTTTGCATAAAAGCACAAAAACAATACAAAACGAATAATAACAAAAACATGAAATCCCTCAAAAAATCAAAAAAGAAAAAGGCAAAACATTGTTTGATTACTGAATATAGTGTTTGTTTTAGCTGGCCGATGCCACAGCTATTCTGGCCATTGCCCATGTGGTCATGGTTGGTCAAGAATGCACATCGTTCACATACCCTCTTTCTTCTTCTTCTTCTTCTTCTTCTATGATTCTCTTGATTCGTTCTTTCCTGTGGGCAGCCCTTTCTGAATGGTGGGCGAGCATACCAATTTCTGCTCCCAAATCTAGTTATGATGCATCCCACTTCTTTTGTTACTAACCCTTTTACCCTTTTGCTATCTTTTCTCAACTGGAGCCAAAAGATATTTCGTTTCTTTAAGACTTAGTCAGCACTTGAGCTCGAGGCAAAAAGTTGTAGCAATGTCCCAGCTAGCTTGACTCCTAGTACCACTTCTCCCTCTCCCTCTCTTACCTTTCGACTCCCCTCACTTGTCCTCTCATTCTTTCTCCTAATCTTTCTCTTCTCTCTTTCTTTCTCTAATCAATAGTCTTGGGCAGTTCTAAGGTTATGGAGCCGATGTCTGACCTTGCCTTCCCTTCACTTCCTATGTTGTGTCTTGACATCTGAACTTTTCGTACTTAGCAAATATTATGACACCACCACTCTTTATATTCTCCCAAGGGACTTCTCCTTTGAGGCAACCCAACATATGCATGACAAGAAGATCATGACCGTCTCTTTTAGGAGTTAAATGGGTTATTCTTGGAATAGTTCTTCCTACACTACAAGGAGGTTGAAAACTTTGATGATCTAGTTAGGGACTTTGTCAACAAATATCATTTCTGGGTCATTATAGTCTTCATTTATCAAAATTGATGCAAGGAAGATGAAGCCTAATGAGCTGTTTCAATACATGGAATGGGTGAAAGTTGATAGTGAAAAAGTTGCAACACTCCATCTGTGTGGCGGACCAAGTCAAGATGTTGATAGCTACTGCTTTATCTTTGTACCGTCACATCTTGGCTCCAACTCTTTTGGCTCCAACTCTTTTGAATAAATATATGAGAAGACTTTTATGATCCAATGGTTAGGATATGTCAATGACTTAAGTTATGAATCTAATCTTTATTGGGTTCTAAAATGATACTAGATTTTACTTGATTGGTCATAATTAAGAGGAGATGATGATATGGTGATAATGGCGCATGATCCAATGGTCAAGATGTATTTATGTTGAAGTTATGGATCCTTCTCTTATTAGGTCTTTAACATGATATTGGATTCTCTTTGATTATGATTGGTTATAACTAAATGAAGGAGATATCAAGATAATGAGGATGGCATTAGCTCCAATGACTAATATATATTTATGATAAAGGATTTTATGCTTAATGGGTCCCTAATAGGATCCGGTTCCTACTTAAGTAATGAATGGTTATGATTGAAGGATATTTAATGATGAGTTGATTATGTGGCAATGATGGGCACAAGATCCAAGGGATAAGATTAAAAAAGAATTAACTGATGGATCCTCCCCTTAATTAGTTATTGTTCCTTAATAGGATTCGGATCCCTCACATTGTCAAAATGGGAACCAAACCTCTCTTACTCCTAATTGGAATTTTACTTCTTGTTATTTAAAGAATGATGCAATCAAGGGCAATTAAATGGAATTGACCCGAGGCCGGTCCCTCAATGAGCCTGATTTGCCAATGATAGGGCCCAATAAGCCAATGGGCCCATTATGATCAATGAGAGGTCAATATGCCAAAATTATCATGTTTCATATTTATTGGGTTATAGATGTTAGAAAATGGGCCCAGATACATTATTGGGCAAGAGATGTCAGAAAATGGGTTCAGATTGCAAGTGCAACATATGTCATGTTTATTAGGCCACTATCAACATGGAACGGGCTCAAATAACAAAAATACCATGCAACGTATTTATTTGGTCACAAATGTCAAAAAATGGACCCGGATAGTAAAATTCCATGTTTTATGGTTATTGGGCCCAAATGGCTGAAATCAGGACCTATACCAAAATGATGATCATGGCATATGGTCTAGATGGGCCAATCTTTATGAAAATTAAACTTAGTTGGGAAATTCAGTTAGTACATGGTCAAATATGCAAAAATATCAAAATTTGATGTTCAAAATTCTTCAGAGCACAGTAGAATAAAGGGCTCAATGGATAAATAATGATCAAATAAGTGACCTGAATAGGCTAGGATGATATCAGACGACTAGGAGAATTAGTCGGAGAATTATTTAGCCAATGAGGTCATGGATTGCAGAATCGGTAGAATCGGTTCGTAATTAACCAATTCCTTAATCAAATTGATCGATTTTGATCCGATTATCATTTGAAGGACCAACCCAGACATTACTTCAGCGGGAATTGGTTTGAATTGGTCAAATCGGTTCAGAATCAATCAATTCTCTTGGAATCAATTAGAATTAGTCAGAATTTGTCGATTTCACTAATTCTTCCAAGACAACTTAAGTCTCAGTTTGTTATCGATATGAGGCCCAATATTGATCCGATATATTGGTGATATATGGAGCAAATCGGCCCTACACTTATTCTTCCTTCTAAATCGGCTAGGGCACTTCTGAGTCCACGATTTTGCTGGTGATTTGGAGCAATTTAGGGCTAATTTGGATCAATCCGGCGGCAATTTGAAGCGATTCCGACATTTTCATGCGATTTCTCTCCCCCTTCTGTAGTGCCTCAGAATTCCGACCTTCCTTCCAATTCTAGCCCCTTAAGGGGTGTTCTGGCCCCCTCCCAATTCCAACCCCTAAATTAAGGAGCTATTCCGCTCTCTTTCCATGAGAATCATAGCCTTTGGGGCTGGACAGGTAAGGCGCTGTTGCAGCCCCCCTACCCCCTTAGTATAGGTTCCCCCCTTCTGGTTCCCGGTTCCCTATTTAATTAGTGAAGTTTTTAAATTTTTTAATGTGTGAATGTTGCAAACAAGGGAGCAATGGCTAAGCAAGAAGGTACTGATGCGCCTGCTTCCTATGATATCGGGCGATAACATTGCCGTACGGTAGATGTTGACAAGAATAGGGTGCAATGTAAGTGGTGTGTGAAATAAATGAATGGAGAAGTATTCCGATTGAAGTAGCATATAGGTGTGGTGGATGGCAGTGTGTCAAGAAATGTGACATGGTGCTCAAAGAGAGCAGTTAAGCTATGAGGGTCTACTTGATTGGAAGCGCCTTGTAAAAGGAAATTCATATTGAATAGATAGAGGAGTTACATGAGGAGCTTTTATGAAGAAGAGATGAGAGGGGGACCCTGAAAGACAAAAACAAATGAAGAGCTAAACCTAAATTATTTACACATTCAAGGGAAGTAGATGAATTCTTGGTGAGAGCAAGGCATCCTAGCAAATAATCACAAAGAGAAGATGAAAAGAGGGGAAGGGAGCATGCGGCTTTGGAGTCGGGGAGTTGGCATATTGTTGGTCTTAATCCACTCGACCCACACACACTGAGGATGTGAGAGCAAAAGAGCGGACATTTTGTCGATCTACTTCGACATGACCCATTGTCATTGCCACTAAGGAACCTAATATGTTCAGACGTCAAAACAACTTGTAAAGAAGAATAAGGCAACTATTTAAAGGGGTTAAGACAATCACTTTTGTTGCAAAGCGATTAATCAAGCATATTTACAAATGGTTTCTACTTATAGATAATAATCTTAAATTGGCCAGCTCATGCATGTGTATTATATATATTTTTCTAGTAGGCCAATAACACATTTTTTTTCATCTTAACTTAATGTAGGCATTCTAGCACATGCTGTCATTAACCCCAACGTCTAGATGATGGCTGATGCAATTAGGAAGGCTGGTCCGGGATTACAAGTCCCTACTAGTTGGTATACTTACGCTGTCGACCTAGATGAATAGGTAAAAGAGTTGAATGTCTGGATTGATGAATTCAAGTTGGTCTAGAAGGAGAGAGGGTGCACGGTCATGTGTGATGTGTGGATAGTCATGACAAAGGGATACATATAAATTTTCTTGTTTACTATTTAGAGGGCACTATGTTTTTGAAGTCCATTAATGCCACATGTCAAATCAAGAATGTGGAGTATATCTTTTCATTAATGGATGCTATTATGGAAGAAATTGGGGAGGAAAATTTTAAATAGTTTATGATAGATAATGAACCATTCTACAAGGTTGTAGGAAAGAAGTTGATGGATAAGTTGACCTGATGTTATATGATATAAGCAAAGAGACATGTTTCTATACTGGTTAGTCAAGTACAACTTATCACATCTTTAATCTATTCACATTTTCTTTTGCTGCAAATAATAAGATATCTTACTGAGGGACACGATCTCATCATGCCTACTCCGGCTAGATTTGTGACACACTTCGTAGTCTTGGAGAACCTGCATAGTAATAGACATGTACTTGTTCATTTGTATAGCATCGACTGAGCATATTTACTAAATGGTTGACTTGCACAACATGATGGATTAATTAGAGATCCTAGCACAGATGGAACATCTAATAATGGACTAGTGATTTTGAGAGAGAACTATTTATTACTTGTTCATTATTGAGTCACTTATAAATGTGTTGAGATTAGTGGATTTAGGAATTAAATAGGTATGATGCAAATGAATAAAGTGAAGTTGAAAATAAAGAAGTATCATAAATGTTAAAAGAAATGGTGAAAGATAATAGATGCGAGATGTGATAAGACACTACACCATGATATACACGTAGTAGGTAAATCTTGTAGCTTTTAATGTAATCATTGGTTCATGCATAAATGTGTGTTCTTATACATTATGAGATGAATACATGATATTTTTTGAACCTTCGCATGCAATATAGAGGACAAGTGTGCAATGATAATGCCCTGAGCGGAGTTGTATCCGTAATATAATAGATTTCATGATCCTAGTAGGACATATGTGAAGTTGAGTTAGAAGTAAATGAGAACATTGTGTTTCTTATTTTTTTTAACATCAGAACACTGATTAATTTAACAACTCACATTATTTAGATGCAATTGTATGAAATGAGAGTTGGAGTGTATTCAGATTTAGATTAGAGGTATTCATTTGACAATGTTTCTCCTAGTATAGTACGTTGAAGCACATCTCATTTTATTTTATGATATTTGATATTATTGTGATAGTAACAACATGCTCAATTGTTGGTTTTTGTAGTTGAGTGATTGGTGTAAGTCAACAAAAAATAGTTGGAATCCACTTGTTGTAATTGCAATTCAAATTCTAAGTTAGAGTGCAAGTTCCTCTTAGTGAAAGAGGAATTAGAGTACTTTAAACCTAATTCATACCAAGAGAAGGAATATGTTAATATTTGATGGGTTAGAGAGACTTGTGTTCTACCACTACAACATGTGACTGAGGATAAAGAACATCAAAAACCATTAAAAAATCCAAGAAGAGAGATTCACAAAACTTGCAGATGGACTATATGAACAAAGAGTTGATTCACAAACACGTGAATCACTTACTAAAAATGTTGATGTCGATTATCTTTTTCAGGAGGAGCACTCACTTACTGTGTGGGTGGAGGAGACAGGTAGAGCACCACCAGAGTTCGATCTTGAGGATTGTACATGAGCTGGAATGGAACTTGATGATGTTGAGCTTGAAGATGAGCATATGCAAGATAAAATCCCAACTACTTCATCTCCAGTCCTAGCTTTAACCTCAGTTCTAGTTCTAGCCCCAACACTAGTCTCAGCACCAAGCTCACAGTCAACTTCCACCAAGCCGAAGACAAAGACCATGACAAGTAGATTAGGGTATTGTTTGCAATTGAACGAGGTTTATTAGTATGACATGGGGATTAGAAGTTCTTCATCCGAAGTAGAAGAACATGGTTCACAGAATTGGCTGATCTGGATCTGAATGAATCATTAGTAGGGTGTTTGGATATAATGTTTTGACCTTTTTTTACCTTAATTTTAAAAATAAAAGACACAAGGTGTTTGGTTATGTTTTTTAACTTCTTTTTCTTTAGAAGTCATAGAACGTCTTTACAATATCTCTCTCGAAAAAAATAGGACGAAAGCTGTTTTGTTTTCGAGATAGTAGTGGAGGCTATGCAGCGTCCTCTCTTGTTGCCGACGCTCTCGCGCGTGATTGTCTCTCTCTCTCTCTCTCTCTCTCACCACAGACGGTTTCACATGACAATCTCCCTCTCTCTTGCTCTTGTCAAACTGCCTCCCCTCTCTCTCTCTCGCTTGACTGTCTCCTCCTCTCTCTCTCTCTCTCTCGCTTGACTGTCTCCCCCTCTTTCTCTCCTTGTCAGAGCGGATGACACTAAACATTGGACCCTCACATCCTTTGCTCGCGGGGGAAGACTGTTGCCTGGGCCTCCGTGATTGTCTTCCTCACTCTTAAGGGGCTATGACGAAGAGCAAAGATGGATGCCAACGGGGGATGCAACAAAGATCAAGGCTTCAATGAAGATTAGGGCATTGAGGGTTGGCAATTGGGCATCTGGACTCTGGGATGGGGCTCTCGACGAGGAGGAAGGCGTAGAGAGGAGGACGCCATCGACTTATCACAATGGGGCAGCTGTTTTAGGAAGATGGCAGCACGATGGGAGCCCATACCCTTTTCTCTGTCTTGGTTCTGCCACTCCTAACACACAACGTAGAACCTCAGTTCTATGCTCTCTGCCTTTGCCTGCATTGCCATGTGGTCGATGGTCCAAAACCCCTTCAGCCATATCCTAAAACCAGTGATTGCAGGATGGGACCCAGATCAGTGGGTCCTGATCTGATCCGAATCGGGATTGGATTGGTCAATTCTTCAGAAGAAAATCGATATCGAATCAGTTTGGATATGTTTTTAAAACAGCCCTAAAACAAGAAAAAACAATAACCAAGATTGGTTTTTGATCCGATTAGGCTCTTTTGGGGCCCAAATCAACCCCAAAAAGGACCTGAAGTGACTGTTGCAGCAGCACTGTGCTGTGGTGGCCTCTTCCCAGCCTATCAGGCAGGGTGGATAGACTTAAGTCATGGGATCCTGCATACTGGTTCCGATGGACCCAATACTCCGCCTTTTTACCACAGTGCCGACTGCAGTGAGAAATCACCAGAATTGATCCAGAATCGACAGATTCGACCGATTCAGTCCTGATCCACCCGTGATCGATCGATTTTGTTGGGAATCCTTCGTGAAACCGACCGATCTGATCCTGATCCGATCCAACTGATTTTTACAATCAATGCCTTATACGGGCCTCAAAACTTGTCCTAACAGCCCCTGCTTAAGACCTGAAACTTTTCAAATAGGCCCTGTCATTGGTCTGAAAACCTCCAAACATCGGTCATATATAGGCCTCCAAGCCCCTCTGCATGTTTTGGACACCCCAAACAAGGGCCAGAAAGCTGATGCGCACACAATCCTCCAAACAGGCCCATAAAGACCCAGTTCAAGCCTCCAAACATGCTCATAAATAGGGGATAACCCTTGGACAAGAGGGAGTCGCAGGAACATAGGCCCATGTAGGCTCAAGTGAAGACTGAACAAGCCCACATTAGGCCCGAGACTGCAAAGCCTTGCAGGCCTATTATTTGGCCTTGAGTGGTTGAAAAGAAGAAAAACAAAACTCTAAAATCCAAAACAATCTAACAAGGATAGCGGATGGTGCCTCTTCAAACGTTGTAAAAAAACTAAATGAGGCTAGAAGAAATTGATTCTGCACATCTGAAAAAAAAGCAAAATTAGCAGAAGGTGACTCTTCACGTCTTGAAAACATAAAATGGGGTTAACAGAAGGTGACTCTTTATGCCCTTAAATACCAATGCAATCGGAATGTGACTTTTCATACCTTGTAAAAAAAAAAATCAAAGCAAGCAAGAGCCAACACACCAAGGAAATCATCAAGCTATTCTATCTTCTATTCATGTATAAAATCAAATCAAATAAGCAAGCCAAGGGAAACTCCCGTCAAAACAGACTGTTGCCCAAATTAACCTCCTATGCATGAAGTACCAAACTCTAGATGCCAAGGGAGGTAGCCCATGAAGTTATGGAAGGGCCATCAGGCCATGCATGATTTCCATGCTAATAAGCCCACACCAAACTAATGTGGTCAATTATTGTGGAAAGGAATTCCCAACGCCTATCAAAGGTCCAAGGAACCCTATCCAAACTTTATTAAGTGGGTAAAAAACTCCAAATTAATGAAATTTGATTTCTGTGAAAGAAAAGCTTCAAGTGAGAAGACTGCAATATATTGTAAGAATTGGGATTACTCTGGATGCATATGCATCCCATTCTGGAATTCCAAGTTAAAACATAACCATACCATGTTTTGAACATTTGAAAAAGTTGTATAGTAACATCTCCAAGATGTTTGAAAAATTGCAATAAGTTGATCATTTTATTTATTTATTTGCAGGTACTTAGTACTGTCAAGTGAATCTAGCTCTGTTCCCATTTTGCTTACATTTTCTCTTTGTAGGAGAACAAATGAACTGAAGTCAGATATTGACATTCCTGATGACGTAGTCAAAAAGTTTGAGCAATTCTGGCTAGTCTTTAGGGAGAAGCCCCTGAAGGGTACCGTTTCTTCTCTCTTACATGTGATGTATGTGCTTGCCAGTATTCTCAAGTGGAAATTCCCATGCTTTCAGGAAGAAACATTATTTTAAAAGGAATTTGCCCTCAGGTTTTTGGACTTTTCACTGTCAAACTTGCAGGTACAATTATTTTTTATTGGAGTGCTTAGTAGTATCCAGTCTTACAAAACACTTCAATATGCTGTACAAATCTTCGCCTAGTTCTGACTAGATCTTATTAACTCTTTTCTAGTTGCATTGACATTGATTGGGGGCGTACAGCATGTTGATGCTTCAGGAACTAAGGTTCGTGGGGAATCTCATCTACTTTTAATTGGCGACCCAGGTACGTTACAATAACTATGATGCTATTCTGAAATTGATGTGGATTGGTGGTTATTAATTTAGGATAAGGTTAGGTCACTTCTTTGTTGCTTCAAATGACAAAAAAGGGACACAATACTGTCAATTGTCTTCGTCTCCTCTACGAGATGGTTTTATTAAGTACACAGCTTCATGCTGTTTGATGTTTTATGGACATCATAGTTGTCGTAGAATGAGAAAAAATTGTTTAGTCACCATTGGGTTGAGTGGATCCGGCTACGTGCTGAGGCGAGACAAAAACGTCTCATCTCAGGCTCTCAGCATTTTTCGTCTTGCTCGCCTTGCCCGGATCCAGACTGAGTAAGGGTCGGATCCGGTAACTTAAAATCTGCTTCCCCCACTTTGAAACTTCTAATACTCAGTCTTCTATTCCGAAGCCCTAACATCTTGATGCTCCGTAGGTCCTAAAAGTGAGTTTTATTTGTTTTCCATGTTCTTCTTCAAAAGTTTTAATGTTGTATGTAAGTATATAATATTAAATATATTAAATCATATAACTTGTTTTAAGCATCTGAGGCACTCACCTTAGGTGCCTGAGGTGAGGTGACCCTCCCTTCACCTTGAGTGCCTCACACCTCGGACAATATAGATTGTACTACAGTTTGGGATGATATATGGTTGTGAAAGGATTACATTAGGGCTGTTTATTTTACTGGTTGCTGAACCAAGTTAGCTGCTATAGTTTGGTCTGGTTAGGGTTGAACTTAGTTATGCACTCTAGGTGGATTCGAGAAGATGTGATGCCATTGATCAGGCTTGTCAACGTCAATATTGAGTCTATATTTTGTTAGAACATTACTTGCGTCTTTTGTTTATGAATTTTTAGTTTGACGGTGTCAAAAGGAAAATTAAATATTTGTGAGTTTTTGAGAGTCATAGTTTGTAGAAAGTGGGATGACTTTTCGTTTTAGAACTTTATAGGGTCTACAATGTGAAATTGGGGTTTGTATAAAAATCCCCAACTTATGTTTCAGCGAACATGTAGTTGAACATGATATGAGGTGAGCCTTCCTCTACCCCTCTTCTTTCCTACCTTCGCAGCAGCACCCATGGCTGGCATGGCACCCCGCTCAGCCACCCTCGACATCCATCTCCTTCATAGTGCTCTTCCCTTCATCAAATAACTGCCGGCTCACGCCCGCTTCAGAACATCTTGACAGCTACTCTACTCATAGCCATACCACCACCTGACCCATCACCAACCTTCCCCATGTTGACCCCGGGGAGCCAACCCAATCTGCACAAGCTTTGGTTTTCAGCGTTCAGCATCTATCATGTTGTCACCCTTTTTATGAGTCAGGCTCACCGAACCTCTCTCACCCTTATTTTCATTGTGCTCTGTGTGGCTAGATGTCCACGCTAGAGCCATGCTGTCCTTCATTGTGTGCAGCTGACAGGAATGTCTTAAATGGTTGTAGAGGTCAACAACCTGATGAAACACCAACCTTATGGCCTTTAGTGCTGATAACGAGGCTGACAGTGTTGTAGCTGGTGGCCAATTCTTCTTCTCCAAAGCTTCTATCTTCGTAGCCCCTACCTCACATGTCCCCATCATCCCTTTTCCAGCTGGCGCGGCATCACCCACATCTCCCCCTTCCTTGTACCTTGTTACAATATATCTCTAGCAGACGAAATCACCTCACTTCAGCACCAAGACACATGAGGCAGTAGCCTCAGACGCATATGCACCCGAGGTGGTTGCCTTGTTCACCTCACCAGGATCCAGACCCAACAAGGCCAGGATCTGAAGACTTTTCCCCGCCTCTGATTTTCAGTCGTAGCCTAGAGCACGCTCCCGCCCCCCTGATTCTCGGTTGCACCCCCCTAGAGCTTGGGGAGCACCACATGCTGCCGTTGCTGCTGCAGTTGGAGGAACTGATCACACCCTGGACGATGTTAGACTGGCATTCACTGCACGCCGGTGGCAGCATTGGAGTTCCCTCTTTCTCCTGCACCACCGCAACCTTTGGAGAGAAATAGCACCAAATTTTTTTCAGGTGACTTAGGTCTTTCAATTTCTTCTTCTTCCATTGACATCAGTTTCCTATTTCGTTTTTCACAAAGTTTTGCATAACTCTAGTGTTCTTGTTAAAATTGTAGGGTCTTCTTGTTCTTTCAATTTTTGAAATTTTTTACACAGTTCTAGGTTCTTGTTAACTTAAGGCATTGTGAAACCTTGAAATCCGAAAATATATGGATATAAAAATAAGAGGAGCAGTATGGTTTGAAAATTCATTTGACTTCCATTTATTTGGGAAATGAACTTTCATTATCTTATTTTTGGCTATTATGAAAATATATGATATTTCATAGAAAATATTAGGCAAAATATGTGATATGCATATAAAATATATATGTCGAGGTTAAGGTTCATGAAATTTGTCTTTAGACCTCTCTCCATTGGAAGGTGCGAATTTCCGACGTTAATAACATCGTGATTCTCGAACACCTTTGATTAACCATCGTAGCAACTCTTATAAAAGAAAACAATCATCCACAAAGCACAATCATACGGGAGCTATAACCTCATAAACTCATTGGAATGCAAACTTAGTGTTTTAAGTTTGATTTGAGTTTGATTTATGTTTTTATGAGGTGTGTTTTAAGGATTCCAACATTTTAAGGTTTATGTTCTTTAATGGATTCATGTTATTATGGGCTTAACTCTTTTAACCCAAGGTCTTTTATTAAGACATATTTCGAATTATTAGAGTTAATTTAGATCCGAACATACTCGGATCAAATTTTATTATGAACTTCATGTCGATTCCATATAAGCCCTAATATCTTGAACTAGATGAAATCTGTTTACACCTGTTTTTATGGCAACAGGTCAACATTTTCTACACCATTTTATGGTCCAAGTCCTTTTCATTGAGAACTTTGTTTTAAGTTATCTTTAAAATCTAGCATCTTAGACTTAATGGTGAAACCATAATTTTTATGTTTAAGTCTTTACACTTTGACTTAGTGAAATAGCATATGTTGGAGTATGTTCATTGTCATGTTCTAAGTCTTTTCATTAGTAGACTTGGGATTCATTGAATCATCTCTTCATTTTATATCTTATCATTAGATTTGAGAATCTCACATAAATCGGGTAACCCCTACACATTTTTTTGATATAAATGGGGCTTGGGGCCTTCGACAGAAAGAGCCTTCATATTGACTACCTTTCACATAGGCAAGGATTGTCATCTCGGATCTCGTCTTCATCTCGGGAGGTGAAAGAGAAGAGATCTCGGAGAGATCTCGAAAAAATCTCGAGAGATCAAATCTCGGATTCTCGGATCAAAATGTATATATGTATGAAACGTAACATAATATCTTATAAAAATAAGAGTATATCAATGAATTTACATAAAAATATATAACATATTTTGTACATCAATTGTGTGAATGAACAATTACAAAATACTTTCAATACCAAAAAGATGATTTTTATGCTTTTAAAAAATTTAAACTTGTATATAATCTTATTTAAATACTAATATAGTATTAAACTTGTAACGCATTTTTATGTGATAGTATAAGTGATAGTGAAATATATTAAATGTGTTTACACTATCATAGATGGGACGCAGAGTAATCGCGGATCGACCTGCACGGTAAGGTCACGGGGTCAAGGGGGCAACGCCCCTTGTGGGGGGTATCAAGGGGGGCTTTGTCCTGCGAACAAAAGTTTTTTAGAGGTCTTTCCTCTACATGGGGAGAGATCTCGGCATGGATTGCAGAATCGGCGGAATCGGTCCGATTCCGACCGATTCCAGAATCGGATCGGACGGAATCCAGGCGGAAGGACCGATTCCAGGAAGAATTCCGCGAAATCGGTATGAATCGCCTGGAATCGGTCGATCCGACCGATTCTGTCGGAAGACCGGGTCAACTGGCCCGATTCGATTCTGGACCGGGAATCAAACCGATTTCGGCCCTAAAAGGGCCGGAATCGACCTGCGGGGGTCGATTCTGTCGATCCCGCGGCGGCAGAAGATCGATCCGGCGATTCCGGCGATTCCAGCCTCGATCCCAGCTGCCAGCATCGATTCCGGCCGATTCCGTCGATCCAAGCATCGATTTCGGTCCGATTCCACCGATTCCGGCGATTCCGGCGATTCCAAGCAACGTCTTCAAGGGATTCCGCCGATTCAAGCTCGGATCGGCCTCAAATCAACCTCTTCTTCGATCTTTCTATGGTATTTGGTAAGATTTCTTTGCCGAAAGCTTCGTACGTCCATTCTTACGCGTTTTCGACGAGTCCGAGCGTCGTTAAACGTTGTGATTTCTGACCGAACAAGTCCGTCCAAGTTTTGAACTATCCGTTTAAGTCCATTTTGCACGGGAAAAATTCCGGATATCCCGTACGTTAATTTACGACCGTTTCCGGCAAATACGTAACCCTTTAAACATACCGAATGGTGTGTTACTTGGGTTGTCTGCTTCCCGAACAGCGTCTAAATCAATTTTTATGTTATCTAATCATTTTTAGTGCATTGTTTATAATTTTTGCAGATATAAGCGATGGCCGATCAACGTGATGCAGCAGCAGCACGTGCTTCCGACGTGGGTTGGGATCACGGGCAGATGGTAGACCTAGTCAGGAAGAGGGTACAGTGCAAATGGTGTGGGAAGGAGATGAACGTGGGGGGGGGGGGGGTTCCACCGAAACAACATATCGTCGAACAGGTGGGAATGTCAAGAAATGTGACAAGGTGCCCAGGGAGAATAGTGAGAAGATGAGAGGCTACATGACAGGTAGAGCCTCTCAACGGGCTGTTAGGATCGAGCAGAGGGAGGAGTTGCACGACGAGCTAGTCCAGAGGAGGAGGGACCGCGATTTGCCTACCTCGAAAGGGAAAGACAAGGGGAAGGCACCAGCTGAGCCGGAGCCAGAGAGCGAGGACGAGTCCACAGACTCCGAGCTTGGACGTGCTAGGCACGCTAGCAAGCGTGCATTTGCTGAGGAGGAGGACAGGAGGAGGGGAGTAGGAGGGTCTGGGTCCAGAGTTGACCCAACTTTGGGCCGATCAGCATCGGCTCGCCCGACCTTGGGCTGGGATCGAGAGACTGACCCCAGGAGACAGGAGCCACACCGCCGTTCTACTTCTACCAGCACTCGATTTACACCGAGTGACGAGTATTTATTTAGGAAAAGAGTGTCGGGCGGATGAGGATTAAACGAGCAATGAAAAGGGTGAAGGCAACAGGAACGGCTGCAAAGAGAGCCGTTCGCCACATTGTGTTTTATTTACTTAAACTTAATTTTACCCTGATCCAAAATTTTTTTAACTTGATGTAGGCATCCCAGCACATGCAGCCACCAACCCCTACTTTCAGACGATGGTGGATGCCGTGGGTGAGGCTGGACCGGGTTTGCAAGCCCCGGGCAGCAGACACATATACGGCGCTGGCCTGGATAAGGAGGTCCAGGAGTTGAAGGAGTGGATGGATGGATTTAAGTTGGTGTGGAAGGAGAGGGGTTGCACAATTATGTGCGATGGGTGGACAGGTATCACCAAGAGGAGTATGATAAACTTTTTGGTGTACTGTTCTGAGGGGACAACATTCTTGAAGTCGGTAGATGCTTCTGGGAAGATAAAAAATGCCGACTTCATTTATTCTCTGATGGATGGGGTGGTGGAGGAGATCGGGGAGGACAATGTGGTTCAGGTTGTCACTGACAACGAACCATCATATAAGGCGGTTGGGAGGAAGTTGATGGAGAAGAGGAAGCACATCTTCTGGGTGCCCTGTGCAGCACATTCCATTGATCTCATATTAGAGGATATAGGCAAGGAGGAGGGTGTATCCACACTTGTCAGGCAGGCGCAGACGATCACATCTTTTATTTATTCGCATCCCCGCCTGCTACATATCATGAGATCACACACAGGAGGGCACGATCTTGTTAGGCCCGGTCCGACTCGATTTGCTACGAATTTCATTGCGTTGGAGAGTCTACACCGGCACAGGCATGCATTGGTTAGGTTCACACAGTCCGAGGAGTATTACAACTATATGGTGGACAACCTGCATGACAAGAAAGATCAGTTGGAGATTCTTGTCAGGTCTGAGAAGCAGATCACTGACAAGAGGTTTTGGGAGAGGATTGCCTACTACTTGGCAATCATTGAGCCACTGGTAATTATCTTGAGGTTGGTAGACTCAGATGACAGGGACCAGATGGGCACGTTGTATGATGCCATGGACCGGACAAAGCTGAAAATAAAAGAAAAAAATGCCAGAGGTTACAAAAAGTGGTGGAAGGTCATAGATGACCGATGGGACAAGACCTTGCACCGCGATGTCCATGCTGCAGGTAACTTGGTTAAAAAATTATTTTTGCTGAATAATTGTCTTATGTACAGTGTTAACTAATAAAATCTTGCAGGATATTTTTTGAACCCCTGCATCCAATATGGAGGGCAGGTGGTGAACGACAACGAGGTGATACGGGGTACACTTGCTGTTATTCAGCGTCTGTGCCGATCTCAGCAGGATAGGATAAAGGCTGAGATAGAAGTAAGTTAGAGTTCATTCTATACCTTGGAGTAGCCTTACCAGGCAACTAATATTTTATTTTATAAATATTTCAGATGCAGAAGTATAAGATGAGGGTCGGCGTATACTCAGATACTGATCTGAAATATTCATTTGACAAAGTGTCACCTGGTATAGTAATAGCTTGATGAAGATTTTATTTTCTTTTCATATAAGTTATGGTAGATGATGGGCTAATTGTTTACCTTTTCTCTTCTTGTTTTTTTTTGTACCGAGTGGTGGGTTCGGTGAACACCGAGTGGATGGAATCCACTTGCCGCCATCGGTATCGTGATACTCGACCAGAGCATCGCTCCTCCCATTGTGAGAGGAACTGGAGTACATTCAACCTGATACATACGAAATGGAGGAACAGGTTGACCTCAGACCGGCTGGAGAAGCTGGTCTTCTGTCATTTTAACATGAGGCTGCGCATAAAGAATATCAAGGATCGACAGAAGATGAGTGAGGCACGATTTGCACGATTCGCAGGTGGCCCGTACGAGCAGAGGCATTCCTCCGCCACACCACCACCCGAGGAGGTGGACATGGACCAGATATTCCATGAGGAGCATGCACTTGCCTCCTGGATAGAGGAGAGAGAAGCCAGGGATCATGTAGCTGAGTTTGATCCCGATGACCGTGCGTACGGGTCGAAGGAGAGTTGGATGGTGTTGAGCCGAGGAGGATGCTCCAGCCTCCACCTCCATCTACTTCTCGTGCTCGACGGCCTTCTTCTACCCCGGCGGCTATGGAGCAGTGCCGCGCTTTAGCCTCAGCTCCAGCTCCAGTCCCCCCAGCAGCCGCTACCCAGCCCATTCGCAGTCCGGGGAAAACGAAAACAAAGGTGACTGCACGGAAAATGGGAGGATTTGCAAAGTTGAAAAAAACTTTTGGTTCCGGACTTCTGGTACTTCAGAGATGGCTGAAGAGGTGAAGAGAAGGAAGCTAGAGGTCAGGCGTCCTGTCAGCCCAGATGACAGCACGTAGGCTCCTTCTCACTCCTCAGGTGATGATGACGAGGAGTGCATACCAGCGACGCAGCCATCAGCAGCAGCTGAGTCTCCTGATTCACGGCTTCCAAAGCCGTATTACACGCTGGATGAGCCGACACCGCATTCTTATATTATGGAACCACAATATCCAGTATTTGGCCAGGCTGACCAGCAGTGGATTACACCACTAGCTCCACTATCCTCTGCTTACGTCCCGGTCGTCCCGCAGTCCGATCCATACGACCTTGATGTCATGGCATCGGCATTATTTTCATATGGATATGGTCCCGGACATTATACAAGACTGAGCACGAGGGAGAGGAGGAAGACCCATGTTTATATCCTAGATTTTGGTAGTAAATTGATATGATGTAATTTTTTTTTCATGATGTATCATCTCTTTGATTTTTGAATCAATGGAATTGGAATATGTACTTAACTTCAAGTCTTCAATTGGAGTTCGTTAGTATTTATTCGATGTGGTCCTGTGGATGAATGCATTGGTTATTTTTAAAAAGTTTTCTAACTCATTTCCTAATTTTTTAGACTTTTTTTTCGGAATTTTGTAATTTTTTTTGACGAAAAAAAAATTTAAAAAAAAAAAAACGATTCCGTACCGTTCCGGAATCGATTCTCTTCCCTGGAATCGGTTGCTGCTGTCCGTTTGGAGCTCCACGGACTGCTGTCCTCCCGGAAGGCCACAAGGGGGCTGCTGAAGAGGACTTCAAGTTTTTTTGGAAGGGGTGAACAGGGCCTGATTAAGGGGGCTGTTCGGTTTTGCCATAGAGGGGCTGTTTGGGTGGACTTCGGTGAGCTGAAATGGGCCTGCAGAGTGGGTGGCTCGGCTGGTCCAAAAGGGGGCCCGCAGGGGTCTGATATGGGGACCGGTTGGGATCTGTGTAGGGGCCTGATTTGGGGACCGGACGGGACCTGATCAAGGTCAGTCAGAAGGGCTGAAATGGGACCTGTGTAGGGGACCGAACAAGGCTGGAAACAACCCTTCTACAGGGAAGGGATTCCAGAACCGATTCCGATTCCGATTCCAGGAATAGGCCGATTCCAGGGAAGAGAATCGATTCCGGATCGGTCCGGAATCGTTTTTTTTTTTGAAATTTTTTTTCGTCAAAAAAATTTACAAAATTCAGAAAAAATTCTAAAAAAATAAGAAATGAGTTAAAAAAAAATTTAAAAATAATCAATGCGTTCATCCACAAGACCACATCGAAGAAATACTAATGAACTCCAATTGAAGACTTGAAGTTAAGTACATATTCCAATTCCATTGATTCAAAAATCGAAGAGTTGATACATCATCAAAAAAAATTACATCATATCAATCTACTACCAATGTCTAGGATATAAATACGGGTCTTTCTCCTCTCCCCGTCGCGCTCGCGACGCTCCTCCCTCGCGCTCGCCCAAGATATTGTCCGGACCACATCCATATGAAAATAATGCCGATGCCATGCCATCAAGGTCGTATGGATCGGACCGGCGGGAAGACCGGGACATAAGCGCAGGACGGTGGAGCCAGTGGTGTAATCCACCGCCGGTCAACCCGGCCAAACGCCGGATACCGTGGCTCCATAATATACGAATGCGTGTGTCCGAATCCGGCGTGTAATACGGCTTTCGAAACCGCGAATCGTGTGACTCACCGTCGCCGATGGCCGCGTCGCCGGTATACACTCCTCGTCATCATCACCGAGGAGCGAGAAGGAGCCCGCGCGTCGTCATCCGGGCCGACAGACGCCCGACCTCTAACTTCCTTCTTTACCTCTTCGACCATCTCTCGAACTACCGAAAGTCCGGAACCCAAAGTTTTTTTCAACTTTGCAAATCCTCCCATTTTCCGTGCGCTCACCTTTGTTTTCGTTTTCCCGACCGCGAACGGGCCGGGTAGCGGCCGCCGGGACCGAGCCGGGGCTAAAGCCGCCGGTGGTCGCTCCATAGGCCGGACTACGGGCGTGGCGAAGAAGGCCCCGCCCTCGCTCGAGCTCGAGAAGTAGACGGAGGAGCCGAGCATCCTCCTCGGCTTCAACACCATCCAACTCTCCTTCTCGCCTACGCACGGTCATCGGGATCAAACTCACCGTACGATCCCCGGCTTCCTCTTCTCTATCCAGAGGCAAGTGCACGCTCCTCCCGGAATATCGGTCCACGTCCACCTCCTCGGGCGGTGGTGTGGCGGAGGAATGCCTCTCGCTCGTACGGGCCACCCGCATACCGTGCAAATCGTGCCTCGCCGATCTTCTCGCCGATCCTCGATGTTCTTTACGCGCAGCCTCACGTTATAACGACGGAAGACCGCCTTCTCCACTCGGTCCGAGGTCAACCTCGTTCCTTCCATTTCGTATGTATCGATCAATGTACTCCAGCTTCCTCTCACAATGAGAGGAACCGGTGCTCGGCTCGAGTATCCTGATACCGATGGCCGCAAGTGGATTCCATCCACTCCTGGTGTTCACCTGAACCCACCACTCAGCTGCAAGAAAAACACAAGAAGAGAAAAGGAAAACAATTAGCCCATCATCACCATAACTTATATGAAAAGAAAAGAAATTCCTCATCAATGGCCTATTACTATACCAGGTGACACTTTGTCAACTGAATATTTCAGGTCAGCATCTGAGTATACACCGACCCTCAACTTGTACTTCTGCATCTGAAACATTTAAAAAAAAAATTAGTTGCCTGGTAATGCTAGTCCAATGTATTTAATGAACTCTAACTTACTTCTATCTCAGCCTCTATCCTGTCCTGCTGAGATCGGCACAGCCGCTGGATAACTGCAAGTGTACCCCGCATCACCTCGTTGTCGTTCACCACCTGTGCTCCATATTGGATGCGGGGGTTCAAAAAATATCCTGCAAGATTTTATTAGTTAACACCGCGGATATAAGACAATTATACAAAGAAAATAGTTTTTTAACCAAGTTACCTCGCATGGACATCGTGGTGCAAGGTCTTGTCCCATCGGTCATCAATGATCTTCCACCACTTTTTGTAACCTCTCGGGATTTTTTTCTTTAATTTTCAGCTTTGCCCGGTCCATAAGATCATACAACGTGCCCATCCGGTCCCCGTCATCCGAGTCTACCAACCTCAAGACAACTACTAAGGCTCAATGATTGCCAAGTAGTAGGCAATCCTCTCCCAAAACCTCTTGTCGCCGATCCGCTTCTCGCACCGACAAGAATCTCCAATCGATCTTTCTTGTCACCGCAGTTGTCCACCATATAGTTGTAATACTCCTGATCGCGCGAACCTAACCAATGCATGCTCGTGCCGGTGTAAACTCTCCAACGTAATGAAATTCGTAGCAAATCGAGTCGGACCGGGCCTAACAAGATCGTGCCCTCCCCGCGTGTGATCTCACGATACGTAGCAGGCGGGGATGCGAATAAATAAAAGATGCGATCGTCCGCGCCGCCCGACAAGTGTGTATACACCCTCCTCCTCGCCTATATCCTCTAAAATGAGATCAATGGAACGCGCCGCACAGGCACCCGTAAGACGCGCTTCCTCTTCTCCATCAACTTCCTACCAGCCGCCTTATACGATGGTTCGTTGTCGCTGACAACCCGAACCACATTGTCCTCCCCGATCTCCTCCACCACCCCATCCATCGTAGAAAAGATGAAGTCGGCATTTTTTATCTTCCCGTAATCATCTACCGACTTCAAGAATGTAGTCCTCGTAACAAGACACCAAGAAGTTTATCATACTCCTCTTGGTGATACTCGTCCACCCATCGCACATAATCGCGCAACCCCTCTCCTTCCACACCAACTTAAACCCGTCCATCCACTTCCTCAACTCCCCGGACCTCCTCATCCGTGCCGCCGCCGTATACGTGTCTGTCGCCCGGCTTGCAAACCCGGCCCGGTCACCCACGGCATCCACCATCGTCCGAAGTAGGGGCCGGTGGCCGCACGTCGCCGGGATGCCTACATCAAGTTAAAAAAAATTGGGATCGTGGTAAAATTAAGTTTTAGTAAATAAAACAGCATATAATGTCAAATTTAATTTAAAAAGTGATACCGTACGTAAAAACCATTTGACAATGTGGCGAACGGCTCTCTTCACGGCCGTTCTCGTAGCCTTCACCCCTTTCATTGCCTCGCTTAATCCCCATCCGCCCAAAGACTCTTTTCCTAAATAAATACTCATCACTCGGTGTAAATCGAGTGCCGGTGTAGAACGGCGGTATGGCTCCCGTCTCCCCGGGTCGCTCTCGGTCCCGAGGTCGGGCGAGCCGATGCCGATCGGCCCAAAGCCGGGTCAACTCGGGACCCGTACTCTCCTACTCCCCTCCTCCCGTCCTCCTCCTCGAAATGCACGCTTGCTAGCGTGCCTAACACGTCTAAGCTCGGACTCTGTGGACTCGTCCTCGCTCTCTGGCTCCGGCTCAGCTAGTGCCTTTCCCTTTTGAGGTAGGCAAACCACGGTCCCTCCTCCTCTGAAGTAGCTCGTCGTGCAACTCCTCCCTCTCGCTCGATCCGAACAGCCCGTCGAGAGGCTCTACCGTCATGTATCCTCTCATCTCCTCACTCTTCTCCCTGGGCACCTTGTCACATTTCTTTACATTTCCACTGTTCCAGCAATATGTTGTTTCAGCCGGAACACCCCCCCGTTCATCTCCTTCCCGCACCACTTGCACTGTACCCTCTTCCTGACTAGGTCTACCATATGCCCGTGTTCCCAACCCACGTCGGAAGCACGTGCTGGTGCTGCGTCACCTTGATCAGCCATTGCTTAAATCTGCAAAAAATGTAAACAATGCACTAAAAATGATTAGATAACATACAAATTGGTTTAGACGCTGTTCGGGTAGCAGACAACCCAAGAAACACACCATTCGGTATGTTTAAAGGGTTACGTATTTGCCGGAAATCAATGTACGGGGTATCCGAAATTTTTCCCGTACAAAGAACATCCAATCGATGTTCAAACAACTTGAGCGGAGTTATTCTATCACAAATCACCAAGTTTAACTCTACTCGGAGTCGTCGGAAACGTGTAAAAATAGGCGTACGGGATATCCGGAATTTTTCCCGTGCAAAATGGACATATCCGGATACTTCAAAACTTAAACGAACTTGTTCGGACAGAAATCGTAAAGTTTAACGACACTCAAACTCGTCGGAAACGCGTAAGAATGGACGTACGAAGTTTTCGGCGAAGAAATCTTACCAAAAACCTTACAAATATCGAAGAAGAGGTTGATTCGATGCCGAGCCGAGCTTGAATCGGCGGAATCCTTTGAAGAACGAGCTTAGAATCGCCGGAATCGCCTGAATCGCCCCTAGAATCGCCGGAATCGGTGGAATCGGGCCGGAATCGACCCTGGATCGACGGAATCGGCCGGAATCGACGGTGGATCGACGGAATCGAGGCCGGAATCGCGCCGGAATCGCCTGCGCTTCCTCCTTCCGCCGCGGGATCGACCGAGGCCAGTTCTGCGGGTCGATTCCCGGTCCAGAGTGAACCGGGGCCCGGTCAACCCGGCCTTCCGAAGAATCGGTCGGATCGACCGATTGCACATGGAATCGGTCGGAATCGGATCGATTCCGACCGATTCCAGGCGATTCAGACCGATTCCGAGGAATTCTTCCCGGAATCGGTCCTTCCGCCGGGAATCGGATCGGAATCCTTCCGCCGGGAATCCTCCGATCCGATTCCGGAATCGGTCGGAATCGGACCGATTCCGCCGATTCTGCAATCAATGAGTTCTATGTCTCGGCCTCCTGGATATGAGCATATGCCTCACTGATAACCGGGGCATGGATTGAGTTCTTGTATGTTTAGGTGTTCCAGCTTGGCTAGATCTGAAATTTCTTATATCCTAGTTCACCGGACTGTCAGTATGTCCATTTCATGTTCTAAATCTTGGCACATTATATTATCCCTCTGTCGGACTCAGGATCTCCATGGATTCATGATTTATATGGGATTCTCATTTACATTCATTTTTATCTTAACATGATCAGGGCCCAGACCCTTGGGGAATTTCAAACCATCATATGTATTTGATTGTATCAACACTCCTTGAAACCTATTGAGACTCATCATATTAGAAATTTTCGTTTGACAGTCTGAACATCAGTTTTTTATTTTTCCTTCATCTTCTAAATCCTTAGGCCTAGATGCATTTGGTCCAAAAATTCCTCAACTTCATTCATCTAGAACATGTGACCTTAGGACTTGGAACAATTTCACATTATCTGAACTCATCCTCTGAGAATTTTGACATCCATATCTCCCTTTCCCCATCAGGAGGGATTCGACTTTGAATTTATTCACTTTTTATTGCCTCTGGATTCTCAACAAATCATTCACTGTTAAACCACTTAGATTAGAACCTATTCTCCAGTCGGCTATGAGATTACACCTGTTTAGCATTTATTTGCCTTCAGCTGTCAAGTGTTTGAGCCTTGCTACTTGTAGAGTTTCATGCATAATTAGATTGCCCCGGGACCTATAGGATCATTGTATTCCTCACTATGACAGCCATCTTTTTTTTTGGTTTTCTGAACAGTTTATATTTCAGAAGTTTAAATATTTCGGATTTAATTCTTCTAAGTTCTATATATACTCATGTTTGCATTCCTCATAAACCAAATGTGTTAGTGTGTGAACCTCTTTTTTACGTCTGTTCTCGAGAAAGAAAGATTTTTGTTGATACTCCGGACTTATCTAACAAAGTAGATGATACCTTAAAAGTATTTGGTAGCCCGGTGGTAGTTTAAAAAAAAAAATAGAACTGAGGTTCGGGTTCTTTGAAAATTTATTTTTTGACCCCTCTCCGCCGGATGGTGCGAATATCCGGCGTTAACTTACATCGAACAATGGCTCGAATGTCCTTGATTAACCGTCGTATCAACTTGTTTAAGAAAGCGTGCACATCCACAAAAAGTAAAATGAACTCAAAAGGGCAGCAACTTTTTGGGCCCGATGAAATGCAAACCGATGTTTGTGGTTGATTTCATTTGGTTTGTTGGTTGATTTTGGTTGACTTAGTGTCAATTTTATGAGTTTCAGATTTGAGTGAAATTGTTTGATTTGTTTTTTCATTTGATTTTGGTTTGTTGTTTGATTTGTTTTTGAATTGGGTTTTGATTGGTTTAAGTTGTTTTGATTTCAATTTTTGGTGAGTTTGAATTGTTTTAAAATATTGTGGGGTTTTGGTTTGATTGATTTTTTTTTAAGTTTCAGAATCTGAACTTTCTGTTTTGAATGAGTTTTGACATGTTTTGGATGTCAAAACGTTGCTTATTTAGTTTCTTTTTGGGATTGATCTTTTGTTGTTTATTTAGGTGAGGTTTGATGTCTTTTAAATGAATCTTCAGATCTGTTTTTTAATTCTTTTTTTGGTGTTCACATATTTGCTTAAATCTGATTTTTTATGTGTTTACGGATTGATTGAAATCTGATTTTTTGGTTTGGTTTAAGATCGGATTTCGATGTCTTTGTTATAGTTCGGTTGTTTATTAAATCAGGGTGGCTTTAAGTTTAAATTTTCAGTTTTTGATTTTTTTGTTTTTTATTAGATTTTCCAGATTTGGTTCATGTTGTTTTTTTGTTTTGGCGGTTTGTATCATATCCGGCCTATCAGGCTACCATTCGGTGCCTGGTTTCATGCATCTCAAGTTGACAATCAAAGTCATTTCATTTCACTTGAAGATAGAGTACATTGAGGTAAATGATAGGCGATCCTCCCCCCAACATAGGTTCCCCACCAGCTTAGAAAAATTTCGGCATTACGGCGGCATATCGATCATTTTCTAACTTGGTGAAGTTTACCCATCCAATATGACCAGCCTTGACTTAGCCATGTTGGGCGAAGGATCATCGGCATATGGGAGTGTGCCCATGCCGACGTCCGGATTGACATTCCGGGACGTACCCGGGGGGCCGTCCAAGTAGAGTACCTGGAAAGGGTGTTTCACTCTTTAATTTAGTTTGGCATTTCACATTTTTGATTTTTGTTATTTGTATTTTTTATGTCAAGGCCATTTAGGCCGGTTTTGAGTTCCATCAGCGTTTCTAGCCGGCTTTCGGTCTTGTAGGGCTCGGGGGGCCCATCTTGGATTGTTTTGGGCTGGAAGGGCCTGCTAGATTTGTGCTTGTGTGCCTCCATTGTCTTGGTGGTAGGGCAAGGGCCCGCCCGGACAAACGATCAGCCCATCGTATGGATTCCGAAAGGGTCCGGGACATCACCCCTCCCCACCAATGCTGAAAAACGGCAGGTTTCTGCACTTGTAGAGCCGCAATATGCTATTCTTGTTTCTCCTTTTCTTTGCTTGAATTGGGGCTGCTGCTGTCCGTTTGGAGCTCCATAGACTGCTGTCCTCCCGGAAGGCCACAAGGTGGCTGCTGAAGAGGACTTCAAGTTTTTTTGGAAGGGGTGAACAGGGCCTGATTAAGGGGGCTGTTCGGTTTTGCCATAGAGGGGCTGTTTGGGTGGACTTAGGTGAGCTGAAATGGGCCTGCACAGTGGGTGGCTCGGCTGGTCCAAAAGGGGGCCCGCAGGGGTCTGATATGGGGACCGGTTGGGACCTGTGTAGGGGCCTGATTTGGGGACCGGACGGGACCTGATCAAGGTCAGTCAGAAGGGCTGAAATGGGACCTGTGTAGGGGACCGAACAAGGCTGGAAACAACCCTTCTACAGGGCCTGTTTAACAAGGCTTTCAGGTGGACCGAAGATGGACCGATCAGGGGGACTTTTGGCCTGCACAAAGGGGGTACGCAAAGGGCCAGGACTGACCTATATCGATGGGGTTCAGTGGACCGGAATGGGGGCCACAGTGGGGCCTGATTTGGATGCCTCTAAGTGGGCTGATCCAATGGCTGAACAAGGGGAGATTATGACCTGCTTAAGGGCAATCTCGGTGGGCCAAACTGAGGTCGGCAAGGGGGTTTTGCTCAAGGCCATGGGCTGCCGATGATGATGAAGGCCGGCTTAGGCCATTGGAGGGGTTGAGAAGAGAACTTAGAAGAGGAGGAAGGGGCGCCCTTAAAGGGCTACATAGTTAATGTGTATGCCCGTACCTTTTCTTCTCCTTCTCTTCTCCTTCTCTTCTCCTTTCTTCTTTGGCCGCTGGTAGGTGTGCACGTGGGAAGGGCAGCAGCTGGAGCTCTTCTTCTTCCTCCTCCTTCTCTTCCTCTCTTGGCTGCTGGCAGGTGCAGGTGCAAACGTGCAGCAGGCAGAGGGGGCAGCAGCAAGCAGATGGGCAGCAAGCAGAGGGACAGCTTGTCGGCATCTTCAGCCAGTCTTTCTGGCCTTGGGCGCCCTCTCTTCTTTTATAGGAGCAGGTGGGATGTCAAGAGTCATCAAGAAGTTCACGTAAGATGACTGTTGTTCAATCCTAGGTGGCTTCAATAAGCTTTAATTCCTTGAATTCTTCTAGAATTTTAATGTTTGACCTGTCTTTTGAGTTCCCCCACGTTGGTCAGCCCCTTGGCTTTCCCCATGTCATAAATGGGTCAAAGATGAGGTGGATGCTGATGTGGACAGGGCGGTGGGGTCTGATGAGGTGGCAGGTGAGCTGGCAGTGCTGATGCGGCCTGGATTGGGCTTGTTTTCAATGGCCGTGGCCCACTGTTGGCACCAAAAAATTCATAAGTACCTGAATATGTCAAGTTTTGGGCAGAAGTACATGAAAAAAAATGAACAGATGGAGGTGACCCACATTATACCATATTTGGGACTAACAAGCCGAACGGACCTGATAAGTCTTATTGGGCTTGATCGACCCGATGATTGGCCGATAATGATCAGATACCACTACCTGGTTTGCCCAGCTCAAACTTGAGTAATGCCGAAGTCAGATTGGAAATCTGACTTGTATTTGACAAGTTACGAGCAAAATAGTGAAAATGGACTTCTGGCTGGCCTTTGGTAGGCCTAATGGACCCAAAGAACAAAATAAGTAGGTCCACAATACTGTACTGGTCAAGGCCTCTGCAATAATGTCTTGAATGCCAAAATCTGGTTCTGGGTGGCATAATAACCATTTTGCCCCTATTCAGCCCGGGCAACCAAATGTCAGCCTAGTGACGATCAGGCACCACCATCAGGTCCGCCTAGCTCAATGATGAGCAATGCCAGAATCAAATCGGAAATCCAATGCATATTTGGAAAGTTATGCAGAAAACACCGAAAGTCAATTTTCGGATGGCCTTATCACGGGCATATCGTGTCCAAAAGACAAAACAGGTGGGTCCATGAGACTATATTTGTCGAGGGCTTTGCAATGATACCTTGATTGTCAGAATCCGATGTCGGACGGACCTCAAACGGTAAAATGGCCTCTTTCGCCCTTGGTAGGTTTGGACACTTCGGGACAGATCCGATAACACATGGACACACCATTGGGTCTGCCCAGCTCCATATTGAGCAACGTTGAAGTCAGATTGGAAATCCGACTGATATCTGGCAAGTTATGGGCCAAAACACTTGAGACGGGTCCGAATGACCAAAATGCCCCTCCTCGGCCACATTCGGTTCGGAAGGCCCGGACTTGGCCCATTAACAAATTTGTGAGCTCATATGATGCAGGAAAGTTAGTACATGCGGAAAACTGATTCAGATCAGAAATCCGATCCATATTCAGAAAGTTATGGAAGAAAATTCAAAATTTGTGCTTCTTGCCAACCCATCAGGTCAGGGGCAAAATAGTCCAAGTGATCAAAAAAATGATTCAAATGAGCCAGGGTTGAAGACAGATATCAGATATATTGATCAGAAAATCCTCGAGCCAAAAAGAATATTTTTGTACATCTCTCCACATAAAATGGTGAATAAGTACAAAATTCATTAATTGAGATTATTTGGGACAGATTATGTTGCTTCTATTATGATCATGATACAATTGATGAGTTCGAAATGATAGATTGGAAAGATACATAAAATCAAGTCTGATCGGAGCTAATTATGTCTCATATCATGTTTATTTGAATATTTATATGATTTGAAAATCATATAAAATGAAATAACGAATATAAGCCATCAGATCGGCTATCAAGATGATGATAGAGATGGAACACCAATCCAAGGGCCTGGATGCATATTTATTAAGTATTGGATCACTTCTTATTGGATCTTTAATGACAATGGATCCTACTTAAGTGAAGATTAATATGAGCCATTGGATATATGGAAAATGATGAGATATTAGGTCAAGAGAGAGACCTACGTACTGTATCTCCCACAGCCACATGGACCAAGTCAAGGGCTGTCATCGGATGCCAAGAAGAAGGAGAATAAGTTAAAAATATAAATGTCAGCCACCTCCTTCCATGATGCCCACGTCCCCACCTTCCCACTACCCCACGTCCGAGAGAACATGCTCCCACTATCAGCCATGGAGGAAGTTGCGCACGTAGGCTTCCCCTTGCCAGCAACCTCCCATCCAGCAGCCTATATAAGACAGCCTTCTCACGCTGCTCACGGGGCTGGAAGGCCACACTTTGGAAGGGGCCCCACGCTGCTCAAAGGGGGGGAGACCGTCGGGCTGTTCTTCCACTGCTGCCCATCTCTCTTTTGGATGCTGTTGAGGAGAAGCCTACGTGGGACTTGGAGGTGAAGGAGATGTCGATGCTGCCCTGAAGATCCTCTACCGCTATGATGCCCATGCTGCTTTCCATCAACTTGCCCTCCTTCTGCCTATGCCCATAGGCTGATGCTGTTGGTGTTATCAATGGGACTACGCACTAGGAAGACCTCCACGTTGGTGCCAGTCACGTGGATGCAAACCAGATGGAGCTGGAGCCTATATGGTTGTAGCTCATCCAACCGTGCATACTAATGTTGCTGAAGATGCCAGGTCTGGATGCCGTTGTTGTAGCCATGGGTGCTGCAGGGATCATGCTAGTGCAAGAGTTGCTGCACGTTCAGGAACCAATGGCACCTTTTGAAGACTTTTTACGCTATCATCATAGCCAGAGGTTGCAGCGGAGGCCATCTTCAGATTGCTGCTGTCCTATGGCTTATATCAGTCCCCCTATCGACACATACCAGGCCACATATAGCCTTTCTATCTGCCTATAAACAGGTCATATCCAACCTATATTGACCCATATATAGGTCACACAGCCTCTCTATCCAACTCATGCACAGCTCCCGATGTGAAGCACCATAGGCTCCTCAAGGTGGCAATGAAGAAAGGTTATACCCGGTCTCTTTGGAACCCACATGCTGGACCAAAGACTCCCCCGGGTAGCCTTGATGAAGCAAAGGAAAGAAGTATATGAAACAATGGCCAACCGGGCCTTGAGCAGGTCATGAGATCCGACCATAGAAAATCACAAGTTATGGTGATCACCCTCTGATTATAAAATCAGGAGGCTGTGAATGCTTATGGATAGGCCTACATTGGAGCCTATTATCGGGCCTAGTTCCATGAGCATGGCCCGGACAGGACTATAGACATATACATAGTCCTTTTTGATCTATCTTATAATGGAGAAGACAGTGTGGGATGACAAGGAGCCTTGATATAAAGAGGCTACGGATACACTATCATATGAGGATGTGTAAATGGCCATATGGCATAATTTTATGATAGAAAGATGAGCAAAACTCCTGCACAGCCATGACAGCCATATATAATACAGAATCCATGAATTTGCTCCGGACAGAATTACAATTATACATGTGGTCCTTTTGGTCCATCGTATAATGGAGAACACTAGCTGCGGACAAGACCCTTGTGACATAAATATGTACTCCCTAAAGGGGTGGCATGGCCACGACATGATGAGGATATGGTTACCCTACCATACAAAGATGTGTTAGTATGCCTTATGCTATGATTGAGGCATATGTATTGACACTCATATAATAATATAGATCATTGTGTATACATACATATACACTGGTTATTGGATATAAACCATGTGCAGGCCGCAGGGCTGATTGATGTTCATGACATGTCAAGAGCAAGATCCAATGATGGGCCAAAATTCTATGGATAAGAATGGACGTCTACTTGGAAGAAATCCACACCTACATAAGGCAATGGATGGTCTCAAATTGTGGATATAACATAGCATTCTCTTGATGTATTCTCAAACATATGGATGACATTTACATATTAAATGTTTACATGGTGATGAACCGAGGAAAAGCTTTTCATGTAACCCATCTGTTTGACATGGGAAGTAAACATAGCATATATATATGAAGATGATAGAATCCCATGGAAGGACAGGAAGCATTAACAATTCATAATGAACAGGCAGAAATTGTTCAGTAAGTGAACCCGAGCCAGCACATAGGGTGCTGTTGCAAATCAGATCTGGCAAAGTTTGAGGTCCAAACATGCTGATGGAGACATGATCACCCTCTAGACATTGGGCAGGTTATTAAACACCTTGACGGGCATATAAACAGGCCATATATCCAGCCTATATCGACTCCATATATAGCCCCCAATGTGAAGCACCGTATGTTCCTCAAGGTGGCAATGGAAGTGAGGTTATACCCGGCCTCTTTGGAATCCACATGATGGACCAAAGATCCCCCGGGTAGCCTTAATAAAGCAAAAAGTATGAAAAGAAGAGGGCCAACCGGGCCTTGAAGATGTCATGACAGCTGAACACAGAAATGCTCAATATAAAGAGGACTGATTCATACCAGTTTGAAGGTCATGAAATCCGGAGGTCAAGAGAGCCTATGAATGACTGAATTCAGGGGCATGACAGTGGCCTATGTTTGGGCACACAAAAATAGCCCTATATTGACCTATATACAGGTCTGTCGTTGTCCTCTCATTGACCTATATACAGGTCATCATTTCAACCTCCATACCGCCCCATGTTCAGCTCATACTCGGGCCTATAACAATCCATATATCAGTCCCTCTACCTGACCCATATACAGGTCACATATTAGACCATATATCGACCCACATACAGGTCACCTTTTCAGCCATCTATAGACCCCATAACCGGTCACATCTTCAAGCCTTCACATAGCCTTGTTCAATGACTGTTTTCCATATACAGGTCACCTATCAGCCCACATATCGACCCATATACAGGTCATCTTTTCAGCCATCTATCGGCCCCATAACAGGTCGCATATTCAGTCCCCTATTCAACCCCCATACGCAGGTCATATACCTGCCCCCTCATCACCTCATACACAGTCCATATATCAACCCCTTGTTCGACCCATATACAGGTCACTTTCAGCCATATATTGACCCTATAACCGGTCACATATTCAGCCCCTATCGACTTATATACGAGTCATTTTGTTTAGCTATATATCAACCCCATAGTTGGTCATATATCTAGCCTATATCAACCCCATAGCAGGTCATCCTTCCGGTTTATACCGACCCCATATCAGGTCACTTTTCCAACCTATTGATCCCATAACAGGTCGGATATCCAACCCATATGAACCCCATAACAGTTCTCTTCAAACCCTCTATAAATCCCCACCGATCACGAAACACTCCCGATGTTGTCATCTACATGGAGAAGGAAGATGGGCTGCAGCCAAGGGATAAGGCGATATCCGGCCCCCTTAGAACCTATACGATGGACTAAAGGCCATCCCAAGTAGCCTCAATGAAGCCAAGATACCATGAAGTTGAAGATATGAAGCTGAAGATATGAAGACAAAGACCAACCGAGTCTAGAAGATAATGAAGACTTGGTCACCCGGACCAAGATATGACAATGACATGATGACAAGGCCAAATGTGGCCCAAATGACACAAAAATCATCAATCCTAAATATTTTGATACATAAAAAATATTTAAGATGCATAATATGAGCCTATACTTAGGCAATATTCATGATACTTGAACAAATATTATCGGGTAAGTCCCGAATTGTTTGTTCCGGACGGGGCTCCGAACATGCACTCGGTGTCATCGATCCATCCCAAAGTGGGAAGAGTACATACACTCAATCCATTAGGGAAATTCCCACTTCATCTAGAGTGAGGTCAATTATAGACCAAAACTCTATGGTTTAAGTGGAAAGTCCATGTCTACATAAGACGGGATATTCTCAAAAAAGATGTATGAAATGACATGGTTGATGGGATTATGGCTATGTTGAAGCCTCCCCACATGACGATGTGATTATTTTTTGTGGATGACTGTTTCCTTTCGTATGGGTTGCTACGACGGTTAATCGAGGTGTTCGAGAATCTCGATGTAATTAACATCGGAAATTCGCAACTTCCGATGGAGAGAGGTCCAAAGACAAACTTTATGAACCCTAACCTCGACATATATATTTTATACATACCACATATTTTGGCTAAATATCTTCTATGAAATATCATATATTTTCATAGTAGCCAAAGATAAGATAAGGAAAGTTCATTTCCCAAATAAACGGAAATCAAATGAATTTTCAAACTATATCATACAACACATATATTTTCTTATATTTTGATACATAAGATCTTCGAGGTTTCACAAATTGGCACGCCCGGTGGGACCTCTCTTTCCCTTCATCTCTCCGTCGTAGCAACTCTTGGAAACATACATCCCATACTGCATATATTTCTAACATAAGCTTCTTTTCTTTGTTTGCAAGGAGGAGCTGAAAAATGTCATTGGTGATAGCCAGGAAGGTTAAATACCTCCATCATGAAGACTTCACGATATGCTGCATTCCACAGAGTCTCGAGGAGCTGATCATATTTGGCTCGTTCCTGAAAATCATCCAGCGCTGCAATATTCCATGGGTTGACGACCCACCCTGTCTTGAAGAAGTCATTATGAGATCTCTTCAGATAATGATATTGGGGGCATTATAGATATGGACTTTGTCCTCACCAGCACTTAACAAGATCGATATGGTGCAAGATAGGTCACCCTGACATATTAGGGTTGTCAACCAAAGTCGGTCTTCTATATCTGACCGACGTGGGAGGATAGTGCTAATGTCAAGACCAACCTCATCTCCAACATGTGGAGTACACCGAGGAAGATGCAACCAAGACAGGTCGGAGTTCAACTTTAGGTGATGATATATGATGCTCTATCGACCAAGTGGGGGCAAGCGCCCTCAATATAAAATGTTGGCAGTCACCGAATGGGGGCCTTGATTAAATCCATCACTCGAAAGATACATCTTGGCCAGTCAATCAACAACTGCTTATGACTCTATTTGGATGAGGGACCAGCCTCCAATATGCTTGGATTCGAGGCTCACTCCACCGATGTTCCCAAATAGGCGAAGTATATACTCTTCGCTTAAAAAATGTGCATGTTGAAGATATTTGAAGTGGGGGCAGCCCTCCGCTCTCTATGCTAAGAGAAGCTATCCAATCAGTAACCCTTGATAATATGGTCAGGGGGCAACCTTTAGCCAGGCACTCCAATTAGTTGTGCCGATCAACGGCTCGATGAGTTTATATTTTCTTCAGATCAACCATTGATTTTTCATCTGCTCATGTGTTACATCGTCAGCCGAATACAAGAATATTGCTCGGGCTAGGATATAACTTGATGTCCACATATGGATTGGCTTGCCACTAGCTTTATCGTATTCAGGCGAAAGAAATGATTTTCATCTCTATTGACGATTGGTTGGGTAACCAGTCTCGAAGGATCTATGTGACTGGCTGAAGATAAATTTTTATGTCATGTTGTGGCACCTGATAACAAAGGATGGCCGGTTTTCTATATACATACGAAGATATGAGAGGGGCCGATTTGCTAACTGAAGACTGACTTCACCATGCATAATTATTGGGCTCGGTCCATATGTAACCCTTGATGTCGCCATCTGGGTGAGGGGGCAGCCCTCTACGCATCACCTCCATGATCCTGGCCGATCTATAGCCAGATATGTTATTGATGGAGCAAGAAATCAACCCTCTCATTGTCGAATTTATGGATGGTCTCTCACATGATGTACAAATGAGGGGGGGTTCCCCGCTCATCATTTGAAGGCAGCTCGCCCTATCAACAGACCTTTATATTTCGCCTCGGGAGGAGCCAAGATGATAACTAGTCCGTTATTCAGGTCAAATAGATACAACCACCTAATTACCAGATTAGGCTTGATATGTTGGTCGGGCTCGAAACAAATCATATGCACCTGATAAACGTTGCCCATATGTGGTATCATTATATTTTACCCGGGCACCCTCTACCAAGTCTCAACAGAATGGGCCAATCAGTGGTCTTGATATTGCAGTTTGGATAAAGGCCAACTTCTAATGTGTTGTGTTAGCCTGGTCAATGAGTGAAGATATAAGTATGCAAATGAATATCAAAGATGAACATGAAATCATAATGAAGGCAGTAAGGTCACCATAGTTGACCGAGATGAAAGGGCGGCTTGGACCTCACAATGAGATAAGATGAGGAACTTTGGAAGATACGATCCTTACTCCACATCTCTAAGATATTCAGCTTGAGCTGAAGGCAAAACTTCAGTCATCAGTGCCACATGTCATTGATCGACCGGCACCTCATATTGATTTTCAACTTACGGCGTTATATGCTCCAACCGATATCACCGGGGATTTCAACTGTTGTCTCCATTTATTTTGGCCAGAATCTTGTACACTTTGGTTGGATTCTGATATTCAGTCATTAATACCATACAACTCATTCAGCACGTCATATTCGGCCGATGTCTAGCCAATGCTACATATTTAGCCATTGGCTAATGAATTTTCGGCCAACAATTCATGTTTAGCCAATACAGTGCCATCGTCAAGTTCTACACTTATATGTGTCAGAACCTCACATTCGGCCGACTTTACGGATATTTTAGTCGGCACCTCATATTCAATCAATATCATATGCTGTCGAGCGACATCACCTGATTTTCAGTTGTCGCATGATATATTTTGGCCGGAATTTCATATGTTTCAGCTGGCCTCTGACATTCAGTTGACGATGCTACACGATTTTCAGATGGTGCTTTATATTCGGCTAGTACTTTTGTAGCTCAGCCAATGCCTCATGTTTGGCCAATGACTTATGCATTTTGGCCAGCATTATATGTTTGCTGATTATATATATATATATCAGCTAATGTCTCATTTCAACTAGATATATAGCTAGTTATGCACATATTTCAGCCGGGGTTATGTGATGTTCGATTGGTGCCTTATGCTCAGCCGGATATGCATATATTTTAGCCGGTACTTTATATTCGATTGGCACATTATGGTATACAGCCGATATCTCATGGGCTTCAGCTGATATCCTATGATGATCAACCTATATTACGAGACCCTTGGCTGTTGGTCTGTACACCTCAGCCAGTTTACATATTCCTTGGTCAGGGCCTTAGTTCCAACCAGTTCTGAAAATGTCTAAACTGGTCGTATATATTTCAGCTGACATCAAGCGATAGTCAGCCAATTCCACATATATCTCAGTCGGTACCATATGCTATTTAGCCAGTATCCTCCGGGGTTTCAACTGATAGTTCAAGAGTTATGTATTTCAATCAAATTTGCAGCTCATCATGTGCACATTTCAGCCAATATCATGCAATATTCAACCGGTGCCTTATGTATAGCCGGTTGTGCATATATTTCAGCTGTACCTAATATCCGATCGGTACCATATGTTGTCATGCCGATATCCCATGGATTTTAGATTATGGTGTTCAGCCCATATTATGATGCTCTTAGCTGATGATTTATACACCTCAGTCGATTTGCATATATTTCAACCGAGACCTCAATTCCTACCAATTCCGAAAACATCTCAGCTGGTTATGTACATTTCAATGATGTCAAACAATAGTCGGCTGTGCATATATTTCAGCTGGTACCATGCGATGGTCAGTCGTTGCCTTATGATCAATCGACACCGCATACTTGGTCAATACCATATAAATTTCGGCCAGTGCCCTATGTATATTTACCAGCACTCGGGATTCCCAACCGGTCGATATCAGGATCTCGGGATTCCTAACTGGTCGATATTGGCCATATCGGCTAATGCCTCGATATATACATTAGCCGGTATTGTGCTCTTCGTGTCTACGGCAAAATGGGTCGACCTACTAGCCCGGATATATGATATATGGCTGAAGGTACAAAAACACGAAGGTGCGACACAGAGATGACTATTTGGTAGAGAAGTGATCTCATGAGTTGTGTCTGCAATGAAGAAAGGATACGACCTTTCACAAACATCATCATGATAATATGTGGGAGGAGATGAGTAACCAAATGAAAGGTGTACTCAATGAAGGGGTATCTCCGAATACAGAAGATGCCCATGCATTTGCTCCTTGACATGCGACCTTTATATCAGCTAGAATGGAAGTTTTTCCTTCTGCCGTGGCCATGTTATCAAGAGAATGGACGTATGGTCAATAGTCCAGTCCAATGATACTCACTGATGGATGAAAGATTAGTCCTTATCTGCCCAATATTTTATGGTTACTGGTTATCAATCCAACCTAAGAATATTGAAAGGGCTAGAAATATATCTCATGCACAGATGCACTCAATGTGATCACCTATGTATGTCATCCCAAAATTATGTTCGGACAATCCATCACCCTCTATGTACCGGATGGTGTGTCGTTCGGTTCATTATCAGGCTGGGGGCAAGTCCCCGAGTTATGTCATGACAAGCATGAGTTAAGAGTTAATCATTTACAAAGGTTACAGGGGGCAAGAAAATCAATCTCTGCCCATAATGCCATAAGAAATTAACTCCCCTTTTGTCAATATGCTATGATTAGTTGGTCATCTGTTCAACTTGAAGATCATGGCAAGGGCTTAGATAAGTCAATGCCCTTATTTGTTGTTGCCCATATTTGACACCATATTGTTTTGTTTAGGAGAGAATAATTCTCAGCCTATTATGCGCCAGTGAATGAGTCTGGCTTCAACATGCTTCTCAAATGGTGAGAAATTGATAAGTTGGTCACTGCCTGAGTAACATTGTGTGGGACACCAAAATGATGTTCAGGGTTGGGGATAATTTTTGCACCCATGATGGAGATTGGTTATATATATAGAGCGCTGTTATATTCACTCGACCGAGGGCAAGTCTTCGGGCCATTCTATGATAGCTCAAGACGAGTTCGTACTTCATATGAAAAGTGCACATTGGGATATACGTTCAGTCTATATCACATCAAGAGTCATCTAGTCAAAGGAATGTTGTCATCACCACCAAAATGATGAGGAATATACCCGTTGCCAAGGACAAGATCACAAATGACATAAACAACAAGCTTTGCCTCTAATGCTCATATGAGGGATAAGTTTGTTGTGTGCCGATATGCTCGGTCAATATGTGGCTCAGATCCTTGATACCCTTCATCAGATATGGAAGTAATCCCCAACCATTAACATGATACCATGATTGGTCAAGTCAAGATATGACTCATCTATGTTTTGTATCAGGTTCAAGGAATAAATCTTGAACTTGAACACGATATTATGATAGAAGCTGAGGCCTGCTCCTCGACTTTGGTTCGATATTAAGACAATTCCCGAATACATCTGCTTGGTGCTTGCAGGAATGCTATCCGTCATCTTCCTGACACATAAGAAGCTCGATATGGGGCTAATAAATTATCCATGAATGCTCTCAAGCACGGTTTGCCTGAGTTGACAATTGTCAGGGATGCAGAATTTTCAAAAGATGTTAACCAAGGAGAAATGCCAAGTGTCATGAAAGCCCACTAAAATGGAGTGCGGTAATCAACTGGTTCATCATCCCAAATACCATTCCCAAGAAATATGTCATACTAGGGGCTGGGGGCAAGATGCTTATATAACTATGCCCTGTCATGTCATATATCAACAGTCCCAAATGAAATGAAATTTTCAATCAATGATTTTATAAGCAACATCAAGCAGATAGGTGTTAAGTCCTATCCTAGAAATATATATGATTTCCAGTCGGCTTAAATATCAGCCCAAATAAGCTATTTGGGTAGATTTGCCTATCGAGCTCTATAATGGGTCGGTGATGAACATAAATCTCAAAATATATTTGAGAATGGAACAAATTTTGACTTGGGAAGCTGAGCTTGCCGAAGCTTTATTCACCAAGCAGCAAACTCATTTCTGATGTTTGCCTCATCAGCTGAATGAAGGTAAAATGTTGAAGCTGGGGGCATTTAAGGCCCTCCCAGGGGGCAATCTTCTGATGATCAAGGGATATTAAACCCAAAGGGTTGATGTTCAATCACTTTATGTGCACTGAGGAATGCTGTCAATATTCGACAAATGTGAGTATGTGAAGAGAAGCAAGAAATTTGAGGCATCCTGCTCATGCCACTTCTTCATACATCTCAACCTCTACATGTCAAAGTTCATAGTTGCTTTGCATCGATAGATGTTTTCTTGATTCAAGAGGAGTTTCAATCCCTTCATAAAATCATGATAAAATCCGGGTGAAATGAAAAGCCCGATGAAAGATCACGAAGCTTTACCGAAATGAGCATATTCTTGTCCCTATTCAAAGCAAGGACAAGTCAAGGCAATATAGGCCAAAGTTCACCAAATTATCACTTGTCAACCAATCTCCCATTTTGATCTGGTTGAATAATGATGATGAGGTTGATATCTAGGCAACCTCTACAAATAATGTTACCATTGCACATGGCCCATCAGCGCCCCGCACCATCGTTGTCAGAATGGGGTCAATTCTGTTTCCCCTATGATTGGCAGATATAGCATGTTAGATGTTTGTATGTTCTACCAACCAAGCGAGGGATCAGCCCTCAGCTCATATGTTTGATTGGCTTGACGGATCAATAGCAATCCGACCTATATAACCTTTTGGAAGGAGGGAACATATTACCCTTCAGATGAATGATGATAGTTGGTTTTTGAATCCATTCTGAGAATATGAATTGTCATGCCCACATATGGCTCCATGTCACATCATTTGAGTTGGAAATTATATCCCAACTCAATATACAGTCAAGATTGATCGATATGCCGGTCAATCCCAGAAAAGGCTCATCCGGCCGGGGGCAGATCCAAGGGTTCGTATAATGCAGTTCAGGCTAAGATTTTCTGCTAATGGTCTTTCCACATGAAGGCACAACATGTCAACATGCCAGAACGTTGCCCCTAGGGGATCTGTCATTCAACTTCTTCCATCAGTGTGAGGACTGGCAGTGAGTTGTGAATATAAACTCGATTCAGTCAATAGCCAAGATGGAGAAAGTGATGATCCTTCTTCACCTTAGTTGGACAAGTTCCACTGAAGAGGATGTAGATAATTGCACTGATAGAGAGCTCACTGCTCTTGATGACAACTTATCATCTGTTCAAAACTACAAAAGCTTTGAACTTTGCCATTGGACCTAGTATGTCACCTAGGTCTCCATATCATGCAAAGGCATGTTGTCAAAGGAAGTGCCAAAATCAGATGAAATGAATCATGTGGCAGAGCCTCCACATTTTAAATTAGCTTCTCATTTCAGGATGGGTTTTTCAGAAGACTTGATATCAAAGATAAACGAAGGGATTTGAGAAGCCAATATAGAGACTATTCTGGACAATCTCTTTCATAAGCTATGTGACAAGAAAAAGTCCAACAGAAATCAAGAACTCATTATCTGAAAATGAGAAAATTGTTGAAAACATTTATGATATTGATAACAAATGTTGATATTGGTTGAAATAGGATTCTCAGTGGATAAAGCATCATCAGCTATTGAGAGATGAGGTTTAACTATCATATTTCTATAGTTAGCCGATTATATACGTGCTGCACGAATGGCAGAGGATCTAATAATGCCTCCGGTCCATTGAGCAAAGCCCTCCCGGCAAGCGAAAATGATACCCTGCCGATCGGAGAAGGATTAGGCCAGATCAGGCCCAATTCAGGAAAGCGAAATATTTCCTGCGACCCTGCATGATAACAAAAATGAGAGATATGAAGTCTCGAAAAGGAAATGAAATACAAAACATATGCAGAAAATGATCAAGCTTACGAGGATCAGATAATTCCACGTGAGGAGCAGTGTTCGTCATCTTCGCCTGTAATAGAAACAAGATCAGGGTCAGAAGAATATATAGACAACTGCAAACAAAGGGGGCACGGCAACGGTTAGACAATTATGGTGTCCACCGTTTGATATTCAATCGGCGCCTCCATCAGTCGCCTTATTGTGACCCATCTATTCCCGATGGCTGATCAACTCACCCATTATAACGAGTGATAAGTATCCGCAATAGATACATACACCGGACAGACATAGACCCGGAACATAAATGCACAAGTCATAAACCCAACCTCAGGACAGGAACGATTACCCTCCTGGGCAGCGGACAGGAAAATATGATCCCCACGACGCCGGTAGAACATATGGAGATGTTCCCCCGCTAGGGATTCCATGCTTGCAACGATATACACGTATGTCAAGCTTACGTCAATATGAATGAGAAAGGATAAAATCCGTGAATATCATTCATATATCATATATCAAGATGATGGAACAGCAAGGAATAGCGAAAGACCATATTAGCGCCATTTGCTTCCTAGCTACAGCCCATATACAGCATGGCAGCGGCTGAACATATGCATAGAAGATACTGGCTAACAGAAGCACATATTTTCTGAGGCCGACATGAAGGACAATAGTGGGTCCAGATCTGGGGACAGCAAGTGTGTCAGATTTGGAAAATACAGTCATTCATAAAGCAAGGCGTATATACAGTAGCCAATGCAAAAGAGATGCATAACTCTCTTATTCAATCTTCATACAACAGCACATATGCTATATAACATGAAGCCCTCTGAAGCAAAATTATATCACATAGAGCTCAATGGCTATTTGTTACTCATATGAGTACACATCAACAATTTCCTCAGTTCATACATACGGGGATTATAAGGCTCAATATCAATACTACATCTTGTTATGAAGACATGTTATGTTTTGGTAAGATTGCTACGCATATGAGATAGCAACCTTTCAACACCTATAAAGGTACAGTTGCAAGTCTATTATATGCCCAAGCAGACTCAGAAGATGCCAAATAATGCTATTGGATAAAATGATATCCACATGAGTCAATGCCCTTTCGGCAAATGCCAAATGATATCATGAGGCAAATGACATGTTTTGATAATATGACACCTCCTCCTTGGCTGAGGAAGAATATAAACACCGCGCCGCCCGCAAGACCGACAGTGGAAATATAATGATATCCCGACGACGTTGGTAGAACATATAGAGATGTTCCCCTACTAAGGATAATACCTCCTTGATGAAGTTCATATCTTCTACTATCCTCATAGCGTATAGTGGGGCTATCGTTGGAAGTCAGCCCTCTCGCCCCCAATGGTTGTGCTCGGTGACAAAACTCATCACCGTCACCCGAACATATCATCTTGGACAACACTCTGTCTCATAATCTTTGTTTATAAAGCGTGAGAGGAAAGAAGGCTTTACACATTTGCCATAATGAGAGTGGCGGGAAATGAGATGAGATCATAACAAGGAGCCGAGCACTCCACCCGCTGCTTGACTCAGAATGTCAATATCATAATGGCCTTCTTGGTCTTAGTGGTTTCTCATGTTCATACCACTATGACCTCATCCAAGTCTAGATGGTTTTAGACTTCATGATGCCCATACTTATATCATAATGCCCATAGTCATATTATGATATTTCCATACTTATATCATGATGCTCATACTTATATCATGATACCCATAGTCATATTATGATATTTCCATACTTGTATCATGATGCCCATATTTATATCATGATGCCCATAGTCATATTATGATATTTCCATACTTATATCATGATGCCCATAGTCATATTATGATATTTCCATATCTATATCATGATACTCATAGTCGTATTATGATATTTCCATATTTATATCATGATGCCTATAGTCATATTATGATATTTCCATACTTATATCATGATGCCCATATTTATATCATGATACCCATAGTCATATTATGATATTTCCATACCTATATCATGATGCCCATAGTCATATTATGATATTTCCATACCTATATCATGATATCCATGTTTATATCATGATCACCATATTTGTGTCATGTTGCCTCCATACTTACATTACGATACCCTATATCCATATCATATTTCCCCCTATATTTATGTCATGTCACCCATTTTTGTCCCCCGGGCTTAAGTGGTCGCTCATACCGAATATTCATGTCATGATGGCCCTTTTGTCCCAATGGCTATTATGATATTCATGCCGTAATGATCTTTTCGATCCAGACGGCCCTATGATGTTTGTGCTGTTTTGATCATGTTGGTCCAAGCAGCTCCAAGATGTTTTTGTCGCATTGACCTTTCGGTCCAGGTTGCTCTATGATATTCATAATGATCTCCTTGATCAAAATGGTCCTCCATGTTATATCAACATGACCTTTGCGGCCTCGTTGGCAATATATGCTATAATATCATGGTCTTTTCGGCTTTATCGGTTTTCTATGTTATACCGTTTGGCTCTCTCGGCCTTATCGGTTACCATATATTCATGCCCTCATGGTTCTCTCGACCAAACGGGATCAGATATATTGAGATCATCATGGTCATATAATAGCCTTATCGGCTTTATGTCTTACTGTCATGGCCTATTTGGCCTTGTCGGTTTTCTGATATTACCATCATGGCTTCATCAACCTCACCAGTTCTATGAATGTTGCTATTTTGGTCCATGCCACCTTCATGATGTCTCCACACCGTCATGATATTCGAGACTGATATAATCTCCTTGAAATACATGTCATTTAGATCGAGATGGAATTCCCACGTTCCTTATCTCACAAGTCTCAATGCAAATTTGAATACCTTGACCCAGAGATGTCTCTGGACACTGTCAACCTGCTTCATGGCCTTATGTTCCAATGCCCCATATGCATTGCTGGCTAAGAGCCTTCCCTATAATATGTTTGGGATGGGCAAAAACGCGATCCTCGCAAACCATATATCCTATAATGTTCCACCGACATAAACTCATCTTTCCTATGGCCCAGAGGAAGCCTTGAATTCCTCACCGCCCATGAACACCTATGGCCCAGGGGAAACCTTGAATTCCTCACCGCCCATGAATGCCTATGGCCCAGGGGAAGCCCAAATTCCTCACCGTCTAAAGATCATATGATCGAGAGGAAACATAAACTCCTCCTCACTCACACAATCTCATGAATTAAGGGAAGCCTTGATCCCATGCAAAAAAAAGGATGATGGGCTAAAAATAGAGATGCCCGACGGCCTTAGCCAGTCAATCATGATAGATTGGTTAAGGGCAAAAATGTCAAAAAGACCTGGTTGGGGTGAAGACCTGAAAAGGCACCCCAAGCAAAATGAGGTGACCCTGCTGTGTGAAAACTTCGCAAAGAGGCGCACAGGCAAAAAATCAAAGGGGGCTAGTCTGGGTGAAAACCTTAAAAGGCGAACAAAGCTAGTAAGAATGAATGAAAATGAAAAATGAATGATGATGATGCTCCTGATCCCATGGTAACAGTGAGCATATGAATCTCACACAATGCAACCAATGGGATGATATAGAAGACTTTGGAACCCCGAAGATCCAGTTTGGGGAAAGTATTGATTTTGAGCAGCCAAGGTGCAGTTTGACTCCAACCAATGGAAGACATACATCATGTTTATATGCAGAGCAAGGGATAATCAGAGAATTCACATCAATGCTTCTTATAGAGATAAATATCATGAAGATGAGATTTATGCTTTGGCAGAAATGAAAATTCCGAGTCGGATAAATGATGAGGAGATGATCCTACTGCCCATCAATGGCAAATACAAGATGAGGATGTAGCCACAGCAAATACGAGATAGAGATAATTTGGCCGATCAGTGGCTTATGCAAGATGAAGAAATTGTGCCAATGATTTGTTGGGGCACGAGCAATTCCCCGACGCCTCTCGTCTCTGGGAAATCACTCGTGGGGGGCATTTGTTGGCACCAAAAATTTCATAAGTACCTAAATATGTCAAGTTTTGGGCAAAAGTACATGGGAAAAAAAAATGAACAGATGGAGGTGACCCAAATTATACCACATTTGGGACCAACAAGCCGAACGGACCTGATAAGTCTTATTGGGCATGATCGACCCGATACTTGGCCGATAATGATCAGACACCAATATCTGGTCTGCCCAGCTCAAACTCGAGTAATGCCGGAGTCGGATTGGAAATCGGACTTGTATTTGACAAGTTACGAGCAAAACAGTGAAAATGGACTTCTGACTGGCCTTGGGTAGGCCTAATGGACCCAAAGAACAAAATAAGTAGGTCCACAATACTGTGCTGGTCAAGGCCTCTGCAATAATGCCTTGAATGCCAAAATCGGTTCCGGTGGCATAATAACCATTTTGCCCCTATGCGGCCCGGACAACCAAATGTCAGCCTAGTGACGATCAGGCACCACCATCAGGTCCGCCTAGCTCAATGATGAGCAATGCCAGAATCAAATCGGAAATCCAATGCATATTTGGAAAGTTATGCAGAAAACACCGAAAGTCAATTTTCGGATGGCCTTATCATGGGCATATCAGGTCCAAAAGACAAAACAGGTGGGTCCATGAGACTATATTTGTCGAGGGCTTCGCAATGATACCTTGATTGTCAGAATCCGATGTCGGACGGACCTCAAACGGTAAAATGGCCTCTTTCGCCCTTGGTAAGTTTGGACACTTCGGGACAGATCCGATAACACATGGACACACCATTGGGTCTGCCCAACTCCATATTGAGCAACGTTGAAGTCAGATTGGAAATCCGACTGATATCTGGCAAGTTATGGGCCAAAACACCTGAGACGGGTCCGAATGACCAAAATGCCCCTCCTCGGCCACATTCGGTTCGGAAGGCCCGGACTTGGCCCATTAACAAATTTGTGAGCTCATATGATGCAGGAAAGTTAGTACATGCGGAAAACTGATTCAGATCAGAAATCCGATCCATATTCGAAAAGTTATGGAAGAAAATTCAAAATTTGTGCTTCTCGCCAACCCATCAGGTCAGGGGCAAAATAGTCCAAGTGATCAAAAAAATGATTCAAATGAGCCAGGGTTGAAGACAGATATCAGATATATTGATCAGAAAATCCTCGAGCCAAAAAGAATATTTTTGTACATCTCTCCACATATAAAATGGTGAATAAGTACAAAATTCATTAATTGAGATTATTTGGGACAGATTATGTTGCTTCTATTATGATCATGATACAATTGATGAGTTCGAAATGATAGATTGGAAAGATACATAAAATCAAGTCTGATCGGAGCTAATTATGTCTCATATCATGTTTATTTGAATATTTATATGATTTGAAAATCATATAAAATGAAATAACGAATATAAGCCATCAGATCGGCTATCAAGATGATGATGGAGATGGAACACCAATCCAAGGGCCTGGATGCATATTTATTAAGTATTGGATCACTTCTTATTGGATCTTTAATGACAATGGATCCTACTTAAGTGAAGATTAATATGAGCCATTGGATATATGGAAAATGATGAGATATTAGGTCAAGAGAGAGACCTACGTACTGTATCTCCCACAGCCACATGGACCAAGTCAAGGGCTGTCATCGGATGCCAAGAAGAAGGAGAATAAGTTAAAAATATAAATGTCAGCCACCTCCTTCCATGATGCCCACGTCCCCACCTTCCCACTACCCCACGTCCGAGAGAACATGCTCCCACTATCAGCCATGGAGGAAGTTGCGCACGTAGGCTTCCCCTTGCCAGCAACCTCCCATCCAGCAGCCTATATAAGACAGCCTTCTCACGCTGCTCACGGGGCTGGAAGGCCACACTTTGGAAGGGGCCCCACGCTGCTCAAAGGGGGGGAGACCGTCGGGCTGTTCTTCCACTGCTGCCCATCTCTCTTTTGGATGCTGTTGAGGAGAAGCCTACGTGGGACTTGGAGGTGAAGGAGATGTCGATGCTGCCCTGAAGATCCTCTACCGCTATGATGCCCATGCTGCTTTCCATCAACTTGCCCTCCTTCTGCCTATGCCCATAGGCTGATGCTGTTGGTGTTATCAATGGGACTACGCACTAGGAAGACCTCCACGTTGGTGCCAGTCACGTGGATGCAAACCAGATGGAGCTGGAGCCTATATGGTTGTAGCTCATCAAACCGTGCATACTAATGTTGCTGAAGATGCCAGGTCTGGATGCCGTTGTTGTAGCCATGGGTGCTGCAGGGATCATGCTAGTGCAAGAGTTGCTGCACGTTCAGGAACCAATGGCACCTTTTGAAGACTTTTTACGCTATCATCATAGCCAGAGGTTGCAGCGGAGGCCATCTTCAGATTGCTGCTGTCCTATGGCTTATATCAGTCCCCCTATCGACACATACCAGGCCACATATAGCCTTTCTATCTGCCTATAAACAGGTCATATCCAACCTATATTGACCCATATACAGGTCACACAGCCTCTCTATCCAACTCATGCACAGCTCCCGATGTGAAGCACCATAGGCTCCTCAAGGTGGCAATGAAGAAAGGTTATACCCGGTCTCTTTGGAACCCACATGCTGGACCAAAGACTCCCCGGGTAGCCTTGATGAAGCAAAGGAAAGAAGTATATGAAACAATGGCCAACCGGGCCTTGAGCAGGTCATGAGATCCGACCATAGAAAATCACAAGTTATGGTGATCACCCTCTGATTATAAAATCAGGAGGCTGTGAATGCTTATGGATAGGCCTACATTGGAGCCTATTATCGGGCCTAGTTCCATGAGCATGGCCCGGACAGGACTATAGACATATACATAGTCCTTTTTGATCTATCTTATAATGGAGAAGACAGTGTGGGATGACAAGGAGCCTTGATATAAAGAGGCTACGGATACACTATCATATGAGGATGTGTAAATGGCCATATGGCATAATTTTATGATAGAAAGATGAGCAAAACTCGTGCACAGCCATGACAGCCATATATAATACAGAATCCATGAATTTGCTCCGGACAGAATTACAATTATACATGTGGTCCTTTTGGTCCATCGTATAATGGAGAACACTAGCTGCGGACAAGACCCTTGTGACATAAATATGTACTCCCTAAAGGGGTGGCATGGCCACGACATGATGAGGATATGGTTACCCTACCATACAAAGATGTGTTAGTATGCCTTATGCTATGATTGAGGCATATGTATTGACACTCATATAATAATATAGATCATTGTGTATACATACATATACACTGGTTATTGGATATAAACCATGTGCAGGCCGCAGGGCTGATTGATGTTCATGACATGTCAAGAGCAAGATCCAATGATGGGCCAAAATTCTATGGATAAGAATGGACGTCTACTTGGAAGAAATCCACACCTACATAAGGCAATGGATGGTCTCAAATTGTGGATATAACATAGCATTCTCTTGATGTATTCTCAAACATATGGATGACATTTACATATTAAATGTTTACATGGTGATGAACCGAGGAAAAGCTTTTCATGTAACCCATCTGTTTGACATGGGAAGTAAACATAGCATATATATATGAAGATGATAGAATCCCATGGAAGGACAGGAAGCATTAACAATTCATAATGAACAGGCAGAAATTGTTCAGAAGTGAACCCGAGCCAGCACATAGGGTGCTGTTGCAAATCAGATCTGGCAAAGTTTGAGGTCCAAACATGCTGATGGAGACATGATCACCCTCTAGACATTGGGCAGGTTATTAAACACCTTGACAGGCATATAAACAGGCCATATATCCAGCCTATATCGACTCCATATATAGCCCCCAATGTGAAGCACCGTATGTTCCTCAAGGTGGCAATGGAAGTGAGGTTATACCCGGCCTCTTTGGAATCCACATGATGGACCAAAGATCCCCCGGGTAGCCTTAATAAAGCAAAAAGTATGAAAAGAAGAGGGCCAACCGGGCCTTGAAGATGTCATGACAATGAACACAGAAATGCTCAATATAAAGAGGACTGATTCATACCAGTTTGAAGGTCATGAAATCCGGAGGTCAAGAGAGCCTATGAATGACTGAATTCAGGGGCATGACAGTGGCCTATGTTTGGGCACACAAAAATAGCCCTATATTGACCTATATACAGGTCTGTCGTTGTCCTCTCATTGACCTATATACAGGTCATCATTTCAACCTCCATACCGCCCCATGTTCAGCTCATACTGTGCCTATAACAATCCATATATCAGTCCCTCTACCTGACCCATATACGGGTCACATATTAGACCATATATCGACCCACATACAGGTCACCTTTTCAGCCATCTATAGACCCCATAACCGGTCACATCTTCAAGCCTTCACATAGCCTTGTTCAATGACTGTTTTATCTCGCGAGAAGCAGTCCCTTATTCAGCCATATACGAAGCAGGACGATGACCATATACCCATGCAAAACAGTCCCTCTGCGACCCGTATACGGGTCACCTATCAGCCCACATATCGACCCATATACGGGTCATCTTTTCAGCCATCTATCGGCCCCATAACAGGTCGCATATTCAGTCCCCTATTCAACCCCCATACGCAGTCATATACCTGCCCCCTCATCACCTCATACACAGTCCATATATCAACCCCTTGTTCGACCCATATACAGGTCACTTTCAGCCATATATTGACCCTATAACCGGTCACATATTCAGCCCCTATCGACTTATATACAGGTCATTTTGTTTAGCTATATATCAACCCCATAGTTGGTCATATATCTAGCCTATATCAACCCCATAGCAGGTCATCCTTCCAGTTTATACCGACCCCATATCAGGTCACTTTTCCAACCTATTGATCCCATAACAGGTCAGATATCCATAACCCATATGAACCCCATAACAGGTTCTCTTCAAACCCTCTATAAATCCCCACCGATCACGAAACAAACTCCCGATGTTGTCATCTACATGGAGAAGGAAGATGGGCTGCAGCCAAGGGATAAGGCGATATCCGGCCCCCTTAGAACCTATACGATGGACTAAAGGCCATCCCAAGTAGCCTCAATGAAGCCAAGATACCATGAAGTTGAAGATATGAAGCTGAAGATATGAAGACAAAGACCAACCGAGTCTAAGATAATGAAGACTTGGTCACCCGGACCAAGATCTGACAATGACATGATGACAAGGCCAAATGTGGCCCAAATGACACAAAAATCATCAATCCTAAATATTTTGATACATAAAAAATATTTAAGATGCATAATATGAGCCTATACTTAGGCAATATTCATGATACTTGAACAAATATTATCGGGTAAGTCCCGAAATGTTTGGTCCGGACGGGGCTCCGAACATGCACTCGGTGTCATCGATCCATCCCAAAGTGGGAAGAGTACATACACTCAATCCATTAGGGAAATTCCCACTTCATCTAGAGTGAGGTCAATTATAGACCAAAACTCTATGGTTTAAGTGGAAAGTCCATGTCTACATAAGACGGGATATTCTCAAAAAAGATGTATGAAATGACATGGTTGATGGGATTATGGCTATGTTGAAGCCTCCCCACACGACGATGTGATTATTTTTTGTGGATGACCGTTTCCTTTCGTATGAGTTGCTACGACGGTTAATCAAGGGTGTTCGAGAATCTCGATGTAATTAACATCGGAAATTCGCAACTTCCGATGGAGAGAGGTCCAAAGACAAACTTTATGAACCCTAACCTCGACATATATATTTTATACATACCACATATTTTGGCTAAATATCTTCTATGAAATATCATATATTTTCATAGTAGCCAAAGATAAGATAAGGAAAGTTCATTTCCCAAATAAACGGAAATCAAATGAATTTTCAAACTATATCATACAACACATATATTTTCTTATATTTTGATACATAAGATCTTCGAGGTTTCACACCCACCCAGCTCCCCCTTCTATTGGGCTGTACGTAATAGGCTTCCAAATGGGCTGGAGGCATTTTATTTAAATCAAAACAAAGCTTGGACCAGCTGACATTTGTGCCCATGGACCTATTTTAAGGTCTGATAGGACCCAATTGTGGGCCGGACCAAATGTGTAATCATGTATGAAATTATATGAAATCAGTGTTTTGTATTTTTAAATTTTTTAGGATTCTTCATTTTTTTGTGATTTTTAGGATTCCGATTCTGATATTTCTATCCTTGCTTTGAGCTAATTAAGAAACTTTGTATTTAGTCCTAAAATTGGTTCAGAATTTGAAAATAGTCTTGGAGGCTACTATAGAATGTGAAAATTAGTTCGAGAAGAAGTCTGAAAACTTCTACACATCGAGGACACTCCAAATAAGGGAAGAAGCAAGCGTTGAACGTGCCTATACTAGGCCCGAATGAAGCCAAATCAGGCCTGATATACCATAGACATTTAGTTTAAAATAAACCTCAAACCATCAAGGTTAATTGTGGTCCATCTTGGATGTGCTTTATACTTTGAGAAAATTAAATAATAATAAAGTGCCAAGGCTAATTGAGGGTCGATCCTGGACATGCTTTACTTCTTGGTGATAAAAACTAATAAAACTAATTAGGGGTCTGTGATGGACATACTCTATGATTTGATAATTGAAAAAAAAGACTAATTGGGGGTTGGTCTTAGATAGACCTTAAGCCTTGGAAGAACAAAAAAGAGAAAGCAAGAAATTGGAAAAAGGGAGACTCCATTGCCATTCCACAACTTCATTGAGGGAATCAAGAAAAGTGAGCATGCTAAGGGGAGCCCCTATCAAAACATGCTCTTATGCTGCTCAAGTTAGCCCCTATGCATGGAATATCAAAGTCCACTATGCTAAGAGATTTCTCATTGACTTAAGGGAGAGCCGTGCATAGGCTTCATACCAGCAAGCTCAAATTTAGCCAATGAGGCCATGTCAGCGTAGGAGACACACCTATAAGGAAAGGATCCCCAAGGTCCATCAAAGGCCTAGGAGTTCATTTCAATTCACTTTATTTAAGTGGAGAAAACGTAATTGACAACAAGTCGAAGCCAAAAGGTTTATCCATTAAGGATATGATCTTACGTATCAAAGGATTTAAGAAATGACATGACATCAAGTCAAAGCCAAAAGTTCCCATCAAGGATATGGCCTCATGTCTCAAAAGGCTCATGGCAAACATAAAATCGAAGCTAAAAGGGTATTACTCATGAAAGATAGGGCCTCATTCATTAAAGAATTTGAAATGACATGAAGACAAGACTAGTAATGGGCCAATACTCAAGGGCTGATCACCAAATGAAGCCTTCCAAGCACTCCTTTAATGAGAAAGCACAAAGAGAAGTGGACCAAAATGTAGCCTCAAAGGGTGTGCCCCATGCTATCCTCCAATCTCACACATTGAGTAAAAAAATCATCGAAATGTGTGTGAAACCTCAATCTTCAAAAACATATAAATTTTATATTGTGTTTGCATGACATGATTTGAGCATTTATTTAATTTCTATTCATTTGAAAAATAATTTTTATTATCCTAGACTAACATAAACTATTTTGAAAACATATGATTTCTTATAAAGTTATTAGTCAAAAGACATGATATATATAAAAAATATATATCAAGGTTTGTGATTTATTAAAATTTGTCTTTGGATATCTCTTCATCGGAAGGTCCGAATTTTCGATGTTGATTACATGGAGACACTCCAATATTCTTGATTAATTGTCATAAGTAACTCAGTAATAGAAACATACATCCACAAAACACAAGCACGTGTGAGAGCTTGTTGGCACTAAAATTTTCAAAAGGTACAAAATGGGGATGGGCCCCACTTCAGTGGCCTAATGGACCAGTCAGGCCCAATAAGACTTAATGGGCTTGGAAAGTCAAATGATGCCCTAAGAAAAGTTTAAACAGCTCTATGTAGCTCACCGATACAAGTTTGAGTAGTACCGAAGCCAGTTTCGAAATCCGACCCAGGTTCAGTAAATTCAAGTACAGATGATGTAAAAAAAAGGTTTTGAAATGTCCCGGCATGGCTTGATAGACCCAAATGGCCAAGAGAATATGCTCATTACGTAGCCCTGGTCGAGAGCTTCGCAACGGTACCCAAAATGCATAAAACAAGCACTAGAAGGCCAAAATGACCGTTTTGCCCCTAACACTTCGGGACAAATCAGGACACCTTTAGAAAAATTCAACTTCACCACAATGTCAGTCTAAGGTAGAGCTGCACAATCCCCAAGACGGATAAAAAATCCGACCACTGGTTGAAGAGATATGCAAGAAAGATCAAATCTTGACGGAAAGCGGTATGCCGTCGCTCTAGGGGTATAATGGTCCGATCTACTCCCAGATCATTCCACAGGCTGAATATTTCAATGTCCCATTCCATGACGATAGTCTCGGGAATATTGATGTATGCAAAATAAAATTTGGCCAATAGGATAATTTAATTGCACTCAATTGCAATGTCTGTCATGATCGATGACCGAGATCACACCAATCGAAGAAATTAGTAAGATCAGATATCTGATGCAAATCTAGCGATCTCAGTTGCACATTATGTTGGAGCATAGGATCAACGGCCATCAGGGCATGTTTCAGATTTTTTTTAGCCAATTCGGGCTTTATTTAATTGGTTTCAGTCAGAATTTATGACATCCATCAGATCGAGAGTACTCTGATCAACCCAGGGTTAAACCTAACCCGAGATGGGCTGACCTAGGTTGCTGTTGGCCGAACCCAGCTCATCCTCTTCTTGCTGGGTGTGCACAAGGCCCTATAATCTAGGACTTGGTGCGCCAATTCATCCCCACTCCATTCTATCTTTATCTCCCATCTAGTTTATCTCCAACCACTTCAAGATAAGCTCTATCCTCCAACCACCCTAACTCCCTTGGTTTATCTCTATCTTAACTGGCCTTACAACAACCCCTGGCCTATCCCCATCTGATGCTTGGCCGAACCAACCTCTCCACTTGCATGGTGCGCTCAAAGCCCTAGAAGATAGGAGGCTGTCCGAACATGCTCTCCCAAGGTTGGTGCGTACCCCCCTCAACAACCTCTAGCTCAACCAATTGTGGGTTATCCTTATCATCCTCAACTTCCATTGAGTTGTCCTTATCTTCCCTCAACATCCTTCAACCTTATCCCCTCCTGGAGATGGCACCCCCTAGCCTCTATTTAAACCCCCCATCTGGCCTTGGTCGATAGAACACAAGCTGACCCTGTGGAAGCCGTGCTCCAGCTCTCCCTCAGCTTCTTAGTGTGTCATTAACCTTGCTCCAGCCCTTTCTCATCTTGCTTGGACATCTTCAACATCAAGTCAACAAGCTCTCCTACCCATTTTGGATGTGCCAAGTTAAGAAGAAGAAGAAGAAGAAAAAGGCTTACTTCAGCAGGTGCACCAACAGTAGGTGCAACCAACCCACCTGGTTGGTGTGCCAATTCCAGCAAGAGCAGCATGCTTCTTCATCATTGGTGAGGCCTTTAACACCAACAAGACCTTCATCTTCCTCTTCCAGCATCATCTGCATAAGGAGAAGAAGAAAAAAAGAAGGAGAAGAAGGGCCTACAGTCCTTCCATCTTCAGCACCACCTGCAGTATAAGAGAAAAAGAGGAATGAAACAAGGTGAGTAGAGAAATAAAAGATGTAGCACTTCATTTCTCTTCCTCCCCTCTTCTTTCTCTACTCTTTGGCCTCCCCTTTGGCCATTCAAAATGTCTCAAAACCCAACCTTTTTGGTCCTTTTAAAAGCCCATGTGCATCCCCTCAATTAGCCCCTTGTTGGCCACCTGAATGTGCTCTAGAAAACCAGCCTTGCTGTCTTTTCAATCAGCCTCTATGTCCCCCTTGAAACTCATCCACAGCCAGGCCCCTTGAGTGCCCCTAAACACATCCACAGTCAGGCTCCTTGTGTGCCTTAAAACCCTTAACAATCAGGCCCTTTGAGTGCCCATGAACCTGTCCCTATTCAGGTCATCTAAACAGCCCCTTTGTTGGCCACCCAAATAGGTCCTTGCATAGCCTGCCATCGGTCCCCTTGTTGGCCATTTAAACAACACCCATTTAGCTCTATATCATTCTATACACATCCCCCTTACCCATTGAGGAGGATAGAGTGATGTCCCAGGCATTCTTGGATCCACAAGATGGGCTAAGTCTTCCCCGGGCGGGCTCTTGATTCCTTGTTTTGGCTGGAGGAGAGGGTGATGTCCTGAGAATTCTTGGAATCCGTACGATGGGCCAAGTCTCTCCCAGGCGGATTCTCAACTTCAACCAAGACAACCCCCTTTGTGTGGTCTTCTTCATTTCAATACTAAGCAGCCCCTTTGAGGCATTGAAATCCTTATCTACATGCCCTTTGTGCAGTACCTAATCAACCCTTCCAAACTTGTCTTAAACCTGCCCCTTGTGTAGTCCTCTTTCCAACTCTTCCAAGCAGTACCTTTATAGATCCATTCTAGCCCCTCTGAGGCTTCCTTTGCCCACTGCTACAGGAAGAAGGCAAACACTAAAAATCAGATTCTGCAGATTGTCAAAATAGGCCATTTTGGCCCGTGGAGATCAAAACAGGCCACCAGGGCCCATGAAACTTGAATTGGGCCAACCGGGCCGACATGACATGAAGCCGGCTTGCTCAGGCCATGAGATATGAAGTTTGCCTATCGGGCCTTGGACATTTAAAAATCACACTTAACTAAATCTGAAAGCGAAATACCAAAATTAAATTAAGGGGTTAGCACCACCACGTGGGTGCTCCACCTTGAGCGGCTCATCCAGCTTGCACCGGAATGTTGACCCGGACGCGGACGTAGGCGCGGGCTGGCTCCCGTTGCAGATGATCCTTCCTACGATGCGATGAGTCACATACTTGTTGCACCGGATGGGTAAAATTTCACACCAGTCGGAAAATAAGGTAGTATGCTGCCGAAATTTTCTTGGTCATGTGAGACTTTATGGGAAGGACACGTTTACACTTTGACAACATTGAACATGGCATATGAACTGCCACATTAGATGTACACTGAAATGAATATTCGATGAACATTTCAAATTCCGAGTTGATTGCATGTGATTGGGCAACGACACTAGCCTGACGGATTGGATGTGATGCAAACCGAATAAGAGTTAACCAAATCTGAAGTTAACTTAATGAATTCTGAAAATACATTTACAACAACCTTAAAACACACTTAAAATGGGTCATTAAAAGCTTAACATTTAACATGAATAAGATTTAATACAATATGAAAAAATTGATTCAATGCACTTAATCCATTGGAATTCAATTTCCTAAATAAGTACAAATCAAATAATTCACAACCAATCGAAAAGAACACATAAAGAAAATATTAATGCATCTGAAATTCATCTTAAAACATGTCAAATTAAGATCATTAACCATCTGAAGGTCAAATCTAATCAAGTGAAACCAAAGTTCAAAATGTTTAAAAAATATACCGAACACACCCGAATTAGTTTGAAACCTTAAACAACATAAGAAAAGAACATAAAAATGACTTAACTCATGTCATCTAAATATAAATAAGTCAAATTGATCAACACATCTAAATATTTAATGTTTAAAAAAAATAAAACAAACATCAACTAATTAAAGTAAATAATCAAACCAAACAATCCATACAAACTCAAAAAACGAATAACATTTAAACCTAAGTCAAATTGAAATATGAAATTAACATTTCAAACTACATCAAAATTAATTCATAAATCAACTTAAGTTAACTTCAAACCAAATCTAATCAAACTTGTTTGTTTCTTATCGAGCCCGAAAGGCCAGGGCCCTTTTTGTTCTTTACACGTTGTGGATGTGCACGCTCTCGTCAAACAAGATCGTTATGACAGTTAATCAAGGGTGTTCGGGTGTTTGCTTGATGTAAATGAATATCGGATATTTGCACTATCTGTGGATAGATGTCAAAATTATTTTCACAGAACCCGAACCTCGGCTCTATACTCTTTTAATATCACGTGGACTATCTAGTATTTTTGTGGTCTGTCACCTATTTTATTAGAAAATTCGGGTACAATATTTCTACATTCAAAAACAAATCTTTTAAAAACTTTTTAAAAACAAAATATTTTTTAATCAAGGTTCCCACATAGCTATAACTCCATAAACTCAATAGAATGTAAATCGAGTATGTTAAGTTTGATTTGAGTTTCATTTACGTTTGATGAAGTGTATTTAGATTTCAACATTTTAATGATATGTTTCTTAGTTGATTTTAAGCATATTTGACATATATTTTACTCTTTTTGATTTAAGATCTTGACATTAAGCCATGTTTTGAGTTATTAGAGTTAGTTTGGATTAGAAATCTAAAATAGACATAATTTGGATCAAATTTTTTAAATATTATTTGCTTTGATCACACGACCTTCATTTTGATTTATCATGTTTCTTAATATCTTTGACTTAAGAGCATTTGTTTAAATCTGTTTTTTATGACATTGGATTTAAAGTAAGTTCATGATTATTTCATTATCAATCGCTTTTTATTCCAACTTTTAATATTAAGTACATAGAATCATCTTTTCTTTATTTAAAGTATAGCATTTTAGACTTAATAAAAAAATTTGATTCTTATGATATTTGATTGAAGTGAATTCATTTCATTTTGTTGTAAGTCTCTTCATTACGTGCATTTGACTTAGGATTCGTTATGTTATCTTGTGATTTCATGTTATAAGTCTTGACATTAGACTTTGTTGCAATTTGCTTAAATTAGATTTTCATGTTGTCTAGTTAAAGTCTCATTCATTATTAATTTTGTTTGAAGTCTTGATATTAGACTTGAAATTCATTATACATTCATTTTAAGTCTTAGTATTAGACTTTGTGAAAATTTGCTAAGATCTGAATTTTAAGTCTCCGAACATCTCATTTCATGGTCTGAGCACACCTAATCCCTTCTTGAATAGGTAGGTTGGTGGTCGTTCCTTAACACATAAGCCTTAAACATCTCAGTCCATGGGCATAGTCGCTAGGCACCTCATGCTGCCTTACAGTAGGCTTAATCTCCCATGTTCTTATCTGGATGCATGTTCATATTAAAAATCTGACTTGTTACTTGAAGCATCTCATCTTCCGTTTAAAGATTGAGACCTTACTATCTATTTGAGTCCAAAAACTAGCATGAATATTTTAGATTTGACTAGAGGTCTGATTCATGCATTTTTTATTTCAAACCTAGGGATTTTGTATATCCGATACCATTTCTAAGATCTCCCACTTAATCCGAAACTTGTATTTGTAATTGATATTTAAATTTCACAATGATTTTGGATCCAATATGACTGACTGCAATTAAGATCTTTGAAGATCTAAAATTGTTGTCTTGCAGATCTTATGTTATCGGATTTTGGTATACCATTCATAACCATTAGTTTTCCAACCATGTTAGGAAAGATAAATACAAAGTTGATACTTGATAGATCATGGGATCAACATTTATCAAATCTAAAAATTGGCATGACTCATGTTTAGACTTAGGGAAAACAGCACATCACGTCTTCCATATTTCGAAGAGCATATTGGTCCAATCACACATGTACGATCTGATTTAACCATTTCTGATTCCTGTCCTCTCAATTTCAGATTACTAAAGATATGTTCATGACTGACATTGATCTTTATCCAATATCAACCTTGAATGGGATTATCTTAAATGCATCATCAAATCTTAGCTTTTTGGAGCATAGTTTATTAGGCCTGTAAAGTGGGCGGGCCAAGCCCGCCAGCCCGCCAAAACACCTGCCGTGGGTTGGGCTTAGGCCCGCTAAAAATGGTCATGAGGGCCTAATGACAAATCAAGTTTCAATTTGAATCTCGTTGGCGGGCCTGACGGGCCCGAGGCTCTTCGGCCCGCTGAGCCCGCGGAACTCCACACGGCACTATAGGCAAGGAGGCGGGAGAATGGGAGGTGAAGACGGAGGCGGCGTAGGAGCTATGGAGGTCCTCTGCCAACGTACCACCGGACAAGCAGACGTTAGCCGGAAATAAAAATAAAACATCCTCCTAAATCGTGAGTGTTACTGTACGGATGACAAGGGGACGTGGCGGACTTGCCGCGGGGGGCGGCGGCGGCGGAGGCGGCTTGGCGGAGGACTGCGCCTGGAGGAGCCGCGCCAGGCGCTTCTGCCGGGTGCTCCAGAAGTTCCTTTCTGAACTATTTGATAGAAAAGAGACTAACAAAGAGGATCAAAGTTGCAGATACCATCGGCACTCGGACAACTTGATGCTAACAAACATGAAGCTTCCAAGTAAAAACCGATTCCGGGAGCCGATACAAGAGGAAATCCAGCTCTAGTCCGTGTTCAATCAAGCCTCTCTTCTACCGGGGGATTCCGACGAAGAAGCGCCGTCGCGGCAGCGTGTCTTCGCCGCACCCGTCCGGGGCCTCGGTCACGCAGCGGCTCGACTCCGAGGCCGACGGGGTCGTCGCCTCCGCGTCGGATCGGCCCACGAAGTCGATAGCGCCGCCGCGGCGCCTCCTCGCCGGAGCCATCCTCCCCGCCTCTTCGCTTCCCCGAATATGCGGCGAGCACCCGCCTTCCATCCGCACCGTCGGAAGGGAGCAAAGCGAGGAATTCCGCGCCAGCCGAAGCACGCCCGGAGGCCGTGCTTCCTCACGTACTCGACCAGGACCTCGTCTTCCTCGGCCATCCACGGACCCTTGCGCAGCGCCGCCGCCGAGCCCTCCTGATCTCTCCGCCCCATCGCCGGCTGGCCGTCGCGGATCAGGTCTCTTTTCGGTGACACAGTTACTCTTTTCATAAGACGTGATCTTCAGCCAATAAAATATTTTGAATATAAAGAAACGGGCTGCCGGGCTGCCGATGGGTTCACGGGCTTTTAATAACTTTTGTGGGTTCTAAACCCATGAAATCACGCTAAAAAAATCATGGGCTTGGGCTGGGCATCTACAGTGGGTGGGCTGGGACGGGCTTGGGCCGGGCCAGCCCAGGCCCGCCCAGTTGACACTCTTATAGTTTATGTATGAATTGATTGTATTAAATTTGAAACAACTAGAGAAATTAGTGTATTGTCACTACAACACGAGATTAAAGCTGAACTTGGAGAGGATGAGCAACAACTACGAGGAACAATGTTGGAGAGTGGAAACGTCTAGTTGGCGAAGTGAGATGGTGATCATGCAAAAACGCAACATTGATTTGGGCGAAATCTTTGACTAGTAAATCCATTACAAGCATGGGTGAACAATCAAGAAGGACTAGACGAACTTGAGTTTAATCTAGAAGATCGAGAATGAGCATAAGGACAACTCTACGACATATCTTCAGTCAAGGAATTCCAAATTCCTCCTTCGGTGACAAGATGAGAAGACTGGAGATTCTTCTTGTCAAGATGAGAAATAAAAGGATAAAGGTAAATAGGTTGTAACTAATCCATTAGACATTATAGTTCAAGAAATAATCGATGAGGGACGTGAAGACATGCCAGAGTCGAATATCCGACTTCAATACTAGACATCGGAATATTTTACGTCAAATAGTAGCAACAATTGTTTTAAAACCCATGCAATCTTCTTTAAACCAATTACTATTGCTGCTCTTTGAAGTCGAATCTTTTGATTGATAATTTTTTTAAACCCAAGTATCTTTCTCTAAAACAGGTTCTGGATAATGTGTTGCAGTGTACTCTTTAAAGAATCCTATTTGTTTTCATCTTTGAGTCCTCCCACTAGATTGTTGCCCATAGATTGCAGAATCGGTGGAATCGGTCTGATTCCGACCGATTCCGGAATCCGATTCCATGTGGGAGGACCGATTCTGGGATGAATTCCGCGGAATCGGTCGGAATCGCTTGGAATTGGTCGGAATCGATCCGATTCCACCGATTCCTTGTGGAATCGGTCGATCCCGACCGATTCGTCGAAAGACCGGTTCATGTGGACCGGTTCGATTCCCGGTTCGATTCTGGACCGGGAATCGAACCAATTCAGGCCCTTTTAAGGCCGGAATCGACCGCCGCGGTCGATTCCGTCTATCTCGCGGCGGAAGGGTTCGATTCTGGCGATTTTGCGGCGATTCCAGCGTCGATCCGGCGATCCAGGCGTCGATCCCAACTGCCAGCACCGATTCCACAAGGATTCCAGCGATTCCAGCACTGATTCCGGCGATTCCAGCGATTCCGGCGGCGATTCCGGCGATTCCAGCGATTCCAAGCGATTCCTTCAGCCGTTTCCGCCGATCCAAGCTCCGATCGGCCTTGAATCAACCTCTTCTTCGATCTTTAACCGTTTTTTGGTAAGATTTCTTCGCCGAAAACTTTGTACGTCCATTCTTACGCGTTTTCGACGAGTCCGAGCGTCGTTAAACGTTGTGACTTCCGACCGAACAAGTCCGTTTAAGTTCTGAACTATTCGATTGGATTTTCTTTGCACGTGAAAAATTCCGGATATCCCGTACGTCTATTTTTACACGTTTCCGACGACTCCGAGCAGAGTTAAACTCGGTGATTTTTGATCAAACAACTCTGCTCAAGTTGTTTGAACATCGATTGGATGTTCTTTGTACGGGAAAAATTTCGGAAGCCCCGTACGTTGATTTGCGATTATTTGCGGGAATCAAAGCAAATACGTAACCCATTAAACATACCCAATGGTGTGTTACTTGGGCCGTCTGCTTCCCGAACGTCTAAAGTAATTTTTATATGAACTAATCATTTTTAGTGCATTGTTTACAATTTTTGTAGATATAAGCAATGGCCGATCAAGGTGATGCGACTAAGACGTGCTTCCGACGTGGGTTGGGAACACGAGCACATGGTAGACCCACCGGGAAGAGGGTACAAGGCAAATGGTGTGGGAAGGAGATGAACGGGGGGGTGTTCCGGTTGAAACAACATATCGCCGGAAGAAGTGGAAATTTAAAGAAATGTGACAAGGTGGCGACTTCCGAGGGAGAAGAGGGAGGGGATGAGAGGCTACGTGACGAGTGCAGCCTCTCAACGGGCGATTAGGATCGAGCAGAGGGAGGAGTTGCACGACGAGCTACTCCAGAGGAGGAGGGACCGCAATTTGCCTACCTCAAAAGGGAAAGACAAGGAGAAGGCACCAGCTGAGCCAGAGCCAGAGAGCGAGGACAAGTCCACAGACTCCGAGCTTAGACATGCTAGGCACGCTAGCAAGCGTGCATTTGCTGAGGAAGAGGACAGGAGGAGGGGAGCAAGAGGGTCTGGGTCCAGAGTTGACCCAGCTTTGGGCCGATCAACATCGGCTCGCCCTACCCGGGACCGAGAGACTGACCCCGTGAGACAGGAGCCATATCGCCGTTCATTTCTACCAAGACTCGATTTACACCGAGTGATGAGTATTTATTTAGAAACAGAGTGCCGGCGTACGGGGATTAAACAAGCAATGAAAGGGTGAAGGCAACAGGAACGGCTGCAAAGAGAGCCGTTCGCTACATTGTGAAGTGGTTTTTGCATGCAGGTATCACTTTTAAATTGACATTTATGTGTGTTTTATTTACTTAAACTTAATTTTACCCTGATCCCAAATTTTTTTAACTTGATGTAGTTATCCCAGCACATGCATACACCAGCCCCTACTTCCAGACGATGGTGGATGCCGTGGGTGAGGCTGGACCAGGTTTGCAAGCCCCGGGCGCTAACCTGGATGAGGAGGTCCAGGAGTTGAAAGAGTAGATGGATGGTTTTAAATTGGTGTGGAAAGAGAAAGGTTGCAAAATTATGTGCGACGGGTGGACAGGTATCATCAAGAGGAGTATGATAAACTTCTTGGTGTATTGTTCTGAGGGGACAACATTCTTGAAGTCGGTAGATGATTCTGAGAAGATAAAAAATGCCAACTTTCTTTTTTCTATGATGGATGCGGTGGTGGAGGAGATCGGGGAGGACAATGGGGTTCAGTTTGTCACTGACAACGAACCTTCATATAAGGCGGCTAGGAGAAAGTTGATGGAGAAGAGGAAGCACATGTTCTGGGTGCCCTGTGCGGCACATTCCATTGATCTCATATTAGAGGATGTAGGCAAGGAGGAGGGTGTATCCACATTCGTCGGGCAGTGCGCGTACGATCACATCATTTATTTATTCGCATCCCCGCCTGCTACATATTATGAGATCACACACAAGAGGGCACGATCTTGTTAGGCCTGGTCCGACTCGATTTGCTACGAATTTCATTGCGTTGGAGAGTCTACACTGGCACAGACATGCATTGGTTAGGTTCACACAGTCCGAGAAGTATTATAGCTGTATGGTGGACAACCTGCATGACAAGAAAGATCAACTGGAGATTCTTGTCAGGTCTGAGAAGAACATCACTGACAAGAGGTTTTGGGAGAGTATTGCCTACTACTTGACAATCATTGAGCCACTGGTAGTTGTCTTGAGGTTGGTAGACTCAGATGACAGAGACCAGATGGGCACGTTGTACGATGCCATGGACCGGGCAAAGCTGAAAATAAAAAAATCCCAGAGGTTATAAAAAGTGGTGGAAAATCATAGATGACCGATGAGACAAGACCTTGCTCCACGATGTCCATACTGCAGGTTAGTTGGTTAAAAAAATATTTTTGCTGAATAATTGTCTTATTCTTATTCATAATGTTATCTAATAAAATCTTGCAGGATATTTTTTGAACCCCCGCATCCAATATGGAGGACAGGTGGTGAACGATAACGAGGTGTTGCGGGGTACACTTGCTGTTATTCAGCGTCTGTGCCGATCTCAGCAGGACAGGATAGAGTGTAATACCCCCGGTTATTTAAAAAAAAATTAATTAGTTAATATTTATTATTATTTTATTTCCCTCTCTCCCCTATATATATATCCTCCTCCCCGTACGCATCTCACCCTCCCGGCGCCGCTTTTCTTCCTCCCAGCGAAACCCTAATTCCCCCCCCCCCCCTCCTGCACGCGCACCCCCCCCCAGGTCGTCTTCCTCTCTCTCCGCGCGCGCACAGTCGCCCGCGCGCCTCCGCGCCTCTCCGCCCTCGGTCTCCGCATCGCGCCCGCCGCCTCGGGTGACCGCGCGCTCGCGCGTCAGCGACGGCGGCTTCCTCGTACCGCCGCCTCCTCTGCCTCGGCCCGCGTCGCCGATCGCCCGCCCGCCGCCGGGTGACGCGGCCGTCGAGCGCCGTTGACTCCCTCCCCGCGCGTCACCCCGTGCGCCCGCTGCGCCACGTCCGGCCCCGCGCGGCCCGCGCCGGCCCGTGCGCCGCCGTGCGCCGGCTTCTTCCCCCCTGCGCGGTATCTCCTTTCTCTCTCCTATCGCCCTCTCTCCTATCATCTTCTATTAAAATCCCTAGTTTATTATTCTTCTTTCTCCGGCAGTTTTGAAACCACCTACCCGGCTCGGTTTTTCGTCGCCGACGCAACCGCGGCAGTCTCGTCGCCAAATTCAATTTTCCTTGGAATTCCGTGCGCCGTTCGCCGTTGCCGTCAAGGTAGGCGTCTCGGCTATCCTTAGCACTGTAATATTTTTATTAAACCGTAAGAAACATGTTTAGATCACCAGGATTAGAAGATTGTGAGTTAATGGGTTGTTTTGGATTTATTGGCATGATTAGATAGAGTTTAGATTAGCTTGTGTAATCATACATGTTTAGATGGTCCTATATTCATGATTATTCATCATGTTAGATAATTATTCAATTATGCATGTTAGCATGTTAGGTATGTCTTTATAGTTGAATCTAGCTAGTTTAGATGTTTTGCATCACGATAACCTTAATCATGTATATTCCGATTTGATAAAAAGCCGTCGTAAGGTTTAGACATAATGTGGTTAGAACTTAGTTTATTTTCTGTTATTAGATAGATGGTCATGTTTAAGCATGTAATTGTCATATTTAGGTTGTAATTGCATGATCCTATCCATATGCATTAGTTTGTGATATACTGTGGTGTGGTATGCAAATATGTGGTGCATAGAACCATGAGTGTTCATCTATGTATTCCATGTTTGATTTGCCAATTTAATGTTCGTATTTCTTGTCCGAGTTATTTATATGCTTGCGTGGTGTTGAATGTGGTTGGTGCGTGGTGGTAGTTGGTTTTTGTCACTACACCGGACTAAATTAGTGGCCCGTGGGCGAGAGTGTTAGTTGAATCTGGTGCATCCTTCGATCCCGAGATACCGCGGTTTATCCTAAGTACTCCCCTTTCGCCTAGGGGTACTATGGGATTTTAATTCTTATATGTTACTTCCTACTATATGGTAAATCCGGTGCTAGTTTTGTGATCAGCATTTATACGATGGAGCATGTTATTTACTCGGGACGGGTGTCTAGTTGTGTAGTTTGGCATAGATGGTATGTTATAGATATGTCATTGGTTTTATGTCGAGTCTATGTGTTTTGGGCATACAGAGTGGTTTAAGGTGTAGGTTAATGTTGGTGCAATGCATTTAGAATCTAGTCATCGTGTGGGGTAGTTGATTGATTCTTTAATCAATTAATTAAAGATATATAATTAGTTTACACCCTATGTATTAAATCGATTTGTAGGTTTATTATGTATAGAATACCACTGTAATCATTATTATAATGGGGTAGTTCGGGTGTAAGTCTTCTTGAGTCATTGTTGACTCACTTAGATTGTTAATATTTTCGGGAGTGCGGGTTTTAGCGCGTGAAGCGTAGTGGTGTTGTGGAATTCGAGGAGCTAGTGGATTTCTCATTCAATGTCGGTATTTAATTTGTTTAGATAGGTGTTTGTTTGTGGTGTTAATATGTTGTAAAGTTTGGAATTATTTATTTGGATCGAGATTTTAGTCTTATTTGGCTCCAGACCGATATCCTTTCCCGTTACGTCGCCGGATTATCTTCCGCTGTGCATATTAAAAATCCGGGTCGTGACATAGAGGCTGAGATAGAAGTAAGTTAGAGTTCATTCAATACTTTGGAGTAGCCTTACCACGCAACTAATGTTTTTTTTTTAAAATTTTCAGATGCAGAAGTATAAGATGAGGGTCGGCGTATACTCAGATGCTGATCTGAAATATTCAGTTGACAAAGTGTCATCTGGTATAGTAATAGCTCGATGAAGATTTTATTTTCTTTTCATATAACTTATGGAAAATGATGGGCTAATTGTTTACCTGTTCTCTTTTTTTTTTCTTGCAGCTGAGTGGTGGGTTCAGGTGAACACCAGGAGTGGATGGAATTCACTTGCTACCATCGGTATCAGGATACTCAGCCAGAGCACCAGTTCCTCCCATTGTGAGAGGAACTGGAGTACATTCAACTTGATACATACGAAAAGAAGGAATAGGTTGACCTCGTACTCAGTGGAGAAACCGGTCTTCTCGTCATTATAACGAGGGCCGCGCATCAAGAATATCAAGGATCGACGAAGATCGGTGAGGAGCGATTTACACGATTCGCAGTGGTCCATACGAGCAGAGGCATTCCTCCGCCACACCACCACCGAGGAGGTGGACACGGCTCGATATTCCAGTGGAGCGCACTTGCCTCCCGGATGAGGAGAGGAAGCCGCAGATCACGCAACCGAGTTTGATCCCGATGACCGTGCGTACGGGCCGAAGGAGAGTTGGATGGTGTCGAAGCGAGGAGGATGCTCCATCTCCATCTTCACCTACTTCTCGTGCTCAGCGTGGCCTTCTTCTCGCCACAACACGATGGGCGACCACCTGCAGCCACTTCTGGCCCCGCTCCGGCCTCCGGCCCCGCTACCCATTCGGGCATTCTGGGAAAACGAAAAGAAAAGTGACTGCACGGAAAATGGGAGGATTTGCAAAGTTGAAAAAAGCTTTGGGTTCTGACCTTCGGTACTTCGAGAGATGGTCGAAGAGGTGAAGAGAAGGAGCGAGGTCGGGCGTCCCGTCGGCCCCGTATGACAAACGCGTACGCTCCTTCTCACTCCTCAGGTGATGATGACGAGGAGTGCATACCAGCGACGCAGCCATCAGCAGCAGCCGAGTCTCCTGATTCACGGCATCCAAAGCCATATTACACGTTGGATTCAGATACACCTGATTCTTATATACAGGAGCCATAGTATCCAGCATTTGGCCAGGCTGACCAGCAGTGGATTACACCACTAGCTCCACCATCCTCTGCTTACGTCCTGGTCGTTCCGCAGTCCGATCCATACGACCTTGATAGCATGGCATCGACATTATTTTCATATGGATATGGTCCCGGACAGTATACACGACTGAGCACGAGGTCTAAGCATCGAGAGCAGCAGGGAGAGAAGGAAGACTAATATCTATTTCCTAGATATTGGTAGTAGATTGATATTATGTAAATGTATATATTTTTTCATGATGTATCAACTCTTTAATTTTTGAATCAATGGAATATGTACTTAACTTCAATTGGAGTTCATTAGTATTTATTCGATGTGGTCCCGTGGATGAATGTTAATCTTATTTTTAAAATTTTTTCTAACTCATTTCCTATTTTTTAGATTTTTTCCTGATTTTTCTGATTTTTTTTGACGAAAAAAAAAATTCAAAAAAAAACTTGATTCCGGCCGATCCGGAATCGATTCCCTTCCCAGTCCGGCCGATTCCTGGAATCGGAATCCGATTTCGATTCCGATTCCGATTCCAGAATCCTTGATGTTGCCTCTCACTCAAATCTACCGCACCTGTTCCACTTGTACGTGTACTACTAGATCCACCTTCTTCTCCGCCTCCTCCACCTGAACCTCCTACGTCTTGTTGTTAAGTAGCTAGAATAAATTCTTTCTCCTCATCATCATCTGAGTAAAGTGTTTGGGTACTATCTGTAAGAATCAAGTGCCTTCATTTGGTATTCAATTTTTTCCTCTTCGCTGTTCCTTCTTGTTGTGTACCTATACCAGTATTATGTTGTACTACTCTCTTAAAGGTCTTGAAGCCTCCAACAATACAACTCTTTTTAGTGCTAGGTACTGCACCTTGAATATTGGGAAGTGCCACTAGAGATATACTTTGTGGAACTGGAGCTGACTGTGGAACTGGAGTTGTGCAAGAAAAATGAATTTCTTGCCCTTCTTCCATCTACTTATCCTTAACGCTATCAAGCTCACCTTCGGCTCAAAATCTATCATTCAAGTCAAACTTTGGTTCTCTCTGTACAACGTTTTTATCCATAAATACTGCAAGTGAATGTTCTTCTTAAATTGGATATTCCAACATGTACCCATGTTGCCATCTAATGTGTCTCTATCCAACGACAACTTGCTCATCGTTAGACATTTTACGTACATATACAATAAGAATAATAAAAAATTTTGATTAAACATTTAAAAAATACTTTAACGGTCACCCTCAACCCTGAAGGGGTGAATAGTTCCCACCCCCGAAGGGGTGATCATCGTTGAAATCACCCCCAAAGGGGTGACCACTCTTTTAGGGGGGACAGGTGGAGGGGGAGGGAGGAGGAGGGTGGATTAGGGGAAAAGGAGGGATTGGAGGGTGGGTTGGGGGTAGAGGAGGTTGGATCAGATCGGAGAATTGGGGGTGTGTGTGGAGATCACTGGAGATCTCTGGAAAGGAGCCCTGTCATCATAGGGGAGCCCAAGATTGGGGAACCTACAGGAGGGAGAATGGGAGGGATGGGGGGGGGAGAATCGATCCGACTCCTTGATTAATCAAAGAGAATTGGGAGATTCATCAACAATCCAACTAATTCTCATTGTTCCTTCTAGAACTCTAGTTAGAATTTATTATTCTGGGTGGAATAAGATCGGTCAATCTACGAACCATGTATGAATTAGACCAATGTATGATTGTCAGTTCAAGCTCTCCAATGCAACAAAGTGAGTAGCAAACCTAGCCAAACCTGGCTTGATAAGATCGTACCTCTCAGTATGTTGTCTCATTATGTGTAGCAACCGAGGATGGAGATAGATGAATAACGTGACAAGTTGTGCTTGGTTGACAAGTGTAGTAATGCAAGTTTTTTTGCCAATATCCTTCAATATGTGGTCAATGGAGCATACTGCATGTGAAACCCAGAATAAATAGTCTCTTCTCCATCAATTTCTTTTCTGTTGCCTTGTAAGAGGGTTCGTTATTTGTCATAAATTGAACAATGTTTCTCCCCCCAATCTCACGCATGATGTCATCGATATGGGATATGTGCTTTGCATTCTTCACATGCCCCGATACATCAATGAAATGAAGGAAAGTTGTGACCTCTGAACAGTACACAAGAAAGTTTATCATGCTCTTTTTATGTCCATCCATTGCATATGACTTTCATTCTATAGTTCTTGACCATTTTAAATCTATCTATTCTGGATTTCAGTTTATCAACCTCTTCATCTAGTCTTGTGTCTTAAATATACCTAGAAGTTGGGACTTGTAATCCCTATTCAGCTTCTCTAATTACATTGATCATAGTTTGGAAGTGTGGACTAGTGGTGGTATGTATTGAAATGTTTACATTAAGCTTACATAATCGTAACAATAGCAATACATATATTTCCGAGGAGTGGCCTTTTGTTCTTACCAAAACTACTTAGAAATATGTTTCACTGCTTGTTTTGTAGTTGAAGTAGTAGCCTTCATTGTTTTAAATACATGTGTAATTGTTATCTAAGAATTGTTCTGCCACTTGAAGGTGGCATCATTTAGGGGTCGTATCGAGTGTGATCGACAAAATGTTGCATTTTTTGATCTTACATCATCAATGTGTTGAGTCGATTGTGATCAATGAAATATCGGACCCTTGATTCTAGACCCTTCTATCCCTTTCCTTTTCTCTTCTTCTTCTTCTTGTGACATTTTGTTGCCATGCATAGCTCTTCTTAGCCTTACTTCTTCTTCATCAGAAAATGTAGATATATAATCCTCAACCGTAACACTTCCTTTTTGTTTCTTAGTAACTCTGAGTGCAACTCTTCTTGTTGCTCAATGTGGATTTCTCTCTGAGATATTCTTCATGTAAGGTGGGACCTCATAGCCAAAGTTTTAAAAAACTTTGCCTCAACATGCAAAGGTGTATGCCCGGAGCGAGGCGATGTAATTTCTTATTAAGGTTAATTCTTTAGAGAGCTTACGTTGGCTTTCCCTATTTGCATACATTTAGACGTTTTAACTGAAGTAGAAACCTTACTTGTTCATCATATATGACCTTTCCCTTCTCCTTCCCTTTGTTATGAAAGTGAGTAGTTTGGTATGAGTGTGATTGACTCCTTCGGCCCTTCTTCATGGTGATGACGATGATTGTAGAAGGCTTCTTCTTCCTTCCACGGACCCTACAGTGCATCCATGTCTTTGTGTGACAGTGGAATTTGGTTTGAAGATGACTGCAACTTCCTCGCACAGCTACCACAGCACTAGCCTCTATACTTCTTTCTCTCGATGGCTCCTACAACATTGGCATTTTGATTGTTTCTTTCTCATGGTGGTGCTTACTCGTGAGGGCTATTGCAACACTGGTGACGCCATTACTTTTTGTCATGGCGACACTTTCCAACGACTACTTCAATGCCAGGAAGTGACAACCTCTTCCTCCTTGAAGTGGCTCTTCATCGAAGATTCAACATCTTTAATTCTCTTGAAATTGGTTTCACCGAGGTGATTGGTAAGCTTTTTTATTTTTTATTTTTGATTTGATTAGTGCTTAACTTAATACTTAAAGTTGGGTTAACATGTATAGGTAAGTTACTTGATAATATAATATTAACAGTAAGTAAAATTATCAGTTAAGTTTACAATAATAATTAATGATTTTTAACAATGAACAATATTACTTACAATTAGGACTAAGTTAAATTTAACTTTAAGTCATGAATAATGATTAATTTAGTTCAATGAATAGTGAATAATTATGATCTTAAAGTTATTTAACTAATTTAACAGTAAACTTATTTGTTAAATTTAAGTTAGCATATGACATGATTTCCTTTGACTAATTACTCTACTTGAGTTTGGAACCCGTTATTTTGATATTTAAAAAAAAACTACAAATGATCTATATGTGTGCTTAGGTAAACATGTATATAAAGTATACATATTGTTATGTACTCACATACCTGTGCTTCTAAGAGACATGCACTTGAGGAGATGAACCTCTGTTGAGTCCTTCAAGGAACCATCTTCTCTCGCGTGTCGAGATACTGATCTTCTGAGAGGCCTGAACTCAAGGATACAAACCCTCGTTGAATCCCTCAAAGGACGATCTTCACTCAAGTGTCGTGGTACTAACCATTTAAGAAGCCTGAACTCGAGGGAATAATCTCATGTTGAATCTCTCAAGAGACGATACAAATCACGATCTGCCCCGGGAAGAAAGAAGATCAAGCATGCAAACACCATAGAAACAAAGGTCAGCAAAATTACTTGGCGAGTAATGCATCTGAAATAAAAGGAAAGACTGACATTATCAATTGTTGGACGATGCTTCCATGTTGTCGTCGACACTGTCACCATTGAAAGAGGATGTTGTGAAGATCAAGGTTGAAAAAGAAATGTACACCCCGAAACTTCTTTGTGTGCAAGCATCGAGAAATGAACTTTTGCCAATGTCGGTGACTACAAACTGATGCTGCTTTAAGCCCCTTCGTGAGTAGCCATTTTTAGGAACTCTTCATACTACTGGAATTGTCGGAGAAGGAGCCCAATGGGCTCTCCATTGTGTTGGGGAAATAGGAGGAGGAGAAGAACCCTTCCTTGTTGATGCTACTCTTGTTCGCTACTACCTCCGGGTGAAGGAAGAGCTGTTGGAAGAAGAGAAGAACCAAGGAGAGATGCTTCAGATGCTGTCGCTTGAGATGCTGTCGCCACCATCTCCTAACGATGCCATCACTAGGATCTACTGCTACGACTAGAGGCTACCACCATGAAGACCTCTGGTCTATCACATCCAAGAGGAGGAAGGGAAAGATGGGGACGTCACCGCCTCTATCTTCTTTACTTTCGACCACCGTCAGCACTTCTACAAACTACCGCCACTATTGCTTGCTGCCAGCCTAGTCATTGGAAGGGGAGTCATTGGGAGGTGTCAGCTGCTAGCGGTAGGTGTTGCAGAGAGACCCCGTGTGGGCTATTGTTAATGTCAAGGAGAAAAGACAGAAGTTGATGCTTGGAGATTCTTTGCCACCTTCTTCTAATGCCGTCACCACCACTGGAGTTTGCCACTGTTGTGAAGTAGAGCCATTGAGGAGGACAACTGCGAGGGAAGGTGTAGCAGAAGGACCTCGCGCGAGCTTTTATTCGCATCAAGGAGGAAAGATAGAAGATGTGGAGGAGACCTTCTGCCATCCACTCCAACCACCACCATCGCCCTCGCAAGTTGCCATTGCCATTGGGATTTGCTACCGTCGGAGATGCTGCCAGGAGTTGTCGCCACTACCGCAAAGAGGAGCAACTGAGATGGCTCATCGCGAAACCCTTTTGTACGTAGGTCTTTGTTGCGGTCGGAGAGAGAGACGGGAGGGCTGCGGTCTCATGGTTAAAATATGTCAAAGCAAAGGGAAAAGAAAAAGTAAAAAAAAAAGAGGAAAAAAAGGACCAGGTTGAACCTAGCCCCAAATGCCACGTAATTGCTCCTGGTGCCGTGTGCATGTGTCCATGCGCACGGGATGTGTTCAATTCGGTTATCGGGGGGTTGAACTTACCCCCGATTTGATCGCATACCACCCTCCACTAACTTAAAAATATAATTAGTGGGGTTATGTTTTGAGACCAAAATGCTCTTAAAATTCTTCTATAATAGCCCTCAAGGTGCTATAAGTATAGAGGTTGGCTCATTCAGGAGAGAGGAGAATTGGTGTAGGAGAGAGGAGAATTGGTGTAGTCTATTCAGGGTTTTTTAGAGTTTAGCTTACTATAAAGAAAGTAGGAAACTTGACTTGGTGGCGAAGTTTTCCCGTAGTTTTGGTTCTACTTTTTTTTCAAAAGAATGGGATCGAATATCTTGTATTTATATGCAAATTATGCTATTTCGGATATATATAAAGATATCCATTTGGTCTAGTCAAGGTGTTACCAAAATTCTTGTTTTCATCCCCCTTTCCAACAAAAAAGATGGACCAAAACAAATCTATTTTTTGCATATATAAAGAGCAACCTAGTTTGGTCTAGGTGAAATGCTGTCGAAATTTAATTGATCAAAATAGTTGCATATGAAATGCAAACAAAGCTATTTTAAACTCATAAGCAAAATCCAACTCAGTTTAATTGGAATTCTGTCAAAATTTCAAAAAAAAATACATGTTTGCATATTAAGTTTACAAAATACTGTCAAGTATGCAAAAAAGTACAATAATACATAAAACATATATATAAAAACTCTGACATTTTATGATAGAAATTGATTCCAATTTTAGGGAACAAGACTTTCATGCCTTCTTAATCATTGTACTTTCATGTGCTATATACTCAAACTGAAATGAAATAAAATTCAAGTTCAGTTGATATGGCTTACGGTTCTAAAAGTGACTTCAAATCTTCGTAGATTTTAAAGAGATGGATAAAAATAAATAAGTCATACAAATGACTTAAAAATCAATTAAACCAACAACTATAATTAAACTCATACTAAATAATTACTTAATTATTAATAATGTTAAGATAATTAAACTAATTTCACTCTTATGAAATAATACATAAAAATTGAGCACAAATGATTACAAAACATGTTAAGTTCAACTTAATTTAACCATGAAGTGGATAATGTTACCTAATTAAATATGTGAACATAATGAAATCTAAATCAAATAACAACTTAAATATTAACAAAATGTTAACATTATCAAATTAATTTTTTAATTGCAATGATGCATAAAAATTGCTACTAAAGACTACAAAATATGTTAAGTTGGACCAAACTTAATCATTAAATTAAGTGGATAGTGTTAATAAGAACAAATCTTAATAACATAACTCACTTAAATCATAACAAAATACCAGCAAAACACATAAGAAAGAAATTAATTCTTATGAAACATAAAAGCTACACAAAGCACTAAATACTTACAAAGAAATTTCAACTCAAATTGTCAAAGTCAAACTAATGACAAATGACACAAAAAATGAAATTATATCAAGTTAATTAAATAAATCAAACAAAACATCCCAAATTAAATAATCTAAAAACTTCTTATTATTTCAATTAAGATGTTCTTTAAAGCGAAAATAATTGAAATCACAAAAAATTAAATCCCTGAACTTAAAACAAATTAAAATCAAACAAGTCTAATCTTACAAGGACATGGAGATATCTTCCAATCATGTATTTTATGTAGATGATTGACTTCAATTCAATTTGTTGCTGTGACAGTTAATTAAGGAGAAATGCTCGATGTAATTGACACTGGAATATTGTACATCCTGTGCTGTGAGGTCAAAATCTATTTTCAAAAACTGAGATAACCTCAAGATATAAAAATGTGTGGTTTAGACTTTAGATCATATAAGTAATAGATGATTCCATAGTATTCAAGACATCACCTAGACAACGCCGTCACATAGGCGACAAGGTATCCGTACCCCCGAGGGGGCAAGGTGATGGGTGCCTAGGTGCCCATTGCTTTAAATGATTATTTTATATATTTTAATAATAAATAATGTTAATTAAGTGTTAATATCACTTAATTAAGTTATTTTGAAGTAAAAACAACTAGTTTTAGTAGTTAATTTGACTATAAATAGATATTTTTATGAAATAATATCTAGGTTAAATGATTTCTTAAGTGTTTACTGATAGTTAATAGAATTTAAATATTAAAATTAATTAATTTGTCAAGTTATTTAGTATATGTAACTATGTACTTCCCACATTATTAATTGATTTGCATGGTGTCAAAGCTATTTTGCATTATTTTTACACATGTATTTGTTATTTTATCCATTTTACTATATAAAAAAGGTGTCGCCTTAGCCTTATCTTATCGCTAAGGTGGTATTGTGTCATCTTGAAAACCTTGGACGATCCCCATGTTAGCACTTAGAAAATCTGTGGAACTGTCCGTGTTCTTATATATCAATATTACACAAAATTAGTTAATACTTTTTTGAATATCATGTATTTTTGTAGTCGTCAATGCTAAATGAAAAAAAAAGTTTGAAATGAAAAAAAAAATTTTCTTTTTGAAGGAAGGAAATGAAAATTAAGAAAAGGAGGTTACAACACCAAGTTAATAGTTTTAACAGCAAGTGAATACTTATGGGGTGTTTAATTATGCTGTTTTTAAGTTTTACTGATTTACAACAAAAAATAAGATAACATGATAGGCTCTGATTTTGTTTGTGACGAGCTTCCCTATTTTGAAAAATAGTTATTCATGTCGTTCAAATTTTTTTAATAAAATGGGAGAGAGACTTGTTTTGTTTTCAAGAGAGACACGGAACAATAAAGCAAAGTCACACATGGAAACTTAACTCTTTCGTTAAAATAAAATTTGATCACAGGTTCATCCCTTATCTCTCTCTATACCGTCAACATTACATTTTTTATTTTGATCCCGATAAAACTAAACAGAAGATGATTTTGCAACTATCCCTCCATGGAGATATGATTTTAATAAAACTATTTGCTAAACAAATTTAACCTGAATTCCCAATTGATTGATTTCTTGTATTTTTTTTGGTCACATGGTCGCGTTGGCCAGGCAGCTCGTCGCGCACGCGAGCAATGAGGGATTGAGCCCCCGCGGCTCGGTCCCCACCAGATAACCTCCCCACCCGCGCCCCCCCCCCCCCCCCCCCCCCCGGCCGGCGTCCTCGAACCCCCTCCCTCCCGCAAACCCGGCGGGAGGGGGTGCCAACCGAGCTATGCTCCAGATGAAATGTTCTCCAGATGATTGATGGTGAATAATGTTCTCTAGATGAAATGTAAAATGAACAAAGTGAACATAAAGGCAAATAACATATTAACCTTGCAGCATCTAAATTAATTAAGAAAATCATCTTCTGTAATGATACTTGATTGCTACTTTTACAGCTTTTCAAGATATTCATATAAATTTTACCAAATGTGGCTATATAACTTTTAGAATTTGTCACTTTTCCCAAACATGTTAATTATCTATTTATCTAGTTTTAAAAATAATGATGTCATATGACATATTCTTTATTTTAAAATAAAACTGTTCAGAAATAAAAGTTATAACCAAACACCCTATTGCACTTAATAGTTAATGTTAACATGTACATATAATTAGGTTTAATTTAATATTAACGTTGATAATGATTAACTGACTTAAATTATGGTTAGTAGCTATACCTTTTTACAAAAGTAAATAACACTTTACCGTAATACTTAAACAGTAAAGTAATAATTAATGTTACATGTTTTTCTTATTTTTTTCATTAAACAATATGATGTGTAATGTCACATGTTGCATTGTAATTAATAGTTAATGTCAAAGTTACACATTACTATTTTTGCAATCAAGTTCATCTTATGTAGAAGTTGGTGTGATTTTACTTGGTGAATGACTTAATATGCCGTATGTTCACTCCATTGGAAGGTTTACATGCAACAAGAAACTGAATATATGCCATGGACACATCATTCTTTGGTAGGATCAATCATAGTTTGAACCATCAAATTTTTTTAAAAGTTGAAGCTTACGTGAGATTTTGACAAACCGTCTCACAATTGTCTCAAGACTTTACAAACATTGCTCATAGCTAGCTTCACTACTTTCTCTCAATATGTTGTCACATTTTTTTATATATTTTCATGGACCCCACCTATGTGCTACCTTAAATAGAATATTTTTCCATTCATTTATTTTTCACATCACTTAATATTTTTCTATCTTCTTTTCCGTATTCACCAAAGTGCTATGTTCTCACTTGATATCACAGGAGGCGTGTCCACCAGTGTCTTGTTCTTGGCCGGCCATTTCTCTAGACTTCACAGACAAAACACATTAAAAAAAATTTATACGTCCAACTAGTTGATTAGAAAATTACATGGTTAAGGGATGGTCTGAGGAGGGGGGGGAGCCTCCTACGGGGCGTTGGGTGACTACAAAACGGGTGGTCTGGGGGAGGGTTGGGGGAGGGGGAAAGGGGTGACCTTTAGGTGACATAGAGAGCTAGAAGGGGGTAGATAGGGGAGGAAGGGGAGTTAATTACTAGAAGAGCGGGATTGTTGATGGGAGGGTGATAGCATGGTAGGAAAGCCTTGGAATTGCTGAAGGAGGGATCTCGGAGGCCGGTGGGGGAGCTGAGGAAGGGGGGCAGGGGTAGGGGTGAAGTGGTGGTGGATCGTCGATATCCCCCTTATGGGCAAGGATCGCGAGATCGGGATCAGATCGGTCCGGATCGGTTGATCCTACTAAACAAAGGGTGATCCCGGATCGGTCTTGAATGGGCAAATTTTTTTATTTTTTAAAATCATAAAATTTTTAAAAAATTAGATTTTTTTTTAAAAATCATAGGAATAAATAAAAAATTTAAAAAATAAAAAATAATGTTGATGACATTCTATCAAACAATGCCATACAAAGTAAGTTCCTTTCAAGAAACTGTCATATAAGTATAGACTATCATATAAGAGAGAGAGAGAAGAGAGTTAAAATAGATCTTTATGTAAATTTAAGTATATAATATATATTTATGATTATGAATCTTCTATATATGCGATAGTATAAGTGATAGTGAAATATATTAATATGTTTACACTATCATCAACGTGGCGTAGAGTAGTCGCGGTCAGGTCGCGGGCGTCAAGGGGATAGCGCCTCTTGTGGGGGGTATCAAGGGGGCAATGTCCTCCGAAGAAATTTTTTTTCTTATGGTGGTAAAGGGGAGGAAGAAGAAGGGATCGGAAGTCTCCCCCTCCCCTAAGTTACCTGTTTAGAGGGAGATCGGCCGCTTTAATGGTCTGGATCGCTGTTACTCAAGGTGGATTGTCGAGGGGAGGGGTCCATGGGGAGCCCTAGATGATGAAGGGGAGGGGGAGAAGTGAGAATGAGGGGTGAGAAAGGGGACTCGGTCCGATCTCCCCCTTATTGGGGGGATCAGACCGGAAAATGATCCGGAATCGGGTCTTGATTCGATCCGATTTTGAACCCTTCCAGGTTCTAAGAAATCGGTCTGGATCGACTGATTCCCAGATCGATCCACCTGGATTAGTTGAGTATCGACCGATCTGGTATATTTTGATTGATCCAGCCGGGAGTCCTAGTCGGATCGGTAGTTTCGGCCGGAATCGGATCAGTGGGTATTGATCCGATCCAAGAATTGGCCAATCCCGATCTAGATCGGCTGATTCTGCAATCCATGCTCATGGGGGGGATATTGGATCAGAATCGGACTTGATTATGGGATATCTGTGGGACGTAAGGACTCCGAGCGGAATCGACCGATTCTGATCTGTTTCAGAAGAATTGGCCAATTCTTGGCTGATTCCATTGATTTTGACCTATTCTACTGGGAGTCTAGTCTAGATCTGTCCTTCAGCTACAAATCGGATCGAGACTGACCTATCTGATTTGGGAATCAGCTGATCCCTATTAGATCCAGCCGATTCTACAATCAATGTGAACAGTTTAGAATTCTCATTTGAGTAGGTTTTAGAATCCTAACTTGGGTAGGGAGTGAATCCTAGTTTGAGTAGGATCCCTCTATTCCTTTCTATCTGGTGCAAACTTTGTTGTCTACAAGTAGTTAGTAGCCAAATGATTCTAGTGTAGTTGTCATTTTTCATTTGAGCATTTTTGCTATCTGCTGATGATTAACCTTTGTTGTTAACTATCTTAACTTCTTATGATGGAAGCCAAATGGAAATTGCATCAGTACAAGTGTTCTTAGGCATACTCTGCAGGCAATATACCTGTAACTCGTCTCTATTGCATTTAGGTACTGGAAAATCACAGTTTTTGAAATTTGCTGCCAAATTGAGCAATCGATCTGTGATAACTACTGGTCTGGGGAGCACTAGTGCAGGTTTGACTGTCACTGCAGTTAAAGATGGAGGTAATGCTCGTTGCCCATAACCTTTTGGCTTGACTTGAAGTTTGATCTCAGGCTCCATAAAATTAAGTGTGCGTCTATTTTGATATTCTCTTTATTGGGGTCTCTACAAGACTGCAATTGAAAAGGTCAATTAAAATAGATAATTATCATGGATAATGGCGTATAGATGATTACCATAGATAATGTTTATGCTAGTCTGAGTGCATGCGTCTCTTCTTGTTCTTTCTTTTAGGGTAGAAGTGGTCTGAACTTCTACAAGCATAAGCATGCCCCTGGATTGCAAAAACATATTCACAATAAGCCGAATTAACTAATAAACTGTCAAGTTACTACATGACAGAACTGCCTCTTCATTTTGTTCAGCGAACAAAATTTCTCTTGAGATGAGTATGAATACCGTGCTCATCTTGCTCAAACAAGGATGAAACTTGGTAGAATTGTTCTTATGTTGAAATTTCCACAGATGATCGAGGGGCCTGACATGAGAAATAGTTTTCCTTATAAATTTATTTTTATGCTTGATATCACTGCTTGTTATGTTGATTGCTTCATTCTTATCACATTAGGGCTTCGTTAATGAACCATGGTTTGCAATCTAGTGGGAATCTCGCCAGACCTCATGAGATTTTTGTTCTCATGGTAGCCATGAGAAAGAAGAAGACAAAGGTCAGCTAGTGCTTCATAGTAGTGGATACTGCCTTCCTGACAAATGGACAGAATCACAGATCCTCATTAACCTCTTGCTCCCCTTATCTTTCTCCCTCCGGTTCTGATGCCATCCTGACTCTTCTGCTCTTGCCTTCTCTCCCTCTTATTCGGGCAGGTTTATAGTTTGTTTGTAGGTTGCCAGGGGCCTAGTGCTTCACTGGAATCAATGCCAGAAGTTGGCCTGCCAGAGCTCTCTCTTTCTCTATCTTGTCTTTTGTTTCTCGATCCAGTTCCGGGACATTTAGTCTTCTCCTTCTTGCTTGAGACATTGAAGGCTTGTTGGAAGGTTTTCTTGGCTACTAAGGAACACCGGAATTGTCGAGCCCTAAGGGGAGAGTGGGGGGGGATCGACAATTCTAGGCTGATAACATTCCTATATTGGATTTATATCCAGCCCTAAGGGGATCGACAATTCTAGGCTGATAACATTCCTATATTAACTCTTATACTGCTTCTTAAAAATTATTTATTAAATTATATAAAGTATTTTATGCACATGATTGATGTAACCTCAAAGATCTAAAAAGGATTTTATTCTTTTGTTTTGGAAATTCATTTTCCTTTTGAATTTGGATTAGACCTTAGCATTGACTTCTTAGGAAAATAGATGATATTCCATAAAAGTATTAACTAGGGTCAAAATTATATGTTGAGGTTGTTAGGTTCTTTGAAATTTGTTTTGACCTCTCCCCGTCGGATGGTGTGAAGATCCGACGTTAATTACATCGAGATAACTCGGATACCCTTGATTAAACGTCATAGCAATCCATGAAAATAGAAAACATGCATCCACAAAAATAAACATTCACGCATAGGAGAAAACAACCCCATGGATTTGATGGAAGGCAAGCACTTAATTTGGTTTTGAATTTGGTTTGAATTGCGTTGATTAAAATTGATTTTGAGTTAAATTGGTTTGATTTGCATTAATTTGATTTGAATTTCGGTTTGATTAATTTTGAATTAGTTTGAATTTAGTTTGAGTTGAATTGATTAAATTGATTTGAGTTGAATTGGTTTGATTAATTTAAGTTGAATTGAATTGATTTTAGTTTGAATTTGAATTTGTTTTATTGGTTGAAATTTGGATTTGGTGTGTGAGTTTTAATTTGTTTTGAATTTAATTCGAGTTGATTAATTGGTTTAAGTTTGTTTGGAATGAATTTGTTTGGAATTTGAATTTTGACTTGCTTGTTTAGTTAAATTTGTTTTATTATTAAGTTTGTCTTGAATTTGATTGGTTGAGTTTAATTACTTTTGGTTTGGATTGAAGTTAGATCTGTTTTATTTGAATTAACTCAAGTTTGATTCAATTTGAATTTGTTTATTTAAATTTGGTTTGAGTTTGAGACAGACTTGTTTATGGGTTGATTTAATTTCAGTCCTCTTTAGATTTGTTTAGTTAAAGTTAATTTGTTTTGAGGTTTGGATTAAGTGAAATTAATTTAAATTTGTTCAAGTCAGATTTGGCTTGAAATGAAGTTTGTTTGGTTTAGTTTTGTTTGATTGAAATTAACTTGAGTTTAATTTAAGAGTTGGATTTGAATTGAATTTTGATTAAAACTGAGTTTGATTTGAGTTTAATTTTAATTAGGTTGAGTTTCAGTGAATTATCTTCAGATTTTAAGTTTCAGATTTAAGTGATCTGACTTCAGACTTGGCAGACTTTAGATTTCACACTCTGCAGATTCTTAAATTTGACCCGATTGTGGATTCTGCAGTTTTACAGGTTTCGATCTCTCATTTTAAATGTGAAGTTCAAACTTGCAGATTTTGGATTTTCAGACTTGTATGTTTTAAGTCCAGACTTCAGATTTCAGATTTACAAGTTGGATTAAATTTCAGATTTTGGAGTTCAGATTCTGCACTTCCTATTTTCAGATTTGGGGGTTCCAGATTTATTTCAAATCTCAGACCTCAGTTGCAAAGTTCAGATTTTTAGGTTTCTTATAAGTTTCTGATTTTCGGCTGCAGGCTCTCAAACTTCCAGATTTTTAGATTTGAAATTCTGCAGATTTTTAGATTTTTCAGATTTTGGACTTTTACAGTGTCAGATTTGCTTGGGTTTGGATTATTCAGAGAAATTTGATTTGTTTTAACTTGAATTTGAGTTTATCTTGAAATTTTGGTGAGGACACTGAATTTTAAATTATGATTCCGGTTTTAAGGTTTGACTGACTGGTTATGGCTTGTCACCTGATTTGTTGAAGTTATATTTTGGACAAGTTGGGGACTGTGCAGATTGGGGTTTACAGTTTTCCAATTTCGGTTTAGGTTCATATTTCAGAATTTTCTGTTTGTTACCTGAGCTTTTCAGATTTTTATTAGATTTGGAATTCGGATTTTAAACCTCCAGAAGAAATTCAGATTTTACACCCTCAAAACCCAGAGTTTTATGGAGTTCAAATCTCATATGTTTCAAACGATTTTCAGATTTGTGCGTATTGTTAGATTTCAGTTTCTGGTTTCAAATTTGAAGTTCTGATTTTCTGAATCTTCTGCATATTTCAAATTTCCATGTTCAGAGATCTCCAGATTTCTGACATCCGAACCTCAGATTTTAAATTACAGATTTTGTGTGTTTTAAATTCAGAGATTTTTATTTCAATCTTACAGGTTCGGTTTCAGATTTCATATTTTAAATTTTTAAATTTCTTTTGTCTTGTCTTCCGGGAGTTTCATGGGGTTGTCCTCTCCTTGTAGTATCAATCAAGGCACCGAACATGAATTTCCCTTGTTTTTCTCAATATGAGACATGATTGACAACTTGACCAGCAATTTGGGTCTTTCTGAGTCCTTGATGAACATGGAACTTGTTTGATCAATTTGAGATGGAAAAACACCCGGTCTTTGATAGACTTGCGGGCATTCCTCTCACTGATTTGAGATTGAGCATGTCCCGGCCTTTGATAGGCTTGTGGGGACTCATCTCCTTGTCTTGAGATTGAGCATGTCCCGGCCTTTGATAGGCTTGTGGGAAACTAGCTCATATCTATCTTTATGGCTCCTTCATGAGTTGATGAACTTGTCAATTCATGGGCGGCATGTACCCGGTCTTGATAGACTTATGGGCATCCCCCACTGTTTTGATGATTCCATTAGCATATAATCGGCTTAACGGCATGTTGATCATGCACGGCCTCATATAGCTAAAAGATGGTAAGACATTGGGGTCTTTTATAGACCTTTGTATGTCTACCTTAAGGACGTAGGGGCGGATGGTTAGTCGACCCCCCAACTAGTCCATATTTTGAATTCTTTTAAGTTAAGCCGAGATGTAGGGGCGGATGGTTAGTCGACCCCCCAACTAGTCCGGTTTGTTGAATTAAATGTATTTATTTATTTATTTTTCACTTGATTGTTTATTTTAAAAATCTTTTTTTTTTTGGTTGAAGGCCTTTGCCTGCGCGAAGAGGGGTTCTGGCCGCAGAGGGCCCGGTCCACTGTTTGGACCGGGCCGGCACTGTTTGGACCGGCGGTCTTCAGCGGAGGGAGGGAGCCGGCCGGCTTCACCCGGTCACGCCTCTCCCTTCTTCTCTTTTTTTTTTGCATTTTCCCTCACGGTGGGCCCCACCATTATCCAGCGTGGCATATAGTTAGGGGAGACATTATTCTCCCCTTGCTACAGTCCCGCGCGGCCTCTCTTCGGCTCCCGGCGGCACTTCGGCTTCGTTTGCAGCAGCTTCTGGCTGTGTTCGACGGCGGCAGCTCCGGAGGAAGAAGGAGGAGGTCCCGACGGCCCTAGGGGAGGAGGAAGGAGCCCTCTCCGGCGGTGATTGGAGGGGTTTCTGGCTTCAACGGCACTTGCGGCAACCTACAGAGGGACTTGCGGCGTCCGGAGGAAGAAGAAGAAGAAGGAGGGTGCTCCGTACGGCTTCAGCAAGACTCCAGGGGACAGGTAGGCTTCTCCTCCCTCTCCTCTATCTGCTGCCCTGCTCTCTACGGCTTCCCCCCTCGCCTCCCTCTGCGCGCACGATCTCTTGGCCACGCTTATATAGGACCCCCCCTCCTTTCCGCCGTTGAGTCTCCTTCCGGAAATAGACGTCCGGCTTCAAGATGGAACTGGACGGGTCCGGGATACTCGGATTTGATGCGCTTTAGAGAATCCTCCCCTCCTACACAGGATTTCCATCACCGGAGGACTTCTATTTCATACGGGATCCGACCAAGAGTTGATGTCGACACCAACACTTGCCATTTCTGCTCCTCATGGCCTCATATCCTTCCCGAAAAATCTGCTAGCTCCATACGAGAGCAGTCTCACGGGACTTCCTCTTGTAGTAGAGTCCCAATCCACTTGGATTTCATCCGTTAACCTTGCGATATATCCCCCCCCTTTTTTGTAAAAATTGTGTGCCAGCAATGATATATTAGGTTTGGTATTTATTTATCACATAAATATTTTAAGAATAACATATATTATATTTAATTAATAAAATAAAATGTCTTACATATCATATATTTTTAATAAATGTTTTATACGTTTATGCATTTATACTACTGTAATAGTCATTTTTACTATATTATAATAATTATTATAAGTAAAAATTTAGTCTACTTGTCCTCAGGAATAAGTAGAGTAACTTTTCACTTATTTCACTTATACCATTCCTGTTATGAAACCAACCATCTCCTTAATCTAGTATAATTCGTTCGAAATCTAAACCGGTCCTGAGTCTTAACAACATAGATGTAGTTCACAACAAGGTAGAGGTTATCTGTCGTGGGGCCAATATTTTGAATTTAGTGTTGATTTTATGGCACAACAGATTGCTCATAAAGTGATCACTTAGAAGTTAGAAGCACATAGATCATCTTTTTGGTATTGTGGGTGTTTTGTATTTTTTTTCTTTGTAATTGGTGTACAAATGTATTGTATTTTTTATGTATGTGCATTAATGCATTCCTCCTTTCTATCTTTCTCCTTTCCAAGTAAGATAAAGCTTGCCTGAATGATAATTTCTTCGTTCCATTTCACCCTGCAGTTGATGTAACCAAAATATTGGATAAGAGACTACTTGGTGGGTCGTGTCACACCACAATTGCCGTCTCTTTTGCATTATGTAAACGATCTAAAGATTCTTCATTTGATTCATACTCAGTGGCTCAAACTGCCTGCCTGCACATTGCAGGCAGAGGATCCTCTGAACCAAGGAAGGTGGGGTCGGGAGTCGGGACCGGGTCGGTTTGGGGCCAAACCGACCCGGGTCGGCCGGGGTCGCGACCCGGGTCGGGACGGGGTCGGCCCGGGTCGCAAAAAATAATAATAAAAAATTCAAAATGGGGTCGGGGTCTTGGGGTCGCGACCGGGTCGGTCGGCCCCAAAACCGACCCGGTCGGGTCCGGGTCGCGACCCGGGTCGCGACCCGGCGAACCATGCTCTGAACCTTTACTCACAAGCACCAGCTGCATCTATCACTTGATAGCAGCTCAGACACACGGATAGTGTGTCAATCTAATTTATGCTGATGAAATTTAAAACATGCATAAACTTATGGGGAGTGTAAGGACAACTTATGTTTGTATGCAAGTGGATCACGTATTTCATTTCTTTTCTATGTGTCTGGACATGAAAGTTAGTTAGTTTTTGACATCAGTACTAATTATGATATCCATTTGACATTTTTATCCTACACAGGGGAGTGGATGTTGGAAGCTGGTGCCCTGGTTTTAGCTGATGGTGGACTATGTTGCATTGATGAGTTTGACAGGTGAGAATGCTAATATTACAGTGATCAGAGGTATGGCCATATGGGACTAAAGTAATTTATTTAGCCTTCGGAATGTTATGGATGCCTTTGACTCGTTGCCCAATTCAGAAAATTGAACATACAATCTAATGTTCATGCTGCACAAAATAGGATTATCTTGGCATAACCTCACATTTGAAATGTTTACTGTTCCCCAGCGATACTGTGGGACTGTTCTGTAAGATGTGTGGGCTCTGGTGAATGTTGAGATGTCTCTCAAGAATAACATTTGTTATATGTTTAATTGTTGCCAGATATGCAGGGATAATGTAACTAACAAGGAACTTACTTGGCTGAGAAGCCACTTAGTTTACTGTGCTTAGTATGTAACAGAAGAAACCACAATCTTTTGACCGCATGTTAAACTGTTTTAACAATATATATTTGAGCCAGTGAAGTTTAGTTATTGAGGTGTAGAAACATTGTTTTCCATATACTACAGCAAAAAATATTGTTTTTGGATGAGTTGTTTTTACCAGCATTAGTTAACCTAAACATTATTGTCAGGGACATGTGGTGCTTAGAAAAAAGACAGGGCACTTACAATCCGAAGTAAAGACGCCTTGGGGGACTTTGCATATCCACTTGTCCCAGTCCAACACATATTTGTAAATTCAATTTGAATGTTCTTGTCTCATGGGTTTTGGCTTGCCATGCTATTAAAATATATGACGACTTTTGATTCATAGATACTTTAAGTGGTCTCTGAAAAATCCAAATCTGATAATGTCAATAGAGCATGACCAATGTGGATAGTTATGCAGTCCATATTATAGCTTGATTGGGTTCCCTGCAGTGGAACGTGTGCATAATTTTTGACGATTGATGCTGTTGGCTCCAAAAATGTATTACAATGTAAAGTGTTTCTTTTGCAAGGGAAGGCACCTTATCTAGCCTATCTACCAAGAAGTGGCTTCTGTTGTATGGCCACATCTTGATTCTCAAAGGCAATTGGCTTACCACCAGTTCGATCCTTAGTCACAGTATGAGTGGTCTCTCTAAATTTCCTGTTCATCAAATTATTTTGTAAGATTGATAGCTTCCACCTTCAATGAAATTATTGTTGAAAGATGGAGGAATTTAGGCCCTTTTGATTTCTTCTTCGATAAACAACTTATCATAGTAAGCAGCCAACTTGGTTAAAAATCCTCTTCGTTCTCATTAAAACAGTAATCAATTCAGTAATAAGTTAAAATTTCTTCTTTTATTATGACTTTGTTCTTTTTTTGTCCTGATTTTTACCACTTGTCAAACATACAACCAAATCAAGTGGTTGACATGACATTTGGCCAATTGTGTCCTCCATGGACTGACCCATGCCTGAACCCATTTAAAGCCCATTAAGGGCAAGTTTACGGCCTGTATTGAGAACTTATTTGAAGGCCCTACCAGTACATAGATTGCAGAATCGGCGGAATCGGTCCGATTCCGACCGATTCCGATACCGATCCGATTCCAGGCGATTCTTTGTGGAATCGGTCGATCCGACCGATTCCTTCGGAAGACCGGGTCAACCGGCCCGGTTCGATTCCCGGTTCGATTCTGGACCGGGAATCTAACCGATTCCGGCCCTTTTAGGGCCGGAATCGACCCACGGGGGTAGATTCTTTCGATCCCGCGGCGGCAGAAGCAGGCGCAGGCGATTCCGGCACGATTCCGGCGATTCAGCGTCGATCCAGCGTCGATTCCAGCCAATTCCGTCGATCCAGCGTCGATTCCTGCCCGATTCCACCGATTCTGGCGATTCCGGCGGCGATTCCGGCGATTCCAAGCTAGGTCTTCAAGGGATTCCGCCGATTCAAGCTCAAGCCGGCATCGAATCAACCTCTTCTTCGATCTTTGACCAGTTTTTGGTAAGATTTCTTTGCCGAAAGCTTCGTACGTCCATTCTTACGCGTTTCCGACGAGTCCGAGCGTCGTTAAACGTTGTGATTTCCGACCGAACAAGTCCGTCCAAGTTTTGAACTATCCGTTTAAGTCCATCTTGCACGGGAAAAATTCCGGAAATCCCGTACGTTAATTTACGACCGTTTCCGGCAAATACGTAACCCTTTAAACATACCGAATGGTGTGTTACTTGGGTTGTCTGCTTCCCGAACAACGTCTAAATCAATTTTTATGTTATCTAATCATTTTTAGTGCATTGTTTATAATTTTTGCAGATATAAGCAATGGCCGATCAACGTGATGCAGCAGCAGCACGTGCTTCCGACGTGGGTTGGGAACACGGGCATATGGTAGACCTAGTCAGGAAGAGGGTACAGTGCAAATGGTGTGGGAAGGAGATGAACGGGGGGGTGTTCCGGCTGAAACAACATATTGCCGGGAACGGTGTGAATGTCAAGAAATGTGACAAGGTGCCCAGGGAGAAGAGTGAGGAGATGAGAGGCTACATGACAGGTAGAGCCTCTCAACGGGCTGTTATGATCGAGCAGAGGGAGGAGTTGCACGACGAGCTACTCCAGAGGAGGAGGGACCGTGATTTGCCTACCTCCAAAGGGAAAGGCAAGAAGTGGGCACCAACTGAGCCGGAGCCAGAGAGCGAGGACAAGTCCACAGACTCCGAGCTTCGACGTGCTAGGCACGCTAGCAAGCGTGCATTTGCTGAGGAGGAGGAGGGGAGGAGGGGAGCACGAGGTGCAGGTCCCGGGGTCCGCAGTTGACCCGGCTTTGGGCCGATCGGCATCGGCTCGCCCGGGACCGGGAGCGAGAGGCCCGGCCACGGGAGACATGAGCCATACCGCCGTTCCACTTACCGGCACTCGATTTACACCGAGTGACGAGTATTTATTTAGAAAACGAGTGCCGGGCGGATGGGGATAAAACGGAGCAATGAAAGGGGTGAAGGCAACAGGAACGGCTGCAAAGAGAGCCGTTCGCCACATTGTGAAATGGTTTTTACATGCAGGTATCACTTTTTAAATTAAAATTGACATTATGTGTTTTTTATTTACTTAAATTTAATTTTAGCCCGATCCCAATTTTTTTTAACTTGATGTAGGCATCCCAGCACATGCAGCCACCAGTCCCTACTTCCAGACGATGGTGGATGCCGCGGGTGAGGTGGAGCCGGGTTTGCAAGCCCGGATAGCAGACACGTATACGTCGCTGGCACGGATGAGGAGGTCCGGGAGTTGAGGGAGTGGATGGATGTGTTTAAGTTGGTGTGGAAGGAGAGTGGTTGCGCAATTATGTGCGATGGGTGGACGAGTGTATCACCGAGAGGAGTATGATAAACTTCGGTGTACCGTTCGAGGGGACTACATTCTCTTGAAGTCGGTAGATGCTTACGGGAAGATTAAAAATGCCGATTTCATCTTTTCTGCGATGGATGGGGTGGTGGAGGAGATCGGGAGGACAATGTGGTTCGTGTTGTCACCGACAACGAACCATCGTATAAAGGCGAGTCGGGAGGAAGTTGATGGAGAAGAGGAAGCACATCTTACGGGTGCCCCGTGCAAGACACATTCCATAGATCTCATATTAGAGGATATGCGAGGAGGAGGGTGTATACACACTTGTTAGGCGGTACGCGAGCCATCGCATCTTTTATTTATTCTCGTCCCCGCCTCCTACGTATCATGAGATCTCACACAAGAGGGCACGATCTTGTTAGGCCCGGTCCGACACGATTTGCCACGAACTTCATCGCGGGAGTGTTTACACCGCACAAGCATGCATTGGTTAGGTTCGCGCGGTCAGGAGTATTACAACTATATGGTGGACAACACTGCATGACAAGAAAGAACAAGCTTGGAGATTCTTGTCGAGGTCCGAGAAGCGTATCAGCGACGAGAGGTTTTGGGGAGAGGATTGCCTACTACTTGGCAATCATTGAGCCAGTAGTTGTCTTGAGGTTGGTAGACTCGGATGACGAGGACCGGATGGGCACGTTGTATGATGCCATGGACCGGGCAAAGCTGAAAATCAAAGAAAAAAATCCCAGAGGTTACAAGAAGTGGTGGAAGATCATAGATGACCGATGGGACAAGACCTTGCACCACGATGTCCATGCTGCAGGTAACTTGGTTAAAAAATTAATTTTACTGTATAATTGTCTTATATGCAAAGTGTTAACTAATAAATCTTGCAGGATATTTTTTGAACCCCCGCGTCCAATACGGAGGACAGGTGGTGAACGACAACGAGGTGATGCGGGGTACACTTGCAGTTATTCAGCGTCTGTGCCGATCTCAGCAGGATAGGATAGAGGCTGAGATAGAAGTAAGTTAGAGTTCATTAAATACCTTGGAGACTTGGAGTAGCCTTACCAGGCAACTAATATTTTATTTTATAAATATTTCAGATGCAGAAGTATAAGATGAGGGTCGGCGTATACTCAGATGCTGATCTGAAATATTCATTTGACAAAGTGTCACCTGGTATAGTAATAGCTTGATGAAGATTTTATTTTCTTTTCATATAAGTTATGGTAGAGGATGGACTAATTGTTGACCTTGTCTCTTCTACTTTTTTCTTGCGGTGAGTGGTGGGTTCGGTGAACACCGGAGTGGATGGAATCACTTGCACAACGCCATCGGTATCAGGATACTCAGCCAGAGCATCAGTTCCTCCCATTGTGAGAGGAACTGGAGTACATTCAACCTGATACATACGAAATGGAGGAACAGGTTGACCTCAGACCGGCTGGAGAAGCTGGTCTTCTGTCATTTTAACATGAGGCTGCGCATAAAGAATATCAAGGATCGACAGAAGATGAGTGAGGCACGATTTGCACGATTCGCAGGTGGCCCGTACGAGCAGAGGCATTCCTCCGCCACACCACCACCCGAGGAGGTGGACATGGACCAGATATTCCAGGAGGAGCATGCACTTGCCTCCTGGATAGAGGAGAGAGAAGCCGGGGATCGTAGGCGAGTTTGATCCCGATGACCGTGCATGGGCTGAAGGAGAGTTGGATGGTGTTGAAGCCGAGGAGGATGCTCCAGCTCCACCTCCATCTACTTCTCAGGCTCAAGCATGGCCTTCTTCTACCCCAGCAGCTATGGAGCAGGCTGCAGCTTTAGCCCCAGCTCCAGCTCCAGTCCCCCCAGCAGCCGCTACCCAGCCCATTCGCAGTCCGGGGAAAACGAAAACAAAGGTGACTGCACGGAAAATGGGAGGATTTGCAAAGTTGAAAAAAACTTTGGGTTCCGGTCCTTACGGTACTTCGAGAGATGGTGAAGAGGTGAAGAGAAGGAAGGTAGAGGTCGAAGCGTCTGTCGGCCCGGATGACGACACGTAGGCTCCTTCTCGCTCCTCGGGTGATGATGACGAGGAGTGCATACCGGCGGCCGCGACCATCGGTGGCAGTGAGTCTCACGATTCGCGGCTTCGAAGCCGTATTACACGGCTTGGATGAGCCGACACCGCATTCTTATATTATGGAACCACGATATCCGGCATTTGGCCGGTGACCGGCGTGGATTACACCACTAGCTCCACCGTCCTCTCGCTTACGTCCCGGTCGTCCCGCGATCCGATCCATACGACCTTGATAGCATGGCATCGGCATTATTTTCATATGGATATGGTCCCGGACGGTATACGAGGCGAGCGCGAGGAGGAGCATCGCGGCGGCGGGAAGAGGAGGAAGACCCGTATCTATATCATGGATATTGGTAGTAGATTGATATGGTGTAATTTTTTTTTATGATGTATCAACTCTTTGATTTTTGAATCAATGGAATTGGAATATGTACTTAACTTCAAGTCTTCAATTGGAGTTCATTAGTATTTATTCGATGTGGTCCTGTGGATGAATGCGTTGATTATTTTTAAAAATTTTTCTAACTCATTTCTTATTTTTTTAGATTTTTACCTGAATTTTTTGATTTTTTTTGACGAAAAAAATTCAAAAAAAAAAAAAAACGATTCCGGACCGATCCGGAATCGATTCCCTTCCCAGGAATCGGCCGATTCCTGGAATCGGAATCCTTTAACCAGTGGCAACCAGCGCCCATTTAGGGTCTAGCTGAAGTGAGGTTCTACAGCCACATGGAAGCCTAATTAGGTCTAAATTTTAGGCACTTCTTGAGTCCCAATTACATGACCTGTTGGAGGCTTGTTTTCTAACCTATCCGTAGGCCTGTAAAAGGCCCACTTCAGTCTATCAAAGGCCCATTGGCAAGCCCTATTCAAGCCAGATTAAAGCACACTTTAGGTCCACTTCCGGACCAGTTTTATAGTCTGCTTTAACGCTCTGTTAGAGGCCCATTTCTGGCCAATTTTCAGTCTTATTGGGGGCAAATTAAGTGTCTGTTCTGGGGCTTATATCCGGCCCACTCAGGCCAATTTGTGGCCTGTTTTGGTGGCCCATCTTCGGCCCTATTAAAGCCAATTCCATGGCCTATTTTTAGGCCTGCCAGGAACATGACTGAAGTTATATTAGGCACATCAGATGGCTCGTTAACGGGCAAATGAAGGTCTTATTTCAACTTTCGTAAAGGCCCATCTGCTGTCCCATTGTAAAATCTCGAAATTAATGATATTTTGATTTAATCCTTGGGTTGTTCTTGTTTCTAGAAATCAAATTTCAAGGCTGAGGATGTGTATGCCTACAAGGAGAAGCCTTCATTGGCTTTTTGGCTTGAGTTAGAGGCATTGTTCGTCAAATTGGCCTACTTGGATTGGAATCAGCTGATTCTTGGATCGGATTGGCCCATATCGATCCAATCTATCATCGGAACCACCGATCTAGGATCAACTTCCAGAAGAATCGGCTTGAATCATGAGAATCTGTCTTATATCAGCCGATTTTCATGGATTGGATTGATAATTAGCCAATCTTTGGTAGTCTATAAGTTACGGAATCAGATCCATAACTTATGGAATTGGACCTGATTCTTGACCCAATTCTGATACAATTTCTTCCCAATAAGGGGAGAAATCAGCCATCTTTCTTTTCCCTCCTCAATTCCTCGCATTCCCTCCCGATTCTAGGGATCTCCTCCCTTCTGGCTAGGTCAAAAAACTTCCTTGGAAAGGCATTTTTCTTCTCTTTTTTTCACTTCCCTCTTCTTCCTCCCCCTTAAAACTAAATTTCTTCTCTAGTTTGGATCCCCCATCAGAACTTCATGGGGGGGGGTTTGATCTGTTTCGTGGGCATCCCCCTGCCACTACCATCCCCCTTTAGGGGGAATCAGTCACCGCTTGGGGTGACTATGCGGGTGACTATCACTGCCACTGATGACTGAGTGCAACCGACGGGGTGATTAGTGCAATCACCCCGTCGGGTAGTTGTGTAGGTGTAGGTGTACCCCTACATAGTTGCCTGAAGGTGGGGGAGACCAGGGGTGGCTGATGGCTTGTTCGTCCCTCTTTGGTCCTTCCAACTTTATCTTAACCAACCATTTGTCTAATCTTTGTCCGACTTGACTATCCTATTGTTGGAACTATTTTTTGTGTAGGAAAAATGTCAGACAAGGAGTGCGGTACCCTTGCACATCGTGATATTGGATGGCAACACGGACATATGTTAAATGTTGACAAGAAGTGAGTGAAATGTAAATGGTGCGGGAATGAATGAATAGATGTGTTTATCGCTTTGAACAACACATCAGTGGGATAAGTGGGAATGTGAAAAAGTGGGATAAGGTACCCGCATGGCTTAGAGAAGAAATGAGGGAATACCATGGATTAAGGAATCAGTGGAATCGGATAGGAATTGGCCAATTCTTGAATCGGATCGGTTGATTGACCAATCTCGAGCTGAAGGATTGATTCCTTCAAGAATTCTAGACAAATCGGTCAGAATTGGTCGAATCGATCAAGATCGATCTGATTGAACTGATTTTGACCTAGAATCAGTCGATTTAACTGATTCCATCGAGACAACTTATGTTCCAATGACGGATCAATACCGAGCCCGATGTAGACCTAGTATCAATTTGATTCTGGCCGATTAAGGCCCCCACTAGTTGATTATGGGTAGAAGGCTTCTATGGCTCATGGTCTGAGGCAATTCCGGTGATCCTCCAACAATTCCGACATTACAACGGTCGACTCCTTCAGTGGCAACATCAATTCTGGTGATTCCTGCACGATTCCAACGGCGATTCCCGCACGATTCCAACGGCGATTCCCGCGATTCCTGAGTGATTCTAGGGATCCACTTGGTGATTCTGGCCATTTAGTTGTCGTTCCTTCCTTGACATTCCATACTTTCATCTTCTTTGTTTGGTTTCTTTACTTGGATTCTCTCACCTTCATTTGTTCACTTTCCGACGACTCCGTAAGGGTTTAAACATACCGAACAACCCCTTCTCTTTTCGAACACCATCTTAAGTAATATTATTCCTCTCAATAGGCGTGTTTATTTGTTTATGTTCATTGTAGGCACAAGCAATAGCCGACCACGGCGAAAGCCATATACCAGTTGCAATGCGCAATGTTAGTTGGGATCATGGACATATAGTAGATGTGGAGAAAAAGGGTTCATTGCAAGTGGTGTGGTAAAGAGATGAATGAGGGTGTTTATCGTTTGATACAACACATTGCCAGAGTAGGTGGCAAAATTATGAAATGTGACAAGGTGCCTAAAGAAATGAGTGAAGAGATGAGAGGCTGCATCACAAGAAGAACCTCACAACGTCAGATTAAGATTGAACAATGGGAGCAATTGCATGATGAGCTCCTTGAGAGGAGGAAGAGAGAGGTGCCAACCCACAAAGGGAAAGGGAAAGGCAAGACAAGAGCCTAGCCAGAGTCGAAGAATGAGAACTCATCCACTGACTCCGAACTAAGAAAAGCTGGGTATACAAGTGTGGGAACCTCGTTTTTAAAGTTCGTGTGTGGTTTGAAAATATCAATATCCAAACTTTTTCAGAAAATAGGTGATATTCTATAAGTATACTAGATAGTTCGGTAATACTATAAAAATGTAGAACCGAGGTTTGTGTTTTGTGAAAATTTTTTTGACCTCTATCTGTTGGATGGTGTGAATATCCGATGTTCATTTACATCGAACAATTATTTGAACAGCCTTGATTAATTACCATAGCGATTTATCTCGAGAGTGTGCACATCCATATAATGAATGAAATGCAAAGAGCTCTAGCCTTTCGGGCTCGATGAGTTGCGAACAAATTTGCTTAAAGTTTTTTTTGGAAGTGAGTTTTATTTAGTTTGAAGTTGTTTTCTGCTTGATTTGAAATGTTAATTTTAGGTTCGAGTTTGATTTGAATTTTGAATTGTTTGTTTTGATTTGGTTTAATTTTTGGTTTCGGTTGAAGTTCTTTTGCTTTGTTGGAGTTTGGATGAGTTTTGGGTGTATTAAATAGTCTGATTTATTTAGTTTAATTGACATTTGGATTAAGGTATTTTGTTGCCTTTTTATACTGGTTGGTGTTTTGATATCGATTTGAATGTGTTTGGTATATTTTAAATATTTTTGAACTTTGATTTGATTTCATTAATTTTAAGTTTCAGATTGTTAAGTGATTTGATTTTTTTATTTTGAGATTGATTTTTAGTGATTTGAGATGTTTTTGATGTGTTTTATTTAATTTGCTTTGGCTTATTTGTTTTCCTCTTGTTGAGGAAGTTGAAATCCCTTGGATTGAGTGTTTTAATCTAATTTTTCAGATTGCTTTATGTTCTGGGTTTTTTTACATTTTTAGATTTAATGACTTATTTTAATATATTTTTAGATTTCATTAACTGTATTTTTAGATTTGTTTTATTTTTTTTTATTCCGGTTTTGTTTGCATCCCATTCGGTCCGTCGGGTTAGCATCGATGCCCGATCACACCAAGTCAAGTCGGAACATGAAACTTAAATGTATTTGTCAATGTCGGTGTACAAGGTTGGTAGTTGATATGCCATGTCTTTAAATTGTCAAAATAAGTGTGTCCTTCGTATGTTGTAAACTTCTATGAGATCAAGAAAATTTCGATAACATGCCACCTTATTTTCAATTAGTGTGGAAATTTACTTATCTAGTGCAACAAGTACTTGACTCTTTGCATCTTGGGAAGGATCGTCTGCAACGGGATTTGGCTTGTGCCTATGTTCAGGTCAGCATACTGGAAGCATATCCGGACTAACTGCCCAAGCGCCCACTCGGTGGTGCTAAACTCTTATTTAATTTTGCTTTCATATTTAGATTTTGATTAAGTTAATTTTATTGTCTGAGGGCCAATCAGCCAGCTTCATGATCTCATGGGCATAATGGGCTGGTCTTCAAGTTCATGTGCTGGAAAGGGCCTGTTTTGAGCTTCAAGGGCTGGAAGGGCCTATTTTGGCAACCTATAGAACTTGATTTCACGTCTTTTTCCTTGCTGCAGCAGAGGGTAAAGTGGGCCTCAATGGGGCTGAAATGTGCTTGTTTTGGGCCAGCGTGGTGGGCTTTTTAGGGGACCATACATAGGGTAGGTTTAGGGACAGGTTAGTAACTGCACAAAGGGCTGAAAAGTGGGGATTTCAAGGCCACAAAGGGGCTGTTTCGGTTGAACAGGAAAATAACACACAAAGGGAGTTGTTTTGGTCGAATTGAGAGTCCACCTTGGGAATACTTGACCCATCGTATGAATTCCAAAAATGCCCAGATTTTCATTCTCTATTCTATCCAAAACAAGGGATCATGACCTTGTCCGAGGGGAGACTTGAATGACCGGACATCACTTTCTTTTCCTTACCGCACATGGGGTTGTTAAGGGCAGAAAAGATGGGTTGTTTGGGTGCTGTGTAAGGATGTTGTGCAAGCTGCGAAGGGCTAATAGATGACCAGCAAAGGTACCAAGCCATGGGCGTACAAGGGGCTGTTCAGGTGGTCTGATGGGTGTAAGCACCCGGAACGGGACATCCGCGGATCTCCCCCCGGAACCCCCTTACGCCCGGCCTCGGTGTTCGTCGGTGGGTGGGTGGTGTGTTTTGTGTGTGGTCGCCAGGAACCAAAGGCTCCAAAGTATGATGGGATAAAAAAAAAATGAAATAGAAAGATGACCGTCGTACCTCCGGAAGCGGGGAGATTGTTGAGTTCCGACTTCTCCTCTCTCGGCCGGCCGAAAGAAGAGAGCTTAGTGAATCCCTTGCCTTCAATCCGGTTGAAGCTCCGCCTCGATCGGATCTACCTAAGAATGTCCATAAGAAAACATGTAGACAAGTGAAGGTTTCATTAGTTCTAACGAAAGCATAGCATCGAGCTCGAATTTAGATTCAAACATGCAAATGGGAAAAGACTAACCGGATTGGGACGAAATCCCAACCCCTATTTTTGGTAGGTTTTAAACGTATATGAAATGCAAAGATGCTCTAAGACGTGCTAAATAACTTGATGATCGATGCAAAAGCGAAAAGGGAGACGAAACTCGATTAAACGGACGATCGGAATCTAAAAATAACGAAAACAAGCTTGTCCTTCCCGTGCCCCGTATATAGGGCGCCAGAGAAGGTGCCCCTTTATAGGGCGCGTTGACCAAGTCAAAGCGCCCGTATACGGGGCACTAAGTCCGGCCCGAACAGATTTTCTTCTCCTCTTCGCGGCGCTGCTCCGGAGTGCCTTTGGGAGGCTTCCAGACGAAGTAGGGGCTCCTCCTTGTAGACAATACTCAAATGAAGCCCACAAGAGGGTTTGAGTGCTGGATATGAGAGGAGAGACGGGTAGAAGCTCTCAAAGTTGGAGAAAAATCATATTTCGGGGTGACGAAACAGAGGGTTTTGGGGTTTTTGGTGGAAGATTTTGGATCGGTTTGGAGGCTTTTGGAGGGTGAATGTGGCTTGGAATCGTAGTGTTGGATGATCTCTGTGGTGGCACGGAGTTGGAACCTCCTTTTGGAATCAAATGGGGGTCTATTTATAGCTCAAAAGAGGGCACTTTGGCCATTTTCGAAAATCCGTGCCATGTGGCACAGCGCCCTGTATGTGGGGCGCTAGCATCGTGAGATATGTCAGACCGACAAGACAAGTCCCTGCGGGGGTCAAATCAACTCGTCACATCGATTAGATTTGGATCCGGGCGCCCGTTTATAGGGCGCACCGGTGCCCTATATATGGCGCCGGGTGCCCCGTATACGGGCGCCAGTGCCCCGTTATAGGGCGCCTGGTGCCCTATAAATAGGGCGCCAGGTGCCCTATATATAGGGCGCCTGGTGCCCTATAAACAGGGCGCCAGGTGCCCTATTTTTGGGGCACTCGGCTGGTCTGGTTGCTTGATGGACCCACTTTCGGAATGTGCCAAAACTTGATCTGTCCGGAAAACACGATGTGCTTTAAATATTCTTTATGAAAACAAGAATTTGAACTCTCCAACTGGGCCAAAATTGCGTGTCTACAATGGGGACCTATTTTGGAGGCCAGCAAGAGGCTGTTTGGAGGGTTGTTTGTGACTTGCTTAAGGGACCTGAATAGGGACAGGTTTAAGTGGACAACAAGTGGTGTTTAGGGGACAAAACAAGGGGATGTCTTTTGGGCTTAGTTTTCAAGACGACTAAGGTGACCAAGGTGACATAGTACCGCCTTACTGCTTAGGCGACAAGGTGAGGCGTTCAGTGACGTCTTTTTTTCGTAGTATAGACATAAGAAGTACAAATACACTCTTGGTAGCTTGGGTTGGAGATATACACATAAAAGAGAAAATTAAAAGAGGAAACTCAAGTTATATACACAAACTGTATACACATTATATACACAAGTCCAAGTTGCAAATATACATATTATATACAATTTTTCAAGTGGAGATTGTCAATGATTCAAAGAAAAAATTAAAAGACAAATTGCAAGAATGTTAATGGTTCTAATAAATGTACAAGACATTGTTTTACATTGAAAAAGAATAAGACAATGAGCAAACAAATTTATAATGTGTCAAAAACTAAATTGGAACAAAAAGCATAAATATATTTGTAAAAGAGAAAAACAAACATACCATACAATTCCATAAGCTTTTCTTTTAGTAGGTGATTAAGTAAAATGATGTTCCATAAGTTGAGTATTGGCAACTGCAAACAACAAAGACGAATATTTTTCACTCACCTTAAATTATTTCTTGTTGAAGTTGTCAATAAAGAGGAAAAATGAGATAATATGTCACAAAACCAACATGATGGTAATAAGTCTTCAATAAATGAAAAGAAAGATAATAACATTTTAGATATTGACAAAAGGCACAAAATCAAGAGGTCATCAAACATTCATATGATATGTCATTATGTTCTCATTGTCCCAACATTCAAAAAAGGAGAAATAAAAACAAACATTTAAATTCTAATGCCAAAACCAACATCTTCATTAAGAGAAGCTCTAGTAATTGGATCCCCATGATTTATCTTCTCATCATCATTGTTATCTTCATCCTCCTCAATTTCATCCACATTATTGTTATCATCATCAATGTCATATTCAAAGTTAACTAAATATTCTTCTTCAATCTCTTCCTCGTATGTCATTTCCAAATCATCCACTTGCATTGTAGAAGTTTGAGTTATTGCACTACTTGTCCCACTTCTGTGTACTTTGGACCTTCTAGCTCGATTTAGACCTGTAATAGCATCTGATGTTCCCAATGCAGTATTTACATCACCCATGTAAGATCATCAGTGTCTTGCACTAAGTTATCTTGTAGCGGCTTTCCTGTCATCCATTCACTTGACCAATCCAATTCATCAAGGCATATAGGATCATATTTCTCCGAACACATCTTTCTTTCCGTAAATCTCTCCTTCAAGCGGCGATTATACTGAGCATAAACAAGGTCATTTAACCTCTTTTGCTCGAGCCTATTCCTATTCTTTGTGTGAATATGAAAATATAACGAATCATATAAAAAAATGCATCTTATAAATTAAGCTTAGAAAATGCACCTTATTAATGCCATACTTACAAATTTCAAATATACTCCAGTTTCGTTCGCAATTCAGGAGTTTCAACACCATAAGTACGTCACCATTCAACTAAATATTTAAAATTGTAATGAGTGGCGTACATAAATGTGAGTAGTTTAACAAACTTATAAAATAAAACTTACACAATAAAGTTACTTGGTTGTTTTTTTATCTTTATTTCTCTTTGCTAAAGGACTACCAAACAATCCTTTACAACCTATATATACATCCAATTTGTCACTTATCTTGTCTTGTACTTGTTGATCTTTAATCATTCTTTGAAGACAATCAAGAAATGCCAACTCAAATTTTGCAACCATTGTAGAATTTTCCTCTTTCGCAGGATAATATTTAGATGGATTGAGAAAAAAATCTTGTTGCATGTAATGGACCATGCATCTGTGTCTCCCAACACCTATCAATGATGGCAAGAATAGATTTGTAGTCTCAAAGTTGTCAATGATCTTTTCTCGTGCCTTCATTGCAGCATAAATATAGTTTATTGCCGGAATTTCATCTTCATCAACCAATCTCAAAACTTGAACTAAAGGTTGAGATGCCCTCAAAGAATCTTCAACCCCATGTCAAAACTCTATTGTCAAAATAATGTTTGCTATTCTTTTTCCCTAATTTTGCTTTCACTATATACTATTGTTCCAACTATCAGATACAAATAGTTACCTCAATTTGTTCTTAAAGGTGTATAAGCTTTGAAGAGTAAGAAAAGTAGAGGCAACTTTAATTACACCACACCTGACAAGATCTCTTCTATTAGTTACCTTTCTCATCACCTCAAGCAAATGTGAATGACTGTAGATAAATGATGTGATTGCCCTTGCTTGAGAGATTGTTTTCTTATATTTCTTCAATTTATAAATGTCTTTTAACATCAAATCCAAGCAATGAGCTGCACAAGGAGACCAATATAGTGATTTTCTTTTCTCCATTAGTAGGTTGCCTGCATCACATTATTCAAACATCATTATAAGAATAATAAATCGTGAAGATAATAAATCAAACATAATTAATAATAAAAAAATAACATACCTGCAACAACATTAGCAGATGCATTATCTGTGACAACTTGTACCACAAACTCTCCAATGTCCTCAATATATTTGTCAAGTAATTGAAATATTAACTGTGCATCTTCTTTTCCCTGAAGCATTAAATGAGTCTATAAAAAAGTACCATCAGGGCAATTAACAAGAAAGTTGATTAAATGCCTGCCTCTCTTATCAGTCCATACGTCACACATTAATGTACATCCATAAGTGTACCTGGATGCCTTATACTCATCATACAAAGTTTTTGTACTTTTTACTTTATTTTCCAAGAGAGGTTTTCTTAATTTATGAATATTTGGAGGTTTGTATCATGACCCATATTGTCCAATAGCTTCTATCATCAGCTCAAATGATTTTAATTTTGTTGCTTTAAAAGGTATCCCGACCATATAAAACCATCTTGTAACATATTCATCCACCTTCGTTCTATCTTCTTTTTTGTATCGATTTTCTATTGTTGTCTGATGCTTTGAATTTTTCCTTCTCATATTTACCACTTCCTCTTGATTTAGTCTCACAAAAGAACCAATTGGGCCTTGGGTATGTGACTTTCTTTTCTTACTCAATTCAACTATGTTTGTTAATTTTGTAGTTTGATCTTGCTCATCATCACTAACATCTTCTACTTCTTTTTCCACTCCATCTAGAAAGTCAACTTGGGGCTTTTTTTTCTTGTTTGTCATCATATAATTATGTAATTATGTGGCGATGGCTGAGTTTGTGTTGGCACATTTTGCAACATCTCTAAATCCTCCAATCAGACGTTACTTTTGCCTTTTAATTCCCTCTTTAGAGACAAATCCACAGCTCACTTTGCACCTTATTTTTATCATTTGGGTCTGGCCAAAAGGCATACTTCCATCCTAGGTCATTTGATTTTGTACTTAGCCTCATTTGACTTTCACTTGCATATTCATTGGACATATTTTCACGACCTTGGCATTGTAGATAATCTAGTTGCAAAAGATTAAAAGAGCGTAAACTTACATTAATTAACCAACAACATGTTAGCAACACAAAGTTACATAAATTGAACTGAAAAATAACTTACAACAAGATTACCAACTTAAACAAAGATAATATAACTTAAATCAACAAGTTAACTAAGATTTAATTAAGTTAAATAACCAACTTAGATAAATTTATATGACATTTCAATTTAAAAAAAATTTAACTTAATTTAAGTTAAATGACTGATTTATATAAACTTAATTTAAGTAACTTAAATAAACAAGTTTTAAAATTAAATAAATTGTAATTAAGTTAAATAATCAACTTAGATAAACTTAGTTTAACTTAAATAAACAAGTTAAATAACCAACTTACATATATTTAATTTAACTAATTAACTTAAATAAACAAGTTAAATAAAATTTAATTAATTTAAATAAGCAACTTATATAATCTTAATTTAACTAATTAACTTAAATAAACAAGTTATATAAGATTTAATTAAGTTAAATAACCAACTTAGTTAAACTTATATTACATTAGATTACCTAAGTTAATTAAACAACTTATTTAAAGTTAAGTTAACTTAAATAATCAATTTAGATAAAATTTAACTTAATTTAAGTTAAATGACCGATTTATATAAACTTAATTTAAGTAACTGAAATAAACAAGTTTTGAAGTTAAATAAAAATGTATTTAAGTTGAATAATCAACTTAGATAAACTTAGTTAAACTTAAAAAAAAGGTTAAATGAAATTTAATTAAGTTAAATAACCTACTTACATAATCTTTATTTAACTAATTAACTTAACTTATGTTACATTAGATTTCCTAAGTTAATTAAGCAACTTATTTATGGTTAAGTTAACTTAAATAATCAATTTAGATAAAATTTAACTTAATTTAAGTTAAATGATCGATTTATATAAACTTAATCTAAGTAACTTAAATAAACAAGTTTTAAAGTTAAATAAAAATGTAATTAAGTTAAATACTCAACTTAGATAAACTTAGTTTTACTTAAATAAACAAGTTAAATAAAATTTAACTAAGTTAAATAACGTACTTATATAATCTTAATTTAACTAATTAACTTAAATAAACAAGGTAAATAAAATTTAATTAATTTAAACAACAAACTTAATTATTTTTCATTCAAGATTTCTGTCCCATATCAATCGATAACATCATATGATCATAGCAATTAACATTATAAAATCTATCGTCATTGTACACTGTTACAGTGGCACTCCGTTACCACCTACTTGCTACAGTGCCACTGTTGCTCGGCCGCTACGTAAAATAGGGGAGACATAACGTACCTACGACATCTGCTTGCAGTGCCCGGGGGTGTGCCGGAAGGCTCGAAACTTGACCGGGATAGATGGAGGCGTCATCACGCTATTTCTTGAAGCCGGAGTCTTCGTTGCAGATGTGCAAGGTTGGCACGAAGCAGTTCGGAAGGGACCAGAACCGACTTTGGTGTTCGTGTAGTATAAGGTCCACACAATTGCTGGAATGGAAGAGAAGATATTGCAGTGATGAATGAGGGGCAGGCACCGCAGGAGAAGGCATTAGGAGCCCGGAGGCTGCAAAAATGGAAGAGGATGGAGGATACCTGACCACGGCGACCACAGACCGCCCTTCCCTTCCTCTTCCAGTCGTTGTTGTTGAGCTTCAGTCTACGAGCCGTCGTCGTGGCATCACAGAACGATCGATGTTGTCCTCCTTATAGGGTCTCGTCGAGAGTTCCATCGAGGAGTCGAAGAGGCGTGCCGTCAAGAGTCATCCGTCAGGGAGTCGAAGCATCGTCCAGTGTTCGCCGGGTCGCGACCCGGGTCGCGACCCGGCCCCGACCCGGTCGGGTTTGGTCCCGACCGGCCCGGTCGCGACCCGGCCGGGCCGACTCTCCCGGCCGGGTCGCGGGGTCGCGCGGGGGTCGCGCGAGTCGCGCGACCCAGCGACCGGGTCGCGCGACCCGGCCATCGACCCAGTCATATGACCGTTGCCAACGGTCATGGGGGGGCGCAGCCCCCCCATTCAGCCCCTTGGGGGCTATTTAAAGCCCCCGAGGGGCTCCCCTTACTCCCACTCCCCCACTCTCACTCCCAAGCTCTCATTTTGCTCTCATTGCTCGCATTGCTCTCATTTTGTTCTTCATTTACTTAATTATTTTATTAAGCATTTCATTAGTTCATTTAGTATATTTATTTAATATTTGTTCCATTGATTAGTTAGTTAAGTAGTTTCTTCTTTTTAATACTTATTTACTTACTTACATAGTTAGTTAGCTAGAAGATTAGTTAGATATTTAGTTTAGTAGTTACTTAACACATCATTAGTTGGAAGGTATAGTTAATTACTTACTTAATCATATAATTAGTTAGTCATTCATTTTACATAATTAAAAGTATACTTACATTAGTAGTCACTAATTAACGTCATTAGGTTTTTAAATAATTAATTACTTACTTAAGTAATTATTTACTTAAAAAATGTCTTCTCCAAGTCAAACAACCCAAACTACCGGCGCGACCCGGAGTGATCCGGCTTGGTTACATTGCAATTTGATCTCCATGGCGGAGAGAAAAGTGCAATGTAAATATTGCGACAAAGTAATATTCGGTGGTATTTATCGTTTAAAATTTCATCTTGCAGGCATGAAGGGAAACGTTCTTCCTTGCACACGGACTCCGCCGGAGGTCAGAGCTCAATTTCGTAGGCACATACAAGCGATGGAGCAAACGAAGGGAACTAGCAAACAACATAAGGAGACCGCCCGAGAAGAATTGCAACAACCGGGGAGATGTTCCGTACACATTTACGGGACCGGACAAGAGAGGCCAGATATTTTTGGAGACGAAGAATACGAAGGTATGGGAGGTGTTACTCATAAACGTAGTTCATTCTTCTATTTTAAAAGATAAATAAGTAGTTAAATACTTAAATATTTCTTAAATAGATGACCTCTTACGGGGAATGGAAGCAAGTCGAAGATCATTCGTCGACGAAGAGTTCCGTAGATGCACCGGCCGAATGATGGGTCAAGGGTCTGGAAGTGAGAGTGGTCGAGGAAGTGGAAGAGGATCCAACAACCAACCGCAAGATGAGGTTCATGATCTCACACAAGACGACGACCCGACAGTAGGTCCCGTGGATCCCGTAATCACCAGACCACGACAACGTCAAACGACAATCACGACGGCGATGAAGAACCTCAAATTATGTAAGGAGAGGATTGGCCGGGCAACGTCAAGGTGGTTCTTTCACCACAGCATTCCGGCAAATGCCACGAAGGGACCATACTACGAGAACATGATCGACACGATCGCAGACGTCGGGAGGGGAGTGCCTGGTCCAAACCCAAAGGAGATATATAATGTATATCTTCCTATGGAGGTGCAAGAAACAAAGAAGTACGTGGCATCATTTGAACGAATATGGGAGGAACGAGGTTGCACGTTAATGACCGACGGATGGACCGGTAATTAAATTTTCTTTTACTCATTTATATTAAATGTATAAACATTCTTTTTGGTATAACTTAGTTAATATCTTATACTTAACAGGTATAACTAGGAAGACAATGATCAATTTCCTAGTGTACAGTCAAGCTTGCACGGTCTTTTGGAAGTCGATCGACGCATTAGGACAGGTAAAGAATGCGGAGTATCTTTACCAATTGATAGATGGAGTGATAGAAGAAATAGGAGAGAGCCGGGTAGTTCAAGTAGTCACAGACAATGCGGCCGCATACAAAGCGGCCGGTCAGATGCTTATGGTCAAAAGACCAAAGTTGTATTGGACACCTTGTTCCGCCCACTTTTTAGACTTGATGTTGAAGGATATATGCAAGGATCCTCAAATAGACAGGTAGTTAAGCTAGCCCAGTTTATTTCTTCATTTATTTATAACCACAACTTTGTCCTTGCACTTATGAGGGAACACACCAAGGGGCGAGAGTTGTTACGGCCCGGTGCAACCCGGTTCGCCTCCCACTATATTTCCTTAGAAAGTTTATTGAGTCAAAGGAGAGCTCTAACTCAAATGGTCATTTCACCGGGTTGTGGTAGTTGGATGGCTAGATGTAACCCATCGGATAAGAGAAAGGGGGGAAAAGTAGAAGAGACAATAAGGAGTGGAGATTTTTGGAAAGTTGTAAAGAAGACGTTAGACATCGTCCAACCCATAGTGAAGGTACTAAGGATAGTTGATGGAGATAGAAAAGCAGACATGGGGTATTTATATGATGCGATTGAGAGAGCGAAAGAAGAAATCTCCAAGATCGTGTCCGACTTCGCCAAGTGGTGGGATATTATAGATCGTCGTTGGGAACGTACATTACATCAACCCATACATGCAGCATGTATATTTTCTTAAGCATTTACTAATCTTTTTATTAATCAAAGTTATGTATAAGTTGTTTACTAATACTATTTGGTTCGTAGGTTACTTTTTCAACCCAAGATACTGCTATAGTCTACATTTCAAGGCAACGAACTAGCTATTAGATGACGTGAAGAGCGTCATCCGACGGTTGCTTGGTGACGACGACTGGGCTATTATCGCTTGCAACAAGATGTATGATTACAGAATACGGAGTTTTCACTTTGGAACGAGCAGAGTTGAACGAGCTGTGATGCTACTAAGTCCGGGTACGTAGAAATATTTTTCATCACTTAATTAATCAAAGTTTACTTAGATAATAATGTAAGACATTCAATTTATGCAGCTGATTGGTGGATGGACCATGGTAAAGTACCAGGGTACGAGGACTTGGCGGACGTAGCCATCAGGTCCTAAGTCAAACCACTTCGGCTTCGGGTGCGAGCGAAATTGGTCTACATTCGGCTTGATTCACACAAAACAAAGAAATAGGTTGACATCGAGGAGGCTTGAAGACCTCGTGTATTGTTACTACAAATACGAGGTTAAAGTTGAGGAATTTGGAGAGAATGAAGCGAACCGGATGGAACAAAAGAGTTGGATATCGCGGGCGGCGGGACGTTCGGTCGAGGAGCCGCAAATCGAAGAGGAGGACATCGATTTGGATCAAATATTCTACGAGAAGAACTCCTTAAGCTTGGGTCAACGACCGAGAAGGGTTGGGAGAATCGGAGTTCAACCCGGAAGACCGACAATGGGTCGAAGGAGTGCTCGACGATGTCCCTTTCGTCGAAGAATTCCGGATCCCGCCCTCTCTGAAGAAAGCGCCGGAGGACCGAGAAGGAACTAGTCAAGGTACGCAAAGTAGGCGAAAAGGTAAACAAGTTATGACCGATCCTTTTGATATTGCGGATGCCGATACGGTCGAAGACGATCGAGAAGATACGCCGGAGCCGAACATCCGAGTGCAGTACCAGACGTCCGAGGATTCGTCGTCAAAGTGTAGCAGCGATGATGGTGCTGGATACGGGGGCGCGAACACTTTACAAGTATAAGGGATCTCAGATCCTCCCATATCTCCTACAACGTCGTTACGTTTTACCGGCGAGGAGCAATATACTCATGCGACCCAAGATACCGATCATGGTAGAAGGCCACAAGGTAGAGGAGGTCATCGTAGCCATGGAGTTGGAGCAGAATACCACGATGCCTCCGACTATGTGTATGATTCGTATTGTGGAATGAATTATGTGGAGTCATCGGATACTTCGATCCAATCGACCTATAGTTATGGTGACTCGTTTGGATCAAGTCTTAGGATAGTTTCCCGAGGGACTGACGAATATGATCGTCATGTGTACATGTATCAAGCTTTGTACTCAACCCAAATGACATGTGGAGAGTACATCAACTACCTACAAAGTGTAGAACACATCACGTTGGAATAAAATTGATGTATTATTTATTTAAATCATGTCATTTATTTTTTCCAATTTTTATGTAATTTTTCAGATTTTTTTTCGCATTTTTCTTATTTTTTTGAATTTTTCAAAAAAAAATAATTAAAAAATGGGGTCGCGACCGGGTCGGCCTGGGGTCCCGCGACCCGGTCGCGACCCGCGACCCCTCCCTCCTTGGTGTCGTCCAACAGCAAATGTTGTCCAACAAGGCCCATCGACTTAATTATATCATCGGATGGTCTTCACCAAGGCAAACGGCCTTATCGCCAAGGCGGGCTGGGCGGGGGAAAAACGGGCTGGGAGGACGCTTTTTTATTTTGGTCACCAAGGCGTGCAAATGCCTTAACATGGCTGCAACGCCTTGTCGCCTAGGCGACGCCTTAAAAACACTGCTTTTGGTTGCGAAAAGGGACTATGGGGACTGATTTAATGGCCATTTGCAAGGGACTTTAAGATTTGCAAGGGGCTTGCTTTGGGGTGCCCTTTAACAGGAGTGCACATGGGCTGTGTAGCAAGGAGCTGTTTTGAGGGGCTACGCCAAGGACCAGACAGGGGAAGGTAGGAGGGGACAAGAAAATAAGGATTACGTTCGGCCTGTTTTTCCTACCTTTTCTTCTATTCGTTTTTACTGTAGAAGCTACTAGAAGAAGAAACTGTGTTCTTTTTCTCCTTGTGCAAGTCCGGTTAGAATAAAGGGAAGGCCGCAACAGGACCAGCTGAAAGGGCAGGTTGCACGAAGAGTTCCTGGGGACCCCTCCTTTGTGCGCTGGCTTTGGCTGGGGAGAGGAAGGCCATTGGCTGCCGTCTTTTTCTTCTCCTCCTCCTCCTAGTGTAGATGGTCCTGGCAGAAGATGTTGTGGCTGTCACTGCTATTGCAGAGGTAGGAGGCAGGTGCTGTTTAGGAGAAGGCCACACGTGCCTACTCCTCCTTCTCTTGGCGCAAGGACTGCTGAAGGAGGTTCACTAATTGTTGTTGTTGCTGTTGCTAGAAGAAGGCCACAGGCCTTGGTTGCTGCTGCTGGAAGGGGAGCAGGTTGGTTGGTGTACTGGATCGCATAGGAGCAGCACACCAGCTCCCTTTTTGTCTTCTTAGTCTTCCATTGATCAGGGAGTCTAGGGGATAAGGTTGAAAGAGTTAAGGGTTGGACTTCTAATGCTTGAAGAAGTCTAGCCAAGGAAGACTTCTATTCAAGGGGGAGTCTTTTCAAGGAGGAATGTGCTCACCAAGCTGGCTTCGGGGGTTGCTGTGTGCACACAAGTGAGGTGTGGCCTTGGCTGACGAGGAGAGAAGGTGCGCAGCCCTCTCTTGATCCCTATTTTCTTTAATCCAGAAATTGTAACTCAGAATTTCTCTCTAGGAGGAGTTCTAACCAGGAAAGGAGTCTTCCAAGGAGATGTGTACACGGGTGAGGTGTTGGCGCACCAGCCAAGAGGGAGGAATGGGCGACTGAGTCAACGTGGGTTAATGTTAAACTGGGTTTCATCAAAATGCTCTTGATACTACATATATCATTAATTCAAACCAGAATCAATTCAATGAATCCCGAATTCACCCGGAAAAATTTGAAATGTGTCCAATGGCTGTTGATCTTATATTTCATCAAGATGTATGGTCAAGATTTCCTAAATTGCATCAAATCTATGATTTTGTCAATTTCTTTAATTGGTGTGATCTTAGCCATTGATAATTTCGAAAAGTATAATTAAATATAATTAAATCACCCTGTTGGCTGAAATTTATTTCCGATGCATAAATATTTTTGAGACTAAAATTTTGGATCGAAAAATTGTAATTTTTATCCTGGGGGTCAATCTGAAAACTGTTCAGATTATTTTGCCCCTAGGGTGACGGGGTATGGACTCGTGTCTAAATTTGATCTTTTTTGAATAACTCTCCGATCGTTGGTCAGATTTTTGATCCGTTTTAAGCGTTGTCCGGCCCTATTTGAGACAGATAATGTGATGAAGTTAGATTTTTCTAAATGTATCCTTATTTGTCTCGATGTGCCAGGGGCAAAATGGTCATTTTGACATTCCGACGTCCGTTTTCTATATTTTAAGCACCGTTGCGAAGGTTGTGATAATCGTATCCTTATTTGTCTCGATGTGCCAGGGGCAAAATGGTCATTTTGACATTCCGACGTCCGTTTTCTATATTTTAAGCACCATTGCGAAGGTTGTGACCATAGTTATGCAATGAGCTCATTTCTCTGGTCATTCGGGCCCATTAAGCTTGTCGAGGCATTACCAAAACCCGTTTGTACTAGAGTTTAATTTACCGAATTTGAATCTATTCTCTGAACTGATTTCAATATTTTTCAAATCTGAGTTGAGTGGGCTGAATGGAGTCGTTGAACTTTCTTGGGCCTGTTTGATTTTTCGGGCTCATTAAGCCTTATTGGGCCTAGCTGGTCCATTGAGCCTCTAAGGTGGGCCCCACCACCATTTTTCCCTTCCTAGTCCGTTCCCTCCTTTTTGTGTTCAAAGTTTTCTAACCTTTTTTATACTTAGAAAAGTTTAACGCTAATAGCAAGTAAGCACGCACGTGCAATGAAGGAAGGGAGGAGGAGGGGAGTAAGAGAGTCCAGAGTCGACCATATTTTTGGCCTATCAACATCAGCCTGACCTAGTTACACTGAAGGTTTTGGTGTGGCAGGAAGATGGGAGCTATTTCGTTAGTGTGGGTCCTGTGGGAGTATGAGTCATACACGACATACATTGACATATGAGTATTTATTTAGGAAACAGAGTGTCTTACAGAGGAATATTAAACAAGCAATGAAATGGGTGAGGCAACGGAAACACCTGCAAAGAGAGCAGTGAGGCACATTGTGAAGTGATTTTTACATATAGGTATAAATCTTAATATGTATGTATGTTTCATTTTATTAAAATTGTTTATTGCTAATGTAGCTTTTATCTTAATGTAGTCATCCCAGCATATGTAGTCATTAGTCCCTACTTTCAGACTATGATTGATGTTGTTGCTGAGGTTGGACCGGGAGTTCAAGTCCTTATGAGCAAGCATATCTATGTTGGTGGGCTAGATGAGGAGGTACAGGCGTTGAGGGCACGGATAGAAGGTTTTAAATTGATCTAGAATGAGAGGGGTTGCACAATTATGTGTGATGGGTGGACAACCATCACCAAGAGGAGCATGGTCAACTTCGTGGTGTATTGTATTGAGAGTACCTCAGGTCAAATCAAGAACATTTTTTTCATTGATGGATGTTGTAGTGGAGGAGATTGGGGAAGACAATGTTGTTCAACTCGTGACTGACAATGAACCCTCCTACAAGGCGGCATGGAGAAAATTGATTGAGAAGAGGCATCATCTCTTCTAAGTACCATGCGTAGTGCACTCCATTGACCTCATGTTAGAGGATATAAGTAGAGAGGCTGTAGTTTCTACACTTGTGCGGCATGAGCAAGTTATTACTTCTTTCATTTATTTGCATCTCCATTTTTTGCACATCATGAGGGAATATACTACATGACACGATAGTATGAGATCTAGCCCTACTAAGTTTGCCACGAACTTCATTGCATTGGACTGTTTGCATTGTCACATGCATGCATTAGTTAGGTTTAATCAATTTGATGAGTATTATAAGTATATAGTGGACCATTTGCATAACAAGGTGGATCAGTTTGAGATTCTTGTGAAGACTGAACGGTAGATCACAAACAAGAGATTTTGGGAGAGGATTGCTTATTACTTGGCAATTATTGAGCCACCAGTAGTTGTCTTGAAGTTGGTTGACTCAGATGACATGAACTAGATGGGCACTCTGTATGATGCAATGGACTGTGCAAAATTAAAAATCAAAGAGAAGAAACGCAGAGGGTAAAGAAATGGTGGAAGATTCTTCATGACAAATAAGATAGAACATTACATCATGATGTACATGCTGCAAGTTAGTGAATATCTGTGTTTGTGTTTATTTACTTTTTACTTGGTCAATATTTAGTTTGTTGACAATGAAATATGCTTGATGATTGCAGGATATTTCTTGAACCCTCGCATCCAATATGGAGGACAGGTGTCCAACGAGAATGAGATATTGTGGGGTACTCTCTTGGTCAATCAGTGACTGTACCGATCTTAGTAGGATAGGACAAAAGTTGAGTTAGAAGTAAGTCAAAGTTGTATTAATAATTGAGAATGAAGAAATAATCGGGAACACTAATCATTTTGTATTTATCAATTTTCAGATGCATTAGTATATGATGAGAGTTGGAGTCATAGTTATCGAGGTGGTTGCCTAAGCGACGCCTAGGCGCTACTTAGGCGACAAGATGTATTTTGTACAACGCCTTGGCCGCCCGCCTTGTTGCCCATTGAAAAGGCATATGCCTTGGCGAGCGCCCGGACGCCTTCTCTGGATGTCCACCGGTTCATCGGCCAAACTGGTGCCACCAGTTCAAGCCAAAAGGGCCGGCCGGCTTCTTAAGTGAAGCTTGGGCCACTCGGCCCCGATTCTGCCGCCTAAAGACGGTCCTGCGGATGCCCGACGCTTCGTTCTCCCGAGCCCGAAGCCTGCGGACGACACCCCCGATAGAGGTGCTTGGTGTTTGCTTCCCACGGCCCTCCAAGCTCCAACGGCGCTCCTTCGTATTTCCTTCCACCCTGCAGCCTCTTTCCACGGCGGCTTTTCCATCTACAGAAGAAGCCCTAACCAGCTTAGCTCTCCCTACGGTCCTCCAACTCTCTCTAAAGCCTAGTTTTTGATTTCTTTTGTTATTCTTATCATTTATTTTCAATAGTTTATTGTCTTAACATCTATTATGATGTCTTCAATCTTCAGTGCGTTGATTGAATATAAAGATTTTATATGTATGAATGTGTAAAATATTTCATGTTTAAACATTTTCAGTGCGTTGATAATTTCCAATTTCCTTGTTCTTGTTTCTTCAAGTATTTTTATATATTCTAAATATAACATTGGCATTGTGTTGACGTATGGAGATTGATATATTATACATTTGGTAAGTTCATTTGGTTTAAATTATCTTAAGTTTATATTGTTTTATACATGTTATGTTCTTATTCTTATTCAAGTTTGGTTATGAATGTATGTCAATTTGATTAGATTTGTAGGTTTCATTTCAATTTTTATGTATTACAATGTCATGATAGTTTCAAAAAATGCCATTTACACTCCACCCCGTTTCATACCTTGCCTTACCGCCTAGGCGACGCCTAGGCTTACGCGTTGTCGCCTAAGTTGTAAAAGACCCTTCGGGTGCCTTGGACGCTTTGTCGCCTTGACAACTATGGTTAGAGTATACTCAGATGCTGATTTGAGATATTCATGTGACAAAATTTCTCCTAGTTTGTTGATCATGTTTTTATTATCTTCTTTTTGAATTCCATTGATTTTGATTGCCTAGAGAGGGATGATTGTTTGCTATTTTTTTATAATTGAGTGGTAGGTTTTGATTAATGTTAGACATTGATTAAGGAATCGGTGGAATGGGATTGGAATCAATTGATTCTTGAATCAGATCAGTCAATTTTGATCCAATCCCTAATGGAAGGACCAATTCCTCCAGCATCGGTGGAATCCTTCGTTGATTCCGATGATTCCCCTGGCGATTCCACCTTGGCATTGATAAATTCCGACAACGGCGGTGTCGATTCTGGCGATTCCATCGAGAATTGGATGATTCCGAATGTGGTTCAAGCGATTTTGGCAATTCCATGGCAATTCCAGTGATCCTTGTTGCGATTCCAGCTATCTTTCTTGGATTCCGATGAACCAACTCTTGATTCCAACCGTTTCTTCCTCCTTTTCATCTTCCTAGTAAGGTTTCTTTGTCGGAATTCCCATACGCTCATTTCTACACTTTCTGGAATGATCGGCATCAGTTTTCTATCCCAAGAATTGACTGATTCTGGCTGATCTGATTCCAATCATATTGGATCGGTAGTGATCGATTTTGATTCTGATTCCGATTTCGGAATCCTTGATGTCAAGAGTAGATGAAATCCATTATTAGCTATTGCTATCAAGATATTGAGACAGAGCACCAGTTCATCCCATTGTGAGAGGAACTAGAGTGCATTCAACCTGATACATACAAAGAGGAGGAATAGACTTAGATTTAATAGGCTGAAGAAGCTTTATTTTGTCATTATAACTTGAGTTTGTGCATCAAGAATATTAAAGACCGACAGAAGATCTTAGAGGAGAGATTTACATGGATTGCATGTGGACCATATGAGCAAAGACAAATAGCACATGAATCACTTGAAGAGGTTGACATAGACCACATTTTTCAAGAGAATCACTCACTTGCTACTTCGATAAAGGAGTGGGCAGCAAGAGATCATCCAATTGAGTTTGATCCTGAGGACTATGTATGGGCAGAAAGAGAATTAGATGATGTTAAAGCTAAGGATGTTCCACCTACTCCTCGGCTAGCCCCATCTTCTACCCTAGCAACCCTATAGCCGCTTCCAGCTTTAGCTTCAGCTTCAACCCCACCCCCAGCTATGCAGGTCATTCCTAGTCTAGTGAGGACAAAGACAAAAGTGACATTAAGGAAAATGCGATGCTTTGCACAATTAAAAAAAATCTATGGGTTATGGGTCATTGCATGACATTGTAGAAGAAGTAAAGAGAAGAAAGTTGGATATTTGGCGACGTTCTATGAGTCTAGATGACAACACAGACACCCTCCTCAAGTGATGATGATGAGTGCATACCGGTCACTTAGTTAGGAGGAGGAGGAGGAGATGTACACAGAGAAGATGCAGGTGCAGCAAGTCGAGACTTATCTAGTTTACAGTAGCCCTACTTCTTTGATGAGCAGGCACCACATCATTATGTAGAATCAGATTCTCCTATTGCTGATAAGCTATAGCTCAACTGTGGATTCCACCTACACAGCCCAGCTATGTGTCATAGTTCAATATCTATGACTTTAGTGAGATGACTGATGCATTCTTTTCATATGGATATGCGCCTACATTGACAAGAAGAAAATGGATAAGTCAGGAGTAGAAAAAAGCGGACAAATGTTAATTTCATAGATATTGGTGAACATGAGATGTATAATTACTATCATGTTATTATGTTATGATGTTACATTTGTTTATTATGTTATCATGTTACCATTATTATCATGTACATAGAATAACATTTTATTTCTTTTTAAAGCATGTTAAATGTTACATTTTTTAAAGAATTATTAGTAGCTTTTCTATTTTATGACATTTTTCTTCAATTTTTTATTATTTTATTAAAGAAAAAAATTACAAAAAAATGATTTTAGAATTGGCCGGAATCAATTTTCCTTAAAATCCTTAGGGCATACTTAACCTGGAGAGTATCACGAACGAAGATCCGAATGGATCAAAGAATCAACATGCACAATGAGTTGTTTGGGGATTGAGATAAAAATCTTATGGAAAATAGGAAGAAAGGAAAATCACATGCGCATGTTGAGGTGTCTTCATCAAATTCTGAGGATGAAGAGAGGAGCAAATGAAGAGCAATACATGCAAATAGGGCTCAGGCTTGCGAAAATGAGGAGAGGAGAAGGGGTAGGAGAATCTACCAACAGACATTTAGTTATACATTCTAGCACTTATCTTACACCTCAGGTAGGCTGAGAGAGTGAGTTCCATCGATTGCAATCAGTTTGGCTTACAGACACGCCCATATACAAGTAGAGTGGCAAAGGTTAAAAGACTATCAAACAAACTTAGAAAGGTGTTAAGACTACAATAGGGACCGTAAAGAAGGTTGTGAAACATAAATGCAAATGGTTTTTACATGAGTTTATAAAATAATTGATTTATTTTAAATTTGTCTTTTTATATTATTGAAATTTGAAATAAATATTAACAACATTATTTTATCTTTGACTTGATGTAGGTGTCCTAATCTATGCAGTCACTGACTCATATTTTCAGATGATGATTGATACTATTGAAGAGGCTGAACTATGATTAAATTCTCTAACTTGAAATGAATCAACGATGGTGGGTTGAATTTAGAGGTCGATGAGTTACCTCACGAAGAAATGTGTTTAAGACAATAAAAAATAATTTGACGTCTTAAACAGGACCTAACGTTAAAACCCCTTAACATAAAATAAAGATTATTGTGGCTGAAAATAGAGGCTTCAGTTAGAGCGGGTCCTATCTCACGAATTTCAGCTAAAATAAGGATAAAAATACCTGAAAACCAAATTTTCTGATGACAGAAGACTCTCCCTACAAAACTTCAATCGGAATTCTTTAAAACAGTCCATAAAATCATAAATTCTATTTGGAACGACTCTTTCTACGAAACTTTAATGGAAATACTTAAAAGTTTAGAATATCTAAAAATCAAGATTTTTAATTGGAAATTTATTTTATGAAAATTCAATAAAAATTCTTTTAAAATCATAAATTTAAGAATGGTGGGCCAATTTCATATAATTTAGTCCTGAAATCACATATTCAACCGTGACAATATTTTCATGGAAATCAAGCTTAATTTACTGATTATTTCTTAAAATTAGGTGTCCACTTCAAGTAAGACTCTTCTACATCAAAATTTCAGTCATAAATACGTTAAAAATAACTTAAAAATAAAATTTAAATTGAGTGGATCCCATCCCACAAATTTGTCTTAAAAACATTGAAAAATGATTGACAATTATGCCTTCATCGTAGTACGTTCCATCGCATGAAATTTACCATTTAAAAATGGCTTATAATTGCACTTTCAGAGTGGACCCAACCCACGAAATTTCTTGATACACAAGGGCTAAAATCTCAAAAATAAACTAAGCGTTCAAACTGTCTCATGCGCACCTCTCCCTACATTCTTCTCTCAACTACTGGAGGAGAGAGGAAGCTGTTAATGGTGAACCCACAACTTGGATAAAAAAGGCAAATTGGATGGAAAATGGAGGGCCCGTCCTCGAAAACGTTCAACCACTAGGAAGTGGGTGCAACTCCCGAGTGTGCACATGATATCCTGAAATTCAGGGGATCAGCGAGCAAGCCTCCCTCTGTAAATAGGCCTCCTCGGCCAGCATTTGAAGAGGTGCAAGAAGGAAGACCTGAAGTCCTTTTAAGACTGAAGGAGGCTCCACAGACGAGTGTTCTTGGAGGTTCTGGAGCTGATACAAAAGACTATTGCAAAGCTCCAAAAGATGTTCCACCCAAGGCCTCATTTTATTTCTATTTAGGGAAAAGAGGGAAAAAATAACGCTACAAGGGCCCTATGCTATTAAATACACATATACATAATGAGCTAAGCATGATAAATCATGCTAAGATGCTGAAATTTAGGTTTAAGGGCATATAATATTGATCTTGCATTGATATGTGCTAGGATGCTCACATGATTTAAATCATGGATTAATATGAGTTATGCTGTGACAAAAAATGAGTTATGCATATTTAAATGTGCTAACCTGCTCTTATCATGAAAATTTATTTCATAATATGAGCTTATATATTTAAATATGCTAATATGTTAAATCGCATCGGCATGATGAATTAAATGGTGATTAATTTTTAAAGGGACATATCCTTTATTTACTCATATATTTATCAAAAATCATATCTCAAGGCTATGAAATTGTCACCAACGGACCAAATGACCTTAGTATGTCTAATTTGTTCCTTAATATGCCAATGGATAATTTCAGATTTTATTCAAACAGGATCATGGCTCATCTACGACTCCCATTCATGTAAATTGTATTTCATGAATGCGATTAAAAATATTTAACTTTTATGTTTCTATATATGCTGTATGGGAGCAATTTCGTCTTCCTTGGCCTTTCATAAACAAAGCAAAAAGAAGTTACTAATAATTAAAAAATATTATAAATTATTTATTTTGTCAAACATAGTCAACTAAAAATAATAAGAACTTAAAATAGATCATAAAGGTATTTTTAACTAATTAAATGATTTAATCAGAATTAATTAAGTAATTAACAATCAAAGAAACACACACAAATAAAGTGAACAATAAAAAGTTAAAAAACAGATAATGGGCAAAAACTCGTTAATCCTTCTAAAAACATCAGGAAAGAGATAAGAAATTCATCTTTAATTAACACAAACAAATTAATACACATCTCACAACAACAAAAAAAGATACAGAAACAAAGACAAAACAGAGAAAGGGAACACAAGTAATCGACGATGTGATGAAACAAACGCACATCCAGAAACTGAAATTGGTAAGGAAATGTAAACTAAAATAAACACAAACATGACAAATATAACAAAAACGCAAAACAGAGCAAAAATAATAATAAACTGAAAATAAAAATAATGAAACAACACTGAAAGCTGAAAAACAGAGAAGCCCTAAAATAAAAAATGCAGAAACTAATAAAGTAATGATATCAAAGCTACAACAAAAAAGGTCTGGTAGAAAATGAACTGCAAATAAAAGGGGTCCAAAAACAAAAGAAAATGAATAAAACATGAAAAAAGAAAACTGAAACCGTAATAAAAAGTGAAAAATAAAAAATTACAAAATAAGGCAACTCTAAAGAAACAGAAGTTGTTGGGTGGCAAGTCAAATTGAAACAAACAAAGGCAAATCGGGAATAAAACAAAAAAAATATAATAAAGGTGAAACAGAACTGAAACAAAAAATGTTGAAATTAAATGATGAATAAAAAATATATCGGGCATAGCGTGAATAAAATATGTAATAAATAAAACAGATGGGGACAAATATCCCAAATAACTCATAAAAAAGCTCTATATGAAAATAACCCCCATTAATAGCAACACAATAAATGAGAAATAAAAAATGATAAACAATAAAAAATAATTAATAAACCTGATCAACTAATTAATTGAAACATATAATCAACAAATAAAACAAATTGTCTTGAATCTGAATAAGATAAAATGGATAATTAAGTCAACAAATAATAAAAGAAGAGACAAACATCAAATTAGCACGTAAGGATAAATAAATAAACCAATAAACAGAACATAAATTGATAATCAGAAAATAAATTAATAACATAAAAATAAATAAAGCATGGCTAAAAATACGTATATACAAAAAATCTCATCAACATTCAAAAAACTTGTGACTTGGCAATGAAATACTAAAACAAGGAAAAATGATAATTTAGTAATCCCATAAGTGAAAAAGCAATTCAAATAAAAAATAGCCTTCAATTCTTAAACAAGCCATAATATAATAAATGCAAATCATAACAAAAATAGATAAAAAGATCAAATCTCATAAAGTCATGGAGAAATGCCTCTCAATTCTTTTATGCATGGTGTGCGTGGTCGGCGACCCGGTCGGCTGGGTCGGCCGACCCGGCCGGTTTTTGGGCCCCGCGACCCCGACCCGGCCCTGCGACCCCGACCCGATTAATATATTTAATTAAATTTATTATTATTATTTTTCGCAACCCCGACCCGACCCCAGCCTGACCCGGGTCATGACCCCAACCGACTTGGGTCGGTTTTAGGCCTGACCGACCCGGTCCCGACCCCCAACCCCGCCTTCCCTGCTTTTATGTTTATGCCAAATATTTTATGGTTATGTGGACAAATGGCTTCATTTGATTGAATTACTGTGTTGGTTAACTAAGGATGTTTAAGTAATTGTTTGATGTAATAAACACTAGAATATCGCATGTCTCATTGGAAGATGCCAATAGAAATTTCCTATACCTACATAATAACCTTAAATATTCAAATGGTTTCTGGATCTTTCATCTTATACGGATTTCCATATGCTAAGACTTATAAGATTTTTGAAACTCAAATTGTATGTTCCTACCTATGTATTCCACACCAAATTTATATAAATACTTCCATATCACAACATTTATTTTTAAATGATCATTGGTTTTCAAAATGGAAAAAATTAGGTTTCCATAAATGGAATTTCCGGTGGGATCTCTCCTTCATAGTAACTTATAAAACTTTAAGTTTTAAATCTATCCATATATAGTTAACATACATTTATCTTGTTTCATTGAAGGAATCAAGGAAGAAGAAAACAACAAGGAAACTAAAGATGACGATTGGAGAAGCTCGAGTCTCCTACAATTAGAAGCTCATCCAATGTTACGTGTTTGGAAGCCTCAAGGAGCCGATCACATTGGGTTCCTTCCCAAAGGTCTTCCAAAGCTTGCTACTTGGTGGTCGAGCAGGTCTTTCCCATCTCTGAAAATGCCACCATAAGGTCCCTTAAGCAAGTCCTCTTGGAGGCAAAGGTGATCGTTTACATCTTCCAAGCCCTGTTAAATTCAAGGAAGGCTTGGGGGTCGGTCGGCCCCAAATCCAACCTAGTTAGACTGGGTCGCGACCCTTGGTCGGATGAGGTTGGACAGAATCAGATTTATTTGTTTTTTTCAAAAGAATATAAAAAATATAAAAATTACATGAAAATAAGAAAAAATAGAATCGAATATACATTATACTATATATATTTACTTATACATAAAAATATATATACATAAATATAATTATAATTTTATGTTATCACAAAATTTTAACCATATGTAATAATATAAGTGATAGTTAAATATTGTTGTACTATTAATAAATGGGGCACTCAGGTATCATAGATTGACTTGCACGGTCAAGTTGCGGGGGTTAAGGGGGTAGCACCCTTGGGGGTATCACGGGGCTAAGCCCCTCAAAAGAAAAAAAAAAGTTATAAAGCATTGCAACTTAGTCGGACCAGGATTAGACTAGGTTAGGCGACCCGACCGACTGGGTTGTCGGGTCACCCGACCCGATGCCAGCTCGTGCGACCCCACACCATGGAATGCCATCTCGCGAGATCTTGCCGAGATCTCGCGAGATCTCGGTCTCGCCAAGGGGGCCGAGAAACGAGATTGCCGAGATAGTGTAAACATATTAATATATCTCACTATCACTTATACTATCGTGGATAAAAATGTGCTACAAGTTTAATATCATATTAGTATTTAAATAAGATTGTATACAAGATTAAATCTTTTAGAAACACAAAGATCATTTTTTTGGTATTGAGAGTACTTTGTAATTGTTCATTCACACAATTGATGTATAAATGTGTTATATATTTTCATGTAAATTCATTAATGTACTCCTATCTTTATAAGATATTATGTTATGTTTCATACATATATACATTTTGATCCTATCTTTATAAGATATTATGTTATGTTTCATACATATATACATTTTGATCCGAGAATCTGAGATCCGATCTCTCGAGATTTATCCGAGATCTCTTCTCTTTCACCCTCCCGAGACGAAGCCGAGATCCGAGATGGCAAACCTTGCCCCACACTGGGCCACTGTGGGGTTGCCCCAACCAGGTTGGTTGGCCCAGAAACCAGCTGGGTTGCCCGACCCGGGGCGACCTGTGGGTGACCCAGTGAACCATAGTCAAAGTGATCATGGCACTTATTTTTGTCAACCAAAGGATTGTCTCCCATTCTTTACCAAACTAAATATGTTTGGGAAGGGCAAAATTGCTACCTTTTCTAGCACATGTGCGTCTTTTGGAATGGTCGCATGACCATCAATGTCAAGGACGATGCCAAGTCCGAAACCATGGTACTCACCACCTCTAACAAGTTCAAAGTGTTAGAGAACATGCAAGAAGACGAAGTCGAGACTTAGCCTCAAATGAAGAAAGCAAATTTGGCTGCCAACTTTATGGAAGGTTGGGTTGGGGTTGGGTGGGCCAACCCAACCTGATCGGTTTTTCTAGTGACCGACCTGATCATAACATGAAAGATCATTCCTTGCCACTTCTACTAGGCCAGGGTGCCCAGCGTCTAGTCCACTCCAAGCGCCCCCACAAGGCCCCAAGGGAACTTCCCACTTCTTCCACTTCCCCCCTTGCTAGTTTTTCTCGTACTCTAAAATCTCTCACCATTCACCTATGCAGAAATTTGCTCATGGAGATGGACGTGTGGAAAATCTATTGAGATCTGTCGGTAAACAAGAATTTTTAGCCAAGCAGACGATCATTGCCCAATGTGATAGATTTTTTGTTTTCCTGCAAGTCTTGGTAGATCTTCATCTAGCATAATCGTTCTACACTTATTTATCTAGAGAAATTTACTCTCTTTCTCTAAAGTTCTCGATTTCTTTTCATTTAATACTAAAATTAGAACCTCACTTATTAAGTGTGATACATAAGTGGGGTTTTGATTATAGTCTGAGAGAAGATGAAAGTTATCCCTAAAAACACAAGGTCAAGAAAATGAAAATTGCCCTCAAAATGTATCATTTGAATAGAAATATATATTTTTTAATTTTATAAGTTTTTTTATTTCTATTTTTATATTGTTTTTGAATTGTTCATACTGCAAATTCAAACTGATCCACTTGGACCCGGTTTGAATTTGGGTCACCTGGGTCGACGACTCTGGGTGACCCAGATCAGGTTGGGCTGGGCCGACCTAGTTCTGATCTCTGACCAGCTTTACCTTGGCCAACTTGTCACGAAAGAAAATTCCAATGCAAAATGTTGCAGCCATTACTCGGGTGAGGAATAAATCTTTAGCCCAAGACATTATTGATGTTGGCCAGCCAAAGAGTAAATCTTCGGCTCACCCTATCATCATTGCCTGGATAGGAAATAAATCCTTGGCCTCAGTTACCTTCATCAGGGCGAGCAATGGACCTCAACTCAAGATATTACAACTATTATTTGGGTAGGGAACAAATCATCAGTCTGAATTAATACCATCAACCTAATGGGGAATATAACTTCAGCCCACTTTGGTTGGTTGGGGAATAAATCTCTAGCTCAAACCATTGCTGATGCCACCTTGGCAAGGAATGAAATCCCAACCCAAATTGCCACTGTCCCATGTTGGGTGATTAATAGATCCCCTGCACAAATCAATGTTGTAATCATTTGTGCGAAGAATAAATCCTTGGCTTGAAATGCTTTTGTTGATCAGCCAGAGGTCTAGCACATCACTCCTGTCAGGGCAAGGATAAATTCTCAAGCCGAAAATTCAATGGTGCTGGTTGGTCAGAGGTCAAGTTCCTTAACATTGTTCAAGCAGGGAATAAATACCTGTCCCAAGGTATTTTCACTCGAGAGGGGAACTAATCCTTGACCCAAATTATTTTCGCCTATTGAATAAAGAATAAATCCTTAGCTTGCGCTGATCTATTAGGAATAACTCCCCAACTCAAGTCATTGTTGATCCTACATGGGCGAGGAGTAGATTCCCATCTCAGATATTTCTTACTTGCCCAGTGCAGGAAAAATCATCAACCTGAGCATTGGTTGTCATCAACCGGGCGAGGGATAAATCCATTTCCAAGCTATTTCTACTCATGTGAGGAATGTCCTTGATCCAAAATGTCTTGCCATCAGTGACAGTAGGGTTGGTATTAGACTCTGGGACCATTCAGGCCTGATCCAGATCATATCGTCCATGAGAGCCAATCTTGTGGACGCATCTAATCAGCCTGATTCACCTTGACATGGATCAGAATTGGCATTACCTCGATGATTCCTGCTGGAATCAACCAAGGATCTGCTTGTCATGGCTGACTCGGGACCAGCCATAGTGAAATGCTGTTCTGGATTGCTGATTTTGATCTAGATTGGCTGATCTGGCAAACCCAGTTACCTGTTACTTGCAATTTATCTGATTTGTTTTTTTATGCATGAAAATTTTCCGTGTTCTTTCTCTATGGAGGTAGTTATATGTGCCCTATTACAAGTTTTTCTAGATTAGCCATCTTTTTATAGCTAATCATCTAAAGAAATTGGACTTGATAACCTACATGACATGGTGACCACTTGCGCATTCTTCTTTAGTTATTTGGGTAGCAAGTTATAACTTATAAACACAGGCTTAGGGTTCCTAGACCATTAATGATTGGTGAAATTAGTGGTCCAACAACTATGCCAGAAAAGTTTTCTGGATGGTATTTTGTTCCCTTGTACTTCAGATAAAATCCAATCTTGTTCTGATGTTCTTCTGGTGGTTTCAATATCAATAGAATAATTAGCATGGTTATTTGAGAATGATTAGATCCTTCTTTAATGGAGCTTTTTCATTAGAGATTATATTGGAGAACAATTGGTGATAGTGTATTGCCAGAAGAACTGCATATCTGCTTTTCTTTCCAACAGTTCACTAGCTTCAAACTGAGTTATGATTTGTTGTATGGAGTTATTGAAGTACACACATATTTGTATTTCTACATTATTTTATTTTAATTTCATGTTCTGATACGTAGATTCACATTTACATCTTCAATTTTTTTCCTAAGGTGCAAATTACTTTGCTCCACCGTTAGAAAATATACAACCGTGAAGCTTAACAGAAAAATTCAATTATATATAGCTTGTATGTTTATTATGCATTTGCTACAGATTGACTGGTTTGTGTCGAACTAGGTTTTAACCATGTCACATGGAAGAGTGTTCAAATTTTCCCGGAGTTTTGGAGCATTCTTTTCTATTTAGTTCTCGTTGACAGTTTTTTGTAGCATTTTCTTCAAATTTCTATTTATTTTCTTGGTTAATTTCGTATTTTGTTATCTGCCATGTATAGCATGAGAGAACATGATAGAGCAACAATACATGAAGCAATGGAGCAGCAAACTATAAGCATTGCGAAGGTGTTGGGAACATTTGAGTTAGACAGTTAGTTACATGCTGTGATTTAAACATGTCTACTTACCCTTTCCTGGTGTCATGCTTCTACATTCTTTTTTCATTTGAAGTTTGGCAAGAGTATTGTACTTCTCGGTTCTGTTAAAAGTTTAAAGCATTATACAGGTTAGATTTACGTGATGTTAGACATATATTGCATTTCTAGTCTTTTTAAGTTGAGGGTGGAGATGTTTTCATTGAAAATAATAGGCTGTATAGTTCATGTCATTAAGAATACTGGTAGAACAAAGCAATCTTTACTTTTACCCTTGAATAAAATTGAACTGTTTTGTCATGTGCCCTCGATTGAGTCATCTTCTAATTTATGTTGCTTAATTATAAGCACTTATTAATTTTAAGATTTTGATTTTGAAAGATTTACAAGTTTTCAATTTTTGCTTGTACATGTTAGTTTTTGTGTTTTTTCTTATTTGTATTTGTTATATTGACTTCTCCCTCTGGTCCTAAGTGGTGTTAATTTCTTAAACCATAAAAGTGAAAACTCTTGCTTAGTTTATATTCATGTCCTGTCACAACAAGATATTTGATGAAATATGGAGATTAGTTTATTGTTTTGACCTTGATTTGATGCTTACAATTGCTTAAGTTTTGGGTAATCTGTTTTGACACATAAATTGATACTCTTATGTTTAAGGATATGCCTTAGTTTCTTTCTATGCTTTAGCACTTTTTCCTTTTATATTTTAAACATTTGCTTAAGAATTTTGGTCTAAGGCTGTTAACCCGAAATTTTAGTCTATAGGGATCCCGATTCCCAAGTACTCGACAAGAAGCTTTGTACTTTAGGGGCCATCATAAACAAGCCACTCTTGGGACATTTGGAGATACACCTCGCAGGTTCTGTTGGAGAACAATTTCTGGTTCACTTATGGACTGTTTGGGATACTCACAAGAGGGTTCACCCAAGGCCAATTCCCAGCACAATCAGGAGATAAGCCAAGGAGGTCATTCAAAGCTGACCGAAAGCGTATGTTTACATCTAATATACCGAATTACTGAGCCCATCTAAAGCTTATGTTCAGGGTCTGTTTGAACTTCGAAGTGTGCTTCCAGAACATCCAGGGCCTGTTATAGGGTCCACTATCAGTTCATCTAGAGGCAGGTAGGGTGACAATTTCAAGCTCCATCTCATGCTTAATTTCAAGCTGTTTAAAGCCCACTTTCAATATACATATAGGGCTCTTCTAGGCAAAGATTGTCATCTCGGATCTCGACTTCATCTTGAAATGGTGAAAGAAAATAGATCTCGTGAGATTCTCGGAAAAATATCGGGAGATCAGATCTCGGATTTCATTTTTGTAGGGTATACCTTATCCAATGATTGACATCTTGCATCTAGATTTTATATTATGGAAACTGGACAGAAAAGATCTCGAAAAAATCTCGAGAGATTGGATTTTGGAAATATCAATCAATGTGCATGTTTAAGTATAAAATGTCATGTAATCTCTTCAAAAAGGACAAAAGAACTCATATTAACATCAAAAAAAGTTGTGAGAGAATTAAAAGTGTAATACAGTGATGATGAACTATTGTTAATAGGAGACATACAAAAAATCCTATGTCAGACCAAAGCTGTCACGACCCGAATTTTTAACATGCACAGCGGAAGATAATCCGGCGACATAATGGGGAAGAATATCGGTTTGGAACCAAATAAGACTAAAATCACAATCCAGATTCACCATTCCAAACATTTCAACCTATTAACACCACAAACAAACATCTATCTAATCGAATCAAATAACAACATTGAATAAATACTCCATTAGCTTCTTGGATTCCAAAACACCACTACGCTTTTGCTGTGCTAAACCTGCACTCTTGAAAATATTAACAACGGAAGGGGTGAGTCACCACAGACTCAGTAGGACTTACACCTGAACTACCCTACTATAATAATGATTTCTATTGATATTAAATATATATTAAGCCTAAAAATTCAGATTATAATACATAAGATTCAAGCTAATTATATGTCTTCAATTAAGATGATTATAATGTCTTTCTACTGCCCCATATGATAATTTGACTCTATATGCACTAAAACCAGCACATCCTGCACATTTAACTACTCTAGGTATGCTCACAACACATACACCTGTCATAAAACCAAAGGCTCCACTAGACTACTAATACACATGCCAAAATGCATAGCTAAACACTTGTCTGAGTAGATATCATGCTCCATTTGGACAATGTAGCCATATCACAAAATTAGCACCAGATTTACCATATAGTAGGAAGTAACATATAATAACTAAATCCTATAGTACCCCTAGGCAAGAGAGTACTTAGGATAAACTGTGGTATCCGGGATCGAAGGATGCTCTGGATTCAACTAATCTCCGTTGCCCATGGGCCACTAACATAGTCTGGTGAAGTAAACTTTCATCGCAATGCAGCTCACTGCATTAACCACATTTCACACAATGCAAGCATATTAATAACTCAGACAGTAACCGTGAACATGAAATTGGCAATCCAAACATGAAACACATAGAAGGACACCCATGGTTCTATGCACCACATATTTGCATACCACACCACAATCTAGCACAAACCATAACCAATCAATCATAAGATGCATCTAAGTAGGATTATGCAAACTACAAACTAAACATATTAATCTGATGATTTGACAGTACTATCTATTGCATAAAAGAAACTAAACTAAACTCTAACATCACTATGCTTAAACCTTACATCGGCTTTTTAACAAATCAGAATATATATATATATATTAAAGATCACCGCAATACAAATATGCTAAGCTAACTAAACTCAATCATAGGAAAACCTAATATGTTGATTAACATACATGAATAATTAAATCAACCTAAATATGCATGGTTAAACAAACTATTATAACTCTATCTAAACATGCTAATAAATCAGAAACAACCCAATATTATATTCTATTGATCATGGTCATCTAAACATGTTTTTACGGTTTAATCGATCATATAAAGGTGCTAAGAATAGCCGAGATGCCTACCTTAATGGTGACGACGAACGGCGTACGAAATTTCAAAGGGATCGATCCGAGTGACGAATATGCCGCGGTCACGACGGCGACGAAAAATCTATCCGGGCAATCTTCCGACAATCTGCTGGAAGGAGAGAAATATAGTATAAAAGAGAGGAAATAGAGATGATAATAGTGAGGACGATAAGAGAGAGATAGAAGAAAGATGTATATCGGCAGATGGGGGGGTGGCATAAGGCGGCGCACCAGGCGGGCAGTGGTGCGCGGGTGCGCTCTCGCGCACGGGCACACAGGTGCACGGGAACATCATGGCGGTGGCCGAGTTCGCGCGCAGATGCGCAAGTCAATGGTGAGGGCAGTTGCGGCCGGCGGTTGTGAAAGCGGCGACAGGAGGTGCTGCCGCGGGAGGCAGCTGGGTGGCGCGTGGGTGCTGGCGGCGGGGCTAACGCGGCAAGGCGGGCGGAGGGGTGAACCCGCGTGGGGAGGCAGCGGGGACGCCGCGGGGAGGCGTCGACGAGAGGGTGTGGTGGGGCCGCGGGCGGCGCTAACGCACGGGGTCAACACGGCGGGGAAAGGCGGCGGCGTGACACTGAGGCGGCGCGGGGGTGGCCAACGGAGGGGGGGCCCTACAACGGGAGGTGGCTAGGTGGCGGCTGAGGCGTGCGGTCGTGCAGGGGCTCGCGCGCACGATGATGGCCGGGTTAACAGGGGCGGGCGGGACGGCGGGAGGCACGCGGCGGCCGGGGAAAAGCGCTGCGGCGGGATGACACAGTGACGTTGTTGTCGATAGGCGGAACTGCAGTGACGACGGCAGCGGCGACTGAGAAGACGCAGCGGCGACAAGGGGAAAGAAAAATAGGGCGATCGGGAGAGGAAAAAGAAACGGCAGACGGCAAGAAGATTGGGGTATCAAGGAGAAGAAAAGAAAGAGACGGATACGGTAGAGTAATCGGACAGAGGGAAAACGGGAAGGGTTGGGAATATTAATAATATTAAATATCATTATAAATATAAAAATATTTTTTTAAAAAAACTAATATTTACCCCTAACGTTATAATCTACCCTCCTAACAAAAATTTTCGTCCTCGAAAATTCAACCAGACTCGCCAAACAATTGCATCCTTCAAAGTATCTAACTATTCTCCTCTATCTAATCTACTCCCCATCTACCACTCTCCCTAAACACATCTATCTATCAAACTATCTATTTACATATCTATCTATCATCAATCTATCTAAACATATCTATCTTAAATAAAATATTTCTAAAATTCCACCTTATGACCGAATATTGATATGTATTGACAAATCTTTCTATCTACATATCTAACAATCTAAATTATCTATATATCATATATATCATCCAATCACATAACCTTAAGACCTTAATTATGATGATTCTTAATCTAAATTATCAATATGCCAAATCTATGAATTTTGTAGACCATTATGATATGGATCAAATATCCTTTACAAAAATATTCAATAAACCAAAAACAACCCAATAATTATATTCTATTGATCATGGTCATCTAAACATGTTTCTACGATTTAATCGATCATATAAAAGTGCTAAGAATATCCGAGACGCCTACCTTAACGACGACGACGAATGGCGCACGAAATTAAGGGGATCGATCCGAGTGACAAATATGCCGCGGTCACGACGGCGACAAAAAATCGATCCGGGCAATCTTCTGACAATCTGTTGGAAGGAGAGAAATATGGTATAAAAGAGAGGAAATAGAGATGATAATAGTGAGGACGATAGGAAAGAGAGAAGAAAGATGTATACCGGCGGATGGGGGGGTGACGTAAGGCGGCGCACCAGGCGGGCGGTGGCACGCGGGTGCACACTTGTGCATGGGCACACAGACGCACGGGAATAGCGTGGCGGCGGCCGAGTTCGGGCATGGATGCGCGGGTCAATAGTGAGGGCGGTCGCGGCCGGCAGCTGTGAAAGTGGCGACGGGAGGTGCTGCCGTGGGAGGCAGCCGGGTGGCGCGTGGGCGCTGGCAGCGGGGACACCGCGGGGAGGCATCGATGAGAGGGTGTGGCGAGGCCGCGGGAGCGCGCTGACGCGCGGGGTCAACGCGGCGGGGAAGGCGGTGGCGCTGACGCTGGGGCGGCGGGGGGCGGCCAATGGTGGGGGGCGCTACAACGGGAGGCGGCTGGGTGGCGACCGAGGCGTGCGGTCGCGCGGGGGCTCGTGCGCACGGTGATGGCCGGGTTAACGGGGGTGGGCGGGACGGCGGGAAGCGCGCGGCGGCTGGGGAAAAGTGCTGCGGTGGGATGGTGCGGCGCCGTTGCTGTCGATAGGCGGAACTGCAGCGATGACGGCAGCGGCGACCGAGAAGACGCAGTGGCGACAAGGGGAAAGAAAAATAGGGCGATCGAGAGAGGAAAAAGAAACGGCAAACGGCAAGAAGATTGGAGTATCGAGGAGAAGAAAAGAAAGTGATGGTTACGGTAGAGTAATCGGAGAGAGGGAAAAACGGGAAGGGTTGGGAATATTAATAATATCAAATATCATAATAAATATAATAATTAATTTTTTAAAAAAACTAATATTTACCCCTAACGTTACAAAAGCTTCATCTTGAATAATATGAATACGAGATTGATGACATCTTGAGTTAATTGTACATATATAGTCATAAAAATATTAAGTTATAAAATTTTATCATACAATAATGTTTAGATGAATATTTAAATAGATTTCATAATAAAATTGGCAATATATGAAACAAACTTAACAAGACAATCTAACATGTTAAAAGTAGTAATAGGCAGAGAAGATCAAAGTAGCAGAGATCCTACATAGATCTCGTTTCGGCGATCTCGTTTCTCGGATGTATGGAGAGAAAGAGATTCTCGGGAGATCGCATTCCATGCTTTTAGGACTTAGCTCGCTCATTTAAAGGCCAATAGGCAACTGCATGGCTGGTTGGAACCTGTTTTCAGGTCTACTTTCAGTAAAAAAGACGAAGAATAAAAGCCTGTCTGTGGGCTCCACAAGAGATGTGTTCCAGCCGATTCTCAGTTTTCGGCAGATCCATATCCACAAGTCGTTAGGTCCATCTTTGGGCCCACATAAAAATAGAATTTTGGCCCACCCAGGGGGGTATTACCTGCCTGTTTCTGTCAGAATTGTGGCGAGGCTTATCTTCAAACATTTTTTAATTCAAGTTTTGACTTTATTTAAAAGCTCATATGTAGCCCATTTAGAAGCTGTTGGAAGCTTCTCTGTTAGGCCCACCTTTGGTCCATTAATAGACAATTGCATGGCCTGTTTGAAGCCTGTAAAAAAGAGATTATCAAGTCGACTCTTGAGCTTATAAACAGCACTCTTAAGGGCCTGATTTGAGACTTTGTTATCAGCCAATTCTAGGCCTAGTTTAGGCCAATTAATGATCTATGTTGAAGCCTGAATTTGAGCTTATCTAGGGTATATCCGGCCTCTTCTTAAGGCCTATTAAGAGTCTTTTGAGGCATCAGCCCATCTTTATAACTCTTGGATTGTTCATTGATGGACTTTATATTGTTCTTGAATAACCCATTGACTTGTATGAAGGTCTCCATTTGCAGGCCCAGCTACCCACGTTAAAGTTAGCTTAGCATCAATTCATTTTTTAGACTGTCTTGGAACAATTTAATGAGAATTAAGAGGCTATACCCGTGAGAGCATGCTTTAACTTCTCTACATTGTGGGTAAACTCCTGTTTTGTCTCCAAGGAGGGGTTGTGAGACAGATTCTGCCCAACCATTAGCTACACAAGTGGGAAAGAGACTATTTTATCAGTGGTGATCTCTTTTCTTACAACAAGTGGCAAAGAGGAAAAGATATGAAATGTTTGCGTACATTTGGTGTTGCAAGAAAAATTAACTAGAGCATCCATCTCTTTGTTACAATCCTTGATGGTGCAGAGGAAGTGCATATCCATGTTGTTTTGTAGAAGGATGTCCACCATCGTAGCAGGATCCATGGGATGTTTTGGGCAACCGAATTGATAATATTAATAACCACAAGAAAATTAGATTCCAAGATGATGCTTCAATGCATGGTTTTCCATCTCGCCGAAATCTCGCGAGAATCTCAGTCTCACCAAGGGGCCGAGATACGAGATTGCCGAGATCTCGCCCCATGTAGACTAGTTCATAAATTTTTTTTTTCTTTGGGGGGCTTTGCCCCCTGATATCCCTCACAAGAGGCACTGCCCCCCTTGACCCACACGATTACTCTGTGCCCCGTCTATGATAGTGTAAACACATTTAATATCATATTAGTATTTAAATAAGATTAATTACAAGTTTACATTTTTTAGAAGCACAAAGATCATCTTTTTGATATTGAAAGTGCCTGGTAATTGTTCATTCACACAATTGATGTACAAAATGTGTTATATATTTTCATGTAAATTCATTGATGTACTCCTATTTTTATAAGATATTATGTTATGTTTCATACATATATACATTTTGATCCGAGATCTGATCTCCTGAGATTTTTTCGAGATCTCTTCTTTTTCACCCCCCCCCCGAGACGAAGTCGAGATCCGTGATGGCAATCCTTGCTTCAATGTCCTTGCACATAGCACGTGTCTAAGTCAAGAAGCATCAGAAGCTCTGACACAAAGCTACAATTGTGACCAAAGAAAGCACACATGGCCATGATAAAGTTACCTTGATCATTTTGGAGGATTAATATTGCAGATTAATCATAGTTATCATAATGATATCCATTTGTGTTATGTTTAAGTTCTCCTATCAGGGGAAAGACCATTTGATTAGAGTTAAGATTGGTATACCCATGGTTTTCAATTTTACATTTTAAGCTTGAGTAGTTACTTACTTTTGATGGTATAAGATGACGATATCCGTAATTAGCATTTAACTCTAGTGAAGGATGCTTTCTTTGCTTTGTTTTTTCCCATCATATTTACCTATACACTTGTCTTTCCATAGAAACCAATGGGGGCATTTGGTTACATGATAAATTCTTATGCACTTTCATGATAAAAATTGTATTAAAATAAATTCTAAACCATTGATCGCCGGATCGGAACAGGACTCAGATCAGTGGATGCCAATTGGTGCCAATTTCGATTCAATCTGGGTTGGATTGGTAAAATCAGCTATTTTTTGGGGAGAAAATGATCCAGAACCAGTCTGGATCAGCTCTTCAAAAAACCCTTAAAGTAGAAAAGAATGAAGTGGTGGAGGACCACAAGGTAAAAAAAGTGGGTCTCACCTCTCTTTCGTCCAAGAAAGAAAGCTCTTGAAAAGCATAAATTTGTAGTGGTTGCCAAATACCTCTTTTAACAAGTTTTGTTACAAAAGAATATTTTTGTAACAAAACCTCAAATTGTCGTGCAACCAAACACCCCACATGCTACAATAAGAGAAATGATATGCAATGTAAATAAATAAAGAGAAGAATCTATGGCAGTAGTGATGAAATGATTGTAGATAAAATTAAATTGCTCTATCACTAGATAAAGGGGTTTAAGTTCCTTTGAAGAAATTTCAACAAGAAGTTTTATCACTGAAAAGGAGGGCTTATTAAGGGTTTTAAAGCCTAGGTTAGCAACAAACACATTTAGATACAAAGGAAAAACCAATTGTTTGAAGGTTAGCATCAAAAGGTAGCCCTTATTAAGGATTGTCGTCTCGGATCTCGGTTTTGTCTCAGAAGGACGAAAGAGATCTCATGAGATTCTCAAAAAAATCTTGGGAGATCAGATCTCGTATTTAATTTATGTAGGGTATATCTTATCCAAAAATTGCCATCTTGTATATATTTTATCTCATGGAGACTGAAAAGATCAGTTCTCAGAAAAATCTCAAGAGATTGAATCTCATAAATATCAATCAATGTACATATTTAAGTGTAAAATGTCATGTTATCTTTTCAAAAAGGACAAGGGAACTCATTTTAAACATAAAAATAAGCTAAGAAAGAATCAAAAGCTTAATACAGAGAGGATGAACTATTGTTAACATAAGACATACAAGCATGGAATGCGATCTCCCGAGAATCTCCCGAGAATCTCTTTTTTTTCACACGTCCGAGAAACGAGATCGCCGGGACGAGAATATCCTTATAATATCTTTGGTACCTTGATCTCCTTTGCCTATTACTATTCCTAACTTGTTAGATGACCTTGTTAAGTTTGATTCATATATTTTCAATTTTATTATGGAATCCATACAAGTATTTATCTAAATATTATTGTTTGATAAAATTTTCTAACTTAATATTTTTATGACTATAGATGTACAATTGACCCAAGATGCCATCAATCTTCTATGTTCTATCCATATTGTTCTAGATGAAGTTTTAGTCTAACATAAGATCTCTTATAGGTCTCACAATAATAGTTCACCCTTTCTGTATTACACTTTTAATTCTCTCATATCTTATTTTGATGTTTATTATGAATTCTCTTGTTCTTTTTAAAGAGATTACATAACATTTTACATCTAAACATGTACATTGATTGTTATTTTCAAGATCCAATCTCTTTAGATTTTTTCAAGATCTCTTCTATTCAGTATCTATGAGATCGATCTAGATGCAAAATGGCAATTCTTGAGTAAGACATACCTTTTATAAGTGAAATCCGAGATCTGATCTCCCGAGATTTTTCCGTGAATCTCACGAGATCTCTTCTCTTTCATCCTTCCGAGATGAAGCCGAGATCCGAGACGGCAATCCTTGCATACAAGGAGTCTTATATTAAACTAAGGCTTCATCTTGAATAGTATGGATAGGATTGGTGACATTTTGGGTCGATTGTACATAAATAGTCATAAAAATATTAAGTTATAAAATTTTATCAAACAATAATGTCTAGATGAATATTTGGATGAATTCAATGATAAAATTGGCAATATATGAAGCAAAGTTAACAAAGCCGTCTAACAAGTTAGGGATAGTAATAGGCGGAGTAGATCAAGGTACAAGAGGTACTACATAGATACTCTCGTTTCGACGATCTTGTTTCTTGGATACATGGAGAAAAAGAGATTCTCGGGAGATCTTGAGAGATTCTCGGGAGATTGTATTACATAGCCCTTATATATTCATTCTTAAAAGAAATAGAGAGTTTTTGGTAGCATGGGCACCATTTGTGTTTATCATGCATGAGGGTGGGTTGAGGGTTCTTGGTGACATGCCAAGCTACTTTGGTGGTCAACCATCCAAATGAGTTGGGTTTCCATGCTGGTTTCTGATGGGGGACAAACTCTGACTTAACTAGCACGCACAGTCTAAAAAAAATCTGACTCCCAAATTCAGGCTCTAGGGTACCAATTTTAGAGTTTTCTAGTCAAGAAACTTTTCATAAGAGTTGCTTTCTCTTTTAGTGAATCAGAATGGAGGTAGGAGAATGAGGGAGAACGCTGTTTTGAAAACCTGATTTAGATTTTGAAATTGGTTCTACAACTAACGTGTCAGATTTTAGTTTATCTGAAGGGGGGGTTCTCTCTATTATCCTCACCAAGACCAACAGCAATAAAGAGATGGTTAGGATAGGACCTAATACGCACTTGGCATGGCATCATGATGAGATAATGGACAAGCAAGAATAAAACCATGCAAGGAAGAGTGAACCAGAGAGTTCCCTTACAACTGGGTGTGGGGAAGGTGTTCTTCGGCTGAGAGATAGGTGTCCTTTTTAATTACAAACGATTTACCAAATAGGTACAGAACCCAAAGTGACCCACACCTCGTAGGGTGGTAAAAGGTCGACAACTATGAAACAGGGGATGCTTATCTTCAAGTTGACATAAACACAGCAGCGGTCCTTAGCGTCGCACTCCAATAGGTGCTCCACCCTTGGAAAGGACTGATCCTTCCAGCACAAGGGGATCAGGGACTCAAATGAATCAACATCTCTCTAGGACTCGGTTGACTGCAAGTCACCGGCAACTGAGGAGCTACCAAGGTGCCATAATTGAAGTCCTCATCATTTTCCTTTCATATAGAATGTAGGCAGGCCGAATGGGGGCTGACCTCTTTATATAGGCTCTGACTATTCACGATAGAGAAACCGGGAAGCAGCAACCAATGTAATAGCGAATAAACAACCCTTTCCAGGAACACAAACCGTCAACCAATGCTGACTGGAGGGAGGAGGAACCAGTCTTGGATCTCTTAAGAGCAACAACGACCCAGATTTCAGATCTGGAAGCGATGTAATGACTAGAACAGCAATCGAACGGACTGGATTGGGACCAATCTTCAACAGTAAATAACTGCGAAATGAACCAGCATAGAGAAGTCCAGGGGAGAACAAAACACCGTTGAGCTGACTGGATTAGGGACCAGTCCATAGCAAGAACTCCAGGCGAACGGCATAGCGAAATAACTGTGTCGAGCCGGAATATAACAGGAGCCGATTGAGAACCAACCGTCCCAACAGAGCCTTCAGTGAGAGAAACGTCCGGAATAGGCTAATCACAGCCTAAGAAAAAAAGTGGCCCGCGCGGTGGGTAGAACTGAAGGCGAAACCACAGACAAGCGGACCAAGCCTTGAGGCACTCTTCCTGGTCATTCTAACAGAGAGAGAGAGAGAGATCCATGGAGAGAGACCTCAACTAGTAGAGGAAGGTTCGAAATATCTCGTCATCGGCGTTGCCTCGGATGAATGTTGTTTCTCAGATATCAACAGGGACGCATAAAGCATATGCAGAGGGAGCCTCGGATCCAGCAACGGCGAGATGGAGGATGGGAGGATGCTCCTCCCTCTTGGCTACCAAGAAACGTCTCCTTTTGGACACCAACAAGACATACATCTCAAGCCGGAGAAGCAGCATTAGAGGACTTTGATCCACCACCGAGGAAGGGAGCACGGGAGGAAGAACAAGCACTCAGTTGGGAGGTGACAAACCGTACTGGAGAAGGAAGGGTGAGCCCTAGCTAGGCTTCACCGCTGGGAGGAGAAAGAGAATCTAGCGCCGGAACTGGAAACTGGAGAAGGTCGCTGCGGAACTCGCCATCGGGAGGAGGTGACGGCACTGGAAGAGGGAGACGGAGAAGCCCGCTGCAGAGGGCGCCATCGGGAGGAGGAGACGGTGCCGGAGGAGGAGACCGGAGAAGCCCGCTGCAGAGGACGTTGTCGGGAGGAGGAGATGGCTGCGGGAGGGGGACGGGTTTCACCGTCGCAGGGGGAAGGGGAGAGTGCGACCGAGAGACCGTCGCTCGAAAGGAAGAGGGAGAGCGGCGCTCGCCGTCTGACGTCGTAGGGAAGAGAAAAAGGCACCTTTAGGAAGGTTCGGGAACCCGAGGGCAAAACCGGGAAGAGAGGGGGAAAACCAACGGGACAAAAGGGTCGCGTTTCATATTAACTGTAGCATGGAAAACAAAAAGGGGGTCTCGGGTCCTTTTTAGAGGACCGAGACCATGCCATATTTACAAGTATCCCTAAAAAATAAGAGAAATGACAAAAACATGTAATAAAGTCTAGAATGCCTAAAATACTAAAGACATTCTAAAAAAATCAAAAAAATGAGAATGACTCCCTGTATGAAATGAAAGAAATTAAGTAACTGTTGGCGTACAATTTTTTTTCAAAAAATAAAAGAGAAGAAATGAGTAGAACAGATGGGCTGGCCTAGGAGTTGGCCCAATAGCCCATAAGATCAGCCACAATTGGGCCCAATTGGACACCCCAGCAGGGGCCGGATTCATCCAGCCCATAATTGGCACAATTGGGCCAAGTTCAGGCCTTGTGTGCAGCCCATAGGAGGGATTGGGCCTCCTCTCAGCCTGCTGGCCCAGAAACCAGGCCCAATTGGGCCAGGCCCACTTCAGTGGCAGTCTAAACAAGGCCCAGCCGCACCCACCTGCCACCTCAGCAACCTTGTAGGCACCCATCTGCCAGCACATCCCCCCAACAGTTTTGTGAAGGGGGAAGGTCAAGGGACAGCAGGTCAATAAATTGGAATAAATTGAGTAACTGCATGGGAGAGGCCAAGAGGCCTACGTACAAGCCACCTGCTGGCTCTTCACCTCCCCCTCCAGCCTCTATAAAAAGAGGGGGGGCGCACCAGCTAGAGGGGGGGCTGCTTCAGACGCCGGGAGGCTGCCAAATTGCCGCCTTCACCCTGCCACCTGCTGCACCTACGCCTGAACCTGCTGCTAGGAGAAAGAGGGGAGACTGCTGCTGCTGCCACCTGCTGCCAACCGTGCTCTGTCCCCTGCTACAGAAGTTGGTCTGCGGTCAAAAGAGGAAAAGGGGAGAAGAAGAAGACAAGGTAAGAAGAGATCGTGGGTATGTCCATGTAGCCCTTTAAAGGGCCTTCTTTCCATCGATTCTACCAGCCATCTCCTGCCCTTATCCACTTGCACAACATGCCCCATTTCAGTCCATTCAAACCCCCTAGATTGGACTGTAATCCCCTTGGGCCGAACCCATAAATCTGGCCCTTTCTGGCCCTTGTCCGGAGCAAAAAAAACAGTCCCCTTGTGACCTGGTTTCAGCCCCAATCAAGGCCCAAAAGAGCCCAATTTCGGCCTATCAGACCCCCACACAGGCCCCAAAACAGGTCCCTGAATCAGACCTCAACTAGGTCCTGTTCAGTCTCCAAACCAGACCCCTACACAGGCCTTGTCCGGTCCCAAAATCAGACCCCTACACAGGTCATGTCTCAGCCTCTACTGCCCACACTCCAGGCCGCTGCAGCAGGGGAGAAAACTCCCAAAGCAGGTTCTGCAGAGGTCCAATGAAGCGGTGGACAGCAGCCAAAAAGTGGGCCGACTTGAAGGTGACAGCCCGGCCCCCCTTGGAAACCGTACGACGGGCCATGGGCTTAGCCGGGTGGCCTTCCAAGTCGGTCCGGTCAGGCAGCTCCAGAAGTGCAGCAGCTCCCCAACAGGCCCTTCCGGCCCAAACAGTACAAGACAGGCCCGACGGGCCTATGAAGATTGAAGGCCGGCTCGGAACGCCGATGAAATTGAACTGGCCTCCATGGCCTTGTTCCAAAAATGAACAAATAAAAAATCCAAAATGCGAAAGCAATATTAAATTAAGGACTCCACCCTTCGCGGGGACTCCAACCTTGGACGACTCCCCCCGGGTACGTCCCGGGATGTCGATCCGGACGGTGGCGCGGGCATGCTCCCGTAGCCAGCGGTTCCTTCCCCCAATATGGCTAAGCTAAGGCTGGCTATTTTGGATGGGTAAATTTTCACTAAGTTGGAAAAATGGCCGGCATGCCGTCGTAATGCCAAAATTTTTCCAAAATAGTGGAGATAAACCTATATTGGGGGAAGGATCAATCATATTGCACACCGATGTACTTCACCCCATCTTTCAATGAAATGAAGCTTTGATGTTCATATTGATGCATGAAACCGGGCATTCAAAGTGACCCGATGGGTCGGAGGCGATGCAAACCGCCAAACTAAATTAAAATCATTTCAAAATCAATTTGAAAATTCAAACCGAAAATTAAAATAGAGAATCAAATCTGAAAGTCAAAAAATCAGAACTAAACAAAAATCTGAAATTCAACTCATTCCGGTTCAACAAACAACCGATCTTCAACAAGATTGAACCGGTTTTGAAACAAATCAAACCGAAATCAGATTTCAGTTACACCCAAAACAGATAAAATTCAGATTTAAATCAAAACTATCAACCTCAAAAAAAAAATCAGATTCTGAACCGTACTGAACATCAAAAAAAGCAGGTTTTCAATAAAAATCTGTCAACCACAAAAAACCAGATTTCAATAAAATCTGCCAAAACAAAAATCAGATTTGAACAATCCTTCAAAACAGATTCTAGCCAGCTTCAAAGATCTGATTTTAGCAATCTGAAAATCCACTTAAAATCCACTAAACTTCTTCCCAAAAGAAAGCAAATAAACAACATTTCAAACATCTCAAAACGTGGATCAAAACCAACTCAAAACCAAAATTCCAGAATCTGAAAATCGAACAAATCAATCAAACAACAAATACCAAAATTGCTTAAAACACTTTAAGCATATCAAAATCAAAATCAAAACAGGTTCAGAACAACCCAAACTGGTCAAGCCAAATCAAATAAAAGAAAACAAATCAAAAGCCAAACAACAAATCAATCAAACAAATTGATTCAAACTCCAAAACTCAAAACCGACTTTCAAGTCAATCCAAAAGTCAATCAACAAACAAATAAAACAAACCCGAACAAATCGGTTTGCATCTCATCGGACCCAAAAGGCCGTTGCCCTTTTGAGTTCTTTACTTTTTGTGGATGTGCATGTCTCCAAAAACAGGTTGCCACGACGGTTAATCAAAGGCGTTTGAACCGTTGCTCGATGTAAGTTAACGTCGGATACTCGCACCATCCGGCGGAGAAGGGTCAAAAAATAAAATTTTCAAAGAATCCGAACCTCGGATCTAATATTTTTTAAAAACTATCACCGGACTACCTAATATTTTTAGGATATCACGTATTTTCCTAAAAAAGTCCGGAGATGTCTTTCTTTTTAAAGAACAGACGCAGAAAAAAGAGGTTCACACAGTAACTATACTTCCTAACCAAATGAGACCCAATGATTTTCTACGGCGTCCGTAAACCTACTTGAACTGGGGCCAGTATCTAGTGTCCTTACTAGTTTCTCTTGGGCGTGTGGTGGATGAACAAAGCAAATAAGATTTGAAATAGGGGTGCTAACATCAGGGGTTATATTTGCCTGAAAATCTCAACATTAGAGAGATAATCACTAAGCGGTTATAAGAAGATGACATACTATTCCAAGTGTTAGAAGAGTTACTCTCAATGGTGAGGTAGAGTCTCTGATCTGGTGTTAGTGGGGATGGCCATCTGCAGTGTATGGGTGACAAGACTTCATCAGAGGATATTGAATGTTGAATATGAAGGAATTCCATGTAGCCACATTGCCATCAGGTGTGTCGACTAGGGGGCATGTTTGCCACACTACACATATCGCACCAGTCCTTGAGGGGTGTCAGAACCATGGAAGGACAATTGGTAATGCAGATTCTTTCAAATAAAGTAGCCAGCATCATCAGCTGGAGTTCCTGTTGATTCAGATAGATGTGGGAGGTTCGTGAGAGGTTAGACATGGAACTACGTGAATTGCTAAATTGTAACCACATTGTAGGAGATTTGTATTGTTGCTGATGATGGAGTGCTGCACAGGAACCGGTGCTGAATGGAGCCGTCAAAAGTGCAAGCTATGGGGATCACTAGAAGATCGCAAGGCTATCATCTTAGTCCATGGCCGACTCTAACTCACAAAGATGAGTTGTGTTGGTGTAATAAAACTGAGCAGATGAGGAATCTTTAGAACAGAGGGAAATGGTGTAGATCACCATGGTGAGGAGGGAAGAAAAATAAACTTCTACAAGAGGAAGTAGTATGAAGCCAGGAAGACGGGGTCACGAGTCCGGGCTGGGTCGGTTCGACCCAAACAGAACCCGGTCCAACCATGTTGGAGAATTAATTTATAAATATTAAAAAATGTAAAAAATACAGGAAAATGTGAAATAAATATAAAAATGTTAAAAAATATGGATAAAAGGGAATATGACTAGAAAAAATTATCATTTCAATTTAAATCTTATATTTTTCTGTCTTATTTATATGCTGTCTCTATGACATTTAGAAAGGAATATGTAGCGTTCAAAATATTTGCATGCTGATTGTACTTGTCACTCACTCACAATTATCCTAAGATAAGATCTAAAAGATCTACAATAGTTACCATATGTGAAGTGCATGGCAGTGTCCGATGAGAATCCATATATAAGTTGTCATCCTATGATTTTCTTGGTGATATACTGAAAACCAAGTCTTGAGATAAATCAACTCCATAAGACTTCTCGTAGTATTGAACTATACTCTGTTGTGGTCTCAGAATGAAGGGGGGTCACATGAGCATGACAGTGGTGGATCCGGAGAGAGGAATGGTGCAGTGGTGATGGTGAAGGTTCGTAAGGTGGAGATGAGGTCAGACTGATCTGGTAGGAGCTTCAGGGAAGGAGGGATGACATTGCAGATATTAAAGGTAGTCTCCGATCCTGGCTAGTGGTGATGGCATATGCGGCATACAGGTGGCAGGACCTTTGGCAGATTCGGAGAGAATACATTGATGATGGAGGAAACAAGAAATGAGAGAATTGTGCAAGAACCATATTGAATGTTGACTGTGGTGCAAGGAATTCCAATTTCCAAGAGTGTCGACTAGGGGCATCTTCGCCATGCTCCACAAATCTCACAGGGGCCTAACGGTATGGTGCTGGAACCAATATATATTCCTACGTGTACACTAATGCACTTTGGATGCTTTGGGATCAATATATAATTTTCTACATTAATACATGTATTTTTATGAAAATGAGGTTTCTACAACACGTTTCTGTAAGGTTTTGAAAATAAGCTTTGGCAAACTAGGTTTGCCACCTCCATTTCTAAGAGTACTCCATCCTCAGCATTCCTTACTCATGACAGATATCCATCATAGAGAACCTAGTTGTTGTTTTAACTTTGGTGTTATTCTTCTTCATCTGGACAATATAAACGTGGGTGCAGTGCAAATAGCTCAACAGCTCGTCAGTAGCTAAATTTGGATCTGTGGAGCTTCTGGGTTATTGTAACAACTGCAATAAGAGCCTGATGTTTTCATTATGGATAAACATTAAAAAAATAGCTACTTACCCATGCCAATGTTTGGCTAAATAGATGCCATGCAGGTAAAAGGGTGATTAAGAGTTATGCATAGTGTGCAATAACCACATGCTATTTCTTTTTTTTTTCCTCGAGATCAGATAGTTTTTAATTGTACACTTAGTTGCTTAGCTGGTGATGCAGGATGGCATGGTGGGAACCGGGCTAAAGTGCTGCAAAACAAAATTAAAAGCTCTAAAGGAACTCAAAACATACCGAAAAGAAGTGACCTGTACTTAAACCAGCATGAATGGGCCTGAACCGGCAGTGAAATTCATTGGACTGGCCTGAACTGGCCCTAAACCCAATTGAACCAGGTCTGTGGATGTGCTGAACTGGCCCTAGAATGAACTGGGCCAAGCTGAACCGGGCTGGGCTGGCTGAGAACCAGCTAGACTAGCTTGGAAGCTGGTTGGCAGGGTCGTGGCTGGATCAACTGCATCTTAACCTAATGCCATCGTGAGAGGCTCGGTTGGATGAGCCAGAAGGCCGCCTACCCATGTGATAGGCTCACGTCGGGGCTGCTTCATGGTGTTCAACCATGTGGCTGCTGTCAAGAAGGCCCAACCTCATAAGGATGCCCTAGCAGAACTGGACAGAATGGTTGAGGCAGGGCCTTTCTGTCTTCAACCTTCGTTTTTGTCACGTCTGGAAGATAGGGGAGACCAAGGCTGTAGGGGTGATTGGGTGATGATGACAGGAGCATCCTCATACGGTAGGGGGGCAACAAGAAAGGGAGGAAGGTGGTGCAGAGCAGAGGTGGGGATGACGTTACGGTAGTGAAGTCCCTGTTCAACACATGAATGGTGTGATCGGAGGGAGACAGAGACGCTCGGTATCACAAAGGAGCTCCTAGGATTCCAGAGTTTGATGGAGACTGAAGACTGGCAGGAGTGTTGGCATCACATAGGGGTTCCAAAATGTCAAGATGCTGGGTTCCGGAAGCCAGTGGAAGGCTGTTGTCGTTGGATATGATGAAAAAAACCTAGCAACAGAATGGGGATCACCAAACTGTACTAGGAGTGTCGCAGATGACGGTGGGGCTGCAGTTGATGGATGGAACTTCTGTCTGTGTACTCCAATACCTGGGAGTATTGAGCCAGCGCAAAGGGGAAATGATGTTGCCAAACCAGAAACTACATAACTGGAAAGGGGAAGAGAAGGGGAATGGCTTGGAAACCTATAGGAGGGAAGGGGAAGGGGAAGGGGAAGGTATCCCGTCGGATGGTGGAGAGGGAATCGGCCTCTTGCTGGGGGTGAAGTGGAACCAGCCTCCAAATCGTTGTGGAGAGGAAGACACTAACCTCTTACTGGTGGCGAAGAAGGCCTCCCATCTCGCAGGGGATGAAGAAAGACTGGGCTCTCCCACGGGTGAAGGCTACTGTGGCCAAGCATTTCTACCATAACAGATGCCCAAAGGCTTCCAAAAATTCTTCTTCTGCCTGTTGATTCAATTAGGCATATATACTTTTATAATTTATATAGAGCAAGACACTTAACAAAAAAGAGACCTCAAAGAAAATATTTACAAAAATGTCCTCCTAGGGGCAGAATTGCAAAAAGCAACATAGAATGACTCAGTATTAACCAACATGTTCCGCTAAGGACTGAAATGCAAAAAATAAATAATTAAAGAGCTCTAAAACTTCTTAAACTGGTTCCCCATCAGCTGGTCGATTCACTTGGTATTGTTTCATCTTGAGGTCGGTTTCATGCCTGATGGCTGAAGATAAAGTGCTCCTGTGGAAAGTTCTGTATTTATGTAGAAAGAACCTGAATGTTACAGTGTTAACAAAGTTGCAAGTTGCATCTCATCTATGACATTTAATAATGAATCCCTAATCATATAAGTTAGAAAAGTGTAAGTAGTGGAAACAATTAGAAACTGCATATCAGCATTCTTCATTAGAGAATGTTCCATTTTTTTAACTGGTTGATTTTCTAAGTTGGCAGTCATTCAAATTTTGTTTTGCATTCTGTTCTTTTATTTGAGTCTAGTGATTTCCATTATGAACTGGATGCATTTCTCATAATTTTCTCTCACATCTATTGCTGTATGCAATGAACTTGGATTGTACATTGGCAGGCTGGTCTTGTAACTACTTTGAGTACAAGAACAATTGTGTTTGGTGCAACAAATCCGAAGGGACAGTATGATCCCAATCAATGTATTTTTCCTTTCTCTTGTGTTTTTTCAAATATTATGAAACTTTTAAGCGAGTTTCATGGCAACATTATTGTTTTGTGCATTTTAAATGAGTTGTTTGCACTGTTCGCACGGAATCATTTGAACCATTCCTTTCCTGTGAAGATGAAACAAAATCAACAAGCTGGACTTGTCTTCTTTTGGCATTTATTTTGTTGGTTGAAAGAAATGGAGAATTATTTATGTACAATTTTAATTTAGAAAGGTGTATTGCCACCCTGTCCTGCTTAGTTCCATAGTTAAATAATGGATGTTAAACTTTCAAGGACCAATTCCAGTTGGATTGGGGCTGGGACCCGATGGTTTTTGATTGTTTGGGCTAGTTCTAAATGTTGGATATAATGACATTACTGGCAAAGACAAGTATAAAGAACAGCCTTGTCAATTGGCCAGTCTCAATTGCTTTTATGTTGGCCCTACATGACTGAATTTTATTTTGTGTACTGTCAACATTGATTGGAAACCAGGTTGACTGTAATGGTTTCTCTTTTACATATTGTTTGTATGGTGATTCTGTTGATTTGTGTCGCATATAAATTATTATGTATTTCATATTAGATTATATGCCCCACCTCTTTTCCTAATACATCTGCAATAGTGTCTTATGTGAATGGATATGCATGAATTTTTATTTGATTTGGTTGTAGCTAAAGTTAGCTGTCTTCTTTTTTATCCTAGCTTTCATGCAATACAACTGTACTGAGCTTACATCGTCATAGGAGTGGTGGGTTTTAGGTGTCATCCAAGATGAAAATTCACAATAAGGCAATGGTCCAAAGAAATTAAGATGCTTTTGTTCGTACTGGAATTACTTCATCTCATGTTTATTAAGCATCTAAGCTCACCTGATTTTTTCTCATTTTGAACTTTTTTACCCAGCTCTTTCAGTCAATACAACACTTTCCGGACCATTGCTTAGCAGATTTGACATAGTTCTTGTGCTCTTAGATACAAAGAACCCAATGTGGGATGCTGTTGTTTCCTCCCATATTCTAGGCAAAGTAAGTCAGCTTGCCACCACACTAAAATGCCTATTCTGCAATAATTAAAAATTGATACAACTGACATTCTCCACCTAAATTTTATGGGTTATAGAAAGAAGAGATAAAAGGAAAGCATGATGATGACTTGGATAACTTCTGGTCACTTCCAACATTGAGAAGGTAAGAATTCTCTGGGCCTTCAATTACTTCACTGGATGGGATACGAAACTGATGTAACCTCAATTTTATTTTCTTAAAAAAATCCATGTTTATTCTTTGTTGGAAAAAACAAATTTTCTTAGTTTTGGGTTTAGCATTGACAACCATGAAAATAGATAATATTCCATGGGAGTATTAGTCTTAGACCACCTGAACCACACATTTTTTATTTATCGAGGTTGTTTTAGTTCTTTGAATTTTTTTTTGACTTGTTCTCATTAGACTTGTGAAGTATCAATATTAATTACATCGAACAACTATTTGAACACCCTTGATTAACCTTCATAGCAAATCATTCATGGAAAACATACATTCGCACACTAATACACACTTGGGAGCGGTGGCTCCACGAACTTTGTTGGAATGTAAGCATTTAAAGTTTTGAATTTACTGTGATTTGATTTTTGCTTTAGGGGTTTCATTTGTCTTATTTAGTTTAATGTCTTCTCAATTTGAGTTTGAGTTCTCTGTCAGATTTTGAATTTCTTAAAGTTTTGGGATTTTATGTTTCTAGTTCCAAATTTAAGGATCTCTTAGAGTTGAGATTTGTCAGAATCGGGATCACTTGGGTTTGGAGACTCCAATCTAGGTTTCAGATGTAGACAACTCTTCTTCCTCTTTTTTTTGAGTTCTTAAGTTTGAATTTTCAGATTGAGAAACCTTGGATTTGATATTTATACTTAGATTTTCAATTTTTCATATTTAAGGGTTTTCGGTTTTGGGCATTCTAAGATCAAACTTTAGGCTCCGAGTCTCTGTGTTTTTCTAAAATGCAAATTTTAAGAGCTTATGTTTGTTGATTGATTATCTCTCTGAGTTGGGGGATGTTTGACCTTCAGGTGTTCTTTGTTAGTTTTGACATTGACATCCCATGTTTTGGCCTTGGTTATTATTTTTTTAACTTACGATTCTCTGATTCATATTTCGAATTTGATTAGCAACATTTTTTAATTGTTATGGTTGAAGTTTATGGATTTTTGAACCTCTCGTCCTTATTTTCAGACTTGATAGTCATGAGCCCGAATTCAAGACCTCTCTAATTTTTAGTTTCAGATTTGATCGCCTTTTAATTTGTTTTGTTTTACCCGTTTTTATTATTGTCAAAATTTGAATTTAAAGGGTCTTGATTGGTCACATTCTCTACTTCTTCTAACCCCTCTGAATTTTCAAATATCCTGTTTTGCAGAAATCAGCAGAATTCTGGATTTTTGACAGTTTCTGGATCTCATTCAACTTTCGGATTTTCAGATGTTATACCATTTCAAAAATTTAAATTTATAAATTTGGATTTGACATTTGAAGGCTTTGATAACAGTTTCAGATTTTAACCCATCCTCGTTGTTTTCAGATTTAAGAATAATTTGAGGTCTTAAGAATTTTAGATTTGAAGGCTCCTGGATTTGGTTTGGATCTCAGATTTGAGGTTGATTTTTTGAGTCTTAAATTTCAGATTCGATTTTGATGATGGATCGATGTTTTGAGATTCTGATTACTTTTTTTTTAAAAAAAAAATCAGATTTTCAGATATTTAAGTACTAAGAAATCTTCATATTCTCATAGTTCTTGACTTCTTCTCTGTTCATGTTTGCAAGGATTTAGAGCTCCTCAAATCAGTCACCCCCTTCGAATTCTTTGGGATTCAGACTTCGGACTAGTTGGCTCAATCTGCATGTTTTTTATGAATTTGATAGTTATATAGGTTTAGATTTTTTTTTTGTGTTATTTGCATTCCTTCAAAGCCTATGAAGTTGTTCACGCCCCCTCCACAATATTCACTGTATTGATCATTAAATTCTCATTGCTTGCTCAAATTGAAGTACATATACATAAAGGGAAGGTATGAAAGCCATAATACCCTGAAATTGAATGAATTGAGATTAAAATTATTTGACCTTTGAGAGGTAATATTGAATTCATCCAATTAGCTTAGGACAAAGAAGGTCGGGTTGGTGGTTGGGCCAAGGTCGATCGGCCCCAAAACAAACCTGGTCGAGTCATGACCTGGTCTGATCAAGTTGAAAAAGTATTTTTTATTATTAAAAAGGTTAAATAGCTGAAAAACTAGAAGACTACTCGTATTTCTAACCTCCATCCTGTTGTATGTACTGATTTTCACCATCTTGCAACCACAAACTATGATCTGTGTTTTGAGTCACATGTGTGTACCATACTTCTCCGGTTAACTGCATATGCTAGGGTATATCATTAGATTGGATTTGTTGACTTTCTTAGACTAGCCATGTTTCCTTCCATTTCCATGATTCATCGCTACTACTCTTTGAAGTCGAGTATTCCAACATTTGGTATTGACCTCTGATGTTAGGCTCAGGTGTGTCTTCTCGCCTCTGGTGAACTGCTTCTTCATCTACACGGTTCAAAGGATTTGTCACATTTTATTTACCTTCAGATTTCTTACATTGGCAAGAAGATTCTCCGGTCTTCTATTTCTTTGCCATCGAATGAAGAATATGGAATTCTTTGATTAGAGGTACGTTGTCGAGTTTTCCACCTAATCCTTTTTAATTGTTCACTTAAGATTATGATGATTTTTGCTTGTCAATGATCTCTTCCAAATCAATGTCAACTTCTTGTATAGTCACTAACTTACTTCACCGTCTAAACGCTTCTCTTTCCACCGATGTTTCTCCTTCTAGTTTTCTCTTATTCTCTCTAAATTTCTTGGCTTCAATCTCATATTGTAATGAAAATACATCAATTGATCTAGTCTTCTTGACGTTAGCCTGTTTTTTTGTTTTATATGAATTAGGCTGAACGTTGATCAATTCCTTATACATCTTGAAAACAATATGGTTTGTCTCAGGACTATTATTGCATCATTCACCAAGTTCTTATATCTTGGAACCTTGTCATGGTCCATCCACCAATTAGCTATATGATATCATTTTATATTTAAAGATAATTAGAATAAATTAGTTATTTAACTTGTAGAAAAAAAAGAAAAAAAAGATCAGATTCCATGTATCAAGACTTAGGAGCATAACTACTCATTATACCCTTTGATGTCCCAATGTCAAAAGTGTAGGAATCGAAATTGGAATCGGAATTGGTGGGGACTGACCCAATTTGAATCGGATTGATCCGACCAATTTTGAGGAAGAAAACCGATTCAGAATAGGTTCAAATTATTTTTATGGGTAAAAAATTCATGCTTGGTGGGCCCAATTTTGACCGGTTCCAGTACACAACATCACACTAGTGGCCTATTTAAGCCCGTCAAAGTGCATGGATGGCAGCAATTCTGTCTTTGGCCCGCATCAATTTGGTATTAGAGCTAGTGTTGGCTTGTTTGCGCAAGTTGGGGTCCTTACATTGTGCGGGACATCGGCACTTCAATTTTGATGTCACATTACCGTTGGAGGTACACATCGCGGTATTTTTATCTAGCTCATTAGACGGTGTCATCTCACAATCTCTTTGAGTTGATCACTCCAGATTATCAGGTGGTTAAGGATGGTCGAGCTTACATCTAGTTTAGTCATATTGTTAAAGGCCGACTTAGACCATGGGCACTACGGTATGTGGAGGACGCTTGGTGTGAAATAGTTCTTTACGGACACTGTCTCATCCTGGGTTCTAAGTGGTTAGCTGATCGGCAGGTTGATTTAGATATATTTGTTTGAGAGCTTACCTTGTTGCCTAAGGAGTACAGAGCATTGAGATTGCCAATCTGCATCGATAACACTTATTCCCAATGACCTGCGACTAAGGACTAGACTAGCACAATTATCGAGAGGAATTATGAGGCTAGTCCAATGTTTGCCGCTAAGTATGAGCAATAGTACACCATAGATGCCGAAACAAACAGATCTATTGAGGCTGAGCTCATTAAGCAACTTACATGGTTACTATTTGAGCTGACAATAGAGCAGCGACACCTTGTCGAGACTGAGGCCGATCAAGCCATCCTGACCGAGTTGACTATTCAGGTTATGAAGTTGATGATAAAGATGACCACCGGTATTGTACCAAAGTCTCCTACTCCAGAGGATTCGCACACAGTTGTCATGATAGAGTACCCAGACTAGAAGCTTGACAGCAACTACGATACTATCTGGGTTGCATTCTATGGTCGCTTTGGAGCTTCTCGGTCCCACCTCGTCATCACCCAGGTTGCACTACCGCTGTCCTCAGTTTTAGTAATGACCGTGTTAATTATACGGCACTATACAACTCAAGGTCGAGTTTTCGCAACTGGGGCAAAATGATGGGGACTGGTAAGGATTGAGTCGACCGTTTGCTTGAAGACAACGTCGTCCGGGTCCAAAAAAAACCGCGCCTCCACTTCTTGAATTTAGTAGTTTTATTTTATTTTAGGAGTCCATTTTGTAACATGTCCAAGCTCTATATATAGGGCCCCAATGTCAATAGAAAAAATAAAAGATAGATAGATGTTGGAAAATCACAAAAAGGGGTTTTCCCCCTCCCCCCTCTCGTCCCCTCCTCTCTCTCTCTGTCTCTCTCACTCTTGGCTTGCTGTTCCCATCTTGTCAACGTCGTTCTCCACCCTTGGCTGCTCCCAACCTCTTCTCCCCCCCTTCGGTGCTCCTCCACCTTCGGAACTAGGTCTGACATCGTTTTCCGCTGCCCGTCCGATTTTCCAAACACTTGTCGACAACCCTGTCGCCCCTCTCTTAGGTCCATCTGGACCTCTCACCTCACCCTCCTCACATTCCTACAGCGTACCTCACACCTCCTCTGCTGGGAATCCCACACGACTCCCTTATTCCCATACCCTTTCGCAACCACGCACACACCCCTACCTTAAACACCCCTCCCCCCCAACTTGGACGACCCTCATCCACCACAAAACCCTTTCCTTAACCCTATTGGCCCCTCATGGAATCCCCCCGAGCCCCTTTGTGGTCATTCCTCGTTCCTCTCTCCAATGTCTTCTAACCCTTCCAATGGACCTAACGACAACAAAGGAATAAGAGGAAGGAGAAGAGGAAGTCGACAATGACAATGGAGGGTCCCCTTCGGCCCCCCTTTCAACTTCCCAACGGCGATGGCAAAGGCAACGGCAATGACGGGGTCAACCTCTGGCTCCCCCTCCTCCCGTACGAAGCCACCACTTCTGACGAAGATGTGAAGACCTCCCGGATCGAAGCCCCCTCGTGCGATCGGGGGCATGAAGATGCCTGCCCAGGTATTACCCCAGTGGCCTCCCTCGTGCTGCCATGACCCTCCCTTGCCCAGGGTAGGCCATGCTACGCTACTAGGTCAGTAATTAGGCATCCAATAACTGGTTAAGGGCTGGTTCAGCCTTTTAGTAGCCAGTTCAAGCCAATTTAACCTCGGTTCAGAGGTTTTAAGGCAATTCAAGGCATTTTGGGACTGGTTAAGCACTTGTGGGCCCAGTTCAGCCACTCTGAGGTCTGGTTCCGTGGGTTTTCAGCACGGTTCAGTTGTTTCCATTCTGATTCGACATGGTTCAGCGTGGTTTGGGGCCAGTTCAACGCCTATAGGATCAATTTGCTTAGTTTGGATAGTTTTCAGCTCAGTTTGCACTAAGTGGGTCCATTTCAGACTCATTTCGGCACATGGCATCACAGTAGTGGCATATTTGGGCCCGCCGACGCATGCGAATGGTGTCACCTCCATTCGTGTCCTGCATGAAGTATCCATCAAGGAAAAGATGTAGTCGACATTCTTGATATGGCCCGAAGCATCAATAGATTTCAAGAATGTTGTACCATCTGAACAATAAATCAGAAAGTTGATTTTGCTTCTCTTGGTGATGCATGTTCACCCATCACACATAACTGTGCAGCCTCTCTTTCTCCACACCAACTTGAAGCCATCTATCCATGTCTTCAATTTTTCCACCTCTTGCTCCAGAATTGCAGCATAAAAAAGTCTATTACTTGGGACTTGTAATCCTAGTTCGACTTCAGTGATGGCATGAACTATAGTATGAAAGTATGGACTAGTGGATGCGTGTGCTAGGATAACTGTATTCAAGTAAATAGAAAAAATATTACTGTCTTTACTCCCAATTAATTATAGTAAAATAAAGTTGAGAACAAATTGAACTATTTAATATTTTTCTTACATGCAAAAACTACTTTATCATGTCTTACTGCTCTCTTTGCAACTATTCCTATTGTCTTCACCCATTTCATTGCTTGTTGAATAGTCATCTACTAGGCACTCTGTTTTCTAAACAAATACTCATCTCTTCGTATTGTTGTCGGGCTTGGGTGTGTCAACTTAGATCGATGATATAGCTCCTTTCTTGCTCTCATACCCACACCCTCATTGGGTGTAGGTTATGTCGATGTGATCGACGAAAATATGGGTCAACTCAAGACCCTCTTGTTCCCTTCCTCGTCCTCCTTTTGTGCATGCTTGCTTACATGCTTAGTCTTAGTTCAGAGTTTGTGAATGAGTCGTTACTCTCAGGTTGAGCCTTAGGCTCTGCTCTTGCCTTCTCTTTTCCTTTAGAGTTTAGCACCTCTTTCTTCCTTCTCCCTATAAGTTCATCGTATAAATCCTCCATTTGCTCTATCTTAATCTCCCTCTGTGAGGCTCTTCTCGTGAGGTAACCTCTAATAAGATGTTTGGTTACATTTTTATTTTTGATACACTTATTTTTGCAAGATTAGTTGTCATTTCAATTTTAATTTTAAAATTATAAAAACATACTACTGATGTGTTTGGCAAAATTGTTTTAACTTTTAAATTTTATTTAGTGATGTTTGGCAAAAGTTTTAAACATAGTTTGTCCTTCTCCTCCTTGTCCCCCGCCGCTTGCCTCCCTCACAAAAACCCACGTCCGCTCGATTGGCATTGGTGTCATGGACCGTTCCATGGCCGCGCATCTCATGTCCGTTGGATTTTCCCTGACTGTCTTCAATTGCACCCCTGCGAAGGCGGGCTCTCTCGTCGACCTTGGCACCCGTCGTGATGTCCCTCGTTGTGATGGCAATCCAAAGCACCCTCAGGTGGGTAGCCCATCACCAAGAGCGACACTGTGGAGACATCTAGTTGTGGACTGGCACCGCGATGGTGACGATTCTGATGGGCAAGAAATGATGCCCTCGCCTCTACTTTTGAGTACTCCTGTCTTCTTACTCTAGCATGGCGGTGACCCTCGCAGGACCGTGCCTCGTCGCCCCTTGCGCTAGAAAGAGAGAGAAGAGGCTTGGGATGGAAGAAAGCTAGGATGTGGGGTACTATAGGAGGATGATCGACACCTACAACGAGAATGGTGACGGTAGGATCAACGTCACCCCCGAATGTTGCCCGGTAGGCGGTGGCGGTGGCACCTGGATACCCTGTTGCCGTGGAAACCTCTAGCATTCTTTGGACCGCCAGTTTGTGGAAGAGCAAGGTAGTGGCTGCGTGGATAGAGGAAGGGGAGGAGGGCTTATGGAGCTTGGCCTCTTCCTTGGCAAGATTGCAACTTTCTCGTGTCATTGCTCTCGATTCGGATTGGAGTGGGAGAGGAACGGGAGAGATGGGAAGAAGAGACACGACGTTAAGAAGAAGAGTTCAACCGGGCCATGCTAGAGTCCGACCAACAGCTACTGGACGACCCTGGCACCTGGCGGTACATTGACGCCTACACCAGCCTGATCGATGGCCTACTCGAGGCGTTCAGCTTCGAGTTCTCACAGTCGATGGTGAGGATGAGCAATATTGGCGTGCTTTCCAGTGATCAAGGAGAGGTCCGTCAAGTCTAGTCATCGTTCAACTCCCCGGTGTAGATTGAGCACAGTGAGTGCCATCTTCACTCCGCCGGTGGCCGGCCGGGAACAACTGTGTGGAAGAAAATGAATATGGGTGGGATAAATTAACACATTGTTTTCCTTGCGAATATCCATCCTCCGCGTCTGTCTCGGAAATAAAACAAGTTTTTTCTTGTTTTTATTTCAAAAGAGTTTCAAGAGTACATATGCAATGTTTTTAAAAAAGATGAAAGACTTCAAAAATCTAACCAAACACCTTGTCTCTCTTGTTTTTTATTTTAAGATAGAAAATAATAAAAAAATTGTATCCAAACATTCTATATTGTCTTCACTCATCTCTTTAGACACCTTATCACATTTTTTAACATTACCACCAACCTTGATAAGGTGTTGTTTTCGTTATTACACTCTTCCATTCACCTCCTTCCTACACCACTTGCACTTCATCCTTTTGTTGGCCATATCCACCATATATCCATGCTCCCACCTAATATCACACACAGGCGCAGCTGCTGTTGGAACATCACCTTCACCTTGGTTAGCCATTGGTTGTAACTACAAGTAAAGAAAAATCAATTAAAAAAATAAACAACCAAGTTAAAGAATGAAATAATTAAATTAAATCGGAGTATGAGCTATTTAAGGAGTGGTCGAGAAGGGGGTTGTTCCGCTGTTTAAGGAGTTGACGGAAACTGAACACCTTTTTGAGGGGGCGGTTTAGGCTGTTTAGAGAGTTGACGGAAACTGAACAACCCCTTAAGGAGTTGTTCTATAGTTTAGGAAACCGAATAGCCCCTTAAGGGAGCTGGTCGGCCTTATATAACAAAGTGAAAAGGGGTTGGGATAGGGGTATAAACACGTTTTTAGAGGGTTTCGGGAGATGAAAACTCACAAAGGACTTGAAATGATGGATTGTCGAAAAAGAATCGCTGCTGAAGACACCATACAACGGCAGAATCGCTATTGGAATCATTATTAGAAGAGCTAGATCACTATAATTGCTGGGATCGGACACGGAATCACTGGATCACCCACCAAATCGTTGGATCGCCACCAAAATCGCCTAGATCACCCACAGATTCATCTGGATCATTGTCGAAATCGCCCAAATCTAGCTTGAATCATCCGATGGTTGCCGGAATCGTTAGAAATCAGGAGCTCTAGGTGTGAATCGGTCCTTCGAGGCCAATATCGACCTTAAATGGCCGATATCGGATCGATGTCGAGTATGATCGGCCCAATATTGATCCGTCGTTGGGACTTAAGTTGTCCCGACGGGATCAACTGATTCAAGGTCATAATTGGCCAAATTGGATCAATAAAGGCCGATTTGACCAATTATGACCGATTCCTCATGAATTCCTTCCACCCAAAATTGGATCGAGACTGACTGATCTAATTCAGGAATCGACTGATTCTAATCCAATCCTGCTGGTTCTGTAATTAATGCCCAAAGTGGAATGTCCTCATTCTATGATAATGATATAATTGATCGATCAATATCCTTGAGTATTTTTTGGATGACCTCTTTTTGGTGGGGACATCAGAAATAAAGGCCGATTTAAAAAGACTTATCAGCATAGATGACGCCGATTGGAGTCTCTCTAGTTGGGAGAATATTTTTCTGAGGCTAAATGATGTTCAAGATAATTTGCAGATACATTCTGTGAATTTTCCAAGAATTTCAGAGAGTCTTAATACTTTTTTAGTCACAATTAAGTCCAAGTAAATTTTTCTTTGCAATTCTGAGTATTTTCTTGTAAGTTTTGTCATTCCCTGTAAATTCCAAGTGACATTACCATTTTTTTTAGCATTTACAGCATTTTTTTCTTTTCTCCTATAAATAGGAGCCCCAAGTGTAAATTCGGGTCGATGATGAAACGAAAACAATTATGAAAGTTGCTGATTCCACTTTTGCCCCTGGCTTGTCTTCTGTTGTTTCCGAGCAGCCTTCTTTCCATTTTTGCCCTTACGGTCCCAACAACTTATCCGAGTCGATGTCGTATCTCTCTGGTCAGCTCCAGATCGACGATGGTCTCGTCTCTTTCCTCGCGATGGCGAAACCCTAGGGTTTCTTCTCCTGTCTTGATCTTCCTCTCCGGTGTTCGACTCCGATGGCTTCTTTAGAGCAAAATGTTCCCCATCTCTAGATCTACCTTTCCCCTCTCTGTTCGAGCTCCGTCGATGAGTTTTGACAACTCCTAGAGTGTTTGAGATTGCTGTTGATGTGTCTTATCATTCCGGTTATCTTCTTTCTCCTATGACTTCTGGTGGACGGTTCCATGGCAGAAATCCACGTTCCTGTAGTTCTCCACTCTGAAATGGTCCAATCGGTGTTGGATCTGAAAGAGAAGTCCTCCTAAGCTGCAGTTGGTCCTGGATCGGTGCATATTCAGCTGGTTCCAGTTCCTTAGCGGTTCGTCCTTCTATTTTGAGTATTTTCTAATGGTAAAAATGGTAAACCCTAACTCTGGATGCCATCTCCAGGTTTTCTACTCGTAAATCTGGTGACGAGGAGGATATTTTGAAAGTTGACTGCTGTTTTCTCAGTCCTGTCTTGAAGTTCTGCTGTTCATTGAGAAAACGATCTAGTTCACATG